>BSBK01005081.1:0-667500 GCA_027943335.1 Chamaecyparis obtusa
TGTGTGTGTGTGTATATATGTATATATATGCATATATATATATATGTATATATTTAATATTTATACATATATAATTATATATTATATATAATTATATATACATATATATGCATAAATGCATACATATACACACACATATAAATATATATAATTAGAATTCATATATGTGAATATAAGTATATATAAATATTCACAGATAATAAAATGTATGATTATCACACACAGTGTGTGGGTATATGTGTGTGTGTGTGTGTGTGTAAAATATGATCATTGTTCTTATGAATCTATACCATACCAACAATATATATTCTAATACTAATAAGTGTATTATACATCATTTGGTATGGCAAGAGGAAGATATAAGTAGCCAAGGTGGATCAAACACAAACTGGTATGCCTCCCTAGGTGGATGATTCAAATACCTAAGTAAGCCACATATATCTATAAATTATAATAATAAAAGTGATGGGATAGCCTTCTTAGCAACTGTGAGACCCAGCCAAATCCCTCCAATAATTAGTGTCATTCTATACTTTCTAAAGTGACTCTATTTGCACCCAAATTTCCAATCTATCCATCATGTCATTTCCATATGTGATTGATAGTGACATATTAGCATTCCAACAAAGTGTGATTGTAAAGAGTGCGCTAATTAAAATGTTTCCATCCTATCATCATTATGTTCCTCTTAAATCATACTTTTGAGGGGTAATGGTAAAATTGCCTCTTATATATGCACGTGTGTGTGTGCGCGATGAATTACTACTCTTGATTATAAAAGTGTAATCAATCTTAATCTTAATAAAATGATGAGGTGATGCAGGTGAATGTACACCTAGAGTACAACTTCAGGTGGATATTTTAATATTTATAATGCTATATTACATGCCTATAGAGTCTATTGAATGCAAGTCAGACTAAAGAGTAATCATCAATGAGGTGGATAAGTATTAACTCTAATTTTCACCAACAAGAAATAAGGGGAAGACCTTCCTTATATATAAGGGAGACTAATCATCGATAAGGGTACCAATTTTAATCAAAGTGTTCCATTTTCCCCTTCATTAGCCAAGTTATTTTCCCTTGAGTTACCTTCTCTAAAAATGTGATTAAAGGTGCATTTACTAAAGGATTTAACTAAGTCTAGAGCATTGGAAAGAAATGAATTAAGTTTCCAATTTTGGCGTTGTGCCTTTTCTTAGGCATTTATCACAATGGTTGAATCCCCTTCAATTTCTAACTTATCAATCTTAGATCTATGCAAATCCTTAATCCTTCAATTAAAGTTGTAAGCTTTGTTGTATTATTGGTTACTATGTCTAGAGGTTTAGCCAAGCTTGCAATTTCCTTTCCTTTCTAATTGCGAACACAACATCCCAAACCTGCTTGACCGAGGTTGCCTCGAGAAGCCCCATCAAAATTTAGCTTAAACCAACCTTCTTTAGGAGGTTGCCAAACACATTCCAATCTTTTTTTTCTTATTGTTATTTCCCTGGGACCAATATAAGGGGGAATCTTAAGGCCAACCCATCCAACCCTCATCTTTTCATCCAAATTAGTCATTTTGGATTCTTCCTTGGGATGGTTTAATATCATACTATTGATTGTTTATATGATGGCCACTTCAATTTTATTGGTTAGTTGTTCCCAACACATTTTCTTTTCTTTGAATATACGTCTATTGCACTCCTTCCATAATTACCATATTAAAATTGATGGGAAAATTGTCCATAGGTTACTATATAAACTATTCTTGTGGATGTTAGGCCAACACTGAAATAAACCTAAAATATTATCGGGGAGGGCTTTGATCCAACCCAATATTCCACAAATCCATTGCCAACATTGTCTAGAAAAACTACAATTAAATAGAATATGATCATCGATTTGCTCATCTTGTTCACATAAAGGACATCTCCTAGGACCTGTATAACCCATTCTTGTGAATTTTTCTATAGTAAGAATTATGTTTTGTAGGGCAATCCATGAGAACAGTCCAACTTTTGGTAAACAAATTTTATCCCAACATAGCCTTAGAGGTAGATTATTTTTTGGTCTTACTTGTTTTTTTATCAGAAAGTTATAACCATATTTATTATTGTAATCTCTAGATTTAGAGCTGTCCCAAACCAACTTATCTCTTTCATTCTTGAAAGTGATACACCTATTACTCAAAATTCTGACTAATTATGACTTTTCCTCTCCCTGAACATTGATAGAATCTAAAGGCTTCCACTTCCAGCCTAGTGTTGAGCCATCATTTAGGATCTCAATATAGTCCTTAACATATCTCCCCAATTGAGTTTCTAAGATGTGTTTTGCATTTTCAAAGTTATGCAACCTTCTAATTGCAACATAACCTCCCCATGAATCCTCCTATAACAAGACTTGACCTCTATCCCCTAAATTTCATGTTAGTTTTTCCATAATAATTTTCATACAATCCATCATAAAGTTCTAGATACGTGACCCTTTAGGAGGATTGGCAATCCTAAACAAACTTGTGGATTCCCTACTCTTGAGATATTTGTTTCTTAGGAGATTGAGCCATTTTAAGTTGGGATTACAATGCATATTCCATACTAGTTTAGCCCCAAGCTCTTTGCTTTGGAATTTGATATTCTTAATCCCAATCCCACCCTCCTCTTTTGGTTTTCATATTTTATCCTAGGCTACTAATGTCATCTTCTTATTCTTTGTACCTTTCCAAAAGAAGGATATGAAGCTCTTGTTAATCTCTTCTCTTTTTTTCTTTTTTTCTACTGGTAGGTTTATGCATGATAATTGGTATATTGGGATAGCTAATAGCCCCCATTTTTTGCTATTACCCTTATTCAGGGGAATCCCTAGGTATTTGCAATGAAGTTCTCCTTTTTTGAAATTCAAGATATTGTCGATCTCCTTTTCTAAATTCAAATCAGTATTAAAAAAGAAATTTTTTGATTTTGTTTCATTAATTTCCTATCTTGTATCCATAGTATAAGAATATAATATTTTCTTAAGTTTAATTGCATCCTTTTTTCCCCCTTTCCATAAAGCATGGTGTCATCAACAAACTATTGATGTGTAGTGGGATCCAGACCACTAGTGATTTCCACCGCTTTGATTAGACCAATTTCCCTAGCCTTTGCGATTTTCCTTCCTAGTGCTTCAGTCATAATAATAAATAGTAAGGGGGAGATTTATATAGGAAACCCCAATCCACCTTATCATAGGCTTTCCTTATATCAAGTTTGATCAATATACTAGGTTTTCAATTTTGTTGAATTGGGTGGATTGCCTCCTAGGCAATAATTACCCCATCATAAATAGAATGGCCTATAACAAACCCTATTTGTTCTTCACGAATTATATTTGGTAATAGTTTTTGAATTCTATTTTCCATAGTTTTAGTGAGTATCTTATAGATACTATTACATAACAAAATAAGTCTAAAATCATCATTACATACCTGAGTTTCTAACCCCCTCAAGTGCTTCAACCACTTCGTCCCCAATAAAGTTCCAACATTTCTAGAAAAAGAAGGCATGAAAGCCATCTAGTCTCAATGCCTTATCTGGATGCATTTGCATCATAACCACTTCTATTTTAGATTTGGAGAATTTAGTTGTTAGAGCCTTATTTTGTTCTATAGTTGTAATCTTTAGGATGTTTGCTATAATTTTCTTTTGATGATCCATATTTAAACCTTCCCTATTATTTAAGATTTATTCAAAATATGTGACTTCCTTAGTTTCTATTTGATGAGGATCCTCAATGATGAAATCATTCCTACCTTTATATCTTAGTTATTCTATTTATGTTTCTGCATTGTTTTGTACTATTATGATTTTCTTTTGTGTTTTTGTCTCCTGCCAACCATGTTTCTCTTGACTTTTATGGCCGAAAGATATCCTCCTTGGCTAGGATATCTTCATATTTTACCAGCAGTTGCTTCTCTTTGATATACAACTCCTAATTCATACCTTTGTCAATTAATTCTTTGTTGAAAAGCTCCAATTCTTCCTTGAGCCTTTATTTTGATACAAAAATATTACCAAAGTGGTTTCTATTCCATGTTACAAGTTTATTTTTAATCATTTTTAACTTTGTTTCTAAACAATATAGTCTTGATCTTGAGACTTTTGTTTCCTTGCACCACTATGCTAATAACCCCATGAGATTCTCATCCTTCAACCATATTTTTTCAAACTTAAAAGGACAACACTTTCAACATATATCCTCACAGATGTTCAACTGCACTAGAAAGTGGTCAGAGTTTAAGTATGGTGGAATCTTAGTTGAGAGAGTGTAAGGGAATCTTGCCCAGATATCTATAAGAAGAAATCTATCTAGTTTTTTTGCTATATTACTAAATCCTTGCCTTCTATTATTCCAAGTATATATACATCTCTCTATTTTGATTTCTAGCAAGTTGTTCTTATTAACCCACTCTTTGAAGTCCAAAGTGGATTGGGACTCTTTAACAATTCCATCCCATTTCTCTCTTGGGTCTAGATTAGAATTAAAACCACCTCCAACAATACATATTTGATCTAGTACATTTTCTAAAAAATGTTCAATCTCCTTCCAAACTACTCTTATCTCTGTTCCATGTTGGTCCATATACATTAATTAATGTAAATTGAAGACTACTCCTAATACTTTTCACATTTTCACACATCTATTTTTCAACTCCTTATAACTGAGATGCAAACATCTCTAGGATCCCAAACTACTGCTAAGCCTCGACAAGCACCATCAGTTGGTACACCCCTCATATCCCAAATACCCAAATTTTCCCTAAGCGCAGCTAAATCTTCCAAATTAAGCTTTATTTCATGTAGTATTGATATTTTAGCTTTAGTAACAGAGATGCAACATTTTAGAATTTGTTGCTTGTTAGGGGCATTTAAGCCCCTAACATTCCACATGTTGATTTTCACGACTCTATGGGAAGGACCTTCCCCTTCCTAGCATGAAACAAAGTAACGATCTTGGTCTTATCTTTAGCAGAACCATCCCTGGCCCTTAGTTTCGAAAGGGTTTTTTTACCCCTATTTTAATTATTCTTTGCAAAATCAAGGGTGTCTTTACTAAAATCTGTTAGTGTGATTCCTAAATTAGACTCAATGGGCCCCTTCTCTTTGTTGTCTGATTCAACAATTTATTCTTCCAACATTCCTTGATACCTTTCTTCTTCTTCAAGTTCTACAATTTTGGTAATAATAATTTGTTTCTCCATAACAATCTCCTCCTTGTTAAGTAGATCTATAATTATCCCTTCAAGAAGATTATCCAACACCTCATTACATAGGTACTCCAAACCTATATCAATATTTTCATCTATATCTTTTTAATCACCATATAAGGAAGCATTCTAATTTACATTGTTATATTGTGTCTTCTCACCTTTTTTGTCACCATTATATCTCTAGATATTTAGGCATCATGGATCCCATTAGTATTATCCTTAACAACTACTCTTTCCGCAGTTAGACTTATTGGAGGCACCTCTTGATCCATTATATGCTTCTCCTCCTCTCTTACTGTGAAGTCTCCCTTAGCTAATTCCATATCATGGATAGAGAAAACCACAAAAAAAACATCTCCCATCTAGTTTTCCATAATCTCTCCCTCCTCTACTTCCAAGCTCTTAGGCTCCAAACCATAGTTTGCTAATCTTGCAACACTTCTTTCCTTGTTCATTTGATCAAGCATTAACAATTATTTCTCAACCTCTTTCTGAGAGGATCCATCTTCCTCTTCCAAATGGTTAACATATTTTACATTCCTCTTACTAACCCTAACATCCTCCAACTCAGAGGAATATTGAATAATAGCTTCTTTTAATGGCTCATTTTAGAAGGTTTCTAGGAAGAAGCCACCTCTCTAATAGTTAAATTTGACTTTATAGCTTCTCATCTAGGGCAGTTGGGTTAGCACCATGCTTGATGCCTCTTTCATATTAGGTTTATCTGCAATCTATTTGTTCTCACATTTATTCTTATTACAAGAGCTAGAATCATCATTATTTGTTATTGATTGTAGGTTTTTAGTTTTAGATCTTGAGGCTTTAGATATTCTATCCTTTGACTCCATATGTATCTTTCTGCTGATGATATTCGACTCATCTATTTCACTTTGATAAAAGGAGGGTTTGATATACCATATTCCTTTGTCTATGACAATTTCTAAAGGCTCCAATTTATCAATTTTAGGGTTTAGGTTAAGAAGTATTTTAACCTCTTTGGAGATATTTTTAATTGAGATACCCTCAAAACCTAATAAATCACCCCTATTTGACTTGATTTCATCTAAGATTGATAGTTGATGGTATTCCACTGGGATCCATCCTAAATCTACCCATTTTGGTAAAACATTTGGTGTATGGGTTGAAGTGTGTAAACTATTTAAGGAACTAAAAATAATATCCTTTGAAAAATCTAATTTTGCTAAACATAAATTCATTCCCAATTTCTTGATTCTTACATAGAATGAACAAAATATTATTGCCCAGGTTACCTTATTAGGGAATATTTTGTCCCACTAATATTTTATGTATAGGAAAGAAAATCTCTTGTCGTTCCAGATCGCTAGGACACCTAGATCATGGTATTTGTCCTAGATAGGTTTAATGAAGTTTCAATCCATCTTAAATATTTTGTTTGTCCCATTTTTGGAAGTGAGGTCTCATCGGGGGGATAAACAAAGTCATCTTAGGGTTAGATAATTTCCTTTTCCCTAAGGGAATAATGTTGGCTCTGCTTGCTAGGTTTTCTAAAGTCTGATTGTGGTAGCCATTTACTGGAATTTTTGGTGTAACCCTAGATCCTTGACCATCCCTCATTGCTGCATCAAGATTCTAATGGGTGGACATTTATAATTTTTTCTAAGCCCTAATTTGATGTCTGAACTTCTTGGAATGAGAAACTTTCTTATTTTTGGGATACTTATTGTTATATTTTGAGGAAACATTCCTCTGTGTTCCCTTTGCAAAGGATGAGATATCCCTTTGCCAGAAACCCTGGGCATTGTCTTAAAGTAAACAAAGTTTATTGGAGGTAGAAATATGTGAGGGATCCAACAAAATTTCCTGTGGAGAGCCCGGTTGAGTGGGAGGGAAAGGATTATTCATCCTTCCTAATACAGTTCGATTCAGACTAGTTGCAAATTCTGCAATTCGGGATGTAATGGGTATAGCCCATATTTGTTTTTTAAACACCTTATTGATTCCAATTCGTCTGATGCTAGATAATCTCCCCTAACCCTAGTGTCCATGGTCCTTGCTTTTCGACTCCTCAATGCCTGTCATTCATTTTCCATGTAGGCATGTGGATTAGAAACCTTGCCCTTGTAGGCAATATTGTTGTAAATTTACATATTTTTGCATAAGTTGGAGAGTAAATTCCCTTGTAGTTGAATATTAATTCTATTTTATTTAAAAAATATTTTAGATTAAGTATATTATAGTATATTTTTACTTATGTTGATATTTTTAGTTGTAAAATATATTATATAATTATATTATAATTTTAAAAATAAAATTGCATTCTATAAAATACAACATGGACATAATATGTCTTTATGTTTGTATTTGGTTTTTCTTTTTTTGGTTGATCTAAGCTAGAAACAATTATGTGGATGTTAGGATATTAAGGTTTTTACTAAGAATTATACGAACCCAACAAATATTTTATGTAGAGGAAAGGGCCCAATTATCATTCATGTTCTTATAATAATTCATTGGATTTTGCTAATTCAAAGCCTATTGAAAAATCATTTATTAGGTCAGTAGTTGCCCATTGGTATGTCTAATAACTAAAAATAATAATAATTAGACCAGTTGTGCAACTTTATAAGTGCCATGTGTTTGATTATTAGGCATTTGTGCATATTGGATCAATTGTGAAAATTTTGTGGTGGTCAAAGAGAACAATTAACAAGGCAATAGATAATATGTATTAGACATCAACTCAAAATCATCACTTTTTTACCCTTGCACACATATTGAATCCTAATCATATTTGGCATAACTACACAAAAGCCAAAACAATGGATATAAGCACTTACACTGCATAAAAAGAAGACCCAAAAAATCATCAAATTTGATGTACCGTTTAGGAGCTTAAGATGTAGAAAGTTAGCTATAATGACTACTGGTACCCTTCCCCTAATATAATTTATAATATTATTATCCTATATTTATATAATGTAAATTTATTTTTTAAAATACTATAATTAGATATAAATATAATATAATATATAATATTATTAATTCAATGCCCTAAAATTTCATTCTCTATATTTATTTGTTGGGAAAATATTGTCTATTCATATATTAGGCAGTAGTAACAAGGGTTTTTTCTAAGTGCCACGATAATTTTGAAGATGCGAGAGAGCATTTAAGCCATGAATAAAGTGATTAGATTGCTTTGACTTCTTCTCCTACCAATCAAGAATAGACACAATCCATGTGAGGCATTATATCACCCAAAGGGTAAATCATTTAAACATTAAATACATTAGTTGGTTTAGCTACATTAGATTGGTCAATTAAATTTTATAAAAATAGAGTAGACTATTTTATGAGAATGGAGAACCTATTATATGAAAGGATCAAAAGACATGTGCAACATATTTTTTAGATTGTTCTTACCACTAAAATTAAGCATGTATAAGTATGGTCTTTTATGATGTTTTGACCATCAAAAAATATATAATTTAAGGTTTTTCATTTCTCCCCAACTTAAGTCATTCTCTTGATTACAATATTGGACTATTTTGGACTAACTTCTGAAGTTGTTAGTGTGCCAAGCACTTCCAATTTTGTGTTGAACCAATATTTTTTCACGCTTACATATCCAAGGTAAACAAGTTCTTTTTTTTCTTCGCTAGACTTAGAAATGTGTTTTAGTCTCTTGCTTGTCATACTTCTAGCTAAGTGTGTCTATGTCATTATTTGGCCATATAAGTTTTATGTTGAATCAATTTTTTGTTACAATCTTCAATGTAGCAAAATGTTTTTAATGCTTGCATATCAAAGGTAAATAGGTTCCTTTGTTCTCTCTTTGTTGGACATATCAATCAATTTAAGGCATCAATTCTCTATTCCCGAAGACATTAAGAAATTTAAGTCAATTATTTAAATTGGTCTTGCATGGAATGTCCTATTACTTTGTTGAATCCCACAAAGTACCTTGTAAACACCAACCAAATAAACCCAATCCCCATAAACATATTGTATACATTCATATTCAAAAAATGTGTAGCACCCAAACATCACACATAAAATAACCTGACAATGTTAGGTGTAGAGTCAATCTAGGAACACTTGAGAAGTCTATACAAATAAGTCATCAATATAAGGTGTAGATTTATTTCAGAAACACCAAAAATTCTCACCCAAATAAATTGAATAGATTTAAGGTGTGAATTCATTCAAGAAACATGCAAATATATCTTACAAATAAGTAATGTATGATGTAGATCCATCAAATAGAAACATTCAAACTTCTCACACAAATAACCCAACATTGGAAGGCTAGAATTATTTAAACATGAAGTATGATTTCTTTCCAAGAACACTAAACAAACTCACAAAATTCTAGATCCCTAGTAACTCATGCTAAAATTATTTGAATCCATATTTAGTATATAATAAAATTAGGCTTAGAAAGCATAAAAGGTACAAAGTACACATCCATGAGGCCCTTGATCAAAGATCTCTTAATTTTCTTAATGGCTAAATAAAAGAAAAAATATTATGTATATGCCACTAAGAAAAGTTGTATAAAAATATCTTTTATATGAATATAGTACATCACATTTAGGTCAAAAGTAGGCAAGTTGTGTATAATAATACATTTGATTAACCCTCTCAGTAATAGAAATAATATTGAGTGGAAAAAAATTTATGGTTTAGTTGTCTTCTCATCATATTTCAAGTTAATTGTATCTGTGTAATTATTTGGTCATCTAAGGACAAAAGTATACACATTTCTTTTTCTGTTCCACACATTGGAAATGTACAACACATGACAAGTTCATTAATTCACAAGACAACTGTGTTTTATAAATTATATTAGTTGTTACTCTCTTATTAGTGCTGACCTTTTCTTGTGAAAATTAGGATTAACTAGGGAATGAAAAAATATAGCTTTTCCTCTATAAAATGTGGTTTAAAAAATGTTGATCAACGATTTTGACTCGTTTCCCCAGATTTTTCTAACTGCAAGTGCTATTTTTTAGAGTTTCATGTGCCAAATTTGAAAGGAAGAATTTTGATAACAATATCACAATTTGATTTGTTGTGGAAATCTCATACTTATCAATTGATGATCTAAAGAGGCTCTATAGTGAATGGTTCATAAGGCAAAACACTTGCGCTTCACCTCTGTGAGCATCACCTAGATGCAATGAGTGCTAAGTGTTCCATTTATCCTCATGAGAGATGGGTTCTTGTGAACCACTACCCACGAAATATGGGTCAATGAGTTTGACTCAAAAACTACATAGTTGAATCCTAATAGCAATATCACAATAGGAAGAATAATATCCTCTCATTACTCATTCAACACAACAAGCTTAACCAATCAACATTTATTACTAAAAATATCTTCACACATTTGGATAATCCCAACCAAAATAATTATTTCCTATCTACTCAATGATCTGAAATGGACCATACAATGGAGGTTTTATTTTATGGGAAGACTATTATTGTTTCCTTATACACAAGTTTTGTCAGACCATGTCTCCAACATGAAGCTAATGCTTAATCTTGTGTTCTATAGTCACAACAATTGCAACTTGCATATAATTTAAAACCAATATTCACACTCACACCATGTCATAGGTTTCACACTTGGTGACCCCCGTCATGTATTCCCCTCACATATTTTATCGTGCATCTTTCTCTCTCACTAATTCTCTCTCCATCTCTACTCTAGGCATAGTTTATTTAAAGTTATCATTTGTTCGAGCCTTTTTTTTTGATCAGTGATATTTAACCTGCGAGCATGGTAACCCAACAGGGGCATAGAGCCCATAAGCACACCAGCTCAACAAAGGTGGGCCCAAATTGGGATTAACACCATTTATTTAGCCCAAGTGGAGATTTAAACCATGGTTGCACCATTAACAATGCAATCACTTAACCATTACACCACAAGATGGTCCCCTTGTTCAAACCTTTATTACACAAACACTATTATTTACTAAAAGACCTACCAATTGACCTCATCCTACACAAATGCTTGCACAAAAATAGACCAAAAATATACTTGATTGAACTTCCAAATCTCTTCAATGTACCTATTGCATATCAAAAGCAATTTGATCATTACATCTTTCTCCCACTAAAACACATTTAGAATGACAAAACCATCTTTTTACCTCTTACCTACTATAAAATTTTAATATGCTAAAAATAAATACAATAATACTTTTTCAAATATAGAAAGCAAAGATAAACTATACAATAATTAATCATTGAACTCATTTATGCGGTGCTTACCCCCCAAAGGACGAAAGGTTACAGTGAAAAAGGAACAGAATATAATTCAATCTTAACCATATTCTTAAGCCTTCGTTTGGAACAGAATATAATCCAATCTTAACCATATTCTTAAGCCTTCGTTTAAAGCATCGCCTCTGATATATATGATCCATCTTCTTTTAACTTCTTATCCCCCTGTAAATGATTTTATGAGGGTTTCTGAGAGCCGCTAGAGGCCATTTCTCCAACCTTTCTGGCTTTTTGCGCCATGCTGTATTCTTTCAGAACGAATTTAATCATCTCAGGGTATTGAAGAGTTTTCTACTGTTTTAGTTTGAATTTAGAACAAAGTTGTACACCAAAGATGTCGGCTGCCACAAATATTATTGTTCTGGTGGGGTTGGGATTAGCGGGGATATTGTTGGCAGTGCAGAGAAGGAGGAAGACAATCAAGGAAGATTTCGGTGCATTCGTAGAACGGATTCAGCTGCTTCCGCCGCCTCAGCCTGCTCCTCCTAAGGCCCCGCATCCTCTGACGGGCCTTGTTTTTGCAATTAAAGAATTGTAAGTTCTCTTCAATCAAAGAAAAAAAGAAAAAAATCTATTTTGCAGTTTATGTTATCCGTTGTGATTACCTTACGGTGGAACGGACGAAAGTCGTTGATTGCTTATCCGTTGTACATATTGTCTGTATGAGAATAAACCTTCTCCTATCCGTTCAGTCTTTTGATGTGAATACTCGGGAGCCCACGTTTACACCTATCCAATATGTAAGGGTTTATAACCTATACAGCTTTATTGCTCGCTATACATTACACCCAGAATTTCGCCTTGTACGGTACGATAAAAATGCGAAGATTAAGCGTAAATGGACACATTACTACTTCGTAAAGAAACGAATTCGGAGTATGCATTATTTAATATTGCAAATCCTTGCTAGAATGACGAGGGCATGGATATTTAATCTTTGTATTTAGATACTGGTACCGTAAGATTAAGAAGTACCCTCACTTATGTGAAAAGTAACGTTAGTTTGATCTGTACATTGGAAATTGGAAACAGACCAAAAATTGTCCTTTCTTCTTTCCCAAGACTGAAGAAGATAAACAGGGATTCTAGTTCTAGTTTAAAAATTGCAACAATGAACAAACTGATCGTTCTAACAAACAATTAAAAGAAAGTAAGAAGAATTACAGCAGTTGTCTAAAAGAGAAGATATTCTAAAGAAAATGGGACGCATAGAAAATTTTGACATCTACTTAATTCTTTTGATAAATCTAATAGGTGTTTCCTCAATCGTTGCCAACGGATAGGAACGATACCTAATAGTCCGAACTCCAAATGTGATAGATTCAGAATTGATTAAGACCAATTAAAAAGGATTAAATGGGTATTTCCTCAATCGATGCCAATGGCATATTCCTATGAATGTGATAGATTCAGAATTGATTAAGACCGATTAAAAAGGATTGAATGTGGGAGGTTCGCATTTTGATATGTTTGAAACCAGAATTGAATTGCTGCCCCATAAAATTATTGTTGAACAAGGGATAGCAGTTACAAAATTTGGTAAGTGATAGCAGTTGATACAAGATTAACGTATATTTATTCTCCACTAAAAGGTATCAGAGCCTTTTTTAAGATTATTGAAAAGGCATGACAGCTTATGAAGCAAAGTCTAATAGAAAAAAAAACACGGGTAATTATTGGCATTATGTGCTTGGAATACACAATTCTTTTTGGGATTATATACATGAAAAGTGGCAATGTCTTTACAAGCATTGAGGGTGAGGCTAATTGGCATTTTGACTTTCCAATGAATATGAAAGAGCTAAAGGCTTGAAGTGTTATTTCATAAAGCAAAACTCTTAGCAACATTGGCATGCCCTGAATGAAGGAAAATTTGAGTTGTAGGTAGTACCCATGGCATGTATCGGCCGGTGGAGTTGGTTTGTCCATCTGTGATCAATGATGTGCCGATTGATTTCATTTTTTTCTCTTGTTCCCACCATAATAATGCAATATTTTATAGTAAAAATGTTCAAATGCTTTATAAACTTTTCTATACATATAATTCTGTCACAAGGACTTTGTGAGTGCAATTGTTGACTTTCCACACTATCTGTTGAGATTGTGCCTGCAATTTAGTTGTCACAGATAGGAAGTTCCGTGTTAAAATCTTGAATAAACTGATGGAGTGTACTGGCTCTCCAATCTTAACCAAAAATTGAGGATGAACTGTGCGGAAACAAGAAAATTAAAAGGGGTGATGTATGAAGATAGTTTCTCTAGAATCCCCTAAGCATAATAAATAACACAGAACATGAGCTATCTGAATCTGAAGAGAACTACATCTTATTTGTGTGTAAGTGTTAAGATTGCTACAAATGAACCCATAGATTATTCAACCCAGTAGTAGAGAAGGAAACCGCAAGATTTTTGTTTTTTTGCTTCAAAATGGTCAGTTACATATGCCTTTCAATGCTAGACAACATCAGATTGCAAAAGAGTAATTAAAAACTCTGAAGTAGTTAGAAAATTCTAAAGATTAAAATTATTTACAAAACACTACTCCACTACTATATATACAAAACTACTCCACTACTATATATACAAAGTGAACTAAGGGTGGTGAAATTGATATGTGCCATATGTTGATCCAAACTGTACAATCACAACACAAAGAACACTCGTTAGTTGTGATATAAGATTTGCTGGACATTGGAATCTCTTCCTCGCACAACCATTTCTTCACTCAAGGCCTGAGTTGAATATGTTGATTTCATTTCGAGAATTCTTTTGCAGAAGAAATTTGTTGGAGCATTACAAGTGACGATTTCGTGAGGGCTAGGGGTGTATGAACTGTAATTTTTCTATAGGTGCACGCCTTATTTGTTTTCAACAGCTAGTGGGGGTCAAATATAAAATGGATGATGATTGTGTGCCCAAGGAGAATATTCAACCTTCTCTTTCTTGGATTCTACAATAAGTTTTCACATGGTCTTATTTTGATGTTGTGGTTCTCAGATTCACTTGTGAATTGAGGAACTTTGGTCATTAGATCATATCATTTTGGAGGTCAACGTTGGGTTCAGTTGTTAGATCCTAAAACACTTCAAAATTGGTGTAGGCTGATGCAGCTTTGGGTAGTGTTGAACCCTAAGTTACCGGGATGGGTTCGGGTAAGAGAACCTAGTATGTGGGTACATGAATTTTTTTTAAGGGGTTTGGGTACATATGTGTGTGTGTGTATGTATATATATATATACACACACACACACATATACATATATAATTATATATATAAATATACATATACATATATAATTATATATATATACACACAAAAAAATAAGACAAATATACAGAATTGTAAAACTAAATCATTTTATAGTATGATGCTTGATCATTGATCAATGCCAAATGCCAAAGATACACATTAAAAATTTAAATACTTGACCATTGATCTATGTTCATGATTCTAATGAAAATCATAACATAGGAATAAAAAATAAAATATAATAAAAAAAATGATTTTAACTCAAGTTTGGGCCCACTTTTCTAACTCTGGGCTGTGGGTACTCAGCGGGTGTGCCCGGGTTCATGCTGGGTACGCACAGGATGCGTGCCCAGCTCTGTGGGTGTGCACGGGTTCGTGGGTGTGTGAACCCGGGCGCAGCCACAGTGCTGGGCGCACACCCTGTGCATACCCAGCATGAACCCGTACTGGGTTTGCACCCAAACCCGGTTCGAGGGCTCAAGGTGCGAACCCGGTAAATTAGGTTGAACCTTTATTTTCCTTTGAAACTAAGTTGTTGGAAATGGTTGTCTTGATCCTCTTGCTTGCCCTTGATATACCAAAGGCATTCTGGAGGCATACTCAGCTCCCAAATTTTTGTCACCCATAAACGTAGAGCAAGTTTAGAGATTTACTAATTTAGGAAAGCTACAATATTTTCAGCCACTTTGGCTATGTCCATTTTGCTTGCATCCCTGTAATGACCATTTTCAAACAAAATACCATTCAATAGTTTTCTGATTCTCAGCAATTCCCATCTGCAACATAATCCATATATTCAA
Source organism: Chamaecyparis obtusa (assembly GCA_027943335.1). NCBI lineage: Eukaryota > Viridiplantae > Streptophyta > Pinopsida > Cupressales > Cupressaceae > Chamaecyparis > Chamaecyparis obtusa. The sequence goes on from BSBK01005081.1 coordinate 15,560, forward strand.
GGAGGCAACGTTGCAATCCTTGTAGTAGCGTTTGGATGGTATGGATAACTCAGTGGCAATCAATCCTGTTATCTAACGTTTGAAAGCAGCAGCTTTATGGCTTGGAATTACAATGTGAATTGCACTTCACCACAAAAAGACAAAGACTGCTGGTGTCATAGATTGCTTCCCCAGCATTAGACACTGATAATCCAACTAAATTAACAAATAAGGAAATCGCTTGAAGTGGCACCATTCCATTATCATATATGTCTATGGAGATGATACTTAAGCAAAAAATGACTCTAGTTTCATGTTAGTGATTGGGAATAAAGAAGAATTCAATCAAAATTGAACTATAATTCACCAAAGGGCAGTGGTTGTCTGAGAAAGGTTATGACTCTTACAAAAGTAAAATATATATGGGAGATAATTCCATGATAAGAAGAGATCAATCAATTGGAAGAAAATATTATGTGATGTGCAAATAAATTTTACAGCCAAAGAGGATGCAAACACTCGAAGGAAAAACTAAGAGATTAAAGGACGAAAACCCTTGATTTCTCCTATCAAGTTATTGAACTAAAACGCATAACTTGTCTTGATAACCTGCAAATTGAAAGAAGGAACATAGCAGAAAATCATGATAGGATTATTTTCAGAATTATGCAGTGAAACCCGGGGACTCGCACCACCCCCCCCCCAAAAAAAAAAAAAGACCTCAAAGCATCCATCCCCGAGACGTCCCCACACCAGGTACTTGGAGTACCCAAGTACCCCCACCTCCGCCATTCCGCAACCATGCCGCCAGCGGGACGGGTACTTGAATTTCTATTTGAATTTGATTTTTGAATGTTACTGTTGGGTGTGTACTATGTTACTATGTTGAATGATCAATGGTTCTGGTTCGTGTTGCAATTTTGCTATTTAAGTATTTCAATTTGGTATGTTATACTGAAACATCATTTCATAACTAGCATTTCAAGTTCTATATATTTATAGTATATAGACCCCCTCGTCCCCCGTTGTCCCCCCACCGTTCCCCACTGTCCCAAAACTGAGGCCCTTTGTCCCGACGTACCCAAGCACCGGTGTTACACTGGAATTATGTCAAAGTGGAAAATCCAAATCTTAAAATAAAATTCATAATTTTGATTTAAGTTATATCATAAATGTAAATGCAATTATCATTAGAAATATAAATATTGTTTTAAGGCAAAAATAAGAAATGTTAAAATGGGACATTACAATCTCTTTGAATTTTAGCTTTAGGGGTGCCCTTAATTTCTCCTATCAAGTTATTGAATGAAAACCCATAACTTGTCTGTATATCAAGGACAAACATTTAAGGAAAAAAACCTGCAAATTGGAAGGAGAAACATAGCAGAAAATTGTGATAAGATTATTTTCAGAATTATGTCAAAGTGAAAAATCTGAATGTTATAATAAATTTCACGATTTTGATTTAAGCTATATTCATAAATGTAAATGCAATTATCATTTTAGAAATAGAAATATTGTTGTAAGGCAAAAATAAGAAATGTTCTAAAAAGGGACGTAAATCCCTTTGAGTATTAGCTTTAGAGATTGACACCCCAAATTCTTTGCATTCCCTCTCGCCCTTCCCTCAAGTTTCCCTCAAGTAGAGGACCATGCTATCAAATGTAGACACAATCAATTGAATAACTTGCATAGATAAATCTGAATCACCAAACCATTCACACCGTTTAGTCACTGCACTAGCTTGGACTTGAATAGAATATAATCTTCCTCTCCATACAAGGACATAAATGAACAAATATGATGATCACGGCTAAACACAAATAGAGCCATCAAAATATGTACACACTCGTCACTGTCAGCCAATCCCATTCTATGGAGTCATAAGCGCTTAAGTTCAAGCCATTGACATATGAGATAAAAAACACTAGCTGTTGTTATACTTACTCCTCATAGGTGTACTCCTTTTGCTAGATAAGCCAATATTAATCACTAATGCAACCTATCTATCAATGTTGATGTCATTTCCCGTATGAGGATTATTCTTCATTTTTAATGTAACATATGGTTATATTGTAGTTTTTTTCATTGCTCCGTTTTTTCACTTTTCTTTGTTAATATAGCCTACGAGGTTACGTTTTACGTTTTTGTTCTCTCTTGATTCCCCGCCCCCCCTCTCTCTCTTTTCAAAGCATGTAGGTATAGGATTTTATTTTGTTCACATAATAATTGTTGCTAGTTCCAGTTTAGTGGGTCCAGGGGGAGAGATGTCTTTCTAATGTGACTAAGTATCCTCTCCTTGGAGACATGTAACAATGTTTGAGCAACTTTTAGGAGGCAAGGGCTTTCTTTGGTGGTGTAATCAATGCAGGAGTGAGTACAAGAGTTAATATAGTTGTGACAAGGCTAACTTGTGTCCATGATTGACTAAGCTTGTTTGTCATTACTGATTAAGCAATTAAGTTTGTCTAGGGCCAAACAGAAAGGGTGTAACATCCCCTACTGGGACTTAACTCAATCTACCCTAAAATTCTATTTCTATGGTTTCAATTTTGCTTGGGAATTGTCACTTAAGTATCCTGATATAGGTCCTGCAACTAGGTTAGTATCACAAGATAAATAAACATATAAGCCACTATTGTACATATAGAATTCAAATTCACTATTGTAATATTCCAAATGTGCATATGGGATTCCTTTGAATTTCTATCGAACAAACTCATTGTCATTATGGAGCACCAGTTGGAAGATCATACAAGGCACCTCAATTCATTCCACCCACCCTAGGAGCATGGAATGAAAGCTTCATCTGGCCTCCCAGCCCTACTTGGGGTGTCTCTACCAGTGTGGCTTCCTAGCTACTTGTGTCCTTCGTATGTACTATATCTCCCCTCCAAAATGAGATGACCCGATGGATGTCACAGGCAGAGATATAACAAGTTAACAACATATAATATGTATAGCGGCAGCAAGGTGGACTATTCTATATCAGATGCAAGTTCAATGATTATCATACAATTCATTGCAAATATACATCATACGACTGAATTGGACAAGTATAGAAACTGCATTTTAATATATGTGTTTTCTAAAACTGTATCCTTATCAGATTGCTCAGTAATCCCAATGCTGTCTTCTTCCTTGCTTGATGCCCTCCTGTCTTCATTCTTGACGTGGCTTTATATCCTTTAAACTTTCTCAAGAGATGAGATCTTTGGGAATGATTTCTTTTGATCAGATCTCTTCATTTAGTTGCATCCGTTGATGGATTATTATATTTTTAACTGCTGTTAATTCCACCGCTAACTAAGCATGTTGATTCCACTGCTAACAAAAACACATTAATCATCATCCTTGAATTATAATCGATGTCTTGGTAGCTGATCCTTGATGGTCGCAATTTGCTGATTACAAGTGTTGGGTATTGTTCTTCTTAGGCGGGATAATGACAAGCTTTCAATATTTTAATGGTATCAGAATTGTGATCTTGCCAGCTTGCGGAACATAAGAAAATATATTTAGAAAAAGGAAAAGAAATACAAAACATTCAAATGAGACAAAAACCCAAAATTTTCTAGACTAGTGCATGGCTTCTCAGCAAGTGATTGGATTGTTATAACATTAGCAAGTGACAAGGAAACAAGGTATCAGTGGAGGAGCAAAGGAAGCAAAATATGTCAAATGATAAAGAGAAGTAAATTTTTTTCAATGTAATGCCGTGCTTAAGTGATGGGAAACAACAATATGGAGCACATCATTCATAATATGCAGTGTAGGGATATGTAAGGAACATCTTTATCTGTTACTATGAATTAGAATGCCTCATTGAAGTCAGCTATAGGTATAGGTCTACTTAAGGTCATATTGTCACAGCCCTAAGCCAACCTAGGTTTTACATCCCAATAATAAAGAATGATCAACAGATAACCATGGGCTGACACATGTTTAAAAAATTTAAAAACAAAAAATAAATCAACACTTGATGGAAAAAACCGAGCCTTGGTATTTTTGGCGCCCAATTTCAGAATGCAAATAAATCAAATAAAGTCATTTATTGATGCCCTGGCCAACCTAGCATAAGATGATGCAACCATTGGAAGAGGTGCATGCGTTGGTATAAATAAGTGGTCAATATCAAGCAATTCACTGAATATTATTCCCATTTAAGCAGTTTTAAACAGATCTTGGAGAAGATCTAAGGGGTATAAATGAGCAGATATGAATGAAGATTTTGCAGATCTAGGAGTAGATATTATTGGTGGATTGTTGCTGTCATGCCATGATTAATAAAGAACATTAACCCTGCATCGCATGATGGAAATTTGTCTTATTTATAAGACATCACAAGTTTCAGACCTCTAACAGACAGCAAATAGGTGTTCCTTCATTTTTATCGACTTCCTAATATGTATGCAGCAAACCTAGTGGCCATTGATTAGTGATTATAAAAGACCTTGATAACAGCAGATGCAGTGATTGAACAGACAACATTTATAACAGTGATTCATAAAAAATAAATTTACTAACATTTTCCAAGTTTGATTTGCTTATTTAGGATTAGTTTTATGAAAAGTGGTGTCCCTAAAATAATCGCCTCTCTTGGAGGAAACATGTCTTTTAAAAACAAAATACCATTCCTATTCAATGGGGATATAAAAGGGAATAAGGAGGAAAAGCAGCAAGGGAGAACAGACCGAACCAGGGCAGATCTTACACACAGCAACCGCATTCAGCATAAAAGATCTGAATACTATTCATGAATTGACATCACCCAGCATTCAAGGAGGGCTTCAAACTAGACAGCAGAGACACAGCAAATAAGCAACAGACACAATGATGTATACAGCAGAAGGATTTATCTATAATCTCTTAATTGTTGTGGTATGAAAGAACATATATAGATGAGAATACACATATATTTATATCTGATTTTATGTAATTGATGAATACTTGGACTCAAATGTCTATCAACATGAAATTTTGTATTATCGATCATATGGAAGGAAGGAAAGGAGTGCAAGGAAGGGAAACAGTGAAAGATTCCTCACCAGGTATGGTGCCTCATAAAGATGGTTCAGGACCGTCGGTTAAGGATCATATGAGTCCAAGGAGGATAAGGTCCTGCCCTTGGGCCTAGGGTTGAGGGTCATTTAAGGGCACCCTATTGCAGATTCCCTACTATCCCCACACTGAACAATTCTTGAAGTCGTAAGAGGTCAGAGGTTGAAATGATGGAGGGGAACAACATACAACCCTAACTAGGTACACCACCTCATGATAATGGTTAAGGACCACACGAGGCCAAAGAGGATTCTTGCTTCTGGACCTAGGGTAGAAGATACCTGGGGCACTTCATCATGTCTTGCGTCACAACCCTCATTATAGTTGAGCTCCTACCTAATCATTGAGGAACGTAAAAAATAAGCATATTGTTTGTTATATTTATGCAAATGGGCTTTCTTTCAGCCTATTGAACTCAAATATTGGTGGGAAATGGCCATGACAATAAATTAAACACTTGTAGGTCATACAAGACGGGTATGAAAAAGTGTGCACCATCTTATTTGCAAAAGAAGAATATTTTGTAGAGATTTTATTGCATTCAATTAACAATTTGTGAATTGAAATGTGAGTGTCCATCGTTTTTGTTGCATCAAAATATTGGAAAAAATACCTTTTATTAATATCATTGTAGGGTGAATTGTGAGGGATGAAAAGATGCAAATTAATTGTCAAAACTCTCCTAGAGGCAATATATATATCTGGTGGGCGCTGAAAATATTGTCGAAGTCATAATGAACACTACTAAAAATCGGAAGGCAATAGGTTTATTGATCAAGGCAACTTACATGCACATTTTTTGGGCACTAGGTATTCTCCAATCTCCCAGCCTGATCATGTAGAAGATTGACATAGAGATAAAGTGGGTGAAATAAATTTACATTGAGGGTGAGAAGATTTAGATGTTCATGATAAACCATCATATGCGACAAGCCATCTTTCATTTTTTCTCCAAGTTGGAGTTGTTCAAGGTAAGTTCATGAAATTTTAATATATTTAAATTTACCTTATCTTATCTTATCTTAGTCAACCCCCACAGGAGTCTTTGCCCTAAGATGGCTTTCTACACAGAGCACTTTCTTGAGTTATAGGATGGTCTTGTTGTTCGTCCTTCTTACGTCTCTTTCCATTGGTCCCCTTCCCTCAGGATTCCTCTTGGTTCTTTTAGGGTTGGTTCTCATCAGCTTTGAGTTGAGATAGAACACCATTTGGACAGAATTGATAGAGTTTGCCAGCTTTGCAACCTTAGCGAGGCTGAGATGAAGGAGCACTTTATCTTTCGCCACCCTATTTACTATGAGATTAGAGGGAGGTTCTACTGTGTTTTCAGATGGACCTAGTCTCTCTCCACCTTTTTCAGGCTCACAGACCAGAGATGCCTTGCTCTTTACCTGCAAGAGGTCGTTAGACTTCGGTGATCATTCGCTTCAGTGCCCCTCACACCCTCAATCTTGCTAGCTCATTACATCCTTCTTTTTCAAGTCTCTCCCCACACACAACACCAAAAGAGAGTTGGCCACCTCTCCCAGTCATTCCATATCCATGAGACCTCACATAAGTTACACAGAGAGGTCGCCTTCTTCCAGTCGGACTCGGAATACTCAGCGGCTTCGTCCTACAGCTTACCACTCGGTCTTGAAGTTCTTCTCCGCAGCTCCAGTTTCTTAGTGCTTGCTTGGTGGGTTGGGGTCTTGTTTGCCCCTCTCGCCTTGCAGCCATCTGTGGTTGTTGCCTTTGTTGTGGTCTTTGCTTTTCTTTGGTCACTGTTTGGTGTCCTGCTGGGCGCTGCCCCCTTGTTTGTACTTTCCAGTCCCCTTGACTCGTTTGTGGTCACTTGTTGGACATTAATAATTTTATCTTAGTTTGAAATGCAATTTTAACTATATTGACAATAATTATTTTTTTAAACTTTAAATTGTTATTTTAAGTCACTATATTAGGTTGGTGAGGCGCGATTTGCATTGCATATAAGTTTCTTGTGAGGACTTGTGAAGGTGTGAGAGTTTTTTTGTGTAATGGTTGTTAGTAAACCTTGTAGTGTGTGGAGGCAAGAAAGTTTAGAGAGGGGCCAAAAGGTCAAATAATTGATTTTCGACGGTGATTGGTTGGCTAATGTGGATTAGGTCATGAATTTAATTGAGCCCATTATGAGTGTAATACCCCAAAATTGGCACCTTATAATTTCAATCAATTTTGGTGCATTTTCTTCAATTTCACATCTTCAAAGTCCTATTTTACTAGGCATTTTCTCTCTCCTACCTGACTTTATTTGACTTGATGTCAATTGCAAAAACCCTAATTTGCATTAATCTCACACTATAATTAATTCCTAAGTATTTGACTTTATTAGCTAAAAAACCCCTACGATAAATTAATTTAATTCTAAAGTCCTAAGTGCTTTAAATTAAATTAAAATCCACCCCATTTGGCTAATATACATAAAAATGAATTAATCTTATTTAGTTATTCGAATGGACATCTTTATTTGAATTAATAATTCAAATTACTCAAACGGTCACCCATATGTGGCAATAATCCATTCTTTAATTAAATAAATCTTTCAATATGTGTCTCAATTGGAAATGAAGAGGCAATCGTTCATTTCCAAGAACCTCTTCATTCTCTCCCCGGGCTTGTCTATTTAATGAACCTTCTCCTTCATTCAAAAAAAGGCAATTTGTGAGAGTAATTAAACTATAGTCAATTTTAGTCTCAATATTTTCAAGTTTTCAATTGCAATTAGCTTAATTTCTCATTTAGTATCAATTGCATCTCTCATTTAGATTAATTTGTTTATTGCAATTAGATTAATCTCATATTTCTTTCAAGCTTTTAGATTAATTGCACTCATTTCTAGATTAATTTCATTATTGTTCATCATTTAAGCTTTTGAAAATCCTTTGTATTAGCTTGGTCTTAAGGTTGTTGGCTCTCGTTCTGAGAGTAATCAAACACCCCAGTTAATTAGAAGGCAACAGGTCGAATTGATAGAATTGTGTGAATGGGTAATTTATACTCAATTTCGTGATTCGATGATTGAGCAAATGACTATGTTGTGTTTGTAGCTGGATTTGAGGTCCACGTTCAGCTTATAACATTTTGGCGCCCATCGTGGGGCAGAAAATCTGATTTCTGGCCTCATTGATTTTAAACTTTTTTTGAATTCTGCAATCTGCCGTACGTCTGTACTTCTTTGTGTACGGAAGTTCGCACGAGATTCTTGAGCGTACCGCACGAAGTTTTGGTCCTTGTAGCACTCTCTTGTGCGAAATTGTACTTTCTCGCGCAGGCCTTGGTACTTTCTTGCACGCTGTGCAGTACTTCCTCGCGCAAAGTTTCTCTATCAAACAATTAAAATTTCCAGATTCTGCAATTTTTTGTTGTTTTTTCTTGACATCTGGTTTTTTTACTATTTATTTTATATCTCTGTTTTTATCACAGCGTAACAGTGGTCTGCAGGTCGCTTTGTCGGAGATTTTAAAACTTGCTAATGGTTTGATTGCAGGACGATTGCCAAAGAACAATTAAAACGTTGTGTTTGTTTTCTTGCTTTCATTCACATAGTCTAATTAGGGCTCCGTTAAAATTTCTTAAGGGTCCTGATAGCAAAGTAGGGGAATAGGCTCTTCATTACGTGGAAGTGATGCCTACGGATGAAACCGAGACCCAAATGTTGCTAGAATGATGGATACCTGGGGAAGCGGAGAAAGGTAGTGAATCTTTTACACTTCTACTCGCCAAGGGATTATGCTCTTCTCTTTTTGAGAGAACCAGAAACCCAAAAGCTTGTGGATTTGGTGGAGTGAAGCTAACTCGGTGATGAATTTTCTTGATGTGTTTGGGTGAAGTGAAGAGGTAGAGAAGTATGCTCTTCCCTCTTTGAGAGAAACAAAAAATCAAACCCTTGGATCTAAGCCAAGTTGTGTCACCTTTAGAGGGCCTGCCGGAAGTTGAACCTCTGGGAATGACCCAAGTGAGTACGCACCTATCGCCGGTGATTCCGCCTCACTATAATAAAGAATGTTTTGTTGAGTCTAAAGACTCCAAAACCATGTTAACTTCCTTCTCTTGATTTCGACATCATCTTGAGAAGGCTCCATCTGTTGTACTAAGCGGCGCCGCTCCTAGCTTTGCTTGCGGGGGTGTATGACTTTCGGGTGTTGGTGTGGCTGCGAGGCCTCAACCCTGTATCGGGGGCACCGAAGGTTAGTGTGAACGGAAGCCCACTAAGAACTTTCCCTAGTTAGTTGCCTACCCGGTTCACCTCCAAAATGAGTCATAATCTTTGCGCAGGGAGGGGGAAGAGTCTCTCCCTTAGATTCCCACCATAGGCATGCACCTGGACGCTTGAAGGTGGTATATGACACTGGCCCCTGCCACATGGGTAACCTTTGAACATATACTATTGAGTCCTTGGAAACACCAAAAACACGGGCGTCCTCTAGGGGGTGACATGGCTGTGTGAGGTGCACGCATGCGCATAAGCAGTGGGGCAAAGGTTTTGTCTTCTCACCATTTTTTTTTGTAGGGATAACTATGTGTTTGTTATCGAGTCGTAAACTTGTTCATCATGATTAAACAAAGACTCCCATGATACTACCAAGTTGCTTTGTCCTTGGTGGGTTTGTTTTTGACTACTTCTTTTGTCATCATTGCTTGATCAAACCTTTATGCTTGTAAACGAATGATTGCAACCTTCAAACCGAGATTGTTGATTAAACTGTCCTTTAAGCTGACTGGAAATTGGATTTCTTGTTTGAGAATCATTTACACTGTGTACTAAAAGCTGTCCTTTATCTTGAAATTTGCGTTAAACTATCAAACACTGTCCTTTTCTCGCGCGAAGTTTCAGAAATTGAGTACATTCTCGCGTGAGATTTCATTCTCTCGCACGAAGCCTGGCATTCTCTCGCGCGGCCTGGTATTTTCTCGCGCGAAACTGTAGCCTAGTTTTAAAAAATAGAGACTTATTTCCCATTGACTGGTTGACTTTTTATCTGATCTAGTTTTTGTCTGAGGTCTGTTTATCTGTTTTCCTGTTGCTCACTGTTAGAAACTGAGTGTCTCGAGCTGCGAATTGATTGATCTTGCTTAAACTCTCGTTTTTCTCCTTGATTTTTTGTCTCATCTCGTTGTGCTTTTGTATCTCGCGTTGTGATAGTCTTATCTCGACTGTTCTAGCCATACTCTTGACGATTAGTACCAAGTGCATTTCACATCTTGGCTGTTCTAGCCTTTATCTCCTTTGCGTTATTCCTAGAGATAGAGTTTTAGCATTATCTCGAGTCTTCTCTCGATTCATCTTCGTCTATGACTGTCACGACTCGAAGTGACAAAACTTATCCCATTCGTAATACTAGTCAAGATAGAGATAAACCTCGTAATCAGGAACCAAGTTGTCCCGAACCTATTGTGCAAATCTAAACGTTGTGAGGGATCCTCAAGTTCTTCGTTGACTACTTTGAAAGATAGCTTGTCTCAATCGCCTCCAGTGTTCCAAGAGTGTTTTAATTTGTTGTTTGAAGCGCAACCTGGTTTCTCATTTCAAGGTCAAGACAACTCATTGTTTCACAACTTTGGAAGACCGCTTCCTCGGACTATTCCAATCATTGAACCTATCGATCCTGTTGACGATATTGACTCATCTGAACCTATTGATCCTTTTGATCCTGTTCGTGCACCAAAGGTTACCTTAGCTGCGCCCTTTCGACATCATTCATACCATTTTACTGAGGCTTCAATTGCTGCAAGTTCTTACGTTGACAAGATGGGAGAGCCATTTGACTTCCAACCAGGCAAATATAGCCAAACTTTTGCTCAATCTCAAAACAACCAGCATTTTGGTCAATCTTCCAATGACCAACATCATGCCCAACCCCGAAATGAGCAACGCTATGATCAAACCCAAGATGATCAACAACAAGCTCAAAATAAAGCTCAAGGTGGTCAACCAGCGTATCACTATCGACCTCCTTTCGATCAGAGTCAAGATCAAGTCCCTAGCATTTATGAGATTCTTGGCAATGATGGTGATGACACCATAACTCAAAATGATATAGACAGTGCCAAAGCAAACAAAGGTCTTATTAAGATGATGGAGATCCTCATTTTAGAGGAGAAGGAAAAATACTTTTTTGAGCTAGCTAAACAAGGGGCCAAGTTACCCCCAGACTATCAAGTTGAAATGCTTGTAGCCAAGGAAGAAGAAATTGAGACCGCAAAGTTGCAAAAGATGGTCTGAGACATGCAAGATCATATTAGTCAACTTGCGAAGAATAAGGACAAACCTGCTCAACAATTCACAATGGAAAGTATTTGTCCTTTCCCTTTTGATAGAAGTCTTCATATGCCACCTTTTCCCAGAGGTGTAGAGCTCCCTAAATATGACAAATACTTGGGTGCAACCGATCCCCAAGATCACCTAAGGGAGTTTGGCGCATTATCTATGGAATTCATGCATGACCAAACGTATCTTATGCGCCTATTTCCTCGTAGCTTGGGCGGACCAGCTATGGAGTGGTTTTCTAGATTGTCCACTGGCATTGAGACTTTTGACGAAATGGCTAATCTTTTCCTCCAACATTACTTGCATAACATTTAGCATCCGGTCAACATCCGGGATCTTTGCAATTTAAAACAAGGACAAGGAGAATTTTTCCTAACGTTTCTCCAAAGGTGGAGACAATTATGTACAAGGTGTCCTCACAAGCTACCAGAATCTGAGAGACTCGACACTTTCTTGGACAATCTTGTCCCAGACTTCGGATACCAAGTGCAATTACAAGGTCCTCTAACCTTTGATAACATGATTAAACAAGCAGTGCGAATAGAGGCCTTTATGGTTATGAAGGGAGAATTAACTTTGAATAAGGACAATAAACAAGGATTCTCCATGAACAAGGATAAAGGAAAGACTGTCAATAAAAACAGGGATGTAGTAAATGATGGAGTGGTGGATAATGTCACTGCGAAGCCTTCAAAGCTTGTTTTTAATCTTACTTCCAGTATACAAGTGGCTAAGGCTGTTGAAAAGACCACAACGGATAATCGACAAACTTCAAGATTTTCTAGGAACAAACCTTGGGCCTCTTGACCCAAGCGTGAATTCACCTCTTTGGGAGAGCCTCTTGATGTGGTCTATAAAACTCTTATACAAAATCAAGTTCTTACTCCTTTGGAAAAGCGTCCTTATGATCCACAACCACGACCTCATTGGTGGAATGATAATGCGTACTGTGACTATCACCAAAACATTGGTCATAAGACTTCTACTTGTCTCCAGCTGAAGCATAAGGTTCAAGATCTCATTGACAATGGTGACATCCTTGTGGAGAACCATAACAAGAATTCAGACCATCAAGCTTTTAAGGATCCCTTCCGTCCTCACGAGAAGGGCGAGTCTTCAAACGCCAAGAATACCAATGCTAAAGTCAATTACACGTACACTAATGATGACAATGTTATTGGTATGATCGAACCTGTTGAGATGGAGTATAGTGATGTGATCACTTCCAAGGGGAGCGGTGATGCTCCCAAACCTAAGACTCCATTCATCTTGCGTAGTTCCGTGTCTCTTTCGTCTGAATCTGAACAACCTCAAGATTGTGCTGTTGTTACTCGATCATGAGGAAGAGTTGTTTTGAAGGGTCCCGATACTTCTACATCCGCACCGAAGCAAACTGCGGATAAGACTGCTGTTGGCCCTGCCAACAAGAACACAAAATCAGTTCTTACATCTAGCACGGCTAGTTATAGCATTAGATCAACTCCAACGAACCAATGCTCAGATTACCATTTTTGAGTTGTTGAAGATCTCGCCTGCTCACAGGTAGATTTTGGATAAAGCCCTCGTCGAGGCAAACGTTCCCAAGGATCTCGATCTCAACCGGTTCCAATCTATGGTGGGTCATTTGACCTCGCCTCACCATCTATCCTTCTCTGAAGAAGATGATCACTCTCTAAACCATCCACATAACGCTCCCTTGCATATATAGGTCATGATAGGTCCTAAGCGCGTCCGCCAAGTGCTCATAGACAATGGTGCTGGTCTTAATATCTATTCCGCTAAGCTGCTCACTCAGCTAGGTTATGATGAGAATTGTATAGGCTCCCGCAAAAAGATTATCATCAAAGCTTATGATGAAGAGGAACGCAAGTCCCAAGGCTTAGTTGTGCTCCCTATCTGCGTAGGACCTGTTGAAAGGGATGTTACTTTTAAAGTTCTTGACATTCCTCTTGCCTACAATATCTTGTTGGGTAGGCCATGGATTCATGAGATGCAGGCTGTCCCGTCCACGTACCATCAACGCATTAAGTTTCCATTCCATGGGGCAGAAGTCACTGTACCTGCTAATACCAATTACTCTTGCAACACTCTTGCGCAATCTACAAATAGCTTTGTTCCGGCTAATAGAGAGTCCATTGAGTTTTATGATGCTAAGCTAAAGGAAATGGAACAAACTTTGAGACTTACGGACATAGGCATGGGAGAATACCGAATTGAACCTATGCTATCACTTGCCGCTCTACCTCCGTCTCCATGCTCTTATGGGAGACCTTCTGAGAATAACAAAACTTATGATAATCCTCCTCAAACAATCTACAATGGTGCCTTTGTAAGGGCCTCTACACCGTTAGAAGATGAGGATGAAGAAAGAGTTGTCAGAGCTTGGATCTATAAGGGAAAAGAAACAGCTGAAACAACTACTCCGCCTCCAGACTTAGAACAAGAGCCATACAATGAAGCCTTTAAGATCATGAAGCGCTTCGGCTATAAGGGGAGTGGTCCTATAGGAAGGAATGACAATGGTTTGCTGAAGCCCATTGAACCTACAGGTCGCCGCACAAAGGATACTACTGGCTTGGGCTTCAAAAAGATTCCCTTTCATTTAGGAATAAACAAATTTGTGCCAGAGCTGGAGCCAGAACCTGAACCTGAGTCAGAATTCGAAGATACTACTCTAGAAGTATATCCAGAGGCCAGCTCTGATGAAGACACATTTCCATATCCTATTCCTTTGGAACTTGCCGCACTCTTTGCAGAACCAGATGAACCTATTATACTTATCCACATGGTAGAAACTGATAGTGATTCCGATGAGACCTCTTTGGTGCATCGACTCACGTATCACCAATGGAGAGAAATACAAATGGCTGATATCGACCCTCAACGTGAACGGTACATACCCCCACATTTCCAAGAACAGTTTGAAAAAGATCTACTTCAGCGAGCCATTAATACTGCAAGGGGTAAAGATGATGATATAGCTAGTGCTAATGGAATTCCCACATCAAGTACTGACTCGCATGAGTACGAATTTGAATCTTTGTCTGATGCTACTTTTGATAAAGACATAGACATGGTGCATACTTATGAAAGACTCCTCGAAGTAGGTGAAGGGTCTAACGTTAGGTCACACGAATTAGACGCCATTGGTGTTAACTTGTCCTCTACTTCTGACGTAAGGTCTGATAGGGATTCGAACACTCCTTCGGATGAGATCGCTCGAGGTCTTGACTTGCTCGTCCGTGCTTTTGATGGCTATACCGTGAACGCAATTGAACCGGTCACTACTTTTTCACTCCGCCGTCCCGATCTGATAAACTGGAACTCCCTTTCCTCATCCAATGAAGTCCTAACGTTCCAGAATGATTACGATTTAGCCTATTACCTCCATGCTATTGAACCTGTAATGTCCTCCACCAGCGAAAGCAATGTCAGCATGACAGAGGTGGATATCAAGTATCTTAGTCAAAAAATTAAAAGAAGAAAAAATAGCTCTGATGGTGAAAACCACGTTGTGGCAGTATCAGAGCCAAAAATAGTAAAAATAAAAGACATATCCGAGGGTGAAAACCTCTTTGAGGCGCCCAAGGATGAGATACTTGATACACTTCTGAGCCATTTTCAGGAGATGTCATTAGTATTGATTGAGCCGACACAGCTAGTGAATTTGGGTACAGAAGCTGCTCCACAAATTATTCATCTAGCACAGTCACTATCTGCAAAAGAAAAAGAAGTGTTCACTAGCTTCTTTCAAAGCAAGAAAATAAACTTTGCATGGACTTACTCCGACATGCCTGGATTAGACCCAAATCTAATCATGCACCATCTGTCCATTGCACCAGGTATCAAACTTGTTAAACAGAAGCTGCGAAAGACGCATCCACATGTAGCACTTTTTGTCAAAGAAGAGCTAGAAAAGCTTCTTAAGGCTGGTTTCATAAGGACTATTGACTATGCAGAATGGATTTCAAACATTGTTCCAGTCACCAAACATGATAAATCCATTCGTGTGTGTACAGACTTTAGGGATCTAAATAAGGCATGTCCAAAAGACGACTTTCCACTACCCAACATTGATATGATAGTGGATATGACAGCAGGATATGAGATGTATTCCTTGATGGATGGCTTTTCTGGCTATAATCAAATAAAAATTGCGCCAAAAGATCAAGAAAAGACCGCTTTCACATGTGCCCGGGGCACCTTTTGCTGGAACGTCATGCCTTTTGGGCGTAAGAATGCTGGAGCAACATATCAGAGAGCTGTCACTACCATTTTCCATGATATGATGCATAAAACAATGAAAGATTATGTGGACGATACTTTAGCCAAAAGTATGCAACGAAGAACTCATCTCACAGATTTGGGTCCCATCCTTGACCGCATGTAACAATTTAGTCTCAGACTTAATCCCAAAAAGTGTGCATTCGGTGTCACTTCCGGGAAACTCTTGGGTTACATCATTTCAGCTAAAGGTATAGACGTGGATCTTTAAAAAGTGCAAGCTATTATGGACATGCCTCCACCCAAGAATATCAGTCAAATGAGGGGACTACAGGGAAGGCTACAATCTATCAGGCGCTTCATTTCTCAGTTGGCCGACAAGTCGCAACCATTCACTAAAACTTTGCATAAGGGTGTGACCTATGAATGGAATAAGGAATGTGACAGGGGACTCACTTAGATTAAACAGTATCTTGCTAATCCACCTATATTGATGCTTCCTATTCATGGGAAGCCGCTCATACTATACATCTCAGCAATGAACACATCTTTGGGTGCTCTCCTAGCTCAAGAAGACCAGGACAACAAAGAGAGAGCTATTTATTATATTAGCAGAACATTGGTGTCTTATGAAATGAATTATTCTGTCATTGAGAAGGCTTGTTTGGTAGTAGTGTTTGCTTCTCAGAAGTTGCGGCATTATATGCTTGCTCACACTACAAGGCTTATTGCAAAAATTGATCCACTAAAGTACTTATTGAGCAAGGCTGCCCTCACGGGTAGATTAGCGAAATGGGTGATGATACTTAGTGAATTTGACATTGAGTATGTGGAAATAAAAGCTATTAAAGGACAAGTAATTGCTGATCAGCTGGCGGAAGCTCCTCTGAAAGATCACCAGCCTTTTGAGTATTGAATTCCCAGATGAATCCATCATGCTTCTCACACATCAGGCTTGGAGCATGTTTTTTGATGGATCATTCACTCAACAAGGGTCGGGTGCAGGCATTCTGTTTATAACACCTCAAAGATACTCATTGCCAAAAGCTTATAAAATGTTGTTTCCCTGCACAAACATCGCTGAATATGAAGCTCTCATTAATGGTATGAAGATAGCCATTCAATGGCGTGTGGATGAGCTCAAGGTCTTTGGAGATTCTCAGTTAATCATCAACCAAGTTAATGATGTCTACCAAACAAAAGATGACAAGCTAGTGCCGTATAAAAGAATGGTGGATGATCTCAAACAATATTTTTCACACATTTCTGTCCAGCAAATTCCAAGGGCAGACAATAAAGCAGCTGATGCTATGGCCACTCTTGCTTCAATGTTACAAATGCCAGAGAATGATTTCAGAGACGAATTCTGGTGGAGGCACTACACTACCCTTCCTATGATATTCCCGAATCTAAGATGATTTGTTCAGTCATTGGACATGACTCATCTCGCTACCACCATATCTATTCCTACCTTCGTGACCAAATCATTCCAGACACCTATACCCAAAATGAAAAGCGTCACCTAATTTGTAATGCTTTACGGTATGTCATCATAGCAAACGACTTGTATAGACGGGGTTTAACTTTAGACAGTACCCTCCTTAGGTGTCTAGAACCCGATGAGTCCAAACGTGCGCTAGCTGAGGTACATGAAGGTATCTGTGGGTCTCATTCTAGTGGTCTGACGTTAGCTCGGAAACTTATTAGAGCTGGTTACTACTGGCCGGACATGGAGAAAGAAGCTGTTCAATATGCC
Source organism: Chamaecyparis obtusa (assembly GCA_027943335.1). Taxonomy (NCBI): domain Eukaryota; kingdom Viridiplantae; phylum Streptophyta; class Pinopsida; order Cupressales; family Cupressaceae; genus Chamaecyparis; species Chamaecyparis obtusa. The sequence goes on from BSBK01005081.1 coordinate 32,866, forward strand.
AAGACCTGCAAGCAATGCCAATTTCATGGAAATCTAATTCATGCTCGTGCTAAAGAGCTTATTCCTTTCATCAGTTTCTGGCCATTTCAGCAATGGGCCTTTGACTTGGTGGGTCAGATACATCTTTCTTCTTCAAGAGGACATAAGTTTATCATCACAGCTATTGACTATTATACTAAGTGGGTTGAGGCAGTGCCTCTGGCTATAGCTGATGGAAAGTCTGTGGCTATGTTTATACTGAACTATATCATTTGTAGATATGACGTACCCTCAAACATTATTACTGACAATGGGGGACAATTCAAGAACAAGGACCTGAGAGAGTTATGCACCAAATTCAGGATTATTCAGCATTGGTCATCTATCTATTATCCTCAGGGTAATGGACAAGCAGAAGCTTCTAATAAGACAATTCTCAAAATCTTACACAGAACAGTTCATAAATCTGGTAGAGATTGGCACCTCCAGATTAATCCGGCTTCATGTGCCTATAGAACAAGTATTTGAACACCAACGGGGGCCACACCCTTTGCCTTGGTTTATGGAGTAGATGCAGTATTGCCTATTGAGGTCGAGATTCCAACATTGCGAATCTCTCTGAGGGGCCTCATCACTGATGAAGAAAATAAAATATCCTGGCTTCAAGAGCTTGAGTTACTGGATGAACGTTGGAAGGTGGTGTTCAATCATCTAAGAGCATACCAAAAGAGGATGTCTAAAGCCTACAATAAGAAAGTCAAACAAAGAGAATTCCAAGTGGGTGATCTCGTCCTGAGAGAGAACCCCAAGAATCAGCAACAACAGGTCCAGAAAGGGAAATTTGAACCAAACTGGCTTGGTCCATATGTTATTACTACAGCATTTGGGTCTGGCGCTTACTGACTCTCCACCACTGAAGGAGAACAGCTCAAAGAGCCTATCAACGCTCTTCACTTGAAGAAATTCTACTGCTGAGACATTCTCTGTATGCTCATGTACATACTTATTGATCCTGAAAAAATCCAAAAAAATGGTATATTGCAAAAAATCCTAAAAATTGCAAAATGTCCTGAAAAAATGATCATCTTAGTGAAAACTTAGTAAATAGGCGCTTTGATGTATCTATTATCTTGGTGAAAACCTGGTAAACAGGCGCCTTGATAATAATAAAAAAAATGAAAAATTGAAAATACAAAAAAAAATCAAAAGATAAAAAATACAAAAAAAAAAAGAAATATTCAAAAATAAAAAAAAATAAAAAAAAGAAAAAGTTCAAAAAAATTGAAAAAGAAGAAAATGTGCCATTAATGAAAACCTGGTAAATAGGCGTCATGGTAGCAAAAATAGAATCTCTGCCAAGATGGTGAAAACCTGGTAAACAGGCGCCTCTTGTTTCCTGAAGCTACATCTCATCTCAACATCATTTGGCTCTTGCTTTCTTGCTTTAGTTTGCTTTCCCGCTTTCTTGCTTTAGTTTGTTTCTTGCTGTTAGTTTGTTTCCTGCTTTAGTTTGCTAGCTCATGCACTTGCTTTCAATTGTCTTCGAGATTTTCCTTGACTCTTCATGGATTGGAACTGGTCACACTTGGGGGCACCTTCTTGGTCTAGGGGGGGCATTGTCCTATCGCTTTCGGAAGTTTTGTTCGTGCATCAATCACCAGTGGTTCTCACTGCGTCTGCCTAGCTATCTTTTGAGATCTCTCTCCTTGAGGATCTCTCGTGTATTGGTCGCCAGTGGTTCCCACTATGTCTGCCTGCTGATACCTAGCTCTCGTTCGAACCCCTCGCTTTCGGGATCTTTTCCTTACATTAGTCACTAGTGGTTCTCACTGTGTTTGCCTGCTGATGTTTTGCTCGTACTTGGTTCTCTCTTTCGAGAATCTTCCTTGTATCGGTCACCAGTGATTCTCACTCCATTCGCCTGCTGATACTTGGTTCACGCTCTGATATCTTCTTGAGATTTCGTCTCCCGCGACGGTCACTAGTGGTTCTCACTGCGTTTGCCTACTGTCGCTATCCCGTCGAGACTTCGAACGTTGTACACTTCCGATTTGACTTCAATCCGCTTGAACACAAATGTAAACTGAAACTAAGACTAAATTTGTGTTCCTTGGAAGCATGCTGAGCTTTTTCTTTGTGTGCTTGTTTGGTTGCTTTATCATTTCCCCTCGAGCGAATCTAAGACGTCTCCTTGACTGAGAGAATGCGAAGACTGGGGGCATGATCTTTTCTTTGCTTTCTGTTTGCTGGTTTAGCTCCAATGATCCAAATAATTCACATAAGAGGGGTGTCCATCCGTAAGAGCCTTCATCTCGTATTGAATAGCCATGTGTACCTTGACTCCTTTTATATGGACACTTTGGTGAGGTTGGTTCTTCTCCTTGTCTGTTTGAGTGACTTCTTTCTACTACAAGTAAAATTGCAAACGCTCGTCCTGCTAAGTGAACGTAAGGGTCACTGTGAGCATTCTTTGGCAAAAGAAGGAACCCTCGTGTGTCTGGCGTGTTTGTATGCAAGCAACATTCAGGTCATTCTAGCAATTATGCTTTGATGCTTATGTTAACTTGCTAAATTAAAAGGAATAGATGTTCAGGTCATTCTGGCTTCTGGTGCCTTAATGCTTACATCTCGTTCCAACAAATCTAAGACTTATGTCATATTCATATTCTCATGATTCATATGGCATCTTCATATTCATATTCTCATATTCATATTCTCATATTCATATTCATATGGCATCTTGCGAATGTCCCGTGCTTAAAAGAACTTGATGATGATAATACGATGAGTCCAACAACCAAGTCCTAGCATTTGCGTTTAATCTAGGCTTGCATTTTCATTCTAGGCTTGCATTGAGACTATATTTTGGTGCTCTCTTGATTGTCTTCTTCTGGACCTCTTCATCAAAGGTTCTCATCTTTTGTCCCGAGTTCATCTTGGCTGCACAAGTGTCCAATCCTCGCTCTCGATCTTCAAAACATCTTTTTGATTAGTACCTGTCATATATTGCTAAAACTCTGCACGAGATGATTAGTACCATATACATTACACTTTCATTGCATACATTGCATTTTCATTTGCATCTATGACATCCATTTACATTTCCATTTGCATGTACATATGTTATAAGCATAAATAAAATCATACATTGCATATCCATCTACCATCTATCATATTTCACATTGCATAATTCATATCATAAAAGAAACATGTGCATCTCATACATATCTAATCCATACATCTAAAGCATCTAGGAAACATCTCATAAAACATAAACACCAAAGCAATATATCAAGTACGATGATATCAAAATCGCGATCTCATATATATATACCGATCGAATCAATGTCATGTACAAAAGAAGGGTGCTACTCGAGCACAGTATAAAAAATGGAGCTACAATATGGATATAAAAAATATGCTAACTTTGCCCGTCACCACCGGGAGGAGGTGGTGGTGGTGGTCCTTGTGCTGGTGCCTGTGGAGGTGGCATCAAGTGGCATCGGTCTTTGTAGAGGTGTCTGCTGTGGAGGTGCTTGTTACGGAGATGCCTGTGGTGGTCCCTGTGTTGGTGCCTGCGGAGGTGGCATCGGTCTCTGGGGAGGTGGCGTAGGTCTCTGCGGAGGTGTTTGCTGCAGAGGTGCCTGTGGTGGTCTCTGTGGTGCTCCAACATACTCGGAAAATGGAGGCACCTGCTTTGATACATCTGGAACGGCTTTGCAATATGCTGCATAATAAGTTGCCTGAGCAGACTCATATCTGATCTCCAGCTGTGCTCTCGCCAGCTCCTCGTGTAACTCCTTGATCTCCTGATCCCTATTGGCTACGCGGGTCTCCTGTATGATGACTCGGGAATGGTAGTCATCTCTCTCTCGCTGAACCTGCCTAACCCTCTCCCGACTCTTCCTGAGAGCCTCTTGCAGTTGTGGTGCCCCTGCTCCTATAGGAACATTTGGCATATCTGTATCATCGCCCGGAGGTGCTTGCTACGATGGACTCCTTGTCCTCTGCCTGGTGGATCTCTGTTGAGACCCACTGCTCCCAGCACCCGCATCTAACCCCATAGTCCTCGGGGGGATGTCTGTCTGCGCCGACCTGGGCCTCAATGCTCTCTACCCAGGCCGCTGTAATGGGACCTGCTGCTGCTACTGCTGTCCCTATGGTACTTGCTGCTGTGTTGGTACCTGTTGCTGTGCTCCCATCCCTACAGGATCTGTAAATCTGGGAAATGGATGGGCTAGGCAGTGGTCCCTGTATGTAGGCATCATCCTTGCATTGGTGACGTCCACCATGTAATCCCATCAGGCCTGAGGAATGCGTGCCTCGATCGCACACCTGCCTGGATCTAGTCTCGGATGCCACCCCTTTTCCTCATCGGCGAAGCGGGCATAGGGGCAGCACTCCTGAGAGATGTACTGCTGTTTCCCGAATTGACGCAAGACACGTGTAACAAGGAAGCGCTCAATAATGGTAACACTACGTCCAATCAGTGGACGCAAAACAAACATGTAAGAAAGCTCTCTCCGAGCATCATCCCATGGCTCAGTAGCAACCCATGGTCTCCAGACAACAACCGCCATATCATCAAGCTATCCGCGCCACTGCTCTGTCTTACCCAGCAATGGCTGAGTAATCGGACCTGCGTACCTGTATATATAAGGCTCCAGCGCCTGCCGTGTATCATGGTAAATCGGTCTACAAACAGGGAGATGCTCCCAGACCCAGATCTGAAGAACGAAGACACCTGCCGCCATGGTCCTCGCACCGCGATAGACGATCTCATGCATCTCATGGTACATATGGGCGAGCATGCACTCCCCCCATCCGAATCTGATTGCTGGTCTGGCCAGCATCCTCTGCAGCATCGACCCCCAATCGCACTCCAAACCATGCTGACCTCAATCAGGAGCTAGATAACAACTCAGGAACATAGCGAGAACGACGACAAATGGATGAGCACCGCTATACCTGCTAATCAAATCCTCCCAAGAGATGGCCCGACCCATCAGTAGATCATCTCAGAATAGTCCTCAATGCGACTGTGCCTACCCGTGGTTGAACATTATACTCTACTTTGGCGCCGTGGACGGGTATCTGCAAGATCCTGTATATATCCTCGAGAGCGACTGTCATCTCCCCTAGTGGCAAATGGAACGTGTTCGTCTCCGAATGGAAACGCTCTACAAGTGCACCAAGAAGCCTGTGATTTACCCGAATGTCGGATATATCACGCAAGTATCCTAGACCGAGTCCCTCAATATGAGCACTCTCCACATTTGTCAATCTCTGTATCAATGTGGTGATCACTGGATGATGTGATCGGAAGGCGACGTCGGGAAAGTCAACTTGCAAAGCAAGCGACGACATTGGATCAGTATCTCAGATATGGTGATTTTCAAAACAACAACAACAAATATAGCAATGCATCTATCCTAGACATGACTTTGCGATGCTCTACTTGGCTGATTTCATGCAAATTTGACAAATTTTGACAAAGGTTTTCCAACACTGTAGCAGCATCCCGTGCGAGGAAACTGTTCCCTCGCGTGAGACAGGACCTTCTCTTGCGCGAGAATGCGAAAATTCGCGCGGTAGTACCTAGCGCTTCGCACGAGACTTTTGGCAGAGCCCGGGCAAGGAAGCCCTGACCCATGCGAGGAAACCACTTCCTCGCGCGAGGGGCGACCTAGGCCGGCACGAGGAAACTGTTTCCTCATGCAAGACTTGAAGAACATGCTCCTAAAGTTGCTAGATCTACCCTAAATCGACCTAGAAAGCAATATGAATTGAAATGCAAGGAGGATTATCGACTACTCACAGGTGGGTCATACTTCGGTGGCCGGGCGTGTCGTCGCGAGCGCTCAAATCGATGCATATGCACGGGAATTCCCTCCATTCTCTCTCTCAGAGCTCGAAATCACAAGAAGACAGTGAATAATGAATTGAAAGTGACCCCTCCGAGCCTTACATGGCTTTTTGACCTAATTTTCAGAGTGCTCCGTTTTGCGCGAAAATTGCACCCTTGGCTAAATCGACTGCTCTAAATCCATTTTCGGGATCAAAATCAAAATCTGACATCTCTAGATAGCTCGAAATCGCATTTTAAATTCTGGGACCCTTTTGGATCGGATGCTTGTGCAGTCAGTCTTCTGGTGTCATCTTCCTGCCAGATCCTCATCTCATTTTTTTCTCGAAATCTTCAATGTTTTCATCAAAGTCAACTCTAGTCAACTATGGTTAAACTTGGTTAGCAAGACCTCCCAATTGCTTCAAATTGCTTCTGCAGCTTCTCAAATCTAGTCTGATTGCTTCTACTCTGCAACCTCTTGTTGTTAATCATCCTTCTACTATGTCATCTTTCGATTTCGCTCCCGAAGGGGCAGGATGATTGCATCATTTGAATCTTGTCGAACCAGTCTCATTTCAATTTGATCTAAATCAAAGTCCTCACCGCTTGAGGCATCTCTTCATTAGGGACATCTTTGTGCCTCGCATCTGGTCATATGGTCATCTATCTTTTAGGTATCTAAGCAATCTAACTCGGATCCTTAGGAATCAAGCTTCGTTCTGAAGATGGTTCTCAAAATTTTTTAGGTATTGGGGCAATCTAACCCTAATTCCTGGGAGTCAAGCTTCGTTCTGGAGATGGCTCTCGAAATCTCTTTTGGACCGTTATCTGGGCAATGTAACCCGGGTCTCGGAGGGCTAAGCTTCGTATTGGGGCAATCTAACCTCGATTCTGGAGATTAGTCCTAAATCTGCATCTGTTATCATTTAATCAATAGGCATTGGGGCAATCTAACCCCAATTCCAGTCTCTCCTTTAGACCGTTGTCTTCGCAATCTAACTTAGACTTCGTAGAATCGCACTTTGTTCTAGAGGTGGTTCTGCAATTTGATCTATTTCGGTGTCTTGGCATCCTAACCTTGACTTCCAAGGGTTATGCTCTGTTTTGGGGATAATCCTGAAATCTCATCTGTCACATCAGACTATTCTTTGAATCAACGCGCTGCTCGCATATCAATTCAAAGAGGGGCAAATGTAATACCTCAAAATTGGCACCTTATAATTTCAATCATTTTTGGTGCATTTTCTTCAATTTCACATCTTCAAAGTCCTATTTTACTAAGCATTTTCTCTCTCCTACCTGACTTTATTTGACTTGATGTCAATTGCAAAAACTAATTTGCATTAATCTCACACTATAATTAATTCCTAAGTATTCGACTTTATTAGCTAAAAAACCCCTATGATAAGTTAATTTATTTCTAAAGTCCTAAGTGCTTTAAATTAAATTAAAATCCACCCCATTTGGCTAATATACATAAAAATGAATTAATCTTATTTAGTTATTCGAATGGACATCTTTATTTGAATTAATAATTCAAATTACTCGAACGGTCACCCATATGTGGCAATAATCCATTCTTTAATTAAATATATCTTTCAATATGTGTCTCAATTGGAAATGAAGAGGCAACCGTTCATTTTCAAGAACCTCTTCATTCTCCCACCGGACTTGTCTATTTAATGAACCTTCTCCATCATTCAAAAAAAGGCAATTTGTGAGAGTAATTAAACTATAGTCAATTTTAGTCGCAATATTTTCAAGTTTTCAATTGTAATTAGCTTAATTTCTCATTTAGTATCAATTGCATCTCTCATTTAGATTAATTTGTTTATTGCAATTAGATTAATCTCATATTTCTTTCAAGCTTTTAGATTAATTGCACTCATTTCTAGATTAATTTCATTATTGTTCATCATTTAAGCTTTTGAAAATCCTTTGTATTAGCTTGGTCTTAAGGTTGTTGGCTCTCGTTTTGAGAGTAATCAAACACCCCAGTTAATTAGAAGACAACAAGTCGAATCGATAGAATTGTTCGAATGGGTAATTTATACTCAATTTCGTGATTCGATGATCGAGCAATGACTATGTTGTGTTTGTAGCTGGATTCGAGGTCCACGTTCAGCTTATAACAATGAGTATAAGTAAGATTACTGACACGTATTGATGAGTAACTATATTATTGAAAAAACAGGACACATAATAGCAACCAAGGAGACTGATTCTAGATAATTCTTTTTCAACAGGGTTCAAAGAATCATTGTTGATTGTCAGAATAAGATGGCCGAAGCCTGCATCTCGTTGTGTTTGCATCGGCTTTCAACTATTACAATACAACTTACTTTACGTAGGAGAGTGGAATTGTATTAAGACAAGTTTCTAAAGCATACAAGGCTGCATTCTGAGAACTTTCACAAATCTATCTTGGAATATTTTGCTGTATGTGAGTTTGGCAGCTTCATAATGTTAGAGAATTATAGTCTTAGTGCTCTTCACAAAAAGTACATTAAGGATACCTATACATGGTGGTTCCTCTGTGGCTATGTTCTATTATTTGCAATCTCTTGATTTCAAAGTTCTATCACAGCTAAGCATTTTTAATTGTTTAACAGGATCACTATTCCTTTGCAGTTACATATACTATGTTTTATAATCACAAATGCTGTACTAAGTTACTGACTTCGTCTCTAATTTCAACAATTTGTGAGTTCTTTTTTAGTTGAGTGCAATTGAATTGAAATACATACTATAATTCCTCTACTTTGTCAAGCACAACTGGCTGGCTGCAAAAAAATGAAAAGAAGAGGTTGTGATGGATTGGGATGTAATCCTAAGAGTGTGCCAACTTCGATGTGTATGTTGCATGGCTTGCCTCTGTCTTTTCAGAGGATGAGGAGGCTCCTACTTAGAATGTTGGTAGTTGATTGACATTGTAGGTGCGTGTGGTTCAAATGAATAAAGTGAGGACTTTGATGATTATTGAATGTATTTTGTATTGATTTTGTTAGTATATTTCAGATTCTAGCAAGGAATATATCAATCTATAGAGATCTAACAAAACTAAGCACCAGATGTAATAAAATAAACTCAAAGCAAGGAGAGATAGTACCCGGATTGTAACTCTGAAATCCGTCCTTGGAGTCTTTAAATCTGATCCTTCAAATCCTTCTAGATATGACCCAAGTTAGCCCACCTAGGGCTTTTCTTAGTTCTTCTCCAAGTTGTCACCAATCTGTAATATATAGATCAGATCCGTAGGTTTACAATATAGATCTGTAATTCAAAACAGCTACAGCCAAATGATCTGCTGCATTTTTATATGTATTCGATCTGCTGCTCCTTGTATTCATTTCGCAATAATCTGCCCTACGATCTGCTCCAGTTCGGATCTGCACTAGTTTGCACTAGTGATCTACTCTTTGATCATTCAAACATACACAATGTTGAACAATTTCTTCAATAAGAAATTCGCACAAGAGAGATGAATTCACAAACTTGAATTTGCTGGACTGAATTGCTGCTCTTGGATACTCAAGGATGATCGATTCTTGAGAGAGAGATTATATGTTATGTTTTTGATATGATCTCCTCCAAGAATCGATCTCTATTTATATGCAAACGGAGAGCCACCTCAAGGGGCCGACTTGAGTAATTTAAATAATAAATATATTTCCCCAAGAGGCCGACTTGGGCTTTTTCCAATTATTATTTAAATTAAACAAATGAAGCATATAAAATCGATTTAGTTGATAAACAATAAATATTAAATATTCCCTAATATTTAATATTATTATTTATGCATATCGAAATTTCCAAGCTGTTAGATATTTGCTGAAAGGCCAAAATATCAACACTTCCTCTTGGGCTCGAGGCAAATATCCACTCGAGGATTCTTCATCACAAAACATAACCAAAATGGATTTCATAGATCTCATATCTATGAAGGTAGATCTCCATTCTACCAATTTTGATAAGAACACATATGTTCATTATCATTCCCAACCATAGGTTTCATATCCATATGAAAATCATCTTTCCATGGTAAAATCAAATCACAAGATGTTTACCAACCTGATGTGGATTTCTTAGATCCACGAGTCCCCGCGACTCAAAGCACAAAAATGGATTCCTCATCCAATGATGCCATAGATCTCTCATCTATGATAGTAGATCTCTATCTACAAGATATAATGAGAACACAAATGTTCTTCATTCTTCCTCAACCATACATCTCATATTTATATGAGAAACATCATCTCATATGATGCTTACCATCCAAATGTGGATTTCCTAGATCCACTGGTCTCCATGACCCAAGAATATTAGTCCATGATATTCATGATAACATCAAGTCCATGATGTTTATCAACCATAAGTGATATGAAGTCCATGATATCAGATTTATGATAATTCCAATCAATTTGTGAATTTCCTAGATCCACTAGTCACCTTGACTCTTTTGAATATCAAGACCATGATATTCAAGGTAGTATCAAGTCCATGATACTTTCCAAACACAAGTTATCATCAAATTCATGATGTTTTCTATCCAATTTGTGGATAACTCAGATCCACGAGTCCTCTTGACTCAGCCAATAGAATATCAAGTCCATGATATTCATGGTATCATCAAGTCCATGATGTATACCATCCAATTTGTGGATAACTAAATCCACAAGTCACCAAGACTCAAGAAATGTCAAGTCAATGACATCAAAACAACATCAAGTCCATGATGTTACTAGCATTGGTCTAACGAATATCAAGTCCATGGTATTCACCAAGTGCTCGGAGTAATAAGTCCATGACGTCCACCAATTACTCAGATGTGGATCCCTGATCCACGAGATATCAAGTCCATGATATCATGAGCATTGGTCTAACGAATATCAAGTTCATGATATTCACCAAATGCTCAGAGCAATGGTCTTTAGACATCAAGTCCATGATGTCCACCAAATGCTCAACAATGGATCCCTGATCCATGAGAGAAACATCAACTCCATGATATTCTCCAAGTATCCAATTCATAAGAAACAACTTAGCCATATGCATAAGTGTAATCAAATGAATCAAACATAACCAAATGTATCTCATAATCAAAATCTTATCTCATGAATCCACATAAGCATAAGAGTAACCAATATGATCTTATAATCATAATATTCAAGTTCAATTTAAAGAAAATGTGTTCACGCATAGAACCACATGTAGTATAGTCTCAGCTATAATCAATAAATATAGACTCAGCTATAAAAGAAAGTATGAATAAGCCACTAAAGTATGCTTCATACATACATGCTAAAGTATACAAATGATGTATGCCCCATACAATCATATTAAGTAGCCAAATGTAATAACCAATATCCAAATGCAGTTCTCTCATAGAACAAGCATAATTCATCCAGTATCCATAGACAAGTTTTAGCCATAGGCATAAGAGTAATCACATAAGTCCAACATATAACCAGGTGCAATGTGATCATAGCAAGATGCAATATAGTTCCCTCTACAAAGAAATGCATTCACACATATATATGATCAATAGCAGAGCATATGAAGGATAACATATATCCATATAACGTATGCTCCCATGCATACAACAACGTTATCTCTAATTATCATAATGTATGTTCCCAAGAAATTTGCCAAATGTAAAATGTAACATACACACTATATGCCAATGTAAGTATGTTCCAACATTCATTAACCAATAATGTATGCACCCATGCATCAATAAAGAGAACAATTAATCAGTTATACTAACAATCAGCTGTGTATTTTCCCATAACAGCATAAGGTATAACATGTGTCATAACATAAATATGTTAATGTAACTGTTCATAATGTAATGTATGCTCCTTATGCATAACAGAAGTATAATTTATGGAAGGTATGCTGCTAATCAGTTGTGTATGATCCCATACATAAGTAAAACATATACTAAGGTAAAGTATGCCTCCATGCATACAAAATAGAAATATGTCAATGCAAAGTAGGCTTCTATATCAAGTAATCAGCATGACATAAAGAAGGAGTTCATAACACAAAATTAAGTGAGCCCATGAATGAACTCCCTCTTAAACCACATACCCATAATCAAGTCATACCAAGGTATATGTTACTCAAGGTGACCTACTCCTTCTGGATAATCCTATCTTCTCCCTCTAACAAGATCAAAACTCCCTCTCAAGGTATGTTTCTTGGGAGCTTGAATCTAACCAATGCAAAACATATGCCAATATGCAGCCAATGTTACATAAAGCCAATGTATGTGCCTATACATCAAAAGGCTAACAATTTGCAGTGAATGTCCCTTTATAATCTAAGTCACAAGGTTCGAGTTTGTGTTCGAATTCGACAACAATAAAATTCGGATGAAGTTCGAGAGGAAAAAAAATTTGGAAAAAAATTCGACATTAAATTCGCCTTCTAAAAATTTGATTTTTAAAAATATAATTAATATATCTATAAATATAAAACAATATGATATTAAATTTGAATACATTATAAGAAATTTATAAACATTAAATATGTTTCATTTTAATTTAAATATTATTATTATATAAATAATAAATATATTAAATTTGAATACATTATAAGAAATTTATAAATATTAAATATGTTTCATTTTAATTTAAAAATTATTATTATATAAATAATAAATATATTAGATAATAAATATATTTTAATTAAAAATCTAATTTAAATATTTTAGAATATGAAATTCTACTATATTTTTTTTAAAATAAAATAACAAAATAAATCGACATTGTTTACATATCAAACATATAGAGATATCGCATTTCATTCAACTAAACAAAAATTGAAATAAAAACAAAACACCTCCGTGAAAACAACGCGCCATTGTTGATGCGCGGACAGGTATGGACGAAGATTCAAAACACCTCCGTGAAAACAACGCGCCATAGTGAAGCAAAGCCGACAGGTATGGATGAAGATAGTGAAGCAAAACCGACAGGTATGGGGGTAAATACAGTCGCCGGTAGCCAATATGGGGTAAATACAGTCGACGGCAAATATGTGGATGTCGTTCATTACATCTAGTGCGACAGTGTGCTGCTCAGTATGGGAGATCAAAGAGAGCTCGAAAGGATTCAGAGAGAGGGATAGGGTAGGTTTAGACAGAGATTTATCCGCTTAAATTCGTCTTGCTTGAGTGAACAACGTCTGCACACAAACAACTCAGATTTTTGTGGTGTATGTTCAAAGAAACCCAACAAACCCAACATAAAATCCCAACCAAAGCGTAAAAATTATGCGAGCCCTTATCTGTACGAACATTAGGGCGAACTTGAACGAATTTATAAGATTATTTTAAAGTTCGCTGAATTTCGAATTTCATCTATGAAATTCGGCGAACCCTGTGACACAGTTTATAATAGTGTAAAAGATAACATATGCCTGGGCAAAGTATGCTGTTAAAATTAGTTATGTCAATCAGCTAAACAAACATTCCAAATAGTTGATCCAATCAGCTATTAACGAAGAATCATATTCTCTACAGATAATAACAATTCCTCACATACATGCCAAGGTATATTATAACCAGTATCCCAACATGAGTCAATGCTATAAGCTTAATATGTCAAGTGTGCTTCCTACACATTAATAATGCCAATGCAAATGCATAAAACTAGTATTTGTATACCAATGTGAAACAGTTAATGTTCCCATACATCATATGCCAAACAATATGAAGGTATGTTGCAATACCATGTGAAGTATGCATCCCATCTAGTCGTGCTAATAGCAGATAATCAGCTAGATATGCAATGTATCAGCTATGACACTAACCAGCTATGATCCTATAAGAAAGGAGTTTACAACAGAGTCCATGATTATACTCCCTCTGAATCATATATGCCATGCACTTAACTCAAGATGATCTACACCCTCTAGATCAATAAGGAAAGACAATTTAAAATTTCAAAATATGCAAGAACCTTGAGTTCTACCCATATCTTCCCAGTCAATGAGAACTAATAAGTTTTCCCATAGAAGGCAACCAATTGCAAATGAAAACCCTGATTACAATTTTCAGACCAAATCCCAGTTGCCATAGTATATCTTAGTTTTGAAAGAGTTAGACTGAATTCCTAAATCTGAAATGGATCTTTTACTCAACCTAGGCTCTGATACCATGTTAGTATATTTCAGATTCTAGCAAGGAATATATCAATCTATAGAGATCTAACAAAACTAAGCACATGATGGAATAAAATAAACTCAAAGCAAGGAGAGATAGTACCCGGATTGTAACTCTGAAATCCGTCCTTGGAGTCATTAAATCTGATCCTTAAAATCCTTCTAGATATGACCCATGTTAGCCCACCTAGGGATTTTCTTAGTTCTTCTCCAAGTTGTCACCAATCTGTAATATATAGATCAGATCCGTAGGTTTACAATATAGATCTGTAATACAAAACAGCTACAACCAAATGATCTGCTGCATTTTTATATGTATTCGATTTGCTGCTCCTTGTATTCATTTTCGCAATAATCTGCCCTACGATCTGCTCTAGTTTGCACTAGTGATCTACTCTTTGATCATTCAAACATACACAATGTTGAACAATTTCTTCAATAAGAAATTTGCACAAGAGAGATGAATTCACAAACTTGAATTCGCTGGACTGAATTGCTGCTCTTGGATACTCAAGGATGATTGATGATCTGACTTATGAAACCAGATTACAATACCTGGTGTGATATCTGCAGTATTGTAGAATTCAACACGAAAATTGAGATCAACAAGATTGCAAACCAAAAACTGATCCATTCTATTCAAATATTGGAGTTTCTACAAATTTGATGGATCCCAAGGGTCATCAGAATCCCTTGGAAATGAAATGAAGAGCCATCATAATATTTCTTACAAATAAACTATTCGAACTATCAAAAATTATTAAAAAAAACTATGTATAAAAATTAGGTCCACTTGGAGAAGGCATAACTTTCTAGTCCTAGCTCCGAATAGCGAACCGTTTGATGCGTTGGAAAGGTATTCAAAAGATCTAGAACCAAATTTCAGAAGTGACAATGTTCCATTGGCACTGAAACATTGGCACTTCTGGGAGGCATCCAAGCCCAGAAATGCACCGAAGACCCTCAAAAATGCAGTTTACTGAAACATAGAAAAATTTGAAAAAAAAATAGATTTCAGTATTTCCCAATTTAATCCTGATCAATCGATTCTTGAGAGAGAGATTATATGTTATGTTTTTGATATGATCTCTTCCAAGAATCGATCTCTATTTATATGCAAATGGAGAGCCACCTCAAGGGGCCGACTTGAGTAATTTAAATAATAAATATATTTCCCCAAGAGGCCGACTTGGGCCTTTTCCAATTATTATTTAAATTAAACAAATGACGCATATAAAATCAATTTTGTTGATAAACAATAAATATTAAATAGTCCCTAATATTTAATATTATTATTTATGCATATCGAAATTTCCAAGCTGTTAGATATTTGCCGTAAAGGCCAAAATATCAACGGATTTCACATTTGATATTGTTTCTTTATCACTATCAACTGTCTTGTAAATTTTGAATGATTTTATTTCAAATTATGGCTGTGTGTATATATATATTATATACCTAGCCATAGTGAATTTGGGGAGAAAAATGTTGACTGGTGAACCTAGCTCTGTACTTAAACGAGCAAGTTATATTTTAAAACTTCTGTCTATTGAACACATGACCATGCTGTGTTTTCCCTCTCGGGTCAACAAGAATAGTTGCATAAACACACATTAACTGATAAACATGAACACAGGAAAGTATTGCGATTCGGTAAACATAAAGTACTCAGAAAATCAAATCATGTCATTCACACTCAAAGCAATGTGTACATATAACCTCCGAAGAGACACCACCGAAACGTCACGTCGTAACGGTTCACACTCTCGGTACTAACTGCCGAGATTAACATAAGTTTATTACACAACACCCGTACATACAAAATATACCGACAACATCATCCCCCCCAAAAAACAAGTCGGCTCCGACGACTTTTACAAAATATAACATAGACAAAAATGAGCCTACTACAAACTACTCAGGAGGGGGCGTAGGAAGCGTCCCTGATGATGATGGCGCGGCTGTGGCTGTGCCGGAAGTGACTTTAGCCCGCAACTCGTACACTTGAGTTGTCCGAAGCTGTAAAGCCTGTTCTGCCCTCATCTTAAGCTCCATAGCCTTTCGAACCATGCTAGCTGCCTCGAGCACTGCCTTCTCCTTCGCATCCACAGTCTCCAAAGCAGAACCAAGGCGAGTCTCAAGAAGAGCCCGCTCGGCACGCTCAGTCTCCAATGCAGCCCGTAAAGTGTCCAACTCCGACACCATAGTACTCCGCTCAGCCGCCCAAGACTCCCTCTCCTGAACCACTGCAGTCTCCAAAGCTGTAAGACGGGAAGCTGCCTCCTCCCGAGCTGCCTCTGCTGCCAATCCCGTAGCCTGATGTACTGAGGAAGCATGCTCTAACCGCCTGAGAGTGAAATACTCCTCTCGAAAGGCCTGTTCTAACTCTCGGATAAGACCGTGAATCCGGCTCTCGCCCACCGTCGCACTAAGAGCCCAATCCTCCAACATCGTAAGAGACTCCTGAGTAGGCCATCCCCTAGCCTCAAAGCACTCTGCAAATGCCTGTGGACAGCCAACCCGCACAAAGGTCAAGAGGCGCTCCAACTCCTCAGCAACCCCCTCCTGAGCCTGAAGCTCTGCTGAGGCTATGACCCGCTGGGCTCCAGCAGCTACTGCGGCTACATCCGCCAAGTACTGCTCCAACACTTTCTGTGCGGACTCCCTCGCTGGCACCGCCCTCCGTGACCCTGTCAGGGCTGTGGCTCCTCACTAGCCTCAGCTTGCGGTCTTTGTCCCTCCATAGGAACTGGTCTCTCGGATATCTCTCTCTCCTGGGCTATTGGCTCTTCTCTTGGTGGCGACATCACTGCATCCAGGTCAATAACTTCTGAAGGCCTCTCTAACACTACTCTGGCAGGGGAAAGTGAAATGGGAGCTACCACTGCTATCTGGGGTAATGTGAACTGCTCCAACCATGACAGCACTGAAGAGTCCTCATCCCCCGTCGGCAACGCTCGAGCCGGCTCCTCCAATACCCCTGGCCCAACTCGCACAATGGCCTCAGTACCAACAACATCCAATGTAACCTGCTCTCGCGGCTGTGTCTGCTCCTGCTCTAAACCTCCAACACCATCTTTGCTAGTCTGTCCTGGGTCAGTTGGCTGAGCTGTAGGTGGCTCGGAAGCCTGACCCGCCGGGTGTAGCACAACAGGGGGCCGGAGCTCTCCGAACCGTGGCATGGGTACAGCCTCCAATGTGGTACCGAACGGTACAGAGGTCCCCGCTGCAACAGTCGCCGAGGGTACTGGTGGCGTGAATAGTACAAGAGGTGGTGCACTCTCAGACGGTGGAGTTGGAGCAAATGCACTTTCAGATGGTACCTCTGTATCGAGAGTGTCAGAGTCTCCCACTGCAACACTCTCGCTGCCTTCCTCCTCCTCCTCCAAGTCTTCACTCGACTCCTCTCGGCCACTGTCCACATTCTCCCCTTCCGACTCTGAGAGGACTTGGCACTTCCTCTTTGACCCTGTCTGTACTCCGCCAACATCCAAGTGACGCCAATGAAAGATAAGAGGCTCTCCCGTAGCAATATCAACTGGCTGTGGCCTCAGCTTCTCTGCTAGAATCTGCTCTCGGGCAGCATTCAGGAACAACCCGATGGCAATATGGGGCATGTAAAATGTCCGATGCTGTAGAGTCATGAACTCATACAACCTCTCCGCCATAACTGAAGCCCAATCGTACACCGTACCATTACGGATCCCGTTCATGAAAATGAGATGTGTAAGGGCAATGTCGGAGACCCTACTAGCCCCGGTCAACCTGCTCTTCACGATGTCCATCAAACACCGCCACTCTCCGGGAGCCACAAATGATTTCTTGATTCCCCGATTCTTTGAAGAAGCGCCAGCCAATGACTCCAACTCACTCTGAGACAGGTTTCTGGAAACCAGCTTAATGTACTTTTCCTTTTCTTCGCGGGACAGTTTCCTGGGCTTTAAATCTATTTTCTTCCCGTGCATGCCAGGTATGCCAAAAACCCTCGATATCTCCTGGGCAGAAAATGAAATCTGTATCTCAGTGCCACAATACTTCAGAGTGCTACGCCGGCTATCCTGATCGAATGTATCAATCATGCCTCGGAGAGGTCCCTCGTACTCTCTAATGGAGGGCAAAGGCATCTGAATTGCCCAGTGTACTCCTCTTCGAAGCTGTCCCTTCAAAAAATGTGCGTCTGGAGTGTTATCCCACCATGTTCGGCACTCCACTCCACTCAAACCCTCGAATGTCACAGTCTTCCAAGTAATCTCTTCCTTTTGTGCTTGTGGTTGCTGTACGTGTGGACGGTGCTTTCTGGCAGTATCCATGCTACCAGCAATGCGGACTCTAGACTGTGAAACCCTCGGTCCTCTGCTGCTACTGGCTGGTTTTGAAACCTGTAATTTCTGTCTCCAAGTACTATGCTGTCGTGATCCCATACTACTGTGCAGTGTCCAACAATAACGGTCTTAACCGTTTTTGTTTTTTTTTTTTAAATTCCTCCTCTTACCGTACAAATCAACTTCCTTCAGCCAATGCAAATATGTAGCAGCTCCGGGTCTCATCAACTGGTCACACTCTCCAAGGGTTGATAACTAAACCGATTGGGGGTCTAGGGGGCAACGCCCCCAGCGGGGTCGAGGGGCAGCGCCCCCGCGGGGTCCTGGGGCAGAGCCCCAGGCGCGCTCCTTGTCGCGGTACAGGGCGGGGTCGAGGGGTAGCGCCCCCGCCGCCAAGGCCAATTTAGAACCTTCAAAGTCTTTGAAACACCCTATTTTTGTGAATTTCGTCTGCTCCCATGCTCTTTTCCGCAAACCGCTTATGTTTCCCTTACTTCCTGCTCATGCCCTTCCCTTCGGTACCATTCGTTCTTCAATATGAGCTGCTTTGTTTTGTCGTTTTTTTTTTTTTATACCATATGAATTTCTTCCTTCATGCTTTCCCTTCACACATCCCAATGCTGTACTGAATCCTTAGACCTCCTCCAACCGTGCCGTACAAATGCCCTTATGTTGTGCGTCAGCTACCATATGACTTGGTATTCATACTTTGCAATCTGATGACCGTACACTATGCCTCCTTCCCGTGCTGCGTCTGGATGCGGTACGGCCAGTACAATCCGTACATTGATCCACCGTGCGGTGCTTTGCTTGCAGTCCTCGCCTTGTACGGTTCCGTACAATACCTTTATTTCTTTTGTTTCAGCTTGTATGTCGTCACTTTTCCGTACGGTGCCGTACAATACTTGTAAATGTATCGACCACAATAAGGCTTCAGTACGGTACCGTACTTCCCTGTCGCCGTGCCCTTTTCATCGTACGGTGTCGTACAGTGCTTTATAGATCCGTACGGTGCCGTACGAGGCTTTATAGATCCGTACGGTGCCGTACGATATTGCTTTTTTTTTTTAAAAATAAAATTTCTCTTTTTTTTTTTTTTTTTTTTTCAATTTTTTTAAAAAAAAATAAAAATAAAAATTTATTTATAATTTTTTTTTTTTTTTTTTATAAATTTTTTTTCTAAGTACTTGGTCCTCGCAGTGATGTCATCGGCCGTTCGTGATACACCTTCAATTTCGAGCCGTTCACCGCGTCCGGAATTTCCCGTCCGTCGAGGGTCCACAGCTTTACGGACCCGTTTGCGGCCACCTCCCGAACCTTGTAAGGGCCTATCCATTTCACTTTGAACTTTCCAGGCTTGATTTCATTTCGGCCGTTGTATTTTAGAACCAATTGGCCCGGTGTAAATTGCATTCGTCGGATATGCTTATCGTGCCAAACCTTCCTCCGTTGTTGCGTCGCTTCAGTGGCCCATTGTGCCAAAGCCCGTTTTTCGTCCAACTTATTTAAGAGATAGAGTCGTTCCCTCAGACTCTCCATATCTCCCAATTTATTCTCAATTGCAATCCACAGGCTAGGAACCATCAATTCTACCGGTACCACGGCCTCCTGTCCATACATGAGTTGGAACGGTGTCTGCCCGGTGGTCACCTTGTAAGATGTTCGATAGGCCCATAGTACCGAGGGTAGCCTTTCTTCCCAATTCTCGCCCTCAACGCCGCAGGATTTGTAAATGATTCCAATCAGGATCTTATTAGTCGCCTCTGCCTGACCATTCGCTCGAGGGTAGTACGGGCTCGAGAGTGTGTGAAAAATTTTGAACTCTGTCGTCAGTAGCTTGATCACATGGTTGACAAAATGTCCATCTCTATCACTCGTCAACTACAGTGGAATGCCGTACCGCGTTATTATGTGCTCATAAATAAACTTCGCTGTATTTAGAGCAGAGTTATCCGTTAGTGCTCGTGCTTCCACCCACTTGGTCAGATACTCTGTTGCCACAACAATGTACCGACAGCGTCGAGCGCGGCTGGGCTTCAAAGGCCCCACAAAATCCAGTCCCCACCATTCAAACAATTCCTGTGCATGAGAGGGGTTAAGTGGCATGTAGTCTCGTTTGAGAGGTCTCCCTGCCCGCTGGCATGTGTCACAGCCGACGACCCACTCCCTGGCATCGTTGTACACCGTCGGCCACCATAAGCTTGCCAACAAGACTTTTCTAGCGGTGGTGTCGGGGCCCATATGCCCTCCGGCAGGTCCCTCATGAGCTTCCTTCAACACTCTCAGAACCTCTTCCTCCATTACGCAACGCCTCAATATTTGATCTGGACCCATTTTGTACAGCAGTCCATTGATAAGCTGGAAGGTTCTGCTCCTCAGAACCAATTTTCTACGCTCTTCGGGGAGCATTCCTTCTGGAAATCGAGCCGTGGACAGGTACTCACCGATACTTGTGTACCACTTCGGTAGTACGGCGATGTGAAACAGGTGAGTATCTGGAAAGTCATCGTTTATTCCTACTGGAGGCTCGCCGGACTTAATTCGGGACAATTGGTCCGCAATCACATGACTACGTCCTGGCCGTACAACAATTCTGAAGGTGAATTCTTGAAGGAGCAGCAACCACCTGCTCACCCTTCCCTGAATGATGGGCTTGTTAACCAGGTACATCAAAGCCTGGTGGTCCACGAAGAAAATAAACGGCGTCGCCAATAGGTAGTGCCGAAACTTCTGAACCGAGTAGACCATTCCGAGAGCCTCTCGCTCTGTAGTGCTGTAGTTCCTCTCCGCCCTCGAGAGTAACCGACTTGCAAAATAGATTGGGTGATCCAGCCCATGTTCGCCTTCTTGTGCCAGGGTGGCCCCGATGGCATAGTTTGATGCATCCACATGAACATGGAACTCTCTGTCCCAGTTTGGAAATGCCAAGATGGGGGCTGCCAACAGTCTCATTTTTAAGTCCTCGAATGCCTCCCCTTGCTCCTTCGCCCAGAGGAACGGCTCCCCTTTCTTCATAAGTTTATCCATCGGGTATGAAATCCGGGAAAAATTCTTTATGAACCGTCGGTAGTACCCGATATGGCCCAAGAATGACTTGACACCGGTTACGTCACTGGTAGCCTCCATTTCAATTATCACCCGGACCTTGTCGGGGTCCGTCTTCAACCCTTCCTTACAAACGATGTGTCCGAGCAGCTTCCCCTGCGGTACCATGAAACGACACTTCTTCGGGTTGAGTGCCAGACGTGCCTTCCGGCACCGCTCCATGCACTCTCCGAGTGCTACAATGTGTTTGTCTTGGCTACTGAAAATGGATCAGTCATCCAGAAATGCTTTAAAATTCCCTCTCGACATCTTGTCAAAGATGTGCAGGATGATTCTCTGAAAAGTTGCAGGTGCATTACACAGGCCGAAGGGCATCCGGTTGTAGGCGTACACACCATCTTCCACTACAAAGGTGGTTTTTAGCTTGTCCTCCTCTGCAATGTATATCTGGTTATATCCTGAAAACCCGTCCATGAAGGAATAGATCTCATGGCCTGCCACCTCCTCGAGTATGCTGTCTGTGAAGGGTATCGGGAAGGGATCCTTAATGGTCACCGCATTGAGACACCTAAAGTCTACGCAGATGCGGATTTGGTTAGCCTCTTTCTTCTGAGATATCACGATTGGTGACACCCACTCACTTGTGTCTACTCGAAAAATTATCCCCGCGTCCAGCATCCGCGCAATCTCGGTCTCCACCCTTGCAGCATAGTTTTTGTTCATCCTGTACGGCCTCTTCCGCACAGGTTGGGCTCCAGGAACCAAAGGGATGCGGTGCACGCAGAGCTCTGGAGGTACGCCCTTCAGGTCTTTATAATTCCAGGCAAACACGTCCTTATACTCTGTGAATATTTTGAAGGCTGCCGTTTTTAACACGGGATCCCAGTCATCTCCCACCAGGATAGTCTTGGGATTCTGCTCGTCCCCGAGATTTATTGTTTCCAGTTTTGCCTCTTTGTATTGGATAGGTTCTCCCTTCGAGAACACGTGGGCCGGACTTACTCTCATCTGGGCTTCCCCCTCTGTATATTCTGTGTACTCCGGAGGGAACTCGTTCGTGTTTTCTTCCGTAGGGAACTCATTCCCGATCTCCAGTATATTGCACGATGGCTGAAATACCTCGTAGTCACGCATTTGCCAGTGAAAGAGACCATCTAGTGAATCCGTATCTCCTTCTATCTCAAGTACCCCTTCATCGTTCGGTTCCATAGTTTCTTCCTCTCCGTCCATCCCGCCACCATCGGAGTCTGAGTCAGACGCCATTTCCTCTCCAACCATTTGTGTGGCGAGGTCTACCACAAATTTCCTCCCCCCTTTCTCGAATGCGAGGGTGTTCTTCTTCCAGTTGTGATTGGCTCGGGCTGTCACCAACCACCCTCTACCCAATATAGCGTCATACCCCTTTTGCTTGAGAGGGATTACGACAAAGTCTAAGGTGAAAGGCTGGGTTCCGATAGTCACCTGCTGTGCCATCAGCATACCGAGTGGTTTAATACCGTGCTGGTCGGCCCCTAACAGATTGAAGGTTGGTGGCCACAGCGTCGGTTTCCCCAAACTCTTCCAAGTTTCCTCCGGAAGGACATTGACGCCCGACCCTCCGTCAACGATGGTGTTCGTGAGGATTTTACCCAGGATACCCATTTCTACTACTGCCGGGTTCCGTCCATGGTTTATTGATAACGTCATTGGGTCGGCTGCACAGCCGCCTGGGATCTCCGTTCGTTCCACCGTCGTAGGTGGCGTGTTAGGCCCTAGGAATAGAGCTGTTTTTAGGTGTGGCATGGTCTCCAACAGGTCCTTGACCTTCACGGGTATTTCCATTTGCAGTATCTGCCGTAGTATACTTTGCTCCGCCAATTCTCGGTGAGAAGTGCCGGCGTCGGCTGGTTCCTTCTGGTCCTGTATCTCTTTTTCGATCTCGGCCCTCGCTTGCAGTACCCTCTGTTTCTCCGTCAGAGGGTGTGGGTACGTGGCCTTTTTGGCTTGGGCACGGGTGACTGTCAGGACCTTCTCAGTACCTCTACATTCCAACTCCAGGATGTTACAGCCGGGCTTCGGACAATTAGCGTCCTCATGGTCGCCCGGTCCGCACCACCGACACAACTTCTGCAGAGTCGCGGGCTCCGTCTGACAATCACGAGCATAGTGACCCCACTGATTACAACTCCGACATTGTATCATGGGTCTTCCCTTGGCATCATATTGGATCCGAGGCTTATTCTCATTGTTGCCTCGGCCTCCCCGGCGGTTATTTTTATATCCGCCAGATGATGCAGCATTCTGTTGTCCACCCGTACCAGACGTGGAAGGTTGCTCCTGTGCATAGAGTACTTGTTGGCCTCTTGCCCTCAAGTTATAGGGACATTCTTTAAGGGGATGTCCTGCGATTTGGCAGATATCACAAAAAGCTTTTTTCGGACAAGACCCTTTTGTGTGGCCTGCCTCCTTGTAGTCCGTACACCACACTGTATCTTCTTCGGCTTTGCTAGCACTTCCTTTGGCGGCTTTAAGTTCTCGCATCATCCTCTCAAGGTCTTTTTGCAATGCAAGCACTTTCTTGCTCGACCCGTCCTCACTACTTTCCGTCTCTGAATCATCATCAGAAGATGACCTTGTCTTCTTCGAGGTCTTACATTCGCTCTCGAGATCCATTGCTCGGTTATATGCATTACTATACGAAGTAGGCGGTACTATCTTCATTTTCTTTCGGAGGGATGTTTTGAGTCCCTCCACGAACCATCTCTTTTTCAATTCATCCGCTGGGGCCGACTCCATTTTTCCAATGAGTTCTTTGAGTCGTCGGCCGTACGCACGGACAGACTCATTCTTGGCTTGCTTCGTGTTGTAGATCTCCGCCAATATTTCATTATCATCCCGTAACAATTGGAACTCTGTCTGGAAGGCCTTTTTGACATCGTCCCATGTCGTGAGCCTTGTCTTGTCAACGTCCGAGTACCAATCAATGGCACCCTCTCGCAGTGTTGCAGGGAACTGACGGATCCATTCGTTCTCGTTAGTTACCCCATGTGCAGTCCATATCGTTTCACACGTTCGACAGTGCCGAACTGGATCCTCCTTGGATTGCCCCGTAAATTTCGGTAACTTCTGCTTATTCACTGCCATGGTTGGCCGCGGTGGAGGCGGTGCACCGATACCACTCGTGCCCACACCTCCCTGAGTGCTGTGGGTAGTCTGGACTTGTGGTACTTGTCCTTGCGGTAGTTGCTGGGCTGGTGGTACTTGCCCGTCTCCTGGCACCGTACCGTGTGGGGTTCTCGGTTCCAACGGAGGGTTTGCTGGTGTGCTCGTGCCACCATCTGCAGTATCACCCTCTCCGCCGGTTTGGTTCTCCGCGCTTGGTGTACGGAGACCCACCTGAAACCGTACTCTTTCCTCTTGGAGAAAGGCTCTTCTCGCCCGTGTCTCCTCAAGTAACTCTTCCCGACTCCGCACTCTCCGTTCCGGAGAAGTGAACTCTTCTTCGGCTTCTACACCCTCCGTACCACTTCCGAGGTCCCCTTCGGGCAACCCTCTGGCAAGTTGCCTGAGCTTACACCGACGTTCACGTTGCTGTGCGGATATCAAAGCCTTCTGTGCGGCTTCCCCTTCGTCATCTATCACTTTCTTATTTCGATCTTTATTTAAATTATTGGGCATCAAGACAAACTATACACATTGCTCAATCAAAAAGAACACTTATTTTTTTATTAATTCATGTTGCTTTACAACATTCTCAATTGAACTACAATGGAATTTTTGTGTTCCGTTCCCCTTCGTTTCAAACTTCAACAACTTTACTGTTTGTCATTTCCTTCCTCCCGACGGTGACGAAGATGCTCTCGGGCGTGGAATGCACGGAGGATCTCCTGGCGGCGGTCCTCACGGTCAATTTCCTCTTGCCGAATACGTCGTGCGAGTGCTGCTTGTGCCAACAACCGTGGAAGTTGGTTCAACAACCGATTCGCTGCAGGGTTCGCCCCAATCGCGTCCCACACTACGCCTGCAGGGACGTCTCCGTTCGTTGCCTCCCTTCGGACGTGAGTTTCAAGAGCTACTTGAAACAAAATTCGGAAGTCACGTGCCAGATTATCCTCTCCGTCGTACAACTCGGTACGGGCTTCCTCGGCTTCTGGGTTTATCGCACTAACGGGTAAGCCCATTATGCCTACTCGCCATCCGGGTATGTCTAGGCAACGGCGCCAGATGTTTTCCCTCTCGGGTCAACAAGAATAGTTGCATAAACACACATTAACTGATAAACATGAACACAGGAAAGTATTGCGATTCGGTAAACATAAAGTACTCAGAAAACCAAATCATGTCATTCACACTCAAAGCAATGTGTACATATAACCTCCGAAGAGACACCACCGAAACGTCACGTCGTAACGGTTCACACTCTCGGTACTAACTGCCGAGATTAACATAAGTTTATTACACAACACCCGTACATACAAAATATACCGACAACATGCTGCTTCTAATGGTTCAACCAAGTGTTTATTGATGCTTTTGGACAAAGCAGAGCTGTCTATTATTTAAAACTTTGGGGCAATGCCTTAGAAAAATATTGCATGAAAGCTTCGGGTTCACAAGGAAATGTTTTT
Organism: Chamaecyparis obtusa; assembly: GCA_027943335.1. Classification (NCBI taxonomy): domain Eukaryota; kingdom Viridiplantae; phylum Streptophyta; class Pinopsida; order Cupressales; family Cupressaceae; genus Chamaecyparis; species Chamaecyparis obtusa. Next base: position 58,836 of record BSBK01005081.1, read on the forward strand.
AGCACTCCAGTAGTTAAACAAGAACCCTACTACAACATTATGTTTTTTGAACTGTAACTTAAAAATCTTGTTTCTTGATGTGTTGGCCATGTGAGAGCATGTACTTGTGTTTTCTACTGGATCTACTTCATGGGTTTGTTACAAGTATTTTCAATTTTGTTGTTTGGACTTTACGCTTCTGTGGAGATTTTTTAAAAGGAAAACAGTGTTTTTTCAATAAATGTTTATACACCTGAATTTCTATAACCCATAAGATGCAGTTATATTGCTCACAACTTCATAATTAATTCTTTCTTAATCAGTATTTTATTTCTTCTATTTGTTTTTCTAGTAGCCAAATAAAGTAGTACCAAAGGCGTGGGTGAATTGGTTTAGTTTCAGAAGGTGCAGTGGAAGACAGCAGATTGTTAGGGATTGAGAGATATATAAAAGAATGAGCTTTTGAAAGATTTTTATAGTACAACAACCATTTGGTGTTCAGATTCTTTGTTTAGAACATTTTCTGGGTACTGCTAGAACTCATTACTAATACAAGTGAGTTAACATTTAATGTGATGATAGATTTGATGTAGAAGGATATGTAACTGGCTTTGGAAATCCTGACTGGCGGAGAACACATGAACCAGCTGTTCGAACAGCACCAGCTGTTTCACTTCTTGTACAAGGGGGAGCCACATGTGTGGGAAGAAATGTAATGGATGAGATGGCATTCAGGTTGGTGATGATCTCCAAATATCTATAAATATTTTCCTTTTTGGGCTTTCAATTTTGTTTATCTTCATATCTAGTTTTATATATATTATGCCTCCAATCTCTTGCATGAAATTACATCTGATAAATGTATAATGCAGTTTATTGATAGGACATGTGCAAGCTATATCTATATTTGAGAGTGAATTTCTTTGGAATGGATGTTTGTATGAACTGACTTAAGGATTTCTTTTGGATTATGTGTTAACATTTAAGCTGGAATATAAGTGGACATCTAGGTTTTGTAAGTTATTGTTAAAGGAAATGTGGCATCTTCAATTTTGATGCCTGAGCCCTTTTAAACGAGAATTCAAACTTTATTATTTGTGTTTCATGAATTGAATTTTTATTTTGAAATCAATATTATTTTTAAAATTTTAATCTTTATTTGATCATGAATCAATGGAAGAACTATTCATTGCAGATGCGGTTATGTTTATAACTTCATATTCCTAATTGTTTGTCTTGATAATATGCCTTTTCATTTTTTTATCACAAGCATATTAGTTTATGTGATTCATATCTTAATTTTATCTAATCTTTGCAGTATCGATGGGGAAAACAAGCACTATGGAACTCCAACTAATCCAGCTGCACCGTCAACGATACCTGGTGGATCTTCTAGTGGATCTGCTGTAGCTGTTGCAGCAGAGCTTGTGGACTTTTCTCTTGGTGAGCGTCCTAGTTCTAGAAACTAATCAGTGTACATTGCAATTGTTTATCAAATTGATTGTAGACTTATCTTCTTGGGTCACAAGAATCACACTTAATGACAAACTACATATAAACTAATAGTAATAGTTAATAATTTATAAACAATGAAGAAACACTAGCTCCCTATGGTTATAGGATGAGAGAATGATATGCGGCACCTACTGTTTTTTGTAATTTCAAGAATTTCAGTCTCAACAATTAAAATCGGAAGCCTGAAGAATTTATTTCGATACTGAATTTATTATTTGTCCAATTTTTGTTGAATGATAGCATTGCCAATAAAGACTAATTCTTGCGAACTATGATAATAGTATATGTGCTACAAATTTACATAATGTGGAAAAGGACTGTATATACTTAATTTTGTTCAAAGGGATTATCACTGAGAAAAGGCTAGTCCTGTATGTTTAAAATTTTATAAAATTTGAAAATGGATGGAATGGCCCAATATACTGTATTCATACGGTTCAATGGATTCTTAAAGAATGATTAGATACAATTTTTCTGTCATGCCTGGTGAGATGACATTTCCTGAAACTGAAGTTTATGTATGTGGTGCAGCTGGTGTTTTCTGTTAAAGCTCAACCCATTTCATCAAATTGCATCCCTACAGTTTAATGGCAATCTCTTAAACTTGTTGGAAGCCTGCTGGCTAAATTTGGACCGTAGCTACCCACGTGATAACTGTAAAAGGTCTTCTATTGCTTTTATTTTTTTTAAATTTTAATATTTGTTTTAGAATGCTTGTGTATATTTTCATTGCATCTTCTATATCATACAATTAGCTCTTCTAGATGCATTAGTTGAGATTGTCCTAGAGGAAGCCTGGTGAATACATAAGTTAATATTGTTTTGGAGGAAACCCATGCCTAAATTAATACACCAGGGAAGAGCCATGATTGAAAATGAGTTGCTAAGGTATAAAAGCCTGCTATCCAATAACTCGTAAATTAGGACTAGAGCTACATTAAGAGCATGATAGATCATTTAACAGGTGCAATATCCTTATGGTACTCAATGTAATACAATAATCGTCTTTATGATGAGTTAGATACTCATACTTTTGATATTTATTATTTATATAATAGAACTCTTCCATTTGCTGATTGGAGTATTTAAAATTTAAAGTTATTGTTTAATGTTCAATGTCCAATGCAATGTTCAATGTTCAATGCATTATGCAATGTTAAATGTTCAATGTTCAATGATTCAATGTTCAATGTTTTTACATCTTTATGTCTTAGACTCCTATATTGTTATACATCTTTTCATAACTACCATTTTAAGTACCACATGTATAGTATATACTATATACACCCCCCATCATCCCCTGCTGCCATCCCCAAATTGAGGCCCCTCTGCCCCCCCGTCCCAGAAACTTGTCCCCCCATCCCCATGTCCCCCAGGGCGGTGTAACTAGGTAAAACACTCATCAACACATTGGGATAGGAAGTTTGCAAAATGGATATGCTCCAATCTTGGGCTTAATAACAATGCATGTATCCACAATATTCAAACAACTCAAGTATAAAATCAATTTGATTGCTTTGAGCATAATTGGTGAGGGTAATAGTGTGTAACACCATCTGAGAAGATTCAAATCACCAGAGATATGGTGAGGTTAGATTGATGGAATGAATTCCCTAGTTGCGGTAGCTTTGGCAATGGAAAATTCTGATATAGGCATGCACTTACTCAATATTTTGTAAACAGATCGAGGGCAGGGTTGCCGATATCTGTAGAACTGGGTTGAATTGGTTAGAAAAAAAGGTTTTAAACCAAAACAGCTAAAAATGAACCCAGAAAGTATAATTTCAGAAATTAAAAAACTCTGTTCGTAGCAAAGTCGTCAACAGGAACACGGTCTTCATCAAAATGTAAATCTTCATTGGCAACTTGAGGTACATCATTGGAGCAAACTTGAGCTGGTACTTAGGTGGAAGGGACACTGGAAGCCCATCTCTGACAGGTCTTTCTATGTTGTTGACAGCAGTAGTAGAAGAACCCCGTGAAGTTTTTAGTTTGAACTTTGAAGACTAAGCAAGGTGTTTCCATATTCTGAAAGTCCTTTTTTAAGTACAATCAGTCTCTTCCCTAGGCCAAAGGCAGTCTATGCACTTAGTGTACTATGAGTGCAAGGAGCTTTGATAACAAGTGCTTTTACTATTAGTGGGTGTGACATTATCATATTGAATCAACTTCTTGGTATAAGTAACCATATTAACCACCAGAGGAAAAATGAATATTTGCGTTCATATTTGTGCTTGTGCTTGTGCTTCAAACAAATTTCTATCACCCTCACCAAGATAAATTTATATTTGGCAGTGTGCCTATTGTCACCATCATTATCATTTTGAATAGACTCCTGGCACAAGACACCACATCAAAAGATCCACAAGAGGAAAAAGCAAGTGTCCTTGCCCATGATTGCTTTGGTTCTCTCAGAAAAGTTTTCACCTCCTCCAACAAAGATGCTTTCATCCTTCTGTGTCATTATCTATATAGCAGCAAGATGAGGGATGCAATGACTAAGTGGCAGTTGGGGTTTCGTAGAAGATCTAGAGGTAGGCCAGAGATGAAGGACCAGCAAATCTCGTGGCAACTTGAATTTTCTCTCTGTTATAATGATGTATAAGAAGACCAAATAAACAAGACATCACACCTTTGCAATTTGATTCATTTTCTGAAACACACTCTGCCCAAAATGGAATTCAGTTTGATTAACATTCACTCCAAATCTAGTACTTTGTTCTCCCAAAATGGATATTGTGTCGTATGATTACAAAAGGGTTTGATATATATGAATTTCTCAAAAATATTGATTAGGGTTTTGGCATTGATACTGAATTGTTGAGCTAGTCTCTTTAGATCCCCATAACTCAGTTGGAAAGAAAAAGTAGATGACTGTGATGTAAATTTATTCTGTTTGTATATCTGGTTAAATATTTTTTGTTTTATAGATGAGAATACTTCATGTGAAAGATCTTCATTTTTGATGTCATGTGCTACAGAAGTACTCATGATTCCTCCACTGCTGTTAATATTTGCTTTGCTTTCCTTTGCAGGTACTGATACAGGTGGAAGTGTGAGAGTGCCTGCTGCATTTTGTGGCATTCTAGGTTTCCGCCCTTCTCAAGGGGCTGTTTCCACTGTTGGTGTTGTGCCGATGGCTCAGAGTTTTGATACTGTTGGTATGAAAGTAGATAGATATACAATGTTCCTTTCAGTTGTTCTCCAATTTTTTTGGAGATGTGTATGGTAATATTTAAAATGATAATATATAAAGGGCACTTTTGGTTGCTGTTTTCAGATTGGTATTAGAAACAATTGGGTGCATGTTCTCTTCTGTTTGTGTTAAATACACAAAATTTTGCAATCTTCACGAAGCCTGTTGCAAGAATCAAAGAGAGATAGATTGATTGTTACATTCCATTCAGATTAATTGGTGTGATAACTGGAAGTGGAAGCTGGTTCTTTTGATCTGGATGCTTCTTAACATCACACCTCTTCTCTTGTGATAAAATGTATTTTGAAGACAATACATCATTGTTTCAAACTTTGGTAGTGTCATTTAACTAAAGTTAGGAAGGTGCAGAGGTAAGCAACTAGGAAATTTTTGAACATGGGATGATAAGGTTTTGTGAAAGTGGACATCTTAAATAAACCAGTCTTGAAATGTCTATAATGTGAGGCTATTACTAAATGCCAAGATAACAAGGGAATGAGAAAAACACAAGATGCATCTGTAAGTGATCTGTGATACAAATGTGCTCGATGACAGAATAACATCGTGGTGAATTACACAATAAGAAAGCTTATGTAAGTGGCAAAATCTAATGGAAGATTTGTTTTTTATCATTCTTAAACTAGCTGACAGAAGGAGAGCATTAGCTACAAACTTGATTTGTGAATTATTTCATTTTCCAACAACCAAAAACTCAATCTTTGGTGACACGGATGATCTGGATATAAGGGATTGCCTTATTGTAATTCCTAATTTGTGGCCGTGAAATTTTGCTTAGAGATCAAGAGTCTCTAATTTGGCATTGCTTTTAAACTTAAAGCATTTTTTGCTTTGGAGTTTACTTCCCCAATTTGTTTTCTTTGTGGATAATAAAATTTTGCTTCTCCTTGTTAATGAGATCCTTTAGGGCCCGTTTGGTGCATGGAATTAATTTATCTAGAGTAGGCCTTTTCTAGAATAAGGACCTATTCTCGGATTAATTAATCCTGAAAACGAAAGCTGGAATAATCTATTCTACGTTTGGATCCCATAATGTGGAATTGGAATAAGGATTATTTTTCATTTTTTAATTAATTTGAATAGTATGTATTTTTAACTTATTAAAAAATTATAATTATAAAAAAAAAATATTTTCTTACAAATTTTAATTTTTGAACTTATCATTTTTGTTGTTGTTTTTTTAATTAAAATATATATGTATTTTTAACTCATATATTTTTAAATTAAAATATGTATTATTAACTTAAAAAAATAAGATTATAATTTTTTTTATAAAAAACCTAATTAAAAAAAACTATAAAAAAAAATTATAAAAAAAATAAGATTACAAAAAAATAAGATTATAATCCCTTAATCGTTTACGTACGGAGAATTCCAGGTTTTTTTTGGAATTAATTAATCCAAGCATTGGCCAAAAAATGGGGATTAAAATTTCTAATTCAGGATTTCAAAAAATGGCCACAAACGACGAATTACTTAATTCTCGCATTAAATAATGACTATTCCAGGTTAATACTAGGAACTAAACGGGCCCTTAATGCCCTTTTCTTTACTCTGGTATTCAACCCCTGTATATTCCAAGAAAGAAATGATATTCAATAGAGGATTTGGGTTGCATGGCCCATCATTGGATCTTTTCCATTTGAGGTTGGGTGCCAGTTACAATATCTATTATAGTTTCCATTTGGATTCTGTCGCGAGTGTTACCCCTTCCTCTTTTGTTCCTATTTGGTGGTGTTCTTCCTATAGTTGAATTGCTCGATCTTGCTTCTCATGGAGTTCTTTTAGTTTGCCTGTGGTTTTAATAGATCTTCAATCGTCTTATTTCATGGTTACAACATTCTAAAGCCAGAATCTTGGCACAAAATTTCTCTCTTCATTTGTCTTCTCCACCTCCATTTTCATATTCTTTGTTGGCTTCTCACTGTTTAACGACAAACACATCTGTATGTCTTTCTTGTCAATAATCATTTTTTATTGTTTTCGTTTTATTTGCACCGGCCCCTTTTGCGTCTGTGTTTTGGAAAGCATCTCTTCCTCTTGTTGTTTTGTGTGGGGACTTTTATCCTTTCTTTGTACATCTACTTTCTACCTAAATCTCATTTTTCCATTTGGGTTTTTGGAAGTCATTGTTGTCTTTTTTTGGATTTGGGTCATTTGCAGAGATGGATACTCTGGTTTCCACTTTCGTGGCTATAAAACAATTTTGAAGAAGACAGTTAAGTTTACAGTGAAATCTTCACAATTCAAAGTGATGTATTTATTATCAATATGGTGCATCCGCTCGATCCCTTCTAAGCAAAGGATAATGATTTGTAACAAAGGTTGATTGAAATCTAAAATTTTGTATGTTACTATACCATATGCAAAGCCTCCTTCAATCATTTCTATTCAAAAAATGTAGTAAGTCAAACTCTGGCAGTGTTTAATGTCCATATTATTAAGACATACTCAATTTGAAATATTTAAATGATTTTTAATGCATACTCGATTTGAAATATTCAAATGATTTTTAATGCCCAAGTATAAAATGTGCTAAAAATATGAAATACCCACAACCATAGGAGCAAAAATCGTTTGGGAAAAAATTGGCAAATAAAATATATAAGATTTTTGAAAAGAGTTGGGAAAAAACTTTAAAAAACGGTATATTTTTATTATATTAATATAAAATATATAATAATATATTGATATTAATATTAATATACTATTATAATATATTTATATATAAATATAATAATATATGTAGTGGAGTAAATTTGACCCGACAGAAAGGAAATTATGCCTCTTTGAGGGCCAATTTCACAACACATTCAAATACCTCCAACTAGATAAACTAGTGTAGATGTCTAATTATAATTAATGTCTCATAGAGTACTGACAGTTAATGACAAGATGATTTACTTCTTCCGTGCTTGCTTGACACATTGATATCCTCACAGGACCTAGAAAGTCTTTTTTCAAAAGGATTTCTATGTTCCAATTTTTTTGGCACTACAATCCATATAAAGACTTTTGACTTTGGGGCCAGGTTTTTTATCCCCTAATCCTGTTCCTAAGCTCCAAGATTTGTGTCAAGGGAGAATTAATGGCCATCAATTGAGAGCCTTTGAAAGAATATTGACTTGAAGTAGGATAGTTCCAAAGATTTTGCCCTTTTTAGAAGAACAAATAAGTAGAAATTCCCTGACCTTCTTGGCCAGGCCTCTTTCCATCAAATTGTGAGCTTGCTGAAGAAAACTAAAATCTTTCTTTTTTCTACTTCTGGACAATTCCTTCTATGCTTTCACTCATAGTCTCTGAACATGGTTTCACACCTGTCCATGCAGGGATATTTTGTTGCCAGTTAGCAAGGAGATTATGAAATCTAGGGTGAGCTAGCCATAAGTTTTCAAATGGAAATGAATATATAATGGGAGCCATATCTTCATTGATCATTGGATCCTTAATTCTTTGAGCCAGCCAGTCTTCAGTAAGAACTCGTCTAGCCTATCTGCAATATAATATTTTTCCTAGGGTTCTAGCCAGTTAGCACAAGTTTTCCAGTTTCTGGATATGATATTCCAGTTTTCCATATCCAGCTCAAGAAAGGGATTTTCTTGCCAGGTTTCCAAGCAAATACTCCATATCTTCCAATGGTATAAGATACCTTCTTTCTCACTCCTTGTGAGACTTTTGAAATGATGTTACTTTTTTGGTTTGATGTTCGTCCTATCATTTCCTGATAAAAGGAAACTCTTTTGGGATTGAGGAGGAGAGTGAAGGGATCCCTGCGGGGTTGGAGGTACTACATAGACATAGACCCTTTTCTTATTGTATGGGATTTTGTTGTTGTCAGTTTTGTACCACTACATAACATATAGCAATTGAATACTTGATATAGCATACCAAACACTCAACCCTCTCTTGAAAAGTATATACTCATGAAGAACATGAGAAAACTCCAAGGTTCCTTACACCTGTGGATACTTAGTTATATTAATGTGATTTGCTGGTTAATCACGTAGGCGGGCTTATGTTGTTCACTTGAGAGATGTCAAATTCTCGCTATGATGATGATTTAGCTTTGCAATGTATACTCAATTGATTTTCTAATTTATATCACTTCCAACTTTGCTCTCAAACTTCTCACTACTAAACTACTCCTTGCTTTACTACTACTCCTATAGAATGGAAAGATTGGCAAATGGATGGGGATCAACCTAATGAAAGCTTGCCAGCGGCACTACCTCCATAGATGCAATGATTCAAGGGGAATGAGACTAGATTACCACACAAGGCTCCTTAACAAGCCACTAAGATGCTAGTGGCCTAGTATATAGATCCCTATCAAACATTTACCAATATCACCCTACAACTAGCCATCTACTTCTATTCTTACTTTAACAACTTTGAAATAAAATCCTATTTTAATTTGAGAGATGAGAAGAAACATGCAATACACCAAAATGATCATGTATATCCACCATGCAAGCCACAACAATGAATAGAGAACAATTTTGATAGTATTTTGGCAACAATTCTCCAACATAACTCTCTTTACAAATGAGAACAAATGGCCTTATATAGAGGCTCAAAATTACAACAAGTGGCCAAGATTAAGAGGCAAAATCAAGGGTCAAGATTAAACCTTACAAACCCTAATTAGGGTTACCATCTTTCAACCAATTACATGAAGGCACCAACTTTGTGGGCCAATGAGAAAATTACAATAATCTATCAACCAATAAGAACATAGGACACTTGGCATGATTTGATTGCATGCACATGAAATTGCCACCTCATCAACCTTATCTTATAAATTTATTTAATCCTTGAGATGAAGTGAAGCCTTGGATGTTTGAGCCTGTCCTTAGAAACTTTCTCATGACCACTTGAACTTGCTTGTATTTGATGTCCTGACCCTGAAAGGGTGAGGTCTCCATGCACTTGGGGTAATCTTGCCTTGGCCTTGGTGGCTTGCCTGGATGTGAACCTTCTTGCAATTTGAGAGCCTTGCTCTTGGCCACCGCCCTGAAATCAATCTTGACCCCCTCAACCTATCTTCTCGCCTTCCACCTTCATTATTCTTGCCTTCTTTAACCTTCATTACTCTTCATGTCCTCTTCAACTTATCTCTCAATTGTAACCAAACTTGCTTGCATCAAAAGCCAAGCCCTGCCTAGCTGTACCATGTCCATTGCTGGGGTATATTGAACTCTTCCTTATACAATTCCACACTTATTGATCCTCTCTACCATAGAGGACTGGCCTCTTTCAACCTATCCCTCAATTGTATCAAGTCAATGGTACCGATGTTAGTGTCTCGGACTTGCTTTAGTCTCAAGAAGAAAGTGGTCTTGGGCATCATAACTTCCTTGTCAGCTATTTTGGTATTAGTCCCTTTGGATTCTTGCTTGTACTAGCATCTGCTATGGAGTGATTCATAGCAAGCAAGAAAGGGAAAAATCCAATCATGACAATCGAGTAATCAGCTTAAAGAACCGACTTTCTCTCTCAACGGAGCTTGTCTCCGACACCCAAACAATCGAGTGACCAAAAAAACAATAACAATTAAGGAAAAAGATTAAAAGACAAAACCAAATTCTTTAACTTCTCCATTCTAATCTGAGATCCCTCATGGAATTTACAAGCCCACACCTTGCTCCTAACACACCACCTCTCCAAACTAGGACTACAAGCCCCAATATTAATCAACTCTCTTCTTCCAAGACATAAATTCTGCTATTCACTCCACTCACATTCATATCCGATCCCTTAAAAAATTGTTCTGCCAATGCCAGGGCAAATTCGGTCCTCCCTTCACCTATCTCTCTTCCTTCATCTCCAACCAGGCCTGCTACACACTAGGGCCTTCTCCTACTAAATTCGGCCTCTTTCAACCACAAACAAATCAGGCCTGCAAACTGCCTGTTCTTATCAAAATCGGCCTGCTGCACTGATTTTTGGTGGCACCTCACAGAATTTCGCACCTTCTACTTGACTTCCAAACTGCCGTCTTCTCCAAATTCGGCCTGCACAAGAGCATATTCGGACTGACTGCTGCCTTCTAGAGCCTGGACTGCTACCTCATCAAACGCGGGAGTCTCCCCTCTCAAATTCGGACCCTCCAAATGCCCTAACTCGCAGCCTCTGCCCCAGTTCGCACCCTTGCTCTCAAATCTCGCAAGGCCCCCAAACTGCTGCGGCCTCCAAATTCGGGAGCCCTGAGACTGATTCGCTGCCTCAGTTCGCACTGCCCTGCTGGACTTGCCACGGCCTGCTTGAGAGAGTCGCACTTGATGTGTGGGGAGAGGGTGGAGACCCCCCCCTCTATATACTGCTTGGAATTGCCATTTTCAGGGCCGACCCTCCTTGACATTTCGCTGCCAAAAACAAAGAAAAAACAAACAATTAATGCATTTTAAGGGACGACTTCCCTACTAGCAATTAAATACATTAAAAACAATTAATGCCCTCCTTTGATTTCGAAAATCACCAATATTAATTGATTTTTATTTAATTTTCCATGGCAAATGATTTTTCTTATTTTCCAAATTAAATTCAAGCCCAAAAATGATATAATTAAATGTTTAAATTTTAATTTTTTATAACCAAGGTTATATTTAAATTCAATAAAAAATCGAAATATTAGGCTTAAATTAATATCTTTTAAATCCCAAATTTATTTTTCAATGCAAATTGAATTGCGCAAATTTTATATTTATTGCTCAAATTTTATTATCTCAATGCCCAAACTTTATTTTCTTGCCAAGATTTTTGAAATTGAGGTCAGATCTGATCAACATTTACAATTTAATTGCCAAGATTTAAGAATTTCAATTTCAGATTTTACCTTTAATGCTCAATCTTTTCAAAATCGATCTCAGATTTTGATATTCATTGCCAAAACCAATTGATTTTAAGACTAAAATTTACAATCTCAAAAGGGAGAAAGTCCAGATTTTCAAATATGGGGGTCCCCAAGTGTTTTGGGGCGATGGTGTGAAAACCTCACAACATCTATCATCAACATTATTTGGTGCTAGAAGGAGGGCTGAATGGGAATTCGTTTTGAAAAGGTTGGAAAATTTGAGCATAAGTGATGCGAGAACCCTCCATCGTCACACCAACATCAACATGGAGGGCTGAATAGGGTTCATTCATGGACTATCAAAGAGCAACAATGAGCTTTCATGTTGTATTTGAGACAGTGAAAAAGCCGTACAGGATGGAGGTCGTACGATACGGAGGAGTAGGCCGTACAGGAGTGGTGGATGCTGTAGAGTGGGACGGATGAGGAATGCACAGTGTTTCATGATGCCTTCTAGACGCTCGTTTGAAGTCCACCTTTCCTTCGCAGATAACTAGATATGACCCTTGCAAACACAGAGTAATACGCCAGCCGAATATGATTGCCAAAAAGATCTTATTATTGATGGTGCCCTAGACTTGCTAGATCCGATACAAGTAGAACAAGCAGAGTAGGGTGAGGGTTGAATCCCACTGAAACTACACACAACCAAATAGGGAGGGTCTTTCACCTCCGAAATGGCAAACAACAAAATCCCAACAAGAATTCGCAAATACAAACCAAATATAAATCTCAACATATCAAAACTAACCTACACGCTGAGCCTAAATACCCGTTGGGGAAAACTCCCGAAAGTGCACAAAAGAGCTGACGGCGACAACTATACTACACCAACAAAAAGAAAGAATAAGCCCGAGATAAACTAAATCAATCGGGACCCAAATACAATAGTTTTAATAGTCATTTAATGACAGGGACATTACAGTCCTCCTTTCCCAATAATTGCTTGTCCTCAAGCAATTTCAGGCTGGGGTGTTCCAGAATCTCTTCTCCTTCCCAGGTGGCATCTTCAAGGGGTAGATCCTTCCAGCACACAAGGAATTCCTTGATAGTGCGTGTCCTCAATCTTTTCTCTTGACTGTCGATGATTTCCATTGGTTCCACTACTAACTTTCCTCCGTCGTCAAGGGGTGGTAGGTCTGTGGAGACCGTCACTTGCTGGCCCACGACTTTCTTCAGACAAGAAACGTGGAAGACGTTGTGGATTCGGCTTCCCTCAGGTAGGTCCAATTCGTATGCAACTTCGCCCACTCTCCTTGTCACCCAGTAGGGTCCGTAGAAGCACGGTCTCAACTTCTTCTCGGAAGCCTTCAGAGAAGATTGTCTATATGGTTGAAGTCGGAGGTATACCAAATCCCCTACTTCAAAATTCCTCTCGATTCGGTGGCTGTCAGCGTACATTTTTTGCTGATTCTAAGCCTGCTGGAGATTTTCCTTTAGGGACTTTAAAATATCTATTCCTTCCTACAGCCAGTCCTTGGCCTTCGGCATGTGACTGTGACCGAGAGCCAAGTCCACAAATGAAGGAGGTTCATACCCGTACAAAGCTTTGAAAGGTTCCATTCCAATGGACATGTGGAAAGTGGTATTGTAATAGTACTCTCCCAGGTGTAGCCATTTTACCCATGCCCTCTGTTGTGCTAAAACATAATTTTTGAGGTAACCTTCCAGCCATTTGTTCACAATCTGTGTTTGTCCGTAGGTCTGCGGGTGGTAACTTGTGCTTGGTGACAACTTTGTCCCTGCTAGTCGAAACAATTCTTTCCAGAAATTACTGAGGAAGCAACTATCTCTGTCACTCACTATGTTTCGAGGGAGTCCATGCAGACAGAACACCTCTCGGAAGAATAAGTCTGCTACCTGTGAAGTGGAAAACTCTGTTGGAAAAATAAAGAAATGTGCATACTTGGTTACTCTGTCGACTACCACAAAGATGCAGTCCTTCCCCTATGGCTTAGGGAGCCTGGAGATGAAATCCATTGAGATGCTATCCCACTTCTTCTCTGGAATTGGTAATGGTTGAAGTAAACCCACTGGTAGAGTGTGTTCGGATTTATTTTGTTGACAGGTGGAGCATTCCTGGACGTACTATAATATATCACTTTTTAGGCCCTTCCATGAGAATCTTTCCCTAATTTGTCAGTAGGTCTTCAAGTACCCTTGATGCCCTGCTAGAGGCGAATTGTGCATTTCTTTCAAGATTTTTTTCTTCAACTTGGATTCAGGCACTAGGTAAATTTTGTCCTTGTAGAAAATAATATCATCGACCACCTTATACCTGTCGTCTTGTATTTCTTTGTCTAGGAGTTGGCATGCGGACGTGTCCTTGGAGTATTCAACCAACAAATGCTCTTTCCAATCCACTGGTATTTGAGATAAGGAACATATGGCCGACTTTCTTGACAAGGCGTCAGCCACTACATTATTTTTTCCTTTTACATATTCAATGTCAAAGCCGAAAGTCTGGACTTTATGTACCCATTTCTGTTGTTGCTCATTCAACTTCTGCTGTTCCAGAAAATGCCTGAGGCTGTTGTGATCTATACGGACAACGAACTTGGCTCCGACGAGGTACTGTCGAAACTTTGTCAAGGCATGCATAATGGCCAACATTTCTTTGTCATATATAGAATACAACTTTTTGGCTCCTGAGAGCTTTCGACTTTCGAAAGCAATAGGGTGGTAGTCCTACATTAAGACGGCCCCGATACCCTCTCCGGAGGCATCGCACTCTACGATGAAAGGTCGAGTGAAATTTGGCAGTGCAAGGACCGGGCAAGAACTCATAATCCCCTTGAGTTTCTCAAAAGTCTGATGTGCATGTTCATTCCACTGAAAAGATCCCTTTGTTAGATCGGTGAGTGGTGCGCTGAGCTGTGAGAATCCCTTCACGAATCGTCTATAGTAACTACACAATCCAAAGAATCCATGTAGTTCTGAAAGAGTCTTCGGGGGTGGCCAATCCAAGATAGCCTGAATCTTCTCTTGATGTACTTGAACTCCTCGGCTACTGATAATGTACCCCAAATATAATATCTCTGTCATCCCGAATTCACATTTGGATCTTTTGGCAAACAAAAGTTGTCTCCATAATCCTGAGCACTACTTCTAGATGCCTTAAGTGCGCCTCCCATGTCTTGCTGTAGATCAATATATCATCGAAGAATGCCAACAGGAACTTACGCAGCTGTTTGTTAAAAATGTGATTCATGCAAGATTGGAAAGTTGGAGCATTGGTCAATCCGAACGACATGACCAAAAATTCGTAATGCCCATAATGGAAACGAAATGCTGTTTTCTCCACATCCTGTTCCCTCATGCGGATTTGGTGATCTTGAACGGAGGTCTATTTTGGAGAAATAGACGATGCCGTGTAACTCATCCAACAATTCATCGATCCTGGGAATAGGATACCTGTTTTCGATGGTCTTTTTGTTCAGCGCACGGTAATCTATACACATTCGCAATGTTCCGTCCTTTTTAACTAGAACTACCGATGATGCAAAAGGGTTGGAGCTGGGCCTGATCCACCCTTTATCAAGGAGTTCCTGTATCGTTTTTTCAATCTCATCTGTCAGCCTTTTAGGGTGATGGTACGACACAGTGAGAACTAGTTTGGCGCTGGTTTCCATCTCAATAGTGTGTTCAAACCAAAGAATCGGAATCGGCAAGGCCGAATCGAATTATGAATCAGCAGTGAATCACCGGTGAATTGGCTACGAATCGACAAAGTGAAAAAACCCTTGAAATTTAGAGATTTTAATGATTTAAAACTTATTTCATGCACCATTTATTGAATATGACTTAATAAGCACACTATAACATCATCAAATAGAAGCTAAAGCCTAACATACATAAATAAGGTTCATCCATCACATACGTAAAATGTAAATTGTGGCTGAAGTAAATAGAAAACATAGGATTTCAATGACATAGCTGATGTAAATGTAACTCTATGATAAAGCATAAATGATAAAATCAATGACATCAAATCATATATGTATGTCAAGATGAAGATCCATGAAAGTTATGCCTCAGCCTCAGCCTCAGCCTCTGAGTAATCTATATTATGCCTCCTAGTAAGGCGTCTAAGGTAGGTCCTAGAGCTCTTAGTAGCCATAGCCCCCGCAGGTAACATGGACTCCTGAACAACAGCAGCAGGGGTTGAAACTGTAGAGTCTCTACGTGCGCGTGTGCGTCTGCCAGTGCCTAAACGTGATCTAAGCTCCTCCTCTGCTATGGCCACTGCCTCGGCCTCTCTATCTGCTTGGTCAACCCACTCATGGTCTTCCTCCGTGAAGATAGGATCGGTGGCCTCAGTCAGCCACTCTGACTCTGGATCAACCTCGTCTAGAGTGATCGGAGAGTTGTCAGGGTCCAAAATTTGTCTGGTCCTAAGCCGGAGGTTGTAATGAACAAAGACAAGATCATTCAACCTCTGCACAAACAACCTATTTTTGTCTGGGATTTGGGCGAGAGCTAAGCTAAGTTTGTCATAGAGATGGGGTCGAAACCAAGTGATTTGTGATAAAACGAGTTAAAACCCTTTGAGAATCCTTTTGCCAGCTTCAGTTTGACCTTAGAAAGCCATGATGGATTGTGGAAGGTAACCCTGCTAAAGGCTTGTTGAATCCTGAAATTTGGTTAAGTCTGGAATTTTTCGAAAACCCCCAAAATCTAGAATCTGCATGTTAACTCCTATGAAGCTGGAACCTATCTCAAACATCTTAAAGTATTTATATTTTATAATTTATACAAATATAACTTAAAGTATAAGAAATTAAATAAATCAAACTTATACTTAAATGTTATATTTGTATAAACTTACAACAAATAGGAAAGGCAAAAAAAAACATTGAAAATATTTGTGTTTTATTTTTATTTTTTAAGTCTAACTTTATGTTGGGCACGACCGATTCATGGAGCCGAAAATCGCCGATTCATGCGATTTCTTGTGGGTGAATTGGACGATTCCGATTCAGATTCACAAAAAATCGATGAGGTTGAGTCGGATCGCCGAATTGCGTGAATCGCCGCTATTCTCGTTACTCTGGTTCAAACCCCCTATGTGGTGGTACGCCTGGCGGTATGTTGGTGAAGACTTGGTGATGTCTATCCAAAACCACTTGAAGTTCTTCATCTGGATGGACAGTTCTTTGTCTTTGTATGGGTTCTGTCGAGGCAAAACAGTGTGCGGCCCATACCACATCGTCGTGTCTGAAGATTGCTTCCATCCGTTGGGCTGAAACTTCCTTCAGACCTCCATTCAACATCCCTCTCAGTACAACCTTTTTGCCGTTTACCTCTAAGGAAATTCCATTCGCTTGAAACTCTGTGTGTATTCATCCAATGTTTCCATCCATTGAATGCCCAGAATGACTTCCATGTCGTCCAAATCGACCACGAAGAAATCATCTGTCACTGTGTGGTTCCCCATGGTGATGCTTAGTTGCGGAACCAAATGAGTGCATTTTAACAGGTTTCCTCCCACCGCCTTGACGCCAAATCCTTAGTGTGCCTCCGTACATAAACTCCGCCTACTCACTAGCGATGAGTTAATGAAATTGAGTGTGGCTCCGCTGTCAAGCATGACTACGACCCGTTGGCCTTGGAGGGTGCCTCGGACCCGGAATACGGTACACCTTGGAGTTCCCGCCAGAGTAGCAATGGCGCCTCCTCTCTTCAAGAGTGTGGCTATTCTTTTTGCATGATTGAGGTTTACCTCCCCAGAAGCTTGTTGTTCATCCCCTTTGGCTTTCGGTGCTTGTTCCTCTTCACCGTCAGACAATACCTCGATGTAATGGATTTTTCCTTTGCCAAGGCATCGATGTCCCGGTACCCACGGATCCTTACAATTGAAACAAAGTTTCTTCCTTCTAAGTTCCTGCCTAGTTGCCTCATCCAACGGGGGCCTCCTAGGTGGGGGTTTGCTGTCTCTTTCCCTTGGAGCGAGAGGTGGTTTGCACCGTGAGTAATAATTGGTGGAAGATGTCGCCATGTCGTGTGCCTTCTTAATTGCCTCGGTGAGTGTGATGGGGTTGAATCCCTTCACCTGACCTTTCAAGGGTTCCGCCAGTCCATCCATGAACAACACTACCAATCGTCTTTCTGAAATATTTGTTACCAAGACATACATTCTTTGAAATTCTGTTATGTAACCATCGACTGTGCCAGATTGCTTTAGCTGAGCCAATTCTTTGAAATTCAGTTCTGGATCCCTTCCATCAAAACGGTCTATCAGTCTCTCAGTGAACTCAGCGTAGGAATTTATTTGATCGTGGCCGAGAGTAACCATGCCATGACGCCACCATTCGTGGGCTATTCCTTCCAGATGTAGTGCGGCAAATTTGATGACCTCCTCTTCCAGCATAGGGTTGAGCTGGAAATATGTGTCTGCTTTTTGCACCCATGCTCGAGCTGTGATAGTTCCAGACCCATCAAAGGATGACAAGTTAATCTTGCCCATCTTCCCTTTGAGATCGTCATTATAATAGCCATGCTTGTTTCCGCCAGAGTAACTCATTCTCAGCTCAGCATAATCTTTGTAGGATATGTCTCCTTCCATATTTGCGTTCCTCCAATCTTCCCGAAGTTGATCTTGTATTTCTTGGAAGGTTGGTTGCTCTCCCCGCCGTTCTTTTTTCCGTGAAGGGAAAATTGGCATTGACGGCCGAGAGTGTACGGTTTGGGGATTTGCCCGTCCTAAGACAAAATTGTCACTTTGTTCAGCAGATACCTTGCTTTCAGCCAATTTTCGCAGTGTCTCTTCCATGAGGTGCTGAGTGTCATTTATCTGTACTTGGTTCTTAGTGAGTTCTCTCATAAGAGTCACGACTTCAGCCACAGGATCTTGGGGATCGGCCATTCCACCGACTGAGTGAGATCTACTCCTTTTCCTTGAATAAACTCTCATTCAATACCCACAAGCTGGTAGAATCACTAGCTCTGATACCACTGTAATGTACCAAACTACCAATCCCGCCCAAGTCCTCTGTAATGTGTTGTATGGTGGATAGTTATGCTCGCTTGAGGAATTGTTTTGTTCCCATGGTAGCTGGAAGTGACAGTACAGTTGTTGGGAATGACCGTACGGCAACAGGGTTGTCCGTACAGTGTCTGAGAGTGGCCGTACGACAATAGGGAGAGTCCGTATGGTGCATGGGAGTGGCCTTACGATGGAGACTGGATGGTCGTACAGTGGAGATTTGGTACTGCGTACGGGGTAGCAAGTGGGGCCATACGATGATGGGTTTAGAGCCGTACGATGCAGCAAAGGATGGCATACGGTTGGGTTGTGGCCATATGAAGGTTGTGTGAAGGCCGTACGGTGGGACAGTGAAAAAGCCGTACAGGATGGAGGTCGTACGGTACGGAGGAGTAGGCCGTACGGGAGTGGTGGATGCCGTACACTGGGATGGATGAGGAATGCACAGTGTTTCGTGATGCCTTCCAGATGCTCGTTTGAAGTCCACCTTTCCTTCGCAGATAACTAGATATGACCCTTGCAAACACAGAGTAATACGCCATATGATTGCCAGAAAGATCTTATTATTGATGGTGCCCTGGATATGCCAGATTTGATACAAACAGAACAAGCAGAGTAGGGTGAGGGTTGAATCCCACCGAAACTGCACACAACCAAATAGGGAGCGTCTTTCACCTCTGAAATGGCGAACAAAAGAATCCCAACAGGAATTCGCAAATACAAATCAAATATAAATCTCAACATATCAAAACTAACCTACACGCCGAGCCTAAATACCCGTCGGGGAAAACTCCTGAGAGTGCACAAAAGAGCCGATGACAACAACTATACTACGCCAACAAAAAGAAAGAATGGGCCCGAGATAAACTAAATCAATTGGGACCCAAATACAATAGCCCAAATACAATAGTTTTAATAGTCATTTAATGACGGGGAAATTACAAGTTGCCACCTTCTAGGTTTTGTACGAAGATCTTTGATCAGTGAGATGTCATGTATCCTGGATCAAACACCTTTTATGCATGCAGAGCTCTCCCACCAATGCTCTCACCATTGACTAGTGAATCCTAGCTCATTATATATTATTAAATACTATTTTGTATCTCATATTATAAATCCAGAATTTGATGTTTCAAATATTTGTAATTGTTGTTTACTTAAATCCTATGTTCCATGTTATTTTTGGGCTGAAACACATTTCAGGGATGCCAGTACATTTATACACGGACACACCATAGAAGTCGATTTAAATTACTATAAGACTGCAGGGGAAATTGGTAGATTGGTTTCTTCTGCTGTAAGATATCAGAGAAAATAATCTATGCAGCCATATGGACATCAAAACAACTGGATACCCCAAAGTCAAACAAACTGGTAGGCATCCAATAATGCATGGTTTAGTTGGGGTTTAGTTGATGTCTTAGGCTATGTTCCACCGTGTTTCCAGGATGGAGACTGCTTGGATGGTGGGACATGTTTTGTGGACCATCCTGGAGGCTGTTTTTAGGGGATGACAGTATATGTATAAGCTTTAATCTTTCTCAGGTATTTCAGTTCATAAAGATCTAAAATATTAGGCAACAAAAGCACATACTCTATTTATAATGAATAGTTAAAGGGGCAAAAGAATGCATACTTAACTAAAGTTTCCCGTGAATCTATGAGAAGAAATGGAAGCATTCAACATATATTAGCTTTAAGCTTTCTCAAATCTTACAGTTCATAAAGATTTAAAATTTCAGGCAACAAATCTCATACTATGTTTTTTGTAAATAGTTAAATGGGACAAAACAATGTTTACATAAAGCTAATATCAGAAGAAATGGAAGCAGTGAACATATGATGTGCCCAAATTATTACTTTAAAATTTTAAATAAGTGAGGAATACTACCCAACAATCCAAACTGTTCCCTTGATCATCCTATGTTCCAAATCTTAAAAATAATGAAAAAAATTGAAAAATTCTACACCTTTTTTTTGTTCTTGGAAAATAAAACTGATTGTTTTAAAGGAAATCAGTATAAAAGGAGACACATCTCCAATTTCCCTAGAGGACAAGGGACGGTTAGGATCTGTCTCCATGTCCTGGCACAGCAATAGAGATGGACACTTTGGCTGCATATGGATGTCCCAAAGAACATAGCCTAAATTTTAAAGGTCTAAATTTTTACAGCAATGGTAAGGTCTTATTGCACTGTTTTAATGTGCAATAATTTGTTGTATGTGTGAACTTTTGTGTCTTGATGGTCATGTCTGACGTCTTGACCTTTAGATATTCATTTATGTATTGTGAATATTTGAAATAAGTTTGTTTCATGTAGATACCTTCCTGATTCTGTTTCCCATCACATTTGCATTGCTGTTGTTTTTCCTGTTTCTCATTTCTTGCAACTGCTTAGAAAAGTTACAAAGTTTAAGGAAAAGACTAATAGAAGCCAGATTTAATTGGAACATTGTAAACCCAGAATAGCCGCAAATAAACAATTAAGAGTTGCATAGTATTCAAAGTGAGCAAAAAGTGAGACATATGAAATTTCCATTTTAAATCTTTCAACCAGGGTTTCAAATTAGCTGCATTTAAGAATGCCTTAATTATTTAGTGGGACAGATTGAATTCTCTGGATTATGCTTGTCGATCTAACGCTTTAATAACTTTTATCCCTCATTACAAATTGTAGATACTAACAAACTAACAGACAATTTCATGTTTTAATACTTGCTTATTTTCAATTCTTGATAATACCTATTATAAACAAAAGTTTAATGGACCTATCCTCTGTATGCACTGCATTTCTGATGTATCATCTGGTGCAGGTTGGTTTGCAAGGGATCCAGATATTCTGCGACGTGTTGGTCATACGCTATTACAATTGCCATTTATGGAATACAAAAAACCAAGGCGTGTTATAATAGCAGATGATTGCTTTCAGCTTACAAAGATCCCTAGCGGTCGGACTGTGAACATAGTTGTTCAGTCAACAGAAAAGTTATTTGGACGTATGTAATTATGTTTTCATGCAATTGTTAGTATTGGCAGGAACATCTGTTGGAGGACTTTTCATCCTAGAACAGAAATAGGAAATGTGTCTAATTGGAGTAAACACCAAACCCTGGCATTCTTACATTTTCTTTTCTTCAATATGGCCAGGACAAGTTCTTAATCACATGAGTCTTGGAAAATATATTGCCGATAAAGTTCCTAGCCTGAAATATTTTCAAAGTGAAGAGAGCATAAATGGTGAAGGTGGGATTTCTGCTTTGAAGGCACTGTGGAATGCACTCCGGCTTCGTCAGAGGTATAGCAGCTATGCTTGATTGCTTGTTTTGTGATGTTCATATTTCATTTTTGGAAGAGAGTGTCTGTAAAGCCTAATGCAGGTTAAATGAAACATATCTTTTGGCATGCCTTTGAACCTTATGTTTCAGGGCAATTGAACATCCTGGTTTGAAGTTTTATGATCTGTCTCACAGCTCAGTTTGGATTTAAAAGTTAAATATGTATTGCTATATTCACGAAGATGGCTGCCTGGAAATATCTACTCCTGTTGAAAGCTCTGAGGAAACAGCACGATGTTATAAATACAATGATGTTAGTCATTTTTTGACAAAAGAGATATTATCCAAGTTATTCTTTGTGGACAAATATCTTTATACAAGGATACAGTTAAGAGTATGCCCCCTGCTCTATGTAGAAAAACTTGGCTATGGATCAAAGGGGCGGAAGTTAGAAGTGTTTTGGCAATACTTAAATTTGCATGATAAGTTTTTTAATTTTTAATTGTGAATTTTTTTGCTTTAGAATATGATATCTAGAAGCTCCTCGTTCAGTGAGAAGTTAGACATCTACTCTAGGGCTGGTAAGATGCAGTTTTGAGAATCTTCCTGTGGTCATTAAGGATGACAACTGAGAATGTTTTTGTTTGCAATCTTTTGATCTATTCCCCAAAATAATATGTGAGCTTTTTCTTTTGTCTGATTGAAAACACCAGCAATGGAAGTACTGTAAAGTAAACTTGAGCTTGGGAACCTTTTAACCAGTTACCAAATTATGATGGATTCTTTATTTGTGTAGATTTTGATTTTTGTTGGTTCTATCACTACGTGGGAGTATATTATTACTCAAATCCTCATTTTGGCGACAACTTACCATAAAAAGTCATTTTGTTAAGAAAAACTTGTTGATATTTACGAATAATCATAAGGCAAGGTAAATCACAAAGCACACACAAGCACCTCTCCTATTTGTTAGTATGGGGTAGGATTTGTGACTTCTTACCAAGAAAATCGACTACCTTTTGTTTCTCAACCTCCAGGCTGTTTCTCAATTGGCAATGCTTTTTGTTATGTGTTTTCCTTTTAAGGTCTCCTTGATTCACAATCATCAACAGTTTGCAATTTTCAAAGCTGAACACATTGCTTGTTCTATTTTTCCAAAAGTGACCTAAAAATTGCAACTAAACTTGTGTTTGTGGGCCTTGCTTGATCACTTGGCTGCATAATGAATGGGGAAGCAACCCTATACGTTTTAATTTAGGATCATCACGGAAGTCACTCTTACCTTATTACTAGACCATCAGTTACTAGATAATATAACGTAGATATTAACTTTGTGGTGAATTGGTTCCCGCTATTGAGGTTGAAGATGGAAAATATTATTCAGCTGATCAACCTAATGGGTTCTCTTGAAAATTGCTTGTTAGGTGTGGAAGGGTAGGGTTACCCCAACAGTGCCACAATGACACCAAAGTTCTAATCAATCACCATTGTCATGTGTTTTTGTTTGAGTATAACTGTATAAGAAGGAATGACCCAAAGAAATTTTATTAATGCCATAGATGACCAAAAGTCAATGTAAATTGACAAAAAAATAAAATAAAAATAAAAATGGTGTGCCCCTCAATCCTGCTGGGGGCGTCACTCTCAAACCCCATCAATCAATAATTCTAACCATGTGTAATGTGGGTAAATAGGGCTCACTAGTCTATACATGCAAACTAGGACTCTTAGGCCTATTTCCCTACCTACATCCCATTGGAAAGAGAATGATCTACTTGGCTCAAAATGAAATAGGGTTCACTAGTCTATACATGCAAACTGGGACTCTTAGGCGTATTTCCCTACCTACATCCCATTGGAAGGAGAATGATCCGCTTGGCTCAACATGCTTGGGCACAAGGTGAATTTAATGGTCATTCATGATGGGTTGGAAGATTAATATGCAATTGTGGAAGATGAATGCAAGATCTAGGGCAAAATATGATGAAAGGATGATTTTCAGCGTGCGCGACAGAATAGAAAACAATTATGCAGATTCCAGCAAAAGATTTGGAAAGTACAGATGATGACTGACTTGTAATCTGAATTTCAAGCAGAATAAGGGGGACTTAGTCGCTTAAGGCAACCCACGATTGGGACTCAGCAGTGTGGAGCATCCTGCTCCCTGCAGTTTTAGATCTAACTATAGGCATTCTACAACTCTCATGATGCTTAGTTTGTACCTTTCTCCATGATCCACTACCTATTTGTGCACACAGAAAAGAGAGAAAATGTTGGGTAGAAAGTGATTTGCCTAGGTCAAACCCCGCTTTTGGAATTAACCCTGAAATTGCAATGTAATTGAAAGTGTGCTGTTAGGTAGTAGAGTCTAGATCTGAATAATGAATGCTTATACCTTCACAGGCCTTCTATGTGTCAAAATGCTCATGAAGATGTTGATGTTCACTTTATGAGATGTAGATCATGGATGTCATCATGAATGCATAGATCTGAAAATTACTCATTTTCAATGCCTTGGGTGTGTGATCTATTGCTCTTGAGGACTTGAGTGCTTGATTTGAGAATGCAATTGAATGATTGTGTGGATGCCAAAATGAGGGAGGGTAACTTGCTTTTATACCTCTGCTAAGCATTTTGGGGTTTGATTTTCAGAGCAAGCTGACACGGGCTTAAATTTCTTGCTTGTGCAAGCTAACTGTCGTGTGATTTGAATTTGGGCCCTGATTGTGGGGAGTGGGCTGCCCAAGGTGACCTGCTCTCCCCAATGTAGGCCCAAATTGGGACCTGGGATCTAGAATGCAGAGAGGAAGCCATAGTTTATATTGGAATTGAGTTGGATCAAGCATGTTGGGCATAGAAGGGCAGGAATATTAAAATGAGGTCTAGGTGAGCAAGAAATTGTATGCAGATACAATTTACGATGCTACACCAAGTAATGGACCAATGATGAAGCATGATAATAAAATCTACAAAATACATATCCCCTATTGCAAATATCTTCATCTTCACAGTCAAAGCCACAATCAAGGATTATTTTTTTTCATAGAATGGACAACTTGTTTTGTATACAAGGCTTGCCATAGGCAAAGCTGGGAAAGCAGCTTTGTGGCCATATAAAATGCACCTCATACATCTATAAAGTTACACATCATGGGATGTGCCTAGATGTATGGAGTTCATTTTGCATGGCTGCATAGTCAGTTCCCAAAGCTTGCATGCTACAATCATTGTACTACTGGATACTAGTTAAGCCCTTGCTGGCAAGAAATGCATTTTTTACAATGCAAAAATGTAACCATCGTGCCCTGCACATACAACTTGTAGAGTGATCCCATCTATTAGTATCCTAGTCAAAGGCAAACTGGAAGACAACTTTTTTTTTGATGCTTAATTGGTCATTTTTGTTAATGAGCTTAACTACAAAACATGCAATCTTTCTCTTGAATATAAACATTAGTCACCGAGACACAAGCAAATATCATGGCTACATCATCATCTAGGATCTATCTTAGACGCTAGCATAGGACTTTCTGTTATATTGGGATGAATAGTAGGTTCCTTTGAGCCAGACTTATATTTTTAGGTTTGGTATTTGTTTTGATGCCATAGATTTCATAATCCATGAGGTCCATATACATTTGACGATCTTTACAATTTCAAACCTATATATCTACCACTGTTGTTTCCCTGAGCTAAAAATTGAATTCTTTTTTATATTTATGTGATTGATGTATGCTTGTGTATATGGTCAAAGTAACTTCTATTTGATTAAATGATTATGTTTCTGAAGTAATTTTAGAGGGTGTATGAAACAAGTTTTGAATCCTTAAAAGTCTATATTTCATGGTTTTTTCAGTTTGCCGAGTCTGGACACCAAGTCTAAGTCCAAGTCTGAGTCAGCAGTCAGCTTGCCAAGTCCAAGGCAATTCTGAGTCTTGTAACATTGCAAAAAAACTAAATGGTTTCTTCACAAAAAGGATACTAACAAATAAGAAATGGCACAAAAGTCAAGAACTCCCAAACTTGTGCACTCATAAGAGCAAATTTTTATTTGGGATTCTTGTATAAAGAATTCTGGTATTTTGTTATTGTTATCTTTATATATAATGTGTGTGTGCATCTCTCTCCCTCTCCCTCTCCATACATACATACACACACACACACGCACACACACACACATATATATATGTTTTATGTGACCATTTCCATTCAATTTACTCTTTCCTTTTAACTGAACTTGTTGTAACTAATGCAGTTACATGTATTATTCAGCTTGGTTATTTGATTCATGCTTGTAGATTTCACCCATGTTCTAAATAACTGTTCCTTTTTAATTTTCTGGATGTCTGAATCTCAGTGATTCATTGATTAAAAATTAAAATTGCAGGTATGAGTTCAAAAAGAATCATGAAGTATGGATCAATTCGGTGAAGCCCAATTTTGGACCTGGCATATCTGGTCGTATACGTGCAGCTTTAGATATACGCACAGATGATGAAAATATTGATCTTTCCTTGAGGGTTAGGGAAGAAGCGCGGGAAGCTCTAAATTCTCTTTTAAAGGTATTTATGTTTCATAGCTACAAAATATGATTAATCATGCTTGCTACAATCTTTCAGAGTGCACTTTTGTGGTATGGAAGTTTAATTAGGTCATTAAGTATGTGAATTTTTTTTCTGTTGGTTTGAATATATTGGGAGCATGATTAATTGTGTGCAACATAAATGTGACCCGCTGCTCACTGATAGTGACTGGAGCTTCAGCTCTACTGATTTCAGTCACCCTTCACACATCACATTTATGCATATCTATATGCGCTTTTTGCTAGCATGGATATCCAGTCAGATATCCCATGGATGTATCTTTCGTGATTTTTCATAGCTACAAAATATGATTACTCCTGCTTGCTACAATCTATCAGAGTGCACTTTTGTGCTATGGAAGTTTGATTAGGTCATTAAGCCCGTGAATTTTATTTCTGTTGGTTTGAATATATAGGGAGCATGATTAATTGTCTGCTACATAAATGTGAGCGTCTGCTCACCGATAGTGACTGAATATTCATCTCTTCTGATTTCAGTCAACCTTCACACTTCACATTTATGCATACCATATGCACTTTTTGATAGCATAAATTTCCAGTCAGATATCCCATGCATGTATTCTTTTGTGGTTTTTTCTTGTTGTCCATGTGTTATCTGACAGGAGATTGTAGGTGATATCCTTTATTGGTTTACTGCTTGGATGAATTACCATCTTTAGCACTACAGTTCAATAAACTGACCATTTTTACAAGAGATGAATTTGGGCATTTCAAGGCATATCATGATAACATTGTTCTTTCTTTGATTTTGGGAACAACTTTAAATTGATTGGCTTCTAGTCGCAACTTTATGAAAAATCGTTTTCTCTGTTCTATTGTGTATCATATTCACAGGATGATGGAATATTAGTCATTCCTACAACCGCAGATCCTCCTCCTAAGCTCAATATGAAGGTCAACTTCTTGGAGGACTTCCAAACGAGAGCTTTCACTCTGTTATGTATTGCTGGCATGTCTGGATGCTGTCAGGTATCATACAAATATTAAACATATTCTGGCTGTTATTACATTTTTTAATACAAATCTTTAGCTTATTTCAGTAAAGATTATTCTAGGAGAAAACTGGGCTTCTTTATTTAAGAGTCGAATCAAAATATTTACTGGATTCACTAATAAACTGTCATCCTTTCATTATTTTAATGTAATGAGCACAGATGGTGTTGGTCACTCTCTTTCCATGATTAAACACTGTATTATGTTTTGGGGAAAACATTTGCTCCTAAATTGTGTTTGTGTTTGGACAGGCAAGCATACCCTTAGGACAGCATGATAAGTGTCCTGTGGCCGTGTCATTCATCGCAAGGCATGGGGGAGATAGGTTCCTTCTTGATACTGTAAGGGCTGCATATTCTACTCTTCAGCAACAAGTAGAGACTAGCTCAAGTACACAGACAGCTAATTCAATGAGTGGCAAAATAGAAGCCGCAGAGATCGCTAAAGAAAAGGTATGATTGCAAGGGGTCCATTTCGTTACAGTAATGATGAATTCAGAACAGACAAAATATACAAAGACTAGTCAGTATTTTCAGGATAAAATAAAATATAAGTCAATTCTAAGATATCTCATCAACGTTGTTTATGTTACATAATGCTTCTTGTACCTTTCAAAAATATTTCACCCTATGTTAACTCGATTCTAATCATAATTTTACGTTATCGTAAGGTAAATTTTGCCATTTTTCTGACCTATCTGTCTCTTCATTAACTTTTATTTCTTTTAGTTTTTTGATTTAAGCGTGCCTATTGTGTGTGGTGCCTGCAACATAGTAATTTCTGCACATTGTTCGACTCATACCATGTCAGTTTGCCAGATAGTTGTTCCATTATATCATTTATTTCAATTTCAATCAACTCTTAAACATTGTTTGAGGCTTTTGATCTTTTGATTCATGTCCGAGCGTTAGCGGCTCAATGTGAACTATTTGTAGTCTTTATTCAAGTTGTCTTTTTAATTTGCACAATAGCTTGTGATGTATTCTGTCATATTGATCTATCAACTTTTTATTTATACCCTTTATTGTCTATCTCTTTTTAGTTTGGTATCTGTTAATCTGCAGTTGTGCCATACATAATTGACTCGGTTGTTGGTTGTGGTGGCTAGTGTTAGTCAAGTTTATAATCTTTCAAAAATCTTTTGACATAGTGATATTCTTTTGAATGATTCTCATTGTGATTCACTCAGGCATTGATTAGGCCTAACTTGTAAGTTGTCAAGTTGTAGTTTTTGATTATTTTCTTAACTTTTTCACATCTGCTTGGAACATTTTTGTTCTGTTGTGCATGTCTGTTAGGAGCACAAAATTCAGTTAGTTATTTATGACTTGCAAGTTTCAGTAGATTCAACTTCTCCTTTGCTTGATATATTCTACCTCTTAGTATATTGCATCCATTGGTCTATGTTTCTTCACATAGTTATCAGGGAACTCCAATATAAAAATAGGTACCCCATTCCCATCTTCATACCCACAGTTTCTGAGGACTAGATTTATATGTGATATAGCGGAACTCTTATTCATGTACTTGTCTATCACAATCGTAATTTGAAGTGTATTCCCCGAACCCCTATCCACATGTCTCCAGGTAACTATTGTTCTTCTCCATCCAGGACCTTTTCATTAGTTGATAGAGATCATCTGCTCTTTTGTACATTGTATAGAAAATAATTCTTTTCATTGTGTAGGATTTTGCAACTTCCTGTGCTGTTTGAAGTGTAGAGATATGCTGTTATATTTTTTCATTGGAAATTGTTATCTTTTGTAGAGGTTGTTTTATTTTATACAGCTTTTGGTTGACTTGCTCCATTCTTAACACCTTGGCCGCAACTCGTTTTGCAAGCTTACCATATTATATTCAATTCCTAAAATGTGTAGCCCGGTGCATATTCACACTGTCAGGTGACCAAAGTTTGTATGTTCTTACTACAAACTGGTATTTATTGTATCCCTTAATGATCAGTTTCTCTATTTCTATAGTTCTCACTTTCACCTTGAAGCTGTGCAGTGCATTCTCACCTCATTTTGTCCATTTTTCTCGTCTGTGTTTATTTGTGCCTTTCTTCCTATTGCAATGTCCTGCTCCTCATCTTTAGCCTACTATGTTCTTTTATATTCTGCAGTGTTTATTTTCTAGTAATTTTCTCTCGCGTGAATTCTTTCTATTTGTGTGTGGATGGTGACTGTTGTCTACTTGTGAGCCTAAAACATGTACAAATTTGTTAGTGTAGTGGATTGGGCAATTTTCTGCATTCTTCATTTATTTGTTTATTTGAAAATTACCAGTCTATTTGTCACAAGACAATCTGTATAATTCTCTTTCAATGGTTAGAGAAATGAATCAATCTCCTTCAAGTTTTCAATTAATAGCTTTTTCCCAAATTGCTAAAACTCACATGGATCTGTTAGATCTCGGTGTGTCATGCTTGCCAATCCAATCTAAGTGAAGCCAAGTGCTTCTATGAAGCATATTGTGGAGATTACTATTGCAATCATGTAATGTCCCCATTCGATCCCTAAAGAAAGTCAATCAATTTCATGCCCCGAAACTGACCTTAGAAGGACAGCGAACCAAATCATGAGAAATTGTCTTATGAACAATCTCTAAGCAAAATGAGCAAGAAATATAGTAATTGTCCAAGGAATGGCAATCCAAGGACGTTTCCTGTCTTAATTAGTTAGTTATAATATTGCTGTTCAAGGGAGGAATGAAACAAGTTCATCTAAGGCAGGAGGTCGTCTCATATTCATCGCTATCCAAGAAGAAGATAAGCAGATCGATCAACACATTCCATTAAAATGTAAGATTTTAGCTGTTAAGGAATAGAACTAACAGTTTGAATGGATTATTTAATCACATTATTAGGTTAGTTATGTGATTAATGGACATGCTGGAAGAAATATAACTCCTCACTTCATGCCCATTTGTTGGCTATTAAAGGAGGTTCTAGTTGCACCAAGGGGGCATGGAAATTTGTTTTATATACTTATACTATTCTGGCAGCTCTCAAGAATCCTTAGACAGCCGAGTAAGAGGGGCTATCAACCTGCCCCATTACAAAGTGAAGGACACATAAGCACAAAGTTAATATTCAGACACAGCACCAAGGATTACAGTAGGGGTATAAATATCTAATCACAAGCAGCTATCCGATTGAGGCATAGCCTCTCATACATTCAACACATGATCATAAAGTCATATGCAGAAACAGCGATTTCTTATTCTTATCAATCTTCCATATTCAAACCAGTAATAATATCAGACTTAATTATCTCAAACAGAACTTCAGCATTCATATCAGAAGTGTGGCATCATTATAAATTTCATTTTTCCTTCTATTCGTATATAAGTGATAATAGTCAAACTACTGTTTAAGTTAGAACTGTTTCTTTAAGTAAATCGAAGGTGACATAATAGATTTCTATATTGGTCCCGTGCCATAGTTGATATCCTAATCTATCAGATTGAAGGCAAAATCTAAGTGGTTCTACAAGGAACATTACAAATCATCAGCTCCTAAGGATAATATATGTGCTATAGCCCCTAATGTGTATCCCTGTTATGGGGGAATCACTCCCCATATTCGATAGTATTTAGTTTAAAATGGGGCAGAATGTCCTTTTTATCCCAAACTACTATATGCACTGTAAACTTCCTGGGCTGTCCCTGCTAAGAAGTGGGGTCCTGGACACAGCCTGCATTTCTGTGGCAGAAGAAGATACCTTGACATTTCAAAATTGTTTTGGGATCCCTAATCATCTCCCATTTCACCTAGTAAGGTCTTTTGTACCCTGCATTTTAAGCATTTATTTCAATGTCTGCTAGAAAAGAAGCAAAATCAATTCAGTAAAAAGTTGGTGGGTTCCTTTGCCAGGACCATCAGTGAGTATAATAAATTCCAACCCTTAATCTTTTTGTTTGAGCAAATTCTGTTGATATTATGGCCTTAAGGGCAAATCATTATCCCGCCTCAGAGATTAACCGATATATAAATAATGATGTCAAATATATATTATATATATTTGCATCTATTGTTTATTGAGTTCGGATCTTAAGTCTTGGTAGGGTCGGCCCTCTAGGACAGTTTGGTTCTTTTGAGGATCAGGTCGGCCCTCTCCTTAAGGTGTCATGTCTCCTATTTATGGGAGATCTTATCATTGAGGGAAGACACACAAAACATAACGTGCTCTTCCCTCTCCAAGAATCGCACAAGGCAGGAATCGCACAAGGCAGATTAGTAACAGCAGGACATCAGTGATAAGGAACAGCAGGCCCCTCTAGGGCATCAGCAATAACAGCGAATCCTTCTAGAGGTTGCTATTTACTTGAGGCAATACAATTCGAAGAGCAGAAGTCTGACCACGAAATTACACCAAATCAAAGACTTCAAGGAAATCCCGGGTACTATCTCACTCTGCTAGTTCATATCATACTTTATTCTATGCTTAGCATTTGAAAGTACTTCACAGTTTATTCTTTCTTAAGTGAATCTGAATAAATCTAACAAATTTCTCATGCGAGAGGCCAAAGGAGAAGAGCAAGCAAAGGTGGCAGGGCTGAGCAGGGTT
Organism: Chamaecyparis obtusa; assembly: GCA_027943335.1. Lineage (NCBI taxonomy): Eukaryota > Viridiplantae > Streptophyta > Pinopsida > Cupressales > Cupressaceae > Chamaecyparis > Chamaecyparis obtusa. Next base: position 90,822 of record BSBK01005081.1, read on the forward strand.
TTTAAATCAAATTGAGTTCAGTAAAGAGACAAGAGCCTCATTATTTTTCATTTTGCTTCATCTTACCCACTTCTATAGTTTTTAGTGTGTTTCATTGCACATCATCAAGAAACATTTTAAAGTGAAACCCAGAAACAGAAGAGCCAGCATCATGCTAGGTTCGGATAGTGAAATTAATGCACCGGAAAGATGTTCCTCAATTGTATATCATCTTTCCACAAGTACACATAATTGTGGTTTGTGCTATCACAGAAGCTAATGTATTGATGCCTTTATGCAATTCTGTACATTTTATTGGTCACTTGTAGATAGAAAACATCTCGGGTAGTGGAGATGGGTACTTGGATTTAGACATTATTCTAAAAAATGAAACAGGTTTTCTTGGGGATAGAAAAAAAAGAAGAAGTAAACTATAGAAATTTTAGTGTTATGTATTACATAGTGGAGAAGAAAATACATTACATTTTGAAGTGTATAGTTTTGATTCAAGTTACTAAAGCACCTGTTGTTGTTCCAGACCAAGAATAAAAACATCCAGAGGATGGTAGCACTTCCCTCAGATGAACAAACCCTATGACAATATCAAACTATGAACATTTTAGACAAATATAATATAGCGTTGTTCATTCTATCAAACAGTAGCTATACTAAAGCAGTTATACATCAAGTTGTGCCGAATATTATTGTTGCTACTATCATCAACTTCTAAATATGATTACATGCTCCTTGGGAGCACATTTCTGCCCTCATTCCCGTACCATGAACATCCGAAGGAAAACTAACAATTTGTTGATTGCAGAATCAGCATTTTGAGCTCCGTGCACAGTATTACAAGGTGCATAATTGTGAGTTTGTTCCTGCAGTAAAGGGTCTTTATCATTTTCACTGAAATCCTCAGGCCATCAGTCATTTGTTTCCATATCAGGTCACCATTGAGCATGCATAATGTCGCCTTATGAAGGATATTAAACCGCTGGTCGAGTAAGCTATAAAATTTATCTTGGGTATTGATAATGGAGTTTCTAGGATGATAATGACAGGGGTTGATAAGATGCATTTTTGGGATGGTCGGATTTTATTGGGGCGACAATAAGAAAAAGGAAATTTAAAAAAATATAGGAAACTCCAGATATTCATATATGAATTATTCATCATATACATTATAGAACCATATTACAGAATGTTAGAGCTAAATTGAGAATTCACACGAGCAACGACATAGATTTACAGAATTTCATTGCTTTCATTGTCAATGTGTATACATGTTAATAAAAAATGCAACTTATTGCTCAATGCCTACAAGTTATAACTGAAACATGACAAAAGACACAGAAAGTTTTAATAACTCCCATTATTAGAGCTACCTCATCCAATGGCACCTCAACCAGCTTCTTCAATGTCTCTGTCTCATTAATCTGTGTGGTATCTTTGGGATAAACATCTCATTGTGTGTTTGGTAGTTGACAATACTGGGAGTTTGTTGATCTTGAAGTTGCAAGGCATTGTGCACTATAAAATTCTTTTATGATTCGCAAGCTTGTTCCTTTTGAGAGATTGGATAAATTTGTATGTGGATTAAATCTTCTTTATAGCAGAGGAGTTGGCAATTTGTGAAAGGAGGTGAGTGACAAGCATCTTTGATTCCATGGTATCTTAACCATGTTATATATCCCATCCAATGGGGCCATTTTGACCTAATATCACCCTATCTGCCTGGGCATTTTGTTTGATGAATATTAGACTCAAAAGATTGACAAAAGCAATCTGTTGTTGTCATAGTAAAGTTGCCTCCTCAAAACTTGATGTTTTTTGAAGGGCCTTCATTTAATGTCTCCTTTTCCAGTGCCCTAGTTTTTGCCCTAAAATTACAATTCCAAGTAAAGCAAGAATGGAATAGAGTTAGTGATGTCATTTACCAATTGTGGAATAAGATAGATCCTGGTTGAGGCCCTCCAATTATGTTAGGTAATCATGGAAACATAATCAACAAAACATATCTTTCCTACTAGGGTTAGGAGCATTAACTCAATCAATAACTAATTTCGTTGATGGAGTCCTTTGGAAAAACATATAAGGCAGCTCGAGCTTATTCCTTTCCATCGAGCCTAAGAGCATGGAATGACACTCGCCATACAGCCTCCCAGTTCCACTCGGGGTTACCACTACTTAAATGGAGCTTAGGTGCTACTTGAATCCCTTATATGTATTCCACTCATAATGTGCACGAAAAACTCCCTTAAGGCTTTTCTCAACAATCTATCCATCAAGCCCAAGAGCATGGAATGACACAGGCCATTTGGCCTCCTAGGCTCACTTGGGGTTGCCACTACTTGAATGGACCCTTATGCTACTTGCATTCCTCATATGCCCTACCTCCTCCTCCATAACGGAACAGTAGATTGGATGAAAGTAAAGGAATCTTCATCATCATTAATTATGCATATATATGTATTTTAGAAACAATATGATATCTGCATACATTCCTACAAGCCCCAAGACTCACATCTGAAGTGGGAACATCTCTGCACAGGGAAATCTAGACACTGACCCCATTCTTGCAGCATTTAGGGTCATTATCATTGAATTAAGGGTGAAGGTTGAGGGTTACACTCCACAATGTTACCTTGTAAAGGCCTTCTTTACTCAGTCTGAACAATCAAACCTGGAGCAGCGACTTTAGGGGCAACAGTTTGGCCTGAGATAGAATCAATGGAATTATTTTCACCTCTTACAGATCTGTCATCTACAGAATCCATTGTATTATCTTTACTCAAGCCCCCCTAGCTATAATTTGAACTGTCGTCGTCGTGTAGTGTTGAATATCACTGTTCTTGTTGTGGTGACTAAGACTTAATTTCAGTTGGAAATCTGATCATAAATTAATGCTGGTTACCTGCTCTGGGTTTCCATTATATCCAATTTTCCATCAATGTAATTTATAGACATAAGAAAAGTAAATGCAGTTACTGAGGTTGCCACTTGCTCAAATGCTTTTCTTCTCTACTTCCATGCCCTGTTTTCATGAATATGTTCTCCCTCTTATATCTTCCCATAAGAAGAGGTCACACCCTTTCATCAAGACTATTGTCTTTTTAAGGGACACTCCTCTTCAATGGTAATCGCTCTAATCAATATTAATTAACTTAGTCAGCTCAAAATTAAACTGCTATTAATCCCTCTAATTCTGGTCGGCCCTCAAACTAGTCTTAGTTGCCGTTATCCAATTTTAATTATTTAATTTGAGGCAACTCCTTTTGCTGATAATGCCCTTGACTGAGTTGGCCCTTAGCTCAATAATTATTCACTATTCCCAGTCGGCCCTAATTTAATTAATGCGAAGGAAATGATCTGAGTTTTGAAGACTGATTTTATTTTACAAAGGCTACTGGCAGGGGATATGACACTTCATGAACCCTTCTTTCCCTCTTCATCATTAGGAAACATCGATAATGTGCCACATGAATTGGGATTGCATAGTCAAAGAAAAATTTGTCAACCAAAATTTTTTCCACTTTCAACATCTTTGCAACATATTATCTCCTCTTCCATTTTGTAGAACCCTCTTCCCTTTGAGTCTCAACATCCATGGTATGTGTAGCCTTAGTGGATTGTATAGTCTATATTGATACACCTTATCTCATCTTCCATGTAGCACCTTGACTTTCTTAGCTAGGGTTATTTGTTCACCACCACTTACACTATATCCAAGTATGCAAAAAGAAAAAGACTATAAAGCTTTGTGTAGCTGCCTTTGCAATCCCTGTTGCACATCTGACATAATGAATGTCTTTTTGAATTTTTTTTCCATTCTTTATAGGAGTTTTTAGGAGGGAGCAATCCCCAATAGCTCCAGACCTAGAATATTCCCTCACTACCTTTGTGGTTGGTTTGTTGAATCTCAATGTCATAACTACCACAACCCTCACTTTTGTTCATATTGTTTTTTTGGGAAAAATGTTGCAATTGAAACACATTAAAAAAGTTAAAAAAATGCCCAAGTGTTTGAAATTTGAAAGAAAACAAAACAAAAATAAAAACATTGTGCAAATGAACCATGAATGCTTAACTTACCTCAAGTGATGCAATTTTGATGCTTTCTTGTCTTCTTCTCATCGGTGTTCTTTTCTCTTCTATGGGGTTCTTTTCTCTTCTTATTGTTGTTTTACTTTTTCCCATCTTCTCACCATATGCAATTTGATAAAAGGAGGGAATTTTTTGCTTTTAGGTGCCGGTGTCTTTGTTGTAAGGGGTCTTTTTAGTGTCTTTGATTGTGAGGGGACAATTGGCCATTGTCAGAACAGTTGGGAGACAGGTGGTTGCTAGTTGTTGCCCCCTTGGCTGTCCTCTTGTTGGGATGCAATAATTTAGTGTCAAATTTTTTCATTGAGTTCCCCTTAATTTGTTCACTTGGGTTTCTTTTGACACTTGTTTATAACCAATTTGCCAATAAGTGGGTTTCTGTTTTTTACTTTTTTATTTTTTATTTTGGCCAAGTACGAATCTATATGTGTTCTTTTAAAGTCAAAAGTTTGCTTAGGTCTGAAAATTCCAAGTTCGGAGTATTCTTGAGTGTCTTTGTGTTTTGTTGGGAATTGTTAGAGTTTTCTTGCTAGGCATACCTTTCTTCCCACCTCCACATTCCTTTGTTCCTTTTCATCTTGTCAAACTTTTCCCTTCTCAAGTACTCTATCCCTCTCTTGAATACTTATTCATAGGCATTCTTGGAGTTTGACCCTCGACATTACACTATATCTTCTCATTGGAGTTAAACCATTGGATTTCCTCTAGTCATCCTACCTCCATGTCATGAGTTTCATGCCACCTTTGACTCTCATCAGCTTGACCAAGTGCATAAAGTATGACCTTTCCATTCAAAACTTTTGCTTGGTTTTCGTTGGCATCCTATCAATTCACTACAATGGCCTAAAAAGGCCATGTGGTCGTCAATAGAGGTCTAGATGGATCATTAAGGACCTTATAGTTGATGCTAGATGGAGACGTCATATCATCATCCTAAGACTTCTCTACGTGGATTTGGCACTTGATTACTAGGTAGTTTTTGATTGACAAATTCAGCAAGTGGGTAGGGTTTTGTCCTATTGTTGTCTTTGCTTTGCACCTATCTGTGATAACTCAAATGGGTGTTTGGGTGCCCTAATTTCACAGCTCGAGATTAATGAACATTGCAGGAGTCATGGTGACATTAATGCAGTGATAGAATCATTGTAGGGGCTGGATTTTTGCACAGTTTCAAATCATAATGATGAAAATGGCTCAGATTCATCATTCATGCATAATGACGACTTCTAGGGCTGTTCAACATGATTTGATCAACCACCATGATGGATGCTCTAGGTGAGAATTCGAAGATGAGAATGAGAAATAGAAGCATGCTTGAGTTAATGGGGCCGCTAGGGTTTTGGAACCCAATGCATTTGTGCTATGTTTCGGACAATTTGTGGTGGCTTTTGAGAACTGTTTTTGCTTTGCACACTCAAAACCTCAAGGCATCATTGCACATAGTAAGAGAGATCAAAATGTTGACGGTTTTTCAACTGTTTAAATTGCTCTGCTAATGCCAATGACACCATGTTCAAGTGAAGATCTTAATTGCAGCAACGACAATGGTCTGAGAGAGGTAGCTATTGTAGTGTGCCTGTAAACAATTGTGTCCTTGGCTGGTCATTAGTGTTTTTGAGGATTTTTAGGTGTTTTCATGCCCTCTCCTTGTAAATTTTTCCACCTTATTTGCTGGTGCAATTGTAATGATATTGGACAAATAATATCTGTTTTTTATGATATCTCTACTCATCCCTTATTGATCTTTGCTTTTTAATTGTTAGACAATACTTTGGTACCCAACAACTGGTCTTTCAGGATCTTGACCTCCCACATATTAAAAAACACAAAAATCTTTTATCAGTTTCATAAAAATAGAAGTAGAAAATCCATGTCCATGGTTCTGTGAGATATCTAAGGATAAATTCTAACTGAAGGTTGAACTATCATATGCCTAGCTAATCATTTATAGCATCACATACCTTGTTGTATGTTATATGCATAGAATACAAATCAGATTTTATGGACTATAAACATAGAATTACCTATAATATATTGGATGCAATTAGAGCTATCTTAACTTAGTGACAAATTTTGGGGGTTAAGCACACAACTGTGTATAGTTGTGTTGTAACTCATTGATCATTCTTTCTTAATTGATATGTTCAACACTCAACTGTTTTAGTGACCTGTAGGAACACCCTTTTGGGTTTTAACTGAGCTTGAAGAGCAGGAGAGTCTACCCACTCTTGTAGTTATCCTTTAATAGATGAGCCTATCTTTTACTTCCTTGATGACAAGCCCCTGCCTGGTCTGAAGGTGAAGAAAAGCTTTGGACATAAAACCTTTTGACTCTTATAATTCATAGGTGTCCCTAGATTGTTTCACTTTTACTTTTCTTGATTGGGCTGTTCGAGTGTTCAACTGTCCTGAGAATGTTCATCTTTTTTCTGATGAGGGATAGTTGATACATTTTCAAAGTGTCCTAGGGTCAGGGATGGAAACATTTTCCTATGGACTGTGTCCTTGTTAACATATCTCATTTCTTGTTAAAACCCATCACATTCTTAAACAAAATTTCCTCCCTAGTAAAACCCTACTTATTATTCTACCCAAACTTATAACCAAAAAGCATATCCCAAACATTTTTAGCATGTAGATAATCAAAAAATAAATTAAAGATGCGTCCATATTACAAAATGGCATACAAATATATAAAACCAACCATTTTTAAGACACAACCAACGAGAAGTTTTTGTAACAATAAAAACCATCTAAAATAAACTTTCTTGGGTTCAATTCAAGAAGACCAAATGTGAGTAAATGCAGATTTAGTCTTGAGGAGAAAGTCCAAGATGCTGTTTGCTATTTAAAGTGCTTTTTGCTTCTTGGTTGTTATAAAATTTCAAATGTATCATATTAATAGCAACTTTAGTAAGAGGGGAGCCATCTTTCTCATGTTATCCAATATTTTAGTGTTGAAGTCCAGATTTGTAGAAAAATCAATACCACTTAAAGTTTAGGCAGCCATAGAAAAAGTTGTTCTTTGAGAGTTTAGAGAAGAAAATTTACTATTATCCTCTTCCCAGGTGGACAAGCTTCCATTTGCAAATATGTTAACCAAAGTTCTTGAGTGCCTTAGGGAATCAAAAATTTGTAGGGTATTCTGTAGTGAAAGATAAAGCTTAGTTATTGCAAGAAAGATTCCACCAGGTTGACCTAAAACTGAAAATCTTGCTACCCCTTTAAGATTAAGCATCATTACAAAAAGGAGGTGTTTTACAGATTCCCAAGCCTTCCAAATACTACATAAAATAGTTGATCCTTCTGGCTGGTCAAAGATTACGAAAAAGTGAATCATTTGGATGAAACTCCCTCCAATCCTTTTCCTTGTGGGCACTGCAAGGCTTATTCTATTTCTAACAAGTACTTTCTGTGGTTCACGGCCTTAAAAGAATTTCAGTATCCATTGCACAGCCAAAGTTAAACCTTGAAGCTTTAGGTCTTCTAAGTCCATTCCACAAAACTGCTGGGGACACAACACTAATTCCAAGAAACAACAGGCCCATTTTAATTCCCTCTACCATCTGGCCCAAGAAATTTCAAGAAATTTCTTAATAAGTTTGGGCAACTTTTAATCCTCTGCACTACCAATTAACCAAGAAGCATAATAGATACAGAAAGAAGAAAATCTTTTTTTGACAGTTCTGAGCTTTGCCAGCCATAGATAGAAAGGGGCCTTGCTATTTACCAAACTTCTTTTCAGTCTTCACTAAAAGCTCAATCCCATACTTCTTGCAATGAAGGTGCCAAGGTAAAAGGAACCCCGAGATATCCGACTGATGCCCCCATTCCCATCAATATTAATAAGCCACACAGGAGGGTTTCAGTTCAGCCAAGCACCATATATATGTGTGAATGAATTTTTGAACTTGAAACATAATAGCCAATGGAAAATTTTGTTAACAAATTAAAAAAGCTATCTATCTCTAAGTTAGGAAATAGAGATGTACATCCACAAACTGAATGTCATTTAAATTAAAACCATTTGAAGATAGTATCCTTTTAGAGGAGGGCCCATGGATCACTCTCAGCAAAACGTGTATAGCATCACTTTTAATAACACATAGAGAGGGGGAACAACAATCATCATTGTATAATTAATAACTGCAAATCAAAAGAATAGGCCAAAGTACAATTTAACTCCACTCGGGCTGAGCAATTATGAATAAAGGTTTTAATTATTCTGCAAAATTTATTCTTGAATCCTAGAGTATTAAATATAACCATCATAAATGACCATTCTACCATGTTATAAATGATTATAAAGTCTGGCAAAGCCGTACACACATTCTAACCTGAATTTTTGGCCCAATCCATATCCTTCCAACTTGAAATCAGATTCTCTAAGATATATGTACCTGTTTGTGATTGTTGGAAAATCTTAGTGAGAATGTGTTTAAGCCTTACTGCTATTACCTTGACTGAAGTTTTATTTGATACTAAACAAAGTTATAGGCCTCCAGCTATTGATAAAATTTTTATCTTCATCTTTGCGAGGAGGTTGATAACACCTATATTAATTTCGTTGCCCAAGTAACTGACTTGAATAGCTTCCTTGTAGACATCCAGAAGATTAGTATAGATTTAGTCAATGTTGGCTTTATAATTCTCAATAGGAAGACCATAAACACAAAGCATGTAGTGCCCTCAACCCAAAATTTAATAATACTCCTAAATCTGGAAAATAGATTCACAAATATTACACAAAACTTCACGAAAAACACCCAAACTAGTTAGCTACTCTTGCATATAAAGGGCTAAATTTAAATGGAACTTTATATAACACCACCGAACATGATTTTCTGATATATGCATCCTACAATCAGTTCCAAAACTGATCTATTACAGCTGCAACATTAATATATTCAAATTCCAGTTCATAAGGAAAACCCACAAAAACTATTACAGCCAAATACCACCAATGTCACTGTAACACCATGAACTGATATTGTTTGATTTACAAATGGAAAATACATAGACTATGATCTGATACAAGATTAATAACAGCAATAAACATCTCAAAACACATCTAGAATTACTGCAAGAATATTAATGAAGCCCTGAACACACACAATAGAAAACTGTTGAAACTGCTAAAATCTTGAAGCTCAAATGCAACTTTTGGATGAAATTGCTCTATGCGAACAATGGGGTTTCATCCACTATCCATGTAATATCCGTAGATAAGAATATTAAGGAAACAATAAGATCTCACAATAATCCCTTCCAGTTTCCCCTTCGACAACAATCAATTCTGATTACTCTAAAATTTCATACCACTGCTATGCATGTAAGGAAAACAGAGAAATTTTATATGCTGGAAGTCCATTATTTAAGGAACAAAATGCAATTAGCCTCCTTATGGAACAATGGCAATACACACGACACAGGAATGGATGACACCAATTTCCTTAAGGAAAATATTGTCTATTCTTGGCAGTCAAATCTGCTTATAATGTAATCATTTGATTCAATAAACAAGAGATGACAGATTGCACCTTGTCAAATTTTCTGCCCAATGCCCAACTGTAGAGAAAAACAAACAAGACAAAATGCCTGCGTAAGGAGAAGTGCTAGGTATTTGTTCAGAATTTTCCCAATCATTCCAGAAAAGTCCTCTGAGGATATCTTCCTGCTGCCACTGTAATATCCCTTTTAATTCAGCAGACTGGAATGACAAATTCAATTGTTAAATAGTTTCTCACGTGCATGTCACCAGCTTGTATATATCTCTTTGTACCTTCGTCTATTCCAGGAAGCTAAGCAAGTTACGCAGATTCTCAGATATTCTGATAGTTATAACTTGCGTGAGAATAAAAGTTTGCAAAGTCCGTTTTCAACCAGGAATGACCCAGTCAACGCTCCATGGCTAATACAGGGAACCGTCTCCCACTCACACACACTACTGCCAAGAAATTCCACGCAATATCAACAATATATTCTTCCCAGCATTAATATATGCCGTAAATATCTTCAGGATAATAGTCAGCGATAATATTATTCTACTCCAGACTTTATTCTTTTTCTCCAAACATTAGTCACCACTTTAAGGCTGCATTAATATGCTCTGCCAATATTAATTGGCATTCACGGCAATTATATATCCACAGCAATAACAAACAAAATTCTTCATCCACGGACCACCAACATTAGAAATATACGAGCCTGGTGGCATATTCAAATATATTCAGCCTAGCTGATTTTCCAGCAATACTATAGAATGAAGCCAATAAAATATTCAGAATAATCTTTATTCTTCAAAACCTGATTTAAATACTTCAGAATTGCAAATACCTTTATTACTGCAAATTTCTCTCGCATGAAGACTTCAGAAATTTGGCACAAATTTGGACTCCGTCACAAATCCACCTCTTTGGAAGATCAAGTTTTCGTCTAGCCCTTCTGTCAATTCCTGAAGGTTATAGTCTCCATAAAGCTTAAAACATTTATCAAATCCAAACATGCCTGATTTCCTTGTTCCAACCTCATAAAGAACTCGAGAGGAATCTAGAAACACTAGGCCAACTTGGCCAACTTAATTATATTTGGAGAACTTTATTTAATAAAGTGACATTTTATAATATTTTATTATTTTATTTAATTAAATTAATTAATATTAAGTCATCATTTAAATACTTCATTTATTTTTGACAACTTAATAAAAAATTATATAGTTGAATCCTGAAAGCATTATCAGAACTTACTAAAAATCAATTTAATTAATTTCACCTTAAAAATTGGGGACATTACAATCCACCTTAACTCATGGGTTTCTATCCACAAGCCTCTAATCTCCAATGGGTTTTCATCTACTGAAGAATTTTGCAAACCATGAAGTTCATATAATGAGAAATTGAGAAATAGAAATGGCATAAAATTCCAACACCCCACTAAATGTTTCTAAAAATATAATTTAACATTTAATGTCTCTTTGATTTGAGAGTATTTGGACATTTGTAAATATGAAACTAATTATTCTACAAAGGAGACATGACAAGTCAGCGTCTTGGAAATTGCTTGTCCTCAAGCAATAAGAACTTGGATGCTCAAAAATCTCTGGACCTTCCCAAGTGGCATCCTCTACTGTTAAATTCTTCCATTTGATCAAGCATTCAATAATGCTTCTATTTCTCGATCTTTTCTCCCTAGTTTTCAAAACTTCTTTAGGAATCAAGATGAAGTTCCCTTCATCATCCAAGGGAGGGAAATCAAGTGAAGGTACAATCTGTAATCCAAGAACTTTCTTCAAACAAGAAACATGAAATACATTATGGATCCGACTGTTTGGAGGAAGCTCCAGCTCATATGCTACCTCACCTATTCTTTTGATGATTTTGTGTGGTCCATAGAATCCAGGCTTCAATTTTTCAGCACACTCTTCTTTAGAGAGCTTTGTGTATATGGCTGCAATCTTCGGAAAACTAAATGTCCGACCTCAAAAGATCTGTCTGTTCATTTCCTATCTGCATACATCTTTTGTCGGTTGTGTTCTTGCCTAAAGTAATCTTTTAGTGACCCTAATATATCTTGACTCTAATTTAGAAAATCACTAGTTGCGGGTACTCTACCATCTTAAAATAATAAATTAATGAATAAAATTGCATCATACCCATATAAAGCTCAAAAGGGTGGCATACCAATGGACATGTGGCAGGTTGTGTTGTAGTAGTACTCTTCTAAATGCAACCATTTGACCCATGTAGTTTGCTGATTTGAAACATAATTCCTCAAGTAGCCTTCTATCCCCTTATTAACAATTTCTGTCTGGCCATGTATTTGTGGATGATTACTTGTGCGTGGAGTGCGTTATGTACTTGTCAAGTGGAAAACTTCCTTCCAAAAAGAACTCATGAATCTATTGTCTCTGTCACTAATAATGCTCTTAGGCAATCCATGCAATCTAAATATCTCTTTGAAAATTAAATTAGCTATTTGGAGAGCCTTAAATTCTGATGCAATAGAAAAGAAATGTGCATTCTTTGTCAATCTATCCAACACAACATAAATGCAATCTTTACCTTGGACTTTAGGAAGTCCCATGGTAAAGACCATAGATATGCTTTCCCTTTTCTGTTCCAGTATGGAAAGCGGTTGTTGTAACCCTGCAGGAAAAATTTGCTATCCCTTGTTCTGTTGGCAAGTCATACATTCCTTAATGTGTTTATGCACATCCTTTTTCAGCCCTTTCCAAGAAAGTCTTTCTTGAATGTCATACAATGCAAAGATTGCTAGATGAAGTCTGTCATACAATGTAAATGGATAAACAGATTCAAGCACAGAGATAAACAAATAGAAACCATGACTCCAATGTATGATCAGAAAAACAAAAAACACAAACAAACAACAATGACGAAACACAAGTCAACAAATTCCTAAACATTTTATACTCATTCCCCTATTGAGCTGAAACAGAGACTGCAATAAAATTCATAAGGCAATGCAAAGAGACTCCAAAAGAATCCTAAGGATAAGAAACATCTGCCCTTAGTCTTGTTGCATAGGGATTTGGCGAAAGGAAAATGCACACATGTACACGATGATTGAATACCAGTAACAACGGAGCAACCAAACTATAGGGAAAAATAGATCACCAATCTAGCTGGTTAAACTACCTCTAGACAACATATACAGTTGAAAAGAAAGGTTTGAACACAAACAAATCAAACATATATAACATCTACATGCAATCCCCACCAATGTGTGCTCACTCAAGAATATGAAACAGTTTGAAAACATAATCGGTTCGAAAACATATGACGTTTCAAGCATACTTGGCTGGTAAATATAATGCATTTGAAAACATAGTGGGTTTGAAAGCATAATTCGTTTGAAAACATAGTGAATTCCAAAGCATCAAATCCAGATGCCTCAAAAAAGACGAGATACACCTGCAACTCATTACCCACAGACAAGAAAGGGATGGGGAACAGACGCCAAAGAAGAGAAAATAACAGACATAAGAATGAACTGCGGGTAAGACTGTGGGAATTAAGGAAATGGTATCCAAACAAAGGGAAACATACGGACCCCAAAAGGTAAATGAATCAGTTACAAATTGCAGACTATTGGATGTAAATAAATTAGCAAAGAAGGATGAGGCTTTGTGGAAGAAGCACCCCGGAAGAAGAGAACAAATGCAAAGATATATTGCAGATTTAAAAACATGAATGGTCATCGCATAAGATGATGCATCACAGTTATACAGTTTCAATAAATACCTCAAGTCTGCAAATAAAGAATCAAGAAGAAGATGAACAAATGATACAATCCCCTCTCCTAATCCACTACAGACATGAGATCAGACAGTCGAATTCCCCAAGCATGTATAGCTTTCCCCAATTTGATTCCCATTCCCAAATCCATTGCAACGAAATCCACAAACAAATTTCTCTGATCCCTTTTTCAAAAACCAAAACAACCCCCAGGAAATAGCTAGAAAGAAAAAAACCTTTCAGTTCCAAAGATGGCAATGAAACGCCAAAAGATAAATAAACAAAATAATTTCTTTAATTGTGTAATAGAGCTTTTTATTCCTTTCACATTAATTATCCATTTAATATCATAAACTGAATATTTGTTTTTCTAAAAAATCCACACAAAAGTATTATAACACACTTTTCTATTTATTAAATTGATGGTTTAACACAAAACATCATATTATCGTTAATGGTAAACCAATCATAATTAAAATCATCTTTTAACCTAATTAATCAATAACACTGATGTTTTTTAAAAGAGGGGTAAATGCTTTGACCCGGAGCTATGAACCGGTGAGGCCACAAATGAGGGACCTCATCCCCAATGGCATTTGAACCTTGATGGCAAGAACAACAACATAACAACTTAACCATCACAACATGCCACTATTGGCATAACACAATGATGTTAACACTAATGATCAATGTTTAGTAATTCAATAAAATATATTTTAATCATCATTAATTTATATTAAGATAATTTAATAACTATATCAAATTAATAGTAATAATAATACTTAATGATATATTAATATTCTAATCATAATTACATTATATTAGGCCAATTTTAATAATAAATCAAATCCAATTCTCTTCCCTCTGCTTGGTTTTTCAATTATGATACCATGTGATAATTTTGGAAATGGTGGTTCATATAGTCAGCTACCTATCTTCACTTAAATGAATCCAAATTCATATGCTGGGTTTACATGTTGATATTGCAATCCCTTATGTGTTAAATTCTAATCAAACTCTGGCCACTGACACTGAGAACAAGACATGATAAATCATAACAACAACACTTGGGTGAGCAACACGGCTTTAATAGCTTATTTACTGTTTGCTGTAAATCTTGCTTAATATCACAATATCTATGCAACCCATGGTGAAAACTTAAACATAAATATCAAATATGTTCTAAGTGATTACTAGGTGTCTTAAAGTGTTTAAAGTTGAAAGGTAGTTTTTTCTTACACAATACAGTCCCTCTTTCTATTGATGCCAACTTTTCTTTTATCATAAATAATGTGTGATGTTGCTCTTGATGCAGACAAAGGCATTTGACATTCATCAATCGTCTTTCAAAGGTATTTTGAAAGCAACTGCAAGGAATCTAATACTGACAAATATTCTGGCCTTCCCTTCTGAATGCTATTAGTAATTACTACTCCAAAAGCACCTGACTTGGATATTTGTACTATAAGCAGTAGATGGTGTTAATCACTTGATACTTATGGTGATGGCTTTAGTGGTCTTTTTTAGATCTCTTTGCTCTCTCCTGCTCATCAATTCCACTATTTGCCATTTCTCAAACCCCACAGAAGTAACATTAAACACCTAATTGTGGATCTTTGTGTGAACTTTTTTCTTTCTGTGAGCTAGTATATAGAGATAGGATAGCCCTTGAAATGCCTATGAGTTGGACCAGATCTATAGGGGCAGCGGGGCATAGCTCCATTGCCATATCTATTTACAGGATACTCTCTGCCCCAGATGGAACGGCCCAAGGAGTCGACCTTTTCTGTAAATTGTTTGGGGCATAGTTGAAAAACTTTCCAACAGAAAAAACTTGCCAAGGCCTGAATTAAACTCGGTGAAAAACTTGACAACTTAAAATTTTTCTTAAATTTAATTAGAAATGCATTTTTTTCTGGCAAAATTCAATGAAGAGATGTATCCAATGAGTCAATAAATGAGTGCATAAAAGAGACAAGCTGTCTAGATATATTTGATTGATTCAAATGCAAATTGAGTACAAAATGGCATCCTCATGTGGAATGCTGATGGTTGGTAGCTTGGTAGTCTGAAACAAAACTAAAAGAGCAAATTGTTTTTGTAAAACTAACAGTAAATACAACATCAAAATACTGTTAATATTTATAAATAGTCAACATCATGTTAATAAATAGTCAACATTTATGTTATTTAATTTTGATAGGGGCTAGGACATTATGTTATTTAATTCATGTTTGTTGTGACTATGTTCAAATCATGTATGCAGGGTAATGCTGCTTACAAACAAAAACAGTGGCAAAAGGCAATCAATCTCTACTCAGAAGCAATTAAGTTAAATAACAAAAGTGCAACTTACTACAGTAACCGTGCTGCGGCTCATTTAGAGCTAGGGAGGTAAGATATGGCTGGATTGTCTCATACTTGTACATTTTTTATTGCTAAATCTATGCAGACTGCCTAAATTTTATCTTATTGTTATGATATATGCAGTTTTCCACAAGCTGAAGCAGATTGCACTGAAGCGATTGCCCTCGATAAAAAGGTGAAAATCCAAATTCTTTCTATGAATGCCAGTAAAGTAGAATACTGTTCATAATAATAATATAATATTGCATATATTTCTTTCTGATTCATGCTTCTTTTTATACAATGAAACAATAGAGTAAATGAAATGAAATCAGTTTATTGTTTTTCAGTCTTGTAGTTTATTCTTATGATTCATTTCTGCAGTTTAGCTGACATAATAGTGGCTCTCAAGAAATTTAAATACAGCTGCTATTCAAAATAAATAAATAATATTCTCATATGCATGTGAGCGAATGCAGAAATGTATCACAGCAGTTTCTTCAGTAATAGATGTAGTTTCTCCAGATATATGCAGTCTTGACTTACCAGCAACAAAAAATAGATATGTGGATAAAGCAATCCTATTGCAATCCTAGATATGACAGGGGATGACTGCTAAAGTTGCTGGTAACCTTATGGTTAGCAATCCATCACCATTCAAAATCAAATCAAGACATTAATTATATTACGTGTTAAGTGCACTTAAGTTCCTTATTGTTGATTTGATTTTAATCACGCTTACATGTAATGCTTCCAGTACATTTGATCATCAAATTTCATTTACTCTTGTAACATTTGCAAAGGCTATTAATGTGCTACTTTTAGATTTAGCATCCTGACTGTTAACGACTCTTCCAAATGCATCCATTTTGGCTGCTGCAATTTCAGCTAGGTTTAGGTATTATCACCTACTACATGCCTTAGTCCGAGAAATCTCTATGGATTGCTGCCATGAATTCATCCATAACAAAATGATGTGACAAGATATCAGCAAGCTATCCAGCTTCATAGTCTGATCCATAATTAGTATAGGACTTTAAAACTAACTCATCGAAGAGCATCAAGACCACAATGATTTATGCTTGCATATCACAATTGGTGAGTCTATGGAGTGCTGCCTTGTACCCTTGAGCAACTTCAGAATCTCTATATGGAGCAACTCTTGTGGCAACAAGAAGGAGCTGAGAACTATAATATTTGTGACTCAATGCAAAGGCAAGAAGATGCAACGGATTGGTCATTTTCTTCCATCTCTCTACCATGATTTGATGTAGTTCTTCGAAGAATTTTTCATTGTGAACTTTTTTTTTTGCATTTATGATGTCTTTCATCTTCTCATTCAGTAAGCCAATCCCATCATATACCTCACCCAAACAAGGCCTATCCATGTCAATATAGCAGATCATGCTCGTATCAGCTTCAATGATTCTATTTGATGCCTTTCTCCAAGAGGAGGTCTGACTAGTGTGGGTGTGCACACAACCTACACGCCTAGAGCGCACCCATATTTCTCGGTGCGCACCCGAGCACACCCAGAGTGCACTTGCATGGGGCCCTCCAAAAAGTGTCCCAAAACACATTAAAATAATATTTTTTTCGTCTAATCCTTAAAACAACCCTTTATGAGGCTATTCAACCTAAAGACATCATTTGTTTGCTCTTTTGCTCTCAACTCATTTCGTCTCCATTTTGTCATTTTGAAGGGTAGGTGGTTTTTTTCAAAGGAAATCGTTCGTGTAGTGTGAGATAGCTTTCACAAAGGAGATTTAAGCATCTAAGATAAGCATTGGACCCTATTCTTTAGTCTTTTAACCAAGATTTTTAATATTTTAATGAATATTTTCAAGTTTGTGATGAATTTTTTCAAGTTTTTTTCTAATTTTTTTAAGAATAAAAAGGACAAGTTTAACTCTTTGTTATAATATTTTTGTATCTTCCTTTTGCACTTGTATGTTTGTATTTATTAGTTTTTTCCTAGTTTAAAATTATGTAATTTCTTATAATAGCAAAAAAGCAGATTGCAAGAACAACCAGTAGTCAGAGTTCAGTGGGTGGGGAAGGAAACCAAAGATTCAAAATTGATAAATGATCTTCTTTATGGAGACATACCACAAGGATTGAACAACTTCCAAAGGGTGGGGATATATTTGTAAGTGTAATTTGTGTAATGTACAATTTAATAGCTCATATTATCGAGTGAAACTTCACTTTATTGGCCCTTTTTGGAAAGGAATTGGAATGTGTGTAGGCTCAACTAGGAAGGTGTTGTCTGCCATAGAAATAGCGACATTCACAAGGGAACAAGAAGTTTCTAATAAAATGGTTGCAAGAGGAAAACAAAGAGCTTATCCTTCCACAACGAAAAGATGATGAATTTACCTATTGATATAGTAGTGGCCTCCCAACATCCATTTTTGCATATACCCTTTATGGAAGTTGAAAGTGGAGTAGAAATTCCCACCCGTAAAAGAGGTCCATTGGAGAAGGCATTGAAAATGGAATCAAGAGATAATGCTGAATAAAAACCTGCATGTTGCACCTATGGCAATTGTCTTCCATTCAACTTGGTGAGATCACCATATTGGTAGGAAATGGTGTTGACAATCAATAGTGCACCTCCTGGTTTCACAACTCCTAGGTATGAAAAGGTGCGTACCACCTTATTACGAAGAGAAGAATTTTGTAGAGGCCACATTGAAACCAATTATGGATTCTTGGGTTGAATGTGGAGTTTTTTTTGTTTCCAATGGATGGAAAGATTGCAAAAGTCGTCCATTGATGAATGCTATTTCAGTGTCCCTTAAAGGGGCAATGTTTTTGAGGGTGGTTGTTTGTGAGGGACAAGTCAAAGATGCAAAGTTCATTTCTATAATTCTCTTTGAGTCCATAGAGATGGTGGGTTATGAGAATGTGGTCCAAGTCATTACAGACAATGCAAAAAAAATGTAGGGCTGTAGGTGCTTTGCTTGAGCAAAGATATAAGCACATTTTTTGTACACTATGCACCATATACTCCCTCAACTTGGTGATGCAAGCAATTGACACTCATAGAGTGGGTGAAAGAAATTTACCCAGAGGGTTTGGAGATCCAAATGTTTGTGATGAACTACCAAATGTCGCAAGCAATTTTCAGAATTTTCTCAAGATTGGAATTGTTGAAGGTAAATTAAATTAATTTATTTAATTTTAATTGTCATGTTCAATATGTATATAAATTTATAATATTTTTAACGTGTTATTTACATATTTTTAATGTGTTATTAAGTTATTAATAACATGACCCTAAGTTGCTGAGATTCGATTTGCATCTCATACAATTGTTATGAGACGACTTTTGAAGGTGCGAGAGACATTAGGTCAAATGGTTATTAGCAACCAATGGGGTGTATGGAAGTAATCAAATTCAGAGAGGGCCCGAAAGGTCAAGTCATTGATCTTGGATGACAATTGGTTAGCTCTTGTGGAATATGTATTGGATTTCATTGAGCCTATCATGACTATGCTTTGACTTTTTGATACAGATGCACCATGTTTGGGGGATGTCTGTGATGACATGGATTTGATGATAGAGACGATAAAAGTGGTAATACATAAAAAGGAAAAAGAGAACGACCCCAAAGAAGCTTTTTTCAAAAAGGTAGAATCAATTATTCTTCATTATTGGAACAAGATGACCATGCCATTGCACCTCCTTGCATATTTGCACTATGTTCGAGGTACTGTAACAATAATGTACTTTCTATGCCAAGTAGAATACCACCATATAGAGGTTCTAAAGTTGCTACTGGGTACAAGTAGGCATTTGGTAGACTCTTCAAAGATCTAGAAGTGGAGCAAAATGTTAGGAGAAAATTTGGCTTATTTGTCTTAGGAAGAAGTCATACTTCTTGCGCTGTTAATGACCAATTTACAATGGATGCTACTATATGGTGGTACCTCCATGGTCAAGATTATACGTACTTTCAACCTCTTGCAATCAAGATCCTCTCAGAAGTAAGGCTTTTTTTGACCATTTGTATTGTAGAATTTGATGCTTAACATTCTTTAATTTATTTTGCAATTTTTATTTTTAATTTTGTTGGTTTTCTTTCCAATTTCAACAGGTAGATTTTTTTTTTGCTGCTGAACGGAATTGGAGTAAACACTCCTTTATCCACTCAGTGAAGCATAATCAGTTGGTTGCAAAAAGAGCAGTCTTGGTTTATATTCATTCCAATTTGCATCTTCTATCACTTAAGGATCCCCAATACAAGGATGGGGCAGCGAAACTTTGGGATGTAATCCCTGAGAGTACCAACTTGGTTGTGACTAGTGAAGATCTTGCTAGAGTCACTATGGGTGATGATGATGATGATGACTTACCTACACATGGTGCATCTAGTGTGAGTGACACTACTTTGGGTTCAAATGATCTTGAACTTGCAATAGCTGAAAATGCAATAGATGAAGGTTTTTTTGATAATCCTTTTGATGATTGATGAACTACATTGAAGATAGAAGACTATCTATTTTTTATTGTCAATTT
Organism: Chamaecyparis obtusa; assembly: GCA_027943335.1. Taxonomy (NCBI): domain Eukaryota; kingdom Viridiplantae; phylum Streptophyta; class Pinopsida; order Cupressales; family Cupressaceae; genus Chamaecyparis; species Chamaecyparis obtusa. The sequence continues at coordinate 111,027 of BSBK01005081.1, forward strand.
TGCAATTGTAATGATTTTCATTTGAATTGTTAACCTAGACTTATTGATATATGATGTATTAAAATTTTGAACTATTAATTGACATTTAATATTTATCTTTGGCTTTGATCAATGATAAAGTATCATACTATCAAATGATTTAGTTTTACATGAGTGAATATTACAAAGGAGACCCCTTGGTTAAGTAGGTCATGTGAGACATATGAATGCATAAGATTATGACAAATGTCTTAATCTTATAACATGATACATAAAGTGATAACTTATCATCCACCTAATGTGGAAAAGTGATGGTGTGACACATCCATGAGAGGTGGATCACTCTCCAAAGGTGGAAAAGTGAGTGTCACACGTCGACTAAAGGTGGATCACCCTACAAGGTGATTAAGTGATAAGTCCATTGAAGGTGGAAGTATCACTTAAGGTGGAAAAGTGATAATGTTATAATACCATTGAAAGTGGGAGTATTCATATGTGCTCCCTAAGTAAACTTAAGTAATATGAAGTGTGGAAGGATATGCGGAAGTGCACACAACATGATACAAAACACCCCCCTTGATTGAATATTCATTTAAAAAAAATGCCACTCAATTTCAAGTTACCAATCAAAAGTTACTATATTTTCAATATTTGCATTGTTCAGTTATTTGCACTTTGAAAACTTTAAGTTGCCTTTTCTAAAAGAAGGTTGGAGTACATGCAATAATTTTGTATCATGTCCCTTTCCTAGTTTGTCCTCGAATTCTCCCTAAACATCACAATGGCAACAAATTAGGGTTAGGGTTACATAATATCAAGTAAAATATATCTTCAAACGGTGATCTTGGATTTGAATCCTATAATCATAACATAAGAAACATATGCACACACACACACATATTTATTATTAGGGTTAGCCCATAACACATGATATTCATATATTATCTGTAGCACCATTTCAAAACATTGGAGAAGAAGCATGATAGGTCCGCCCAAAGACATCTCACACTAAACCTAAGAGCGGAACTTTGGCCCCGGTGGCAAGCAACATGGGCGTCCATTCAGGGTCCCTACCTAGTGGGGTACTTGTATTTGCTCTCCCTATCCATGCTTCATCTCCTAAGATTTCATAGCCATCACCATAGAGTTGGAGAGAAGATTGTAATGGAGGTTCCTTGATTGTCCTATCTTAGCCCAAGAGCGGAGCTTTGGCCCCCTTGGCCCCAGTGGCAGGCAACATGGACATCCACCCAAGGTCCCTTCCTAGATGACAATCCTCATCATTCCTCTTTCCCTTATCAATAATGATGGAGGTTTACAAACGAGTCATTGATACATGCATTCTATATCAAATTATAAATAGATAAAGATAATGGATTGACAAATAATGCATAATCAATGATAATACCACAAGAATGACTATTGGATGACTAAATGCTGAAATAACAGTCCTGAAATATCAGGGGGTCTGATCTAAGCGTTCCTGCGATTGCTTTGGTTCTGATGCTTGAGTTGATTTTCTCTTTGGAAATCTTTTTGGTGGGGGGATTTCATATAGCATGTGAGTTTGAGTGGCCTCCACATACACTTAAACTTTTTGATTTTTTAAATTTTGATTTGGCTTTTTCAAAAAATATATTCTGTTTTTATACCAAGTCATATGTCATTTTTTTTGGAATTTTTATTTGTGGGTAAAGTATATTTCAGTCAAGGAGGAATATTCGACCAAGTATATTCCAGTAGCCACATCAGCACCCAATCAGCAGTTGGTCAACTTTTAAACCAATTTGACCTATCCAAGACATAAAAAACTGCAGTTGGTTTTTTGCTCATAACTTCGTCATATGAAGTCGAAATTGGGCAAACCATATATCGTTGGAAAGCTAATTCCGGCATGGATCTGTTTATGGTGGTGGTTTTATCAGACTCTTCAACAATTTTGTGTACCAGGCTTCCAAAATCAGAATTCAGTTTTGCACTTCCAGGGCCATGTCTTGCACATTTGAACTCTGTTTTTGGACTTCTGCACATTGTCAGAAAGCTCTCAGAATCCTCTATACAGATCTGCAATCAATTTTTCCATATTGTGCTCCATGTACATTTTATTCATATTTTTTTTGTTTTCACTAACTAGTCGATTACTTGGACGTTTTAGCACTTGGAATGGATCTGTTTGTTGGGGAGGGCTGTATTTGATGTGCTCTACATGTTTTGAGATTCTCGGGGTCTGATTATTTCATTTGAGGAGGTGTCATGGGTTTTTCTATTCATCCTATTGTTATCAGCTAAGTTGCAGGTACGGCAGGTTTGCCCTACTGTATCTGGATACGATACGTACTGAAAACTAGTATGCTTGAAAAATCCTGTGGATTCCTCCAGGATTTGATTTTCTTTAATCTGAACTGTTTCTAAAACAATTCTGCCGTATCCCGACGAATCTATAAGGTAAATCTGGAATTTCCTAAACAAATCTGAATTGTTTGGCCGTTTTTAGAAATGTTTTTTTCCATTTTTTCGGTCGTAAAAATGAAACCTTCTACTTTTTTCTGAGGATTTGCACAATAAAATGAGTGGACATCCAAGAGTACGAGCACCAAATTTGTGTCGAGGCATTTGTAGAACATTGGAAAGAGTGGCATACTTCCCAGGCAGACATTCGTAGGCATACACCGCATGGTATTCTGGGTTTTTTCTTTAGCGATGAATATGATGTCGTGAAACTTTCAATAGTTTTAAGTTAAACTTTCAATAGTTTCATAAGTTTAATAATAACTTTCACGGGGAAAGTTAAATCCTTCAATTTAATAAGTTTAATAATAGTTAAGTAGAAGATATTTTAATAGTTTAATAGTTTCATTTCACTTTTATATCTGTTTTCAATTATTAGAATTCAATAATACACGGTTTTCTTTTCTCTATTATTTATTAAAAACTAATAATAATATAACAATATAATCCATAGTTACATGACTCTGCAAGTCCCGAGCTGAGTTCAGGCTCCAGAGTTTTTTTGACTCTGGACTTGGACTCGCCCGAATAATAGATAAAAACTCAAACAAAAAAAAATTAATTAATTTTACTTTCTTGGGTTTATACCTCTTGTCGAAGACCTAAAAAGCATTAAATTAAAAAAATCTTAACTAGATATTAGTTGATGAGCTATGTAATTGAAATTGAGGCCATATTTCAAGTTCGACATTAAAATCTTTGATTGATGCTGGTCATATGTTTACATAGAGAAGCTGATAGCAATTCATTCCCAATGCCTGCAATAAGTTTTTTACATTTTATAAATGTCTTTGTTTTAATGCCAGTTCAACACTTCACACCTATAAAGTTACGCACCATTACATCGACATTGGGAATATCAATTCAGAAGTGATTCTTGAGAACATTCATGTTGCCTATTAGACACGGTAACTATCAAGGAGGAGCATGTTCAAGGATCTGAGGATGATGAGGATTATGAGGAGGATGAGGATGATGAGGATGTCACTGAGGTTGAGCCTTAGACAGAGGGACGAAAGATGGCTGCAGAATCTTCCATGACCTATCTTAGGCATACATGCAGGAAGACCTAGGGCCTTAGTCTTCTAGGCTCTAGCTTTTATTTTGATATATGTTTTGAACTTTTGATTCCATGGATTTTATATTCCATGAATATTGTAGACTTTTGACAGTGACACTATTTGTATTTTAGATTTCTAATGTGTTATTTATTAACTAGTTTAACAATTAACTTATTTCCTTTAGAAATTTGCATTTATACTTATGTGATCAATGTAAACTTGTGTATGTGTGCAAAGTAGCTTCTATTTATCTCAATTATTGTGTCTTTGATGTTAATTGACTGAATGATGCATGAAAAAAGTTTTAAATCCTTCAAATTTTTTAATTTCTTGGGTTTTTCAATTTGCCGAGTCTAGGTGCCGAGCTTGAGTCCAAGTCCGAATCCAGCTTGCTAAGTCCGAGGCGAGTCCGAGTCTTGTAACTATGATATAATCATTATTATTATGTAACATGTATTTTCAAATTTTAAATTTTTTAGTTTAATGATTATTAAATTATTATTAATATAATATTTGTAAATTGGTATTAACATTTATCATTTATGATTTTCTTTTATAATTTTAATTAAATTCTATATTAATTTAGTAATATACTTAATAATTTGAGTCTTCATTGATATTATTTAGCTATTAATTTACAATGTATTATTAAATATTAAATTACAATAGATATTAATATAAATTAATTTTAATATTCAATTAAACTCTAAATAGTATAATTAAAATTAATACCAGCCCACTAGGGAAGGCTTCGACATCAAAAGGGATGAGGCCAGGATTGTGCCTTGGGCGAATTTGGCGGCGTGGATGCCCCTCAGTCCTTGGCTCTAAGTTGAAGAGGTTGCACGTGTGCCCCGTATCGGGTTCCTAAACCCTCCATAAAAATAAAATAAAAATTAATACATAGAAATAAATTAGTATATTGTATATAAATCTATTAAATAAATGGTAATTTAATATAACTATAAATAATAAATAATAAATAGTAAATAATAAATAATAAATAATAAATAATAAATAATAATTATATTAATTAATTTTTGATAATAGATCAAATATTTGACATTTATTGTTTAATAATTAGTTTTTGAATTTGTTGTTAACAGGATAATGACAACCAAGGCTAGCTCTTCGACCTTCAAAACTGATCCAAATTCACCTTTATGGAAATATGTACAAATGGTAGAACAAGTAAAAGGGGGCAAAACATTTGTTTGGATATGCAACTTTTGTAATGTGAGGTACAAAAGTTCCTACACTCGAGTGAAAGCCCATTTATGTGTGATTCCCCAAGAGGGTATCAAAGCATGTCCAGGAGAGGATGAGAACGGATTACCACCTCAACAAATACCGGGATATATTAGAGAGCAAGAGGAAGCAGATCCAAGAGTTTCTCGTGGCACAAACCATCCTTTGAAGAAAGGGAAGAGATCAATTAGGCCTCCTCCATCTCATGGTGACTTTCTTGATGTCGTAGTAGAGGCCCACCCATTTTTGGGTAGAATTGAAGAACCTATTGATGTGAAGAGAAGCAAGGGGCCATTAGATAGAGCATTTAAGAATGATGCTAGAGAGATTGCAGATCAAAGTGTTGCAAGATGTTTATATGCAAATGGTTTGTCATCCAATGTTGTACGATCACCATACTGGCAGGATATGTTGAAAAAAGTAAATGAGGCTCCAAAAAGGTATGTGGGGCCAGGTTATGAGAAGGTGTATAGCACCTTACTAGCAAAGGAGGTAAAAAGCATAGACAATGCATTGGCTCCCATTAGAAATTCATGGAAACAAACAGGGGTTTCAATAATTTCTAGTGGGTGGAAGGATGGCAAAAATCAGCCATTAATCAATGTGATTGTAGTGTGCCCTAAAGGAGCAATGTTCCTGAAAGTTGTGGATTGTGAAGGCCAAGTGAAAGATGCACAATTTATTTCTAACATCCTTATACAATGCATTTAGGATGTGGGCCCTCAAAATGTTGTCCAAGTGATTTTGAACAATGCAAAGAATTGTAAAGTTGCAGGCATGTTGATTGGGACACGGTTTGAACACATATTTTGGACACCTTGTGTTGTACCTCACTCAACCTTATGCTACAAAAGTTGGGTAGAAAAATAAATTGGATCAAAGAAATTTATGTAGAGGCTGAAGAGATCCATATGTTCATCACAAACCATCACATGTCATAGGCTATTTTTAGATCATTTTCACAGCTGGAGTTGCTAAAGGTAATTGAAACACTTCAACTTTTAAATTTTATGTTTCTCATTAATAATTATAAATTTAGTTTTCTAATTTGATCACATCTATGTATTTTGCCTTTGATTTTAATTTTTTTGTGTATTGAATAGGTTGTTGAGACCCGATTTGCATCCAACACAATCGTCTTGAGGCAACTTGTGAAGGTGCAAGAGTCACTTGCTAGCATGGTTATTAGTCAAAGCTGGTCATTATGGAGGCAATCCAGTACTGAAAGGGCAACCAATGTAAAACAGACGATCTTAGATGACACTTGGTGGGAATGAGTGGAATATCTTCTTAGTTTCACTAAGCCAATCATGAGTATGATTCGTTATTCTGACATGAATCATCCATGCTTGGGAGAGGTATATGATGGAATTGACTCAATGATTGAGAAAATGAAACTCATCATCAATGAAAAAGAACAAGATCCTAAAGAAACTTTCTTCAAAGAAGTGCAGGCAATTTGTGTTGAGTGATGGATTAAAATGATCACCCCACTTCATCTTCTTGCATTTGCATTGACTCCCAAAGTTTATAGTGATGAAATTCTTGCTATGCCATCAAGGGTGCCACCATACAGAGATGTAGAAGTTAGTGAAGGGTGCAGGAAAGCATTTACAAAACTCTTCCCCAGTTGTGAATTGGAGTATTTAGTAACAGGTGAGTTTTCTGATTTTGTAGCGTCCAATGGCCAAAGTGCTTCCACTCTCCATGACAAGTATACAAAGGATGCTTATGCTTGGTGGTACCTCAATGGCCATACGTCACCACACCTCCAAACTCTTGCAATTAAACTTTTATCACAAGTTTCATTATTTTTGTTGCACTCTAGATTTATATTGTTTACTATTTGTAAAAATAACAAAATTATTAACTTCAATTTAAAGTTTGATTTACAATTTTTTATCCCTCTCATTTTGTTTAAATAGGTTGCTAGTTCCTCTTCATCTGAGCGAAATTGGAGTACATACTCCTTTATCCACTCAGTGAAACGCAATCAATTGGCAACAAGTAAGGCAGAAGAGCTAGTTTATGTGCATTCCAACTTGCGCCTTCTTACTTATAGCCAAAATGAGTACAAGGAAGGGGGTATAAAGTTGTGGGATGTAGATCCAGAGCGAATTGATTTGGATTTTTCAGCTGCAACACAATCTTTACTAGATGTACAATCAGATAGCCACCATCCTAGTGCAAGTGGTTCTAATAATCTACCTACATCATCTAATGTCAATGATGATGTTGATCTTATATGATTTGTAATTAGTAATTAGTAGTTTTGCTATTTTAATGTTGAACTGATGAACAATGAATTCAATATAGATATCATAACATTCAAGTTTTGACAAATTGATATCAAGTTAGTATTATTGTATTTTGATTTGTAATGTTTATGGTAGTTCCGAGTTTTGTTTAACATGCATGATATGTGGTATTCTAAATTTTAATCTTGATTTTACTTTTAAGGCTGCAAATATGTATATATTTATGATTTTCATTGTTTTTTTGTATGGACGTACCCAACCCCCCCAAAAAAATTGTTGTACGGATGTACTGTACCCATGTACCCGTACTGGCAACTTAGGTTATCAGCCTGACAAAGAACAATTATGAGTCTTGGCGACAAGGCATCCTGACACATCTAAGGTGGTTAGATATGTTGCCATATTTGAATGGACTCATACTTGAACCAGCAACTTCAGGAGGTAAATCAGCTTGGGGTAATCTCACAGACCATGTTGTAGGTGTGATTTGTTCTAATGTTGATAATGACACTGTGTGCTATATCAGACCTTTAGTGTCCTTGCACACTTTGGACCCAACTTTGGGAGATGCACGGAGACCCTCATATGTCTCCATTCCTAGAGGATTCTACAGCAGATTGTCTTCTTTCCCTTGCACATGCAGGTTTCATACACTTTGATGATGATACTATAGAGGAACTTGAGTATATCAGAGGTCTTGCATGTTCCAATGGATCAGAGGCTTATCTTCATGTTCCTACTCCTCACATTGAGATCCCAATCCCAATTTCAATTCATTATTTGTGCAATCAATCTAGGGTTGTTATAGAGCATATTATATTTGCTTGGTCTCTTTTGTGTGATTGGTGTTTTTCTTGAAGGTGATCCTTAGCTCTTGTGGTTGTTTCATCAACTCCTACATTTCTTGATTCACACTTTCAAACTATGTCTTCTCTTTATTCTTCTCCTTTAAGTCTGCATATACTTTCCTTCTCGATTTGCATCAGCATGTTCCCCTATATTGCATATACTTCTCTTTTACTTCTGCATATTTCCTACTTTTACATCTGCATATACTCCTCTTCTATATCTGCATACATTTCTCTTATATCTGCATATATTCCTCTTTTATATCTGCATATAATCTTTTTATACTTCTGCTATAAACTCTTCCTACAATTATGCCTTCAACCTTTCTATTTGATGATCTTCCTTGTGCTATAAACTCTTTTTAAAATTATGCCTTCAAACTTTTTTTGATGATCTTCCCTCTTTATCTTCTCATTCGCAGATCTGCGAATGCAAGTCTTGTATCAACTCTTACTCCTTCAAATGCACTCTACAACTTCTCAATATATCTTCCCAAGAGTGCTGTCTCCTTCCACTTTCTTAACTGCTCCTTAACTAATCTTAATTGCTGTTCTTTAGTTCTAATTCAGGCTTATTTCTGAATTATTTTCCAATTCCAACATGATTATTCATATTTCATTTTCTCATTTTAACTTGCTCCCTCTACGTCTTCTTTTAAATGAACTCTTCTCCCTTGTGTTGAGGGAGTCACAACTCTTCATGACATGTCTCTTGACCTTTTATTAAACTTTATTAACTTGTAATTATATATATATTTTTAATTATTATTTATTTATATATATTTTTTAATATTTTAGTTTTATTAATTTTATCTATTTTAGAATCCTATTTTAGAATGGGGACATTACATTTTGGCACTTATCAAATGCACAAAAGCCTTGCAAAAAAGTCTCACAACATGCAAAAACCCTCACAGCCTCTATCAAAGAAATTGATGGTCTGCAAAATCCAAAATAACCCTTGTGAAAAGGTCTCACGGCCTGCAAAAACCTTCACAGCCTGCAACAGACAAATCAACTGGATTTGCAGTTTGAATGAATTTGCTGGTAATTTGAATGGATCAAGATCACTAATGAAATTGCTTGTTTATCATGCCCAAGCAAATCGGTTTACTCAAGGCAATGAAATCTCAGGATTTGTCATGGCCAAGCAAATCGGTTTACTCAAGGCAATGAAATTCCAGGATTTGTCATGGCCAAGCAAATTGGCCTATTGGGCCATTTATCATGCCTCATAGATTGGGCTAAAAATCTTCTTTGGCTTGCCTTTGTTTGCACGGCCTTTCTCAGTTTGCTTGGAATTTTAAGTGTTTTATGTTGACCTGCACCTAAATGAACCCTTCACGGACAGAAAACAAACCCCGTGCCAAAAACAGAGATGATTAAATCAGCCTTACAAATAGAGATTGCGTGGCAAATGTTTAGATCGGCCCCTCACTGTTTCTCTGCTGCTGGGAAGAGTCTTGTAATTCACTGAAACAATTCCCTACAACGAGGAAGTCATGCCTGGCCTCTGAATACCATAAGATATTTACTTGCATCATTTGCCTCCGCAAACCCACAAAAACACAAAATACAGAAACCTAAATAATTGGTATTTCCACTAATTGTAATTGTTATTATTGTTTAAAATAAGCTTGACAGTCAATTACCAAACCAGAGAAAAGGAATACTGATCCCACTCAGATACCATGTAAAAGTGCTCAAGATCAACTGGGTTGATACCCATACTGGTTAGAACTATGTAAGACAAAAACAAACACATGCCCCTTTCTGTAAGCGAACAGAAACATAGATATATGAATGCAATAGCTGAATGGTTGGTTGAATTAACTCATAATATGGATGTGCATATACTTTTCTGAGAAAATAGAAAGGGAATTTAGACAATATTGAACTTCATTTTGATGATGAGGCTGGCTACTAAGTGTATGCAAACTGATGAAGATATTGCATAGTGGTGTATATTGCTGCCTTGTGCATTCTTTGCTTCTAGTTTGCCATTCATCATGGCCCTTGTCTGCATTTCAATTTTTACCAAAGTAGTTGGTTCAAATTTCCTGTCGCCTCACTTGTCGTTGACCCGTTGAAAATGAAAATTTGCTGACATGAAATCTGGTTATTTACTAATTTTTGTCCAAATTAACCTCTTATACTGCCTTGATTGTCCTTTCACTCTTTTATTCACATGGAGGAATTGATAAAATTTTATTATATTTGGCTAAAGATGCTGATATGAAATTGCAGTATTTCCTCATGCTTTTTCCCTATAACAGTGGCTCTGCCAAATTGGTACAGTCCCATGTACCTCGATAATTTGTTGATAGGGCTAAACAACAATCTTAATAATACTTTATCTTAAAGTTGGCCTTTTAAATTTTTGGTTTTCATGCCCTTCATGTGTAATATACCCATTTTCAGGTTCTGTAGTGATGACTTTCTGGGTTTGTGTCAACATGGTCTGAGGGGTAATTTGATGCTACCATTGAGCTCAGATGGTTTAGGGGATTCATATGATGCTTTCGGACTTTATCTTTAGCTTCCGGTTTGGGCTCCAAGACTCTCAGATGAAGATGTATTTTTAGTAAGTCTCCTATTAGAGTCCTTTTATTTTCTTTCATCATCAGGATCACTCATACACAGTCAGATTTTGATTCTTATGCATTTCAACCATTGTTGCTGACTTGAATTGGGTGTAAATATTGGGTTATATTTAATTGTTTTGACTGAGGTTGCCTTTTTAATTAAATATATTTATTTGGCACCTCAATGTTATAGCTCATGGAAAGAGAATGGGAAGTTTTAAATGATGGGATGCTTAAAAGTGACTTTAGTGCCGGGAATGTTTTACAAGTATTTTAAATCATTTTTTGTAGTTAAAATTCTTAATAGATTAATAAAGTGATTTTAAAAGAGAGTTTCTAAAAAGTTCCCTAAAAAAAATTATAAAAAGGTAGATGTGTAATGACCCTTACCAATAGGCCACTAAAAACCCCTCAAAAATGTAATTCAAAATGTAGATAGAAAATTATTTTGCAATATATGAGTTCGCTGTCCCAAAATTTCAGAATAATAGATAGCAACCAAATACCATCTAAAACACTATCAATGATGTAGGAAATTGCTCAAAACCATATGCCATTCATATATCAACAATTTGCAACAATGCCATACATATTTCAACCAATAATATGATCATCAAACCCTAGGTTTGCAATATAGATAGACTAAAAATTACAATATCCTTTCACTTGCAAAGTCCTAGCCTTCCTTTGATACCGATAATGCCAAATGGCAAACAAAGACAATTACAATGTAAAATAGTAAAGTTCTGAAGCTATATTTTGTACTCAGCTGAAAACATACATTTTTCAGAAATTATGCCAAATGCCAAATGAGAAGTGAAGAACCTGATTGTAGATAGCTACGATAATTTTTGCCAGTGCTGAAGATGCCAACACCCAAGCCAAAGTCACCCCAAATTTGAAAATGTACTTTCTTGCAGGTTTTAAAAAATGTCTAGGAATTTTGAAAATTCCTTAAAAATAAATCATGGCATTTTGGGACTCCAAAATGCACCTATCTTTATCTCCTTGACGATAGAAATCCGATGCAAAAATACCCAGAATGATATGCTGAGTAATGAGGAGGATATGAGCAAAAATGTGGTTCCAAAACCCTATCTTGAAATTCTGAAATTGAATTAGACTTGTAGCAAAAACTTTTTCGGATTGCTTTTTCGCTCTACTTTTTTCGGATCTGCTTTTTCGCTTTGCTTTTTTCGGATCTGCTTTTTCGCTTTGCTTTTTCGCTTTGCTTTTTCGAACTGCTTTTTCGGATCTGCTTTTTCGCTTTGCTTTTTCGGATCTGCTTTTTCAGACTGCTTTTTCGCTTTGCTTTTTCGGACTGCTTTTTTTGCTCTTGCAATCAAAAACTCAAAACCCTCAGGTAAGTCTGAGGACTCCAAATAAGCTCAACTTGAAATGGCTGAATACCACTTCCAAAGTGCAACCCTTCAAAAGATATTTCACCTCCTTAGTTATGCAAATCCTTAAGAAACTCTGTTCCTAAAGATCAAATGACAATCTGCAGACCAAGATGGCGCCAAAAATGCTCAAAGAGAAAAGTAGTGTAAACTCAAGTCATGGGATGTCCACATGAGAGGCCAAGCACTTTATTTATTCACTTTTCTAAGAAGCCACTAGAACTTCTAGAAGTATCCATAAAATATTCTTATAAAATCTCTTTATAATGCACTTTTATATAAAAAGTAACTTTATAAAATAAAAAGTGCAACTCAACTCAAAATTATAACATTTTGGCCCCACATAACATATTATAATAAAAAATATGATAAACACCATCACTCCAAGAGCAAATAAGACCATCCAATCCCCAAATAATCATCAGACTGACTCTCTCACCAAAACCATCTGCCTACAAGAGTCCATGATAGGCAAATCCACTGAAAAATGACATGTCACTAAAGAGGGGACATGACAAGATGGAAAACTCTATGTGGTTCTAGAGTTAGACTTGGTTCAGCTCAAGGTTTGCGAGGACGAAATTCCTTAAAGGCAACATTCTGTACATTTTTGAAAAACACAATCTAGAAGATATCTTGGTGATTTCACATAGAGATCATAGCTGGGCTTTGTTGTGAGGTTTCACATCATCGCCCCAAAGAATTTGGGGACCCCCTTTTTTGAGCAACCTTGGCATTTTCTTCCTTGATCTTGGCATTCCGGAGGCCTTAGCAAATTTTTGGACTTAGATGGGTGAATTTTGAAAATTATTGGAATTGAGGTGCTTGGCTTTCGTTTTCGAATTTGGTTGTGATTTGGTCTTTTTGGAATCTTGCAAAATTTTGGATGTTGAAATGGAAATTTAAATAAATGGATTAAATGGCCTAAATATTTTTTTTTTAATTGCCAAATGAAAATTGTAAGTTGCAAGAGATAATTAGACTAAAATCGAAAATTTGGCCTTTTATTTAAAATCTGGCCAATAAACACAAAATCTGGGCCAATAAATACATTCAAGAGTATGCAATAAAATATGAAAATCTATGTATTTAATTCGAAAATCTGGCCCTTTAGCTAAAATCTGGGTAATTAAAATCATAAATCTGGGCAATCAAATATAAAAAATCTGCATTGAAATCATGAATTATGGGCATTAGTTTTGAAAATCTGGGCCTTTTCATGGTGGCGTGTGGCATTGGGGTAGTAAATAGGCCCCTTTCATGGTGGCGTATGGCCAATATGGCCCACTCTAAATTCGAAAATCTAGGCTTGTTAATAAAATTTAATGCAAATTTAATGTTTTAAGGCAGGTCGGCCCCCCTTGTTGGCATTTAATTGCAAATTTTGGTTTGTTTTAGCCAGGTCAGCCCTGCTAAGTGGATGGTCAAAGTTGATATAAAAGAGGGCACCCTCCACTCCATTTCCTCATCTCATCCATCAATCATTGCCTTAGTAGAAGAGCAGCGAAATAGTGGTGAAGGCAGCGAGCTTGTTAAGGGAAGCAGCGAAATTGCCTAAAGAGGAGCGAAATTCATCAAGAAGGCAGGGGCTTGCGAAATTATATAGAAGGCAGCGAACTTAGTTAGTAGAAGGCAGCAAATCAGTGAGGGAGACCTGCGACAGCCATTTAGGAGGCAGCGACAGTGATTAAAAGGAGCAGAATTTATGAAGAGAGCTTGCACTATGTGAAGGGCCACGAAAAGTCAAGAAGGGAAGTGCAGCGAAATTGTTCAAAAAGCAGAGAATTTGGGGATTAGACCTGCTATAGGATAGGGAGAGGCCACGAATTGAGAAGGAGCCTGCTATTTGATAGAGGACCTGCTATTGGCTAAAGTAGAGGAAGGGTGAAATTGTGCCCAGGCTTGCAGATTTGTCAAGGGCCTGCCAATTTGAGGGAGAAAGACTTGCAAAATTGGTGAGTGGACTGTGCATATTCTAATTGTTTCTTTCTTATTTGGTGTTGATAGTTTGGTGTAGAAGACGATCTTCATGCTTGAGGGTGAAGGCTGGTCTAAAAGGCAGATTTTCTCCTTGTTCTTGCTTGGTACATTTTCCCAATTTTCTTGCTTGCATCATCCATCCATCATTTCATCATCTCATCCAGGGCTTGAAGTTGGGAGATATAAGTGTAGTTTCCGTTTAAGATTTGGAGAAAAGAGATATAAGTGGTAGTCCCACCCCTAGGAACAAAGTTGGGAGATATAAGTGTAGTCCGTCTCATAAGTTTTCGATAAGGCAGAAATAAGTTGTAGTCCCATCCCTAGTCAGAGAGGCGAGATAAGTGTAGTGTGATAGGAATTGGCGAGGCAGAAATATGCTAGTCCATCCTTAGGATTGAAGGGGCAGAGATAAGTGTAGTCCCACCTCACTATAGAAAGAAGGGGCAGAAATATGTGTTAGAATGGCGGATGCTAGTGCAAGCAAGAACCCAAAGGGAATGAATACCAAGAAAGACAGGGAAGACATGATGCCCAAGACCACCTTCTTCTCAAAATTGAAGCGAGTCGGTGACACCAACATTGGCACCATGGATATGATACAGTTGAGAGATAGGTTGAAAGGAGGCCAGTCCTCTATGGAAAAGAAGATCTACAAGTGTGGAATTGTGCAAGCTGTCGCCTTCCCTCCTACCTTGCCTTGTTCGGAGTTGGTGATGGAGTGTGCATCTCGGCTAGATATTGTGACCAAGTCCATCATCTTTGATGAAGAAGTGAGGGTGTTGGCTAACATCAGCGGGCAGGTGATAGAGGAAGTGTTCAATATACCCCAGCAGAAGGGCATGATAGTAATGTTGATGGATCAAGCCGCCAGGTTCTTTCAAGACAGTCAGGATGCCTACCTCGCTCTACTAAAGCAGAATTGGTTACACGAAGGCAAGAAGGGAGTCACCAAGTCATCAAGGCTCACTAGGTCAGATTTTAAATCAGAGTATGGCGACCTTATTGTGCTTCTCAACCGAGTCATGGGCTCCGCTCAAGGTATGCAATTTGAAACTTGGATGTACTATTTTATTGAAGAAATTGAAAATGGAAAAAGAAAGTTTGATTGGGCTAGAATTATAAGTGAAAATTTAGAGTTGCAACTTAGGACAATACAAAATCAGAAACAATTCTTTATGGGGTCCTACCTTTTCTATTTAATTGCAAGACTGTATGAACATCCTGGACTTAAGGCTAGAGGGGTGATTGGCAATGGGCCCGAACAATGCTTGGTGCATGAGTGCTATCCACAACTTCATTTGCACAACACCAAGGACTACAAGATATTTTATGATGCCTTTGCCATGAGGACAGTAAGGGTATTGCAAGGGACACCCGCAAGGAGGCTCTTACTAAAAGCAGAGACAAAAGTCAAGAAGTTTGGGAGTTGGTTCATCCAGTTTCCGCAATTCACTTATATTAGAGTGGCTGGATGCACGACTTGTCCCAAGAGGCTCCCAAGGTACCCACCTGATAGGATAGTTTTGATAGAGTTGGCTAGGCAACTTGAGCAATATGACAAAATGATGAAGCTCAAAGGTGAGACAGGGGTTACCTTCTCACTCATGATAGGCAATGATAGTTGTCTCAATCCTGTCGCCTTTGCAGCTGCGGAGAAAGAGTTAGAACAATATCATCTAGGATGGTATAGGGCAAGGCAAGGATTTGATCCTAATGGTCTAATCAAGGCATCTCATGGGGATCCATTCAAGCATATTCCTACTTTGGAGGATTTTTGGGCCAATGCACAGGATGACTTTCATGTGAAGAAGTTGGCTTTCTCAAGGTTATCGGTGGGCATGATGAGGGCAATTAGATGGAGAAATCTTGATATTCCGGACCAGCTGGAAGAAGATGAAGATGTGCTAAGGGAAGATTACAATACAGTAGAGGGAACGGAGTTGAATCCAGTGGATTGGGATGATCCTTAGGATCTTTCCTTAGATGCAGTAACAAGAACAGTTGAGCTACACACTGAGTGGTGGTATAATAGGAAGTTTAGGGAATTGCAGAGTCGGAAGGTACACCTTACCTATGAGAAGATGAAACCAGAAGAGGAGATTCCAGCGGAGTCAGTCGCACAGCAAGGTGGGGGTAGTAGCCAGCAGCAGCAAGCAGTTAAGAGTAAGAAGAGGAGTTTGGAGGTTGAGAAAGACAAAGAACATTAGGAGCCTCTGACAAAGAAACAGAGTAAAGTGCCATCAAGAGAGAGCATAGTTGAGGCTAGGAGCCAAGAGGTTGGTACAAGTGAGCAAAGGGCAGCGGTAGAGGTGAGCTCTGGTTTAGAATCAAGTGGTTATAGTAATATTACAGGGTACTCTCCTCTCTCGGAGAACCAAGTTGAGGAGGATATGACAGTCAGTGATGAAGGAAATAAGCCAGTTGACATTGAGGCTCTATCAATTGAGGAAGGAGGCCAAGCGCCTAAGGCCGTTGGTGATGCTGTGCTAGCCGAACCAAATCCAGATTTGGGGAGATGCATTGCACCACTATGGTTGAGACAAATGCTTATGCCAAGGGGCAAGGTTGTGGCCATCCGGATAGTTGAGGATATTCAAGGGTTAGTCGAAAAGGAAGATGATGTCGAACAGAAACAAATTGCAGGAACAGTGGCAAAGGTAATCAGGAATGATGAAGATGGTCACCGAAAGGTTCAGATTGCGGTGCCAAAGGTTAGCAAGGCAGTTGACAAGATTGTGGCCCAGGATTATGAGATAGTAGAGCATGACATGGGAAGAATCACATATGACATGGAGTGTGTGGAGGTTCAGGAAGGCATAGCTTCAATCAGAGAAAGGATGAGAAAGGCAAACGAAAGGATTGTGGAGTTGGAAAACGAAAATGAGTATTGGAGAGATAGCTATCATGGTGTATGTCAACCTATCCAACAGTTGCATCAGGCAGCCCTTCCACAAAATAGTGGGAGCAATCTGGAAGAGATATTAGCTCGAGAGCAAGAAACAAAAAATTGGATCAGTAATACAATTCAAGAAGGGCGAAAGTTCTTGCCTTCCTTTATCTTGACATTCAGGGCATTTGTGTCTCTTAGAAACAAATTCAGAGCATTTGAAGGGGAGTGGAAGGATTTCCTTCCAATCCGCGACTTAGCCATTCCCAGGCTACAGGCGGCCATAAAGCTATTAGAGGGATCTTTGGTGGAGGCCAAGTTGGTCAATGAAGGAGGAAAGAGTATTATCGAGTCTTGGTATGTTAGCTTGACTGCCAGATCGAGGGTACTCGAAGAAATACAGGATGAGATTGCACAATACAGTCCAAGCATCGACACTTTCATTTCAAACATGTTGAGCGATGCGAGGATTGCACTTGATTTTGAAGGAATCAAAGAGGAGAATTTTAATGAGACAAAGTTTGGATTGAGATTGGATGAGTTGGGGAAGGTTGTCGCTAGGTAAAAACAGCTGGGCATCCTTGCCTCTCTCAGGGCCCTTATCAAGTTTGCAAGGGATGATGAGAAGGAGAGTGAGAAGACACTGTAAGCAGCAAAGAACATGATGGACGCAACTGAGCTCAGGATGTGGCATACACCTTGCCCTCCCATGGAGGAAGTCAACACCCTGTTAGCTAAATTCATTGCTTATGCTAAGAAAATGAAAGAAAAGGATAGAATTGTATTAGAAGATCATTTGATGTAAGCCCAAGTGGCAAATTCTCCTTTCTTCTTGGGTAGGGTAGGTGTTTGATTTTGATTGGCTACCATTTTGGTGCCTTCTCATTGGTTGCCACTTTTCTTTTTTTTCATTGGTCCATTGATGATGTGGCATCTTCTCATTGGCCGATGGGGTGGCAACCCTAATTAGTGTTTCTGGGATTTGATCTGGATCGTTGATTTTGCCTCTTAATCTTGGTTGTTGGTTGTAATTTTGAGCCTCTATATAAGGCCATGTACCCTTTTTTATAAAGGGTTGAAGAAAATTGTTGCTAATACAATACCAAAATTACTTCTCATCATTGTTGTGTCTTGCATGGTGATTAAGAACATTTGGTGTTATTGCATGGTTTCTACTTCCAATAGTTAAAGTTAGATTTCATTGAGTTGTTAAAGTAGATTTCATTTCAAGAAAGTGTTAAAGTAAGGATAGAAGTAGATGGCTAGTTGTATGGTGATATTGATAAATGTTTGATAGGGATCTATATACTAGGCCACTAGCATCTTAGCGGCTTGTTAAGGAGCCTTGTGTGGTAATCTAGTCTCATTCCCCTTGAATCATTGCATCTATGGAGGTAGCGCCACTGGCAAACTTTCATTAGGTTTGATCCCCATCCATTTGCCAATCTTTCTATTCCATAGGAGTAGTAGTAAAGCAACAAGTAGTTTAGTAGTTGAAGTTTGAAGAGCAAAGTTGGAAGTGATATAAATTTGAGTATACATTGCAAAGCTAGATCCTATCATCATCGTAGCAAGAGTTTGATATCCTCGAAAGAACAACGTAAGCCCGCCTACGTGATTAACCCGCAAATCACATTAATATAACTGAGTTAGTATCCACAGGTGTAAGGAACCTTGGAGTTTTCTCATGTTCTTCATGAGTATATACTTTTCAAGAGAGGGTTGAGTGTTTGGTATTCTATATCAAGTATTCAATTGCTATATGTTATGTAGTGGTACAAAACTGACATCAACAGGCTTTAATGGTGTTTTGCTATCTTCTTCTTCTTCAATTCGAGTTTCATATCTTTAGAGATTATTCTTAGTGTTTGATTAAGAGGCTTTTCAAAGTTTTTTCCTATGTCACAGGATTCGTTGAACTTCAAGCATGAAGTTTGAAATTCGGCAAACATTTAACAACACCAAAAATTTCGTTGAAAATCATGTATAAATTCGTACGAGAGAAGTTGTTGCTAAGTGCTTTTTTTAGGGTTTTCAATGTTTTATTTTCTATGCTCAAGAATTTTAGGGCACCAATGCGTGACAAAGATTTGACGATTCAATGCACGAACAGACGACGATGGTTCAATGCATTTCATAGTTTCGCAATGGTCTTGACCTGCAGGTTGCCCTCCATTTGCATTTTGAGCAATTCACGACCTTCCATTTGATTTCTAAAGTTTGTGTGACTCCACCTTTATGGTAGTGCCATTTCCTCGATAGTTTAGAACTTTGGGGCTTTTTTTCATTTTCCTATGTTTTATAAAAAATTAAACATGCGTCTTGATATTCGGAGTTATAATTAAATTTATTGAGTTTGACGATAATGAATATTAAATATTGTTTTATTTATGCTAAATTTGTATAAAACATTAATATTTTATTATTTAATTATAATATATTTAATTTAGGAGCTTTTTCTTTTTGTTGGACTTTTTTTCCCACAAACGTAATAGTTAATATGTTTTATAAAGAAACTTTAATTCTAGTATTTTTTATTTTAATTTTCTGTGATCATTTTTTTTAATGTTAAAAATTAAAAATTATGGTTTAAATAAAAGCTAAGTATTTTTTCATTTTGTTGTTTAAAACTAGTATTCAGGAGTTAGCAATTCAGGAGTCCCAGCGGTTTGGGAGTTTTTTGACAGATCAGATGTCCCCAGTGGGTCAGGAGGGCCTACGGGACCGAAGCCACAAAGGAATTTATCAATGGCAAATAAACAAAAATTGCCCAAGTTCATAGGGGACGGGAAGGAGGATCTCGTATGACACTATCGTACATGTGAAACAATTTAGTCGGCCAATGGGGTGACCGACCAGGATGAATGGGTGTTGTAGTTCCCCGCAACCCTATGCGGAGTAGCCATTGACTGGTTCTCCGACGTAGATAAGACAAAAATGACTTGAGGAAATTATTTCAGGAGGAGTTTCGATTGCTTCGTGGTGACAATGAAATCTTGGCTGAAATCTACAACACAAAGCAGGGGAAGAATGAGAGTATAAGAGCATACAACCGACGACTGAAGGAGTTGCTGGGGAAAATGGAGAACCAACCAGCGGATGGCCTCAAGAAGCATTGGTGTGTGGAAAGATTGAAATCCTCCCTTAGAAGAAAAATGAAGGTTGTGCCTCCCTCATCCTACGAGGATGCATACAACAGAGCAATGAACCTAGAGAGAGAGCAAACCTCACGAAAGAAAAAGAATAAGTCATCAGATGAGGACGGTTCCTTCGAGGGAAGCAACAATGACAAAGAATCTAGCAATAAGGTGCAAGCATTTCAAAAGGATATGCACCATATGCTGAAGGAGTTCAAAGCAATGAAGGGAAGCACAAACAAGAACGAATGCAAGTTATGGTGCACAAATTGTAAGGAGAAAGGTCATACGAAAGGCACGTGCCCGAAGAAAGCCTTCTGTGACATTTGCCAAGTGATGGGATATTCCACCAAGGAATGCCCATACAATATGAAAACAAGGGGTCCACAAGTACTCTTCACTCAGGAACAGTTGTTGACATCTGCAGTGACGGGCACCTCTCAGACACAAACCAATACCAACGCATCATTAGGTGGATACTGTAACAACAGACGCGGGGGAAGAAGCAACAATAACAATAACAATAACAATAATGGTCAGAGTCGGATCCAATATGATGCGAAGGGTCGACCCATGATTCGGTGTCGAGCCTACAACCAATGGGGGCACTTTGCTCGCGATTGCCAGAAGGAAGAATCCCCCAACATTTATGCCAATGGTGTGGTCCGAGTGACCACAAGGATGCAAACTGCCCAAAGCCCAGAGTCAACCTACTAAACATTGAGAAGTTGGGCGAAGACAAAGGGGTCCTGGCAATCACTCAGGCATAGGCCAACAAGGCAACGTACCCAAACCCCTGAACGGAGAAAGAGAGGGTATGAGAAACAAGGGTAGATATTGAACGAGAGATGATGGCGGAAAGAAGAGAGACCCAGGACACGATGAGTATTTTATCTTGTACGCGTACAAAACCTGAACAAAACATTATAAGGCAAGTGCTGCAGATGGAGGTGCCAGTTAAAATTAAAGATCTTCTGGAAACAATGTTGCAGTTGAGGGTGGCCATACCAAGCATCGTGCCGATACCAACCCGTACGACAGAGCGCACAAAAGTCTTGATCAACCCCTCGGTGGACCCAATGCTACTAGCCATGAATAGTGTCCGACACGCCATGGTGGTGGAGATGGGCATCCTCAGAACCATCCTCACCGACACTATTGTCGACGGAGGATCGGGGGTGAATGTGTTACCGGAGGAAATGTGGAAGAAACTCGAGAAACCAACACTGTGGTCGTCGATCTTCAATGTAGTGGGTGCCGATTAGCACGACATGAAGCTGATCGATACTCTGATGGCCCAACAAGTAACAATTGGTACCCAACCTTTCGTTCTGGACTTCGCGGTGATTCCCCTGAAAAAGAAAGATTATGATGCTATTCTGGGAAGAGGATGGCCACAACTAGAAGCAGAACATTGTCAATGGAGAGTGGAGGAAGGAAATTTGTCATCAACCTCAGAACTCCGATGGTGAGTGAGGAACTGGCGTCTTCTTCAGAGTCGGAGTTAGAAGGAGAGTTGAGTGGAGTAGATGAAGGGAAGCAAAGGATGGAGCCAAATGACGAAGGCATTCTGGAACTCGAAGGATGCTCCGAAGATGACACATTCCATGAATAGACTCTTCCACTGGCAAATGGAAGATTACGAGTTATTCTAGTGCAACAAGTTGTAGATTGACTAGGGGTTTGGAGAGAACTTGTTTCTGCCGGAATACGGGGAGTACAAGGAAGGAGAGGTCCAAGTCAATGAGGCCCCAACACAGGTTTGACATGGAGAAACCCATAAAGTACAAAGAGCCCTCGTTGAAGATCACAAACCTCGAAGATGAGGCAAACCCAAAAAATATATTAGTAGGGGACGACTAGAATTCTGTGTTGAAGGTTGCAACATTCGAAATATTCATGGAGAACAAGGATGTCTTTGCATGGATGTACAAGGACTTGAAGGGAGTGCCTCCAGAGCTGTGCGTACATCGCGAATGCTGGAGGTGGGCATTCTCTTCCGGGTCCAGACTAGCGAATGGGTATTTCCCATTGTCATCTCACTGAAAGAGGCAAACTAGATCCACATCTGTGTGGACTTCCGGTGCCTGAACACCGTCACCATAAAAGACCCCTCTCCCCATACCATTTACAGACAACATTCTTGAGGAGGTAGTTGGATATGAAATGTATTCATACATGGATGGGTTTTTGGGGTATAACCAAATCTCCATTGCCAAAGAAGATAAACTAAAGAGCACATTTGTGGTGGAGGATAGTGTTTACGTGTACAACCAGATGTCCTTCGAACTCTGTAATGAGCCAGTAACCTTCCAAAGGATAATTTTGCACATCTTTGATAAGATGTTGGTAGGGAACTTCAAGGCATTCCTCAACGACTCGTCCATTTATAGTGGCTAGGACATGCACTTGGTAGCCCTATGGGAGTGCATGGAGCGGTGCAGGAGAGCCAGATTGGCGTTGAACCCGAAGAAGTGTAGATTTATGGTGCGACAGGGGAAGTTGCTTGGCTACATTGTTTGCAAGGCTGGATTGAAGACATACCCAAACAAGGTGAAGGGTGATTGTGGAGATGGAGCCCCCCATAGACGTCACTGGAGTAAAGTCTTTCCTTGGCCACATCGGGTACTTGTTGGCTAACAGATTTGTCCTTTTTAAATTTGTTTATTCTTAGATTCTATCCCCATAAAAGAACAATTCTTTAGGCAACATTTGAGAGAACCACGAAGGATTTCCCTTTGAATTTTTATACAGGTACAACTCCCTTTAATAGATTTTCAATGAATCAAACTAAATTAAATCATTCACACATACTTTTAACCAGACAGTATAAAGGCTTTGACTGATACTCATTCCATCAATATGCAATGAATGCGAAATGTAGTTCGACTTTGGTAAATGATTTATAGGACTCACAAATCCTTTACACCGTAACTATATATTTTCAACAAACCATAAATGAATATGTAGAACACATAGGTAGATGTAATCCAAAGCAAGATGACTTCAATTGATTGAAATAAGATTCACACAGAACTTCATTCCAATTTCTTCAAACACACAAATTTGAAAGCCATTGAGATATCATCAACTTTTCATTCAAAGATCAAAAGCTACTTCAGAAAACATAAAGCATATTGTTTTGCTTTGTTTGTTAAAAATTAAGTATCAGAACCTTGCGCAAATCTTATGATCGGCTATATATAGTCTTTTACATCATATCCCATAAAATTATCAGGGTTTCCAAATTAACCAGAGTTTTGAAAACAAACTAAACCAGCAAAAACTGTCTAAACTTTCCCCAACTGCCTATTAGAAACTACCCCCAAAATGTCACTACTATCTAACTAGATAATCCATGTAGCAGATGATTATGGTTGAGAAGCTTCTCCTGATCTTGCAGACTAGGTTGTGTGTGCTGGTGCGGTCTGTGTTGCTTTCCATTCTTCGTATAAACCAACGAACTCCCAAACTGCTTGGACATTAGGAACAGTGACATGGGCCATCCTCTGCCTCTACATGTCCTTTTCCTGTTTGATCTCCTTAGTTTTCGCCATGAGGTAAGTGTCCTAAGCATACACATAGTAGGGCTTCCATTTGTGCCAGTTTCGAAAGATCTTCAATCGCCAATAGTTTAGCTTCTTTGGCCTTCCCAATCTCTTCCCTTAGCCTTCGGCGCATGTCATTCTCATCGTTTTCTACCACACCATTTTCATCTACATAAGGCACATGATTGCACCTAAGCTCATCCATGAGAGACCGGGTGAGTTCGTTGAGTTCTTTACCGAGCTTGGAATATTCAGCCTTCTCTTGCATAAGTATAGAATTGTGCCATTCCTTATTCCTTTTATAGGCATAGAGTATGTCTTCATCGACCATTTTGGAGGGCTTTTCAATTAGGAACTTGGCCACACCGTATCTTTGAACTTCATTGATCTGTGCCACCGTAATGGCCCATTTGTTTTCTTCCTTTTCCCATACCAGTGTCTGTGAATCCAACTCCTCGGTAGCTGCAATTAAGTCATCATAAACCTTCTTGAATTCTGCAATATAGTTCTTTCCTTGCTGGATGATACCTTCTAACCACTCATCAAACACTGTCACATTCATCCTGCCCCTTTGAACTTGATTGAGGAACTTTTGGCTGGCCGGCAACCTGGGTTCGAACGTTTGAGGTTCTTGAGTCATGGGCTGTGGGTTGGGTCCTCAGATTGCGTCAATGTATTTTGCCATCACCTTTAACATCTGTTCAAGTTCTTTTGTCTGTCTCGTCTTTCCAGGAACGACTTAACATCCTTTCTGAAGAGACCTTGAAATGGTGATTATTCACATCTTTGTCCACCACTCCAAGGTCTATCTTCTCCATCTTGAAATTCCCCATAGTCGGTTCTTGAATTTCTTCTTTTGTTAGGGGCCTAGCAACCTCTATGACCCATGTCCCTGTTTGTTGATCCACATACATCCTTGAAGTGGCTTTAAGCTTTTTGGGCTTTGGTGCAGTTCCAAAGCACTTGCTGACCATATCGTCCAAGGGCAAAGCAATGGGAGTAGATTTTCTTTTCTTGCTCATAGCAAACTCTAGCCATTTTGGGGTTCCACCAGAGGTGTTTGTAACTGAAGTGATTCAATTAGGAGTGGAATTAACCATGCTCAATGTACTGGTGAAATCTACAATTATCGTCCAGATCAATAGTAACATCTGGTTGGTCTTCCATGTCCAGTTTAGGGAATTCCAATTCTTCCTTGGCCATCTTCTTTTCAACTTCCTTTTCCGAGTCCAAATCAATAACCTCCTTTTCTGTTTGGGGTTCCTTTTCTTTGGGCTTCATCCTGGATCGAGTCACCCTTATAGGAGAGGTAACTATTGGAGGACTTGTGGGCTTCTTTGGAGTAGTTTGGTTGACTTTAATTTTGGATCCACCTGCATCACACATTTGAGCGGTTTTGTCAGCAAACGTAACATGTGGTTTTTGTCCTTTTGAAGCCCTAGTTGATCTTAGTCCACAAGGTTGTCTTCTAGGCTCTTTGTTCATTCAACCACATTTCTGTTCTCCGGATTATCTGTCTCTAGCACAATCCAGTCAATTTTGGGTATGACAATGAGTTGAGCTTGTTGGTACATAGGTTGTACCAAAGAACCACCATCTTCCTCTACACCCGTGATGTCCATTTTCATACTAATGCTAACAATTTGTTGCAATGTGAACCTACTCCATAGTCTCTTCATCACTTCTTGCTCATTCAAGCAATCTTCCCAGTAGTCTTTGAGATAAGGTTGGGGTAGGAATCTTGCCTTGAGTAGCAGATGATCCCTAGCAAAGCCCTTATTATCAAAATTAGGCTTGGGTTTGTAAAACTAAAAAATGAATTTGAACAAATTGACCTCAAGGTTGAGGGCGTCTGAAATTGATTTACACTCACATGAACCTAGCTAAATTGGGAATGATATGCCTGTTGCGTTCTTAGGTGAGTACATTTTACTCACATGGGCTAGCTGGTGACACAAACAGTCCAATGCATGCCTGGGTAATTTGACAGGATGTCCTTCATATCCTCCTACTCTTAGGTAGGTGAAGCGTGGGAATTGAGTATAAAAACTGCCATAGATACTCACTAGTTGTATTGCCTCCTTTGACATTTGTTTATCGGGAAAACCATCCACTTCATGAGTCAATCTCCCTGAGAAAACATCATTAACACTCTTGTAATTTTTACATCTCTTTTGCAGGTGAGGATAGTACTCGTAAATTTTAATCCCTTAGACAAATGGTTCATGATGTAGCCCAGTCCATTCCCTTGTACAAGCCAACAATAGAACAAATATGAGCCATGTAGAAACCCCAACGTCCAAAACAACCATTATTTAACTGATCATGTAACTCTTGGGCTATAATTTCTCCCCAATCCAAAAACTGGGTTCCCTGCAGGATTATTTGGATGAAGAAATACATCCAGTCTTGAAAATGGAAGGCATGGTTAGAGCCCTTAACTCTGTGTAACAATACCACCAGGTCCTTGATGTTGGGTTTCATATGCTCTCTTGTAAGAGGCCTGGGTAGCCGTGACCCAACTTTCTGGACTTTAACTAGTGCTTGGCAATTACATTCCTCTAAACTTGCTTTTTCTTAGAAAACGTGGACCAGGACTTTGATATACTAAACTCGGAATACACCTCCTCGATTGGTATTCTAAGGGCAGCTATAACTGTTTTCCTATTGATTGGCAACAAGACCTCTCCATTGAATTTCCTTATACACCTATTCCCCGAGTCATATATGTTTATACATTCCTTAACCAGTTTTGGACATATTAGGGTTGGGGGAAAGGCTGTAGCCTCCACTATACTGCTCTCAACAATAATGCTCATAATAGAGCCTTCTTCAGGGTTTTTAGCTCTTTCTACAAAATTATCAAGGCCGTATTGGCCTGTCTCCTCACTCAGGGGATGAACACACCAGGCTCGACTCATTTTCAGAAATTTGAAAGGCAACCCTCATGATAATGAAATTCAAAAAGCTGAAGTATCAATAGAATTTCAAAAGAATGCTAGCACAATGAGTTACGATAAGAACATGCAATTAGACTCATGTTGTAACTGGAACCTTCTGCAACTTCAAACCTAGAAAATCTGGTGTCCTTCGTATGTCGCCTTCTTTGCAGAAAGATTGGTAGAATGATACACAAATCTCCCACTCATGTTTTTTAATAACACGAAATCTTGCCCATAAAGGATATTAATTACCTTGTCACTTCTACATGCAGGTTTGTCATTTCATTATTACTTCCCACACATGAGGATGCCGTGAAATTTAATAAAGCTGCCAGAATATTCCGTTGTTGATCATTTCACCTTTTTGAAATATGTGCCTTTTTCCTTTGCTTGAATTATGGGTAACTCATGTTGAACTGCTTGAACCGTGTGAACCATTTCAGAAGGTTCAACGAGTTCAAGTAGTTCAAAATTACATTTCATTTCCTTTTAAATACAAAGGCCAGTGTAGCACATTAACAAAACATCAATTGACAAAACACTTTTTGTATGACCGACGTTGAACCACTCGAATTCATTGAACTAGTTGAAGAGGTTTAACCAGTTCATTATTTGATCACGGGTTAACATAAAGATCGAAACAAGGAACCTTCAACAGTCTTGGGTGTTGAACCGGTTCAAAGGTTCAATAATTTCAACACTTTATCTTGCTCGAATTTTTCATTCATGACCATGGGGAAGGATACAACACAAAGGCATAAGTACTAAGCTTCATTTTAACCGAGTTTGACACACAAAAATTAAAGAGGTTGGGGGCATAGATAATAGTACTATAGGAGGTTCATTAAGAACTTCGCGCGAGTTTCGTACCCCTTAGACAAACTGACACGGAAGGGCGAGCCGTACACTTGGGAGATAGGACAGGGGGAAGCAATAGAGGAGTTGAAGACAAGGTTGGTGGGTGCGTCGATCCTAGCATACCCTAATTGGGATAAGGAGTTCCATGTCCATGTGGATGCTTCAAACTTTGCAATAGGTGCTACGTTGGCTTGGGTTGGTGACCATGGGTTAGACCATCCAATCTACTTTGCCAGTAGATTGTTGTCGAAGGCAGAGAAGAACTACAACACGATCGAGAGGGACGCTCTCAAGATGGTTTATGCTGTACAAAAGTTCAGGCATTACTTATTGGTTAGTCTGTTCACATTTTATGTGGACCACTCCTCATGTACCTGGTGAACAAGCCTATCATTTAGGGATGGGTCAGCAGGTGGCTTCTTTTGTTGTAGGAGTTCACCTTCATGATCATCGTACGACCAGGGAAGTCACGTGATTGCCAACCATCTCAAATAAAATCCGGGGAGCTGCCAATAGGAGTAAATGATGATTTTCCAGATGCCCACTTATTCCACATTGTCTTACTACTGGCGTGGTACACCAACATTGGAGAGTATCTCTCGACATCACAGTTCCCAGGGGACATGTCGCCAGGAGAACGGAGGAAGCTCATCTTGAGAAGCAGGACATTTCAATTGATCAATGGTTTGTTGTATAAAATGGGCACCGACCAGTTACTAAGAAGATGTGTTATGGAAGAAGTTCCAAGTGTTCTGAGAGAGGTGCACGAGGGTTCTGTAGGACATATGGGGTCGGACACAACTGCACGGAAGGTGTTGTTCGTAGGCTTATGGTGGCCCATGTATAACTACCTAGGAGTGGGTTGTGGGATGTGATAAGTGCCAGAGGGTTGGAAAGTCGCTGAAGAGGGACTTCATGCCCCTCAACCCCTCACACACCCAAGAATTGTTCGAAAGGTGGGGGTTGGATTTTATTAAACCGTTGAAGGCCACTCATGCCCAGAGGTGTCGATATATTGTGGTGTTAACCAAATATTTAACTAAATGGGTAGAAGCAAGGGCATTGCCTGACAACTCAGCATTGAGCACAACGAAGTTCATCTATGAACAGATCATTACCTAGTACGACATTCCCATCCAGTTGACAAGTGACTGGGGTGGACACTTTGTGAATCATGTCATCAAGTTGTTGACCATGGAGTTCAAGATTTTTCACTCTATCTAGTCCCTACTACCCGAGAGCCAATGGGCAAGTCGAGGCTACCGATAAGATTTTGGTGTTTGTGATTTATAAGTTGTGTGATGTTGAACATGAAGATTGGGAGGAGAAGTTGCCTTTGGTGTTGTGGGCCTACCGCACGACCTACAAAGTGACGACTGGTTAGACAACATTCCAGTTGATGTACGACCATGAAGCTTTGTACTGGCGGAGTCTATAGTACCAAGTCTCCAAATAGCCGTTAAAAACAGACTTGGTGACATGGAGATTTTAAGGGAGCGACTGTACGCCCTCAACAAGTTGGACGGACAACGGATGATGGTGCGGTGGGCGATAGACGCAGCCCGACAACGAGGGAAGTTGTGGCATGATAAGCACCTTAGATGTATGTGGTTCACCCCTGGACAACTGGTGTTGAAGAACAATGGGAGAAATGAGATAAAGCCCAAGAAGTTCAAAGTGAGATGGTTGGGTCCTTACAAGGTTTGTGAAGTGGCAGAGAATGACACAATCAAATTGTGGATGTTGGACGATCGCGGGGTTCTCGAGTCTGTGAACTGTTCAAAATTAAAATTGTATCACGAGAGGAGGTTTGAAATGACCCTCAGAGTAGAAGGCTGGACGAGACTCACAAGGATAAGGTTAGTAAATAATAATTTAAAAAATAAAAATTAAAAAAGTCAGAGAACTCAATGGTGGGTACATCGTATGGTGATTGTCGTACGACGTCACTGTACGGGACCCCACACAAGCAATAAGACTATAAGCCATCAAAGATCGCCCAATGATAGTATGAAGAGGTTCTGCGACAAAGGAAAAATGCTTACAATGGTATTAAGGCCTATGGGAATGGATATATTTCCTACGACAAAGTAAGAAGATCGACGAAAGCAAACAAGTGCCTACGGTAAGTGAATGCAACCTACGGTGATACCTAGAAAAGCTTACGAAGACATAAGACATGCCTACGAAGAAGTTAAAAAGACCACATAGAAGGCCATACAGCCCCACAAACAAAGAAGTGGACGATAGGAAAAAAAGAAAGTCGTACTGAAGTGCAAATAAAAGAAAAAATATATAATAAATGTTGTAAGGATACCGAAGGACAGCATCGGAGGTAAAATGGTTCACATTGTTTTGTTTTGGTGAGCACTAGGAGACCGTACGACACCGGGGTGAGGGTATAAAGCTCATTGCATGGCGTAAATAACCACATGAAGGAGAGAAAACACCATTCAGAGCACAAGTCCGAGGGAGGGAAGACCATACTTTCCAAAGCGGAGACCGATTGGAGGAGTGGAGGCGTCATACGAAAGCATAGGGGAAAGAGAAGATCATACGACCCAAGAATGCAGAATCCGTATGGCACAAGAACAAGGCAAGGAAAATTCCAAGACTTTACGACATGTGGCAAAACTACACAATGAAGGAGATTTAAAAGACATCTGGGGAGTACGCTAACCGTCATCTTGAGAAAGAGGATCGGTGCCGTACCAAGAGAAAACTCTAGGAACTGCACATGCCATACGAACACAACTGTTTGCAGAAGGAAACCACAAGTGTCGTATCGTTCCGTTTGCCCTAATTGAATTGATCTGATATCATTTTTAATTGTATAAAATAACAAAATGAGTGTTCCCACCAAGAGTCAGAGTTGCATGAAGCATGGATAGTAGCAAAAAGAAAGTCAAGCCAAAGGTGCAAATACAGGCTCAGAAGGAAGAAGTCACAGTACAGAATGCTGCATTTGAGGGTTTGAACGACATCGAGTGTAGGACAGGGTGGCAAGGGACTCTAGAGAACCATCTTATTAAGCAAATTCTTAGATGTGCCCAGGTGCACTGGGCAATACAAATGCTACTATTTTGCATTCGAGACTTCGAAGGAGCTTTGTAGACGATGATAGAGACTTATGATAGACACTGTCGCAGGTCCACATTTGAGTACCGTGGACATGACGTTACCATTACTTTTACCGCAACCAAATTTACTAACGTTTTTGGCATTCCGGGGACTACAGGAAAAAAGATTGACAAAGCGGTGAAAAAGATAAGGAAGAGAAAGAGAGACTAAAGTTGGTTTCTAGAAACTTGACACAAGCAGAACTGGATACAATAGCTAATGCTACCAAGAGCCGTGAGCTAAAGAAGACTTTTATTGCTGCTAGCGAGTGGAGATGTCTGATGGACGTCCTCAAGAGCTGACTCACAGGCTCTAGCCGCGCCTCTGATATTGCATTACCTCAGATTGCTTTGATGAATGGTATCAGAAATGGCATTGTGTATGACTGGGCATCCACACTTGCTGACGGAATGGACAAGTTCATGACGCTGCAACAGAAGACATTTTAGATGCTGCATTACGCCATTGGATTCTTTCTCGAGGCCACCTGCACACAGATACCTCTTGATAAATTGGAGGTGAAGTCGTAGGGTCATGTGGAGCCTATGCATCTGCCTATTGTATATTGACGACATTTGGACACAGGTGGTGCATAGTCAGGACAAAAGAGGAAGCATCAGGTTGTGATGTCAGAGTTTGAGTTTGACGAGGACGATGGTGATAGTGGACGAGAGGAGTTGGATGACTCATCAGGAGTGAGCCAAGATAACCATCATGCAGAGAGAGAGATGGAGTTAGAGATAGGAGCAAGAATGGGGGGCACATCTATGCCATCAGGCAGCGAGTCCTTTTCGCTCCATCACTCCTGTCTGGTGTCACAGTCATGCAGTTGACTCCACCTGCGTTGGTTGGGGTGACCATAGGAGCAGTTTCAGTGCCAAGCTTTGGGAAAGCAAGGAATCCGGTTACCATGACACCGTCAAGTGTGGCTACAACACTGGTTGCCCCTACACCAACCAAGACATAGCTAGAGCTAGCATTAGTCCTAGAGCCAGTAGTGACTGTGTTTGCCATGGGAGTTGAGCAGTCCGTAGCGAATGCGATAGCTGAGATTATGGAGGGGTTTGTACAGCAAGAGATGCTTAACAAGGTGAGGGAGTCACAAGAGGCCGTTGAGGTGGTAGGGACGGAGGCTGTGGCGATGGTGGGAGCAAAGTTGGTGGGGGAGCAATTGACGGAGGTATGGATGTTGACGAGTAGTTCTCCATCAGAGGAGGCCATGAGTGCTTGGCTTGGCCACTTCCGTCTTGCACCTATGGCACCAGTTAGGACTGCCATCCTCTCATCGTGGCAAGAGATACCCTCTCATTAGGAGATAGTAGATGTAGAGGGAGGGAGTTTGCTTGTCAGCATTAGGGAGTTGAAGAGCGAAAGTTCACCGGAGAGACAGTTGGCAAGGACTCCTTAGCATGATATGGGCATACTAGAGCCTCAGAGGGAGCTTGGTGATGTTGATTTGGAGCAGTATATTCTAGATATGGTTGCAGGAGCAAGGTGAGTAGTGGCCTCTGCTTAGTTACAGGCCCAGGAAGGGGTAGTGCAAGAGATCTAGCGGCTATTGGCATTTGTTTGAGTAGATTGTGCTGAGGCATTCATTGCATGTTTTGAGTCCCGAGGGTGGCTAGCCACAGAGACCCTTGCTATGCTGGAGGATTGGGCCCTCCGAGAGATAGTGGGAGAGTCAGGTTGGTGCTCTACTCTGTGAGGTTGAGAAGGTGTTCCACGAGGGATACTACACCCTCAGGTGGATAGAGCACATATCTTCCGGACATGAGGCCCAGTGGGTGAGAGCAGTGTTAGTTCGGGAGGAGTTGGCCACTCGGCTACAGGCGGTAGAAGGGGAATTGGCCCACCATAGGGATGATTTGGCTCACGAGAGGGCGGTGTGGGTAGCTGAGAGGGCAGCCATGGTGACATAGCTGGAGGTAGAACATGCAAAGAAGGAAGCTATGGTAGCACAGTTGGAGGAGGAATGCACAAAGAGGGCCATGGTAGAGATTTGCCTAGCCAGTGCTATGGAGATGGCAGACAAGAAAGATAAGGAGGTTTTGGAGGCAGCTCTTAGGGTGAGGATTTCTATGGAGGGACGGATGGTGGCAAAGCGCAACTTGAGGTTGAGGACTGAGCATGTATATGAGTTGAGAGCTCAGTTGACGTTGTCCACACCGCCTCCTTCATCACGGACGCTCCCTTATCCTCCACCTCAGTCTTGTTTTCCTTTTGTATAGCTGTGTAGTCATGTTCCTCCCCATTTTGTTGTGTGTTGTTCGGAGACAACTTTCTTTTTGGGTGGGACGATGTTGTTGGGTAAATTTAGTGTTGTTAGTTAGTCGAAAGGTAGGTAGTTGGGAATGGTCATGACAATTGGCGCTTGTGCCCCTTCGACCTTCATATATGTTATGTACTTGCATCTGAGAGATAGCATTATTATGGTTGGCATTGCGGTAATATTTTGGTGTCGTTGTGATACATTGTAAACATTGATGATATTAATGAAGTACCAGTGAGTTCTCTGGCATTACTATGTTCTGTTATATTTTTTGTATATTCTCGTATGCATTAAACATTCACTTTAGTGGGAAAATAGATGTTTGGAGTGTTCTCAGTTACATCTATTCACCATGCGACCCTTGGAGGATTTTTTGAAGTTTGACGTCCATTTCTGCAGTGCTAGTTTGCATATTTTGTGAACAACTCAAGTCACTTCATTGTAGGATTTTGTGGGTATGTTGGAAACACATATGTAACAATATTTTTGAACTAGCTTGCCCTTTCTTTGGATAAATATTGTATATTCAAACCGGAAATTAAATCTGGAATTTTCAGCTTTGTTATTTCTGAGTTATGTCAATTTTTCAGATTTGTTAATTTGCTGCAAGTTACTTATCTGCACTTCATTTGTCAATCCAAAACTATTGAAAAACCCTTCCCAAATTTAATAAACAAGGCAAATGAGGCAGCATATTACATCACGATGGTGGTCTACCTAATGTATTAATGTAGACTTCTTATCTCAGTCAACTGCCTTTCATGATGTGTCAGTGATTTCTTTCTCAAGTTTGGACATGCATAATCCACTTCTCTGGGTACACAATGCATCTGTCCTCTGGGACCATAAAATCTCTTTCCTTGGGGAGACCTGAGGGCCAAAAACAGTATTACTTGGAAAGACTATCAGTGTGAACAAATCCTTGTTTTCTTGTGAAGAGTACAGACTGTAATATAGCTTCATTTAAGGGCCCAAAAAATGTGCTTCCATAGAAAGACTATCTCTTTAGAGTCTGAACAGTTCCTTGTTTGCTTGTGGAGAGCACAAACTGTAATGTAGCTTAATTGATTTCTTGATCCTTTTCTGAATTTTGATGAATGGCTGATGAGATTTTTGGAGGACACTCTGAAATACAGGGACATGTCCCTTGAATTCTGGACATGTCTCATGGATGAGGATGACATCTCCTACATCATACATGTCTCCCCACTTTTGAGATGTGTACCCTTCTCATGACACACAAACTCTTCATACATAAAGACCATAGTTGCATGGGTACTCATACCCATACCCCTAAGACGCGTACTGGGTACTGGTACACATATTCAAGTACCTGCTACTTAGTGGAGAGCATCAAAGCGAAGGACCTTAATTAAGATTTCAGGCTTTTGTTTCAGTTTTTTTTGTTTGCGTGTCAGCTTGCTGTTTATCAAGCTTATTTCAATATGTAATCACTAATCAGTTTGAAACTTTAATACAATGGTTGTATGATATCTCAATTTGTGTACTTAATCTTCAAAGTTAATGTTTGACAGTAAACTTTATCAGTGTTCTTGTTTTGAAAATTCAATGTCATTATATTTTCAGATTTTCTATAAAATATTAAATTATATATTAAAAAAATTGATGTTCCCAAAGTACCCATGTCCCCCATTTTAGAAAAATAGCTGTATCCATAGCCGTACCTGTCTCCAAAGTACCCAAGTACCCCCATTTCCATGCAACCTTGATAAAGACACACACATACACGTGTATATTATCTTTTTCTGCCATCTGCTAACATTGTTTAATCTCTATAGAATGCTATTTTCATTTATTTCTATACGTTCAAAGCTATGTTGCATGGGTACTTGTACCCATACCCCTGGGATGCGTACTGGGTATTGGTATACGTATCCAAGTCCCGGGTACTCAATGGGGAGCATCATAGGTAAGGACCTTGATTAAGATTTCTGATTTTTGTTTCAGTTTTTTGTTTGCGTATCAGCTTGCTATTTATCAAGCTTAATTCAAATATGTAATCAATTTGTGAAACTTTGATATAATACTGATTAATAGTAAACTTTGTAACTGTTCAAGTCAGAAGTTTATCATTTGCAATATGTCATTGTTACATGATTTATGATCGTCTTGTTCATGTTTAAAGCTTTCCTTCTCTATTATGCATATAAACATTTAGCATATATATTATTACAAACATATTGCAAATCTGAAACTGAAAAAAATACATAACATCTGCAAACTTTATCACTGTTCTTGTTTTGAAAACTCAATGTCATGACTCATTTTCAGATTTTCTATAAAATATAAAATTATATTAAAAAAAAATGACGTACCCAATGTTGTCGGCATTAATGTTGTACGGGTGTAATAAAGTTATGTTATGTTAATCTCGGCAGTTAGTAACCGAGACCGTTACGACGCGACGTTTGGTTGTGACCCTTTGGGGATTATATGTATACACTTGTGCCTGTGTTGTAGACACGATTGAATGTACAAGTTCTTATGATTATGAATAAAATAGCCTATTGTCTTCTATGTTGCGTACTTGAATATCTGATTGTGGTTACGTATCTGTCTGTTACCCCACGAGGGTAAACATCTGGCGCCGCTGCCTAGACATACCCGGATGGCGAGTAGGTATAATGGGCCTACCTGTTGGTGAGATAAACCTAGAAGCTGATGATGCCCGTACTGAATTGTACGAAGGAGAGGATAATCAGGCACGGGAATTCCGAATTTTATTCCAAGTAGCTCTTGAAACTTACGTCCAAAGGGAGGCAACAAACCAAGACGTCCTTGCAGCCGCAGTGTGGGATGCGATTGGGGCTAATCCGGCAGCCAATCGACTATTGAACCAACTTCCACGGTTGCTAGCACAAGCAGCACTAGCGCGACGCGTTCGGCAGGAGGAAATTGATCGAGAGGAATGCCGCCAGGAGATCCTCTGTGAATTTCATGCCCGAGAGCATCTTTGTTGCCGTCGGGAGGAAGGAAATGACAAACAGTAAAGTTTTTGAAGTATGAAACGAAGAGAAAGGGAACACAAAAATCAATTGTAGTACAATTAAGAATGTTGTAAAGCAACATGAATTAATAAAAAAATAAGTGTTCTTTTTGATTAAGCAATGTGTATAGTCTGTCTTGATGCCCAATAATCTAAATAAAGATCGAAATAAGAAAGTGGTAGATGACGAAGGGGAAGCCGCACGGAAGGCTTTGATATCCTCACAGCAATGTGAACATCAGTATAAGCTCAGGCAACTTGCCAAGGACCAGCTTGCCGGAGGGTTGCCCGAAGGGGACCTCGGAAGTGGCACGGAAGGTGCAGAAGCCGAATTGGAATAGTTCATTTCGCTAGAACATCAAAGGGTGCGGAGTAGTGAAGAATTAATTGAGGAAACGCGAGCGTTGAAGACCTTCCTCCAGGAAGAACAAAACCGGTTTGAAAATTGGGTCCGTACACCACATGCGGAAGATCGTGATCACGAAGGGAACCGTACAGCTGAGGGTGACGGTGACGGATCAGCCGGAGGTACCAGAGATAGTTCGATCGAAGACACTCGGGAGGCGCACGTAAACCCTCCATTGGAGCCCATGACTCCACACAACACAGCTCCACCGGTTACGCAGGCTCAACAAGTGCCATTAGTAAATACTACAAGAAGCAATACAGTAGGGGTGGGTGCGGGTACCACAGGCGGTGGTGTTAGACAACAAACGACCCAACCACCTATGGCGACTCACAAAGAGAAGTTGCCCAAGTTCCATGATGATGGAAAGGACGACCCAGCACGGCATTGCCGTACATGGGAAACCATCTGGTCAGCCAACGGGGTGACTGACCAGGACGAATGGATGAAGTAGTTCTCCGCCACACTGAGAGGAGTGGCTATTGACTGGTATTCAGACTTGGATAAAACCAAGGTAACTACGTGGGATGAACTAAAGAAAGCATTCGAGAAGGAATTCCGGCTTCTCCGAGATGATAACGAGATAGCCTCTGAAATCTATGGAACAAAGCAAGGTAAGAAGGAGACTGTACGAGCGTATGGCCGCTGGCTAAAGGAATTAGTGGGAAAGATGGAAAGCCAACCGGTTGATGGCCTAAAGAAGAGGTGGTTTGTCGAGGGCCTGAACCCTAAGCTACGACGAAAGATGAAAATTGTGCCTCTGACATCCTACGATAATGCATACAACAGGGCCATGGACCTGGAAAGCGAAAATAAGACGGCCAAAAAGAAGAAGAATAGATTTTCGTCATCCTCTGAAGACGATATGTCGGAAGAGGAGAGTAGCAGTGATGAGAAGCCGAAGAAGAAAGTCACGACCCTTCAGAAAGATATGGAACGAATGTTAAAAGAGTTTAAGACAATGAAGGGGACCACAAGCAAGGATGATGAACTGTGGTGCACGGATTGTAAGGAGAGTGGCCACACGAAGGGTGCCTGTCCCAAGAAGGCATTCTGTGACATCTGCCAGATCATGGGACATTCTACGAAGGAATGCCCATACAATTTGAAGGCACGTAACCAGCAAGTGCTCTTTGCATAGGAGCAGCCCTCCACATCGGATTCAAACAATAATGCATCTTCTGGAGGCTACTGAGGAAACAGACGAGGCGGACGGGGGAATAATAATAATTCCAACCGAAGCAAGGTCCAATACGATGCGAAGGGACGCCCGATGATTCAATGTAGGGCTTGCAACCAATGGGGTCATTACGCACGAGAGTAATAATAATGATGCCCCTCAAAAGTTATGTCGGTGGTGTGGCCCCGGTGACCATAAAGATGCCGATTGTCCGAAGTCTGGCGTAGGGCCCAATTTGATTGATATCGAAGGCAACACATGGGTTAAAGAAGCCATCCTTGCTCTTACCCAAGGGCAAGCAAAGGAAGTCCGATACCCCCATCCTCGTACGGAGAAGCAAAGAATGGCAGAAGCAAGGGAGGAAATAGAAAGGGCCATGAAAGCCCAATGGGGAGAGACACATGAATCATCCGGACCCTACTGCACAGATGCGGAGAGGAACATTGTACGACAGATGCTCCAACTGGAGGTACCTGTGAAACTGGAGGACCTCCTACACACCATGCCTCAATTGGGGACAGTGCTGTTGGGTACAAAGGTTGATAAACCCAAACCGAGACACATGGACGCTTCCATACCGGGAAACTCGGCAACAAATCCAGTTGTGCTTACCGTCAACAACGACAGACACCCAGCCGTGGTGGAGATGGGCATCTTGGGCACCATCCTGACGGATACTATAGTAGACGGTGGTTCTGGGGTAAACGTCCTCCCGGAGGACACATGGAAAAAGCTAGGAAAGCCCACTCTGTGGCCACCTACGTTTAATTTGCTAGGTGCCGATCAGCACGGGATTAAACCCCTCGGCATGTTGATGGCACAGCAAGTCACCGTGTGTGCACAACCTTTTGTGCTCGACTTTGTGGTCATCTCGTTAAAACAGAAAGGGTATGACGCCATACTCGGAAGAGGATGGCTGGTGGTAGCGAAGGCAAACCACAACTGGAAACGGAATACACTCTCGATGGAGAGCGGAGGCAAGAAATTTACTATTGATCTCCTGACCCAGTTGGTGAGCGAGGAACTTGCCTCTTCCTCGGGATCTGAATCTGAAGGGGAGAATGACCCACGAGACGAAAGCAGAGAGGGGATGGATCCGGATGCCGAAGGCATACTAAAACTCGGAGGATGCTGGTCGGAGGATGACACGGATTCACTAAATGGATTGTTCCATTGGCAGCAGGAGGATTATGAGATGTTCTCACCCTCTTGTAACGTATTAAGCGTCGAAAAAGAAGAGCCAGATCAATATCCTCCAGAGTACGGGGAGTATAAGGAAGGAGAAGCCACAATGGACACCGTACCAGCACATCAGTTTAAAAACAAGGAGGCTATGAAGTACGAAGAACTGACGGTGAAACCTTTGAATTTGGGTACGGAGACAGATGGGAAAATCATTCTAGTAGGGGACGATTGGAACCCAGTATTGAAAACGGCAGCATTCAAGATCTTCATCGAGTACAAAGATGTATTTGGATGGACATAAGGATTTGAAGGGGGTCCTACCGGAGTTATGTGTTCATCGTATCCTGTTGGTACTAGGCGCAGTACCAGTACGACAGCGGCCGTACAGAATGAATAAAAACTATGCTGCAAAAGTACAAGAGGAGATTGAACGAATGCTGGAGGCTAAAATTATCTTCAGGGTGCAGACTAGTGAATGGGTATCCCCCATCGTAATTTCTCTTAAGAAGGATGGCAACCAGATCCGGATTTGTGTCGACTTCCGGCGTCTCAATGCAGTCACTATTAAGGATCTGTTTCCCATACCGTTTACAGACTCTATTCTTGAAGAGGTGGCCGGCCATGAAATCTATTCATTTATGGATGGATTTTCTGGCTATAACCAGATATCAATCGCGGAGGAAGATACGTTGTAGACGACATTCGTGGTGGAGGACGGAGTATATGCTTACAACCGGATGCCCTTCGGTCTCTGCAATGCTTCGGCAACGTTCCAACGAATAATTCTCCACATTTTCGATAAGATGTTCGTGGGTAACTTCAAGGCGTTCCTGGATGATTGGTCCATCTACAGCGGGGAGGAGACGCATCTGAAGGCACTTGGAGAATGTATGGACAGGTGCCGGAGGGCACGACTCGCACTGAACCCGAAGAAATGCAGATTCATGGTACCTCAAGGTAGACTACTCGGACACAGTGTGTAAAGCGGGACTTAAAATAGACCCGGATAAAGTTCGGGTGATTGTGGAAATGGAACCCCCACAGGATGTCTCAGGGGTAAAATCCTTTTTGGGACACATCGGATATTACCGGAGGTTTATAAAAAATTTCTCCCAGATATCTTACCCCCTGGATAACCTTACAAGAAAAGGGGAACCGTACGTATTGTTAGGAATAAGGTGTCTCAACCTTGGATAATTCCTATTCTTGTTATTTGTTTTGTAAATGTATTTTTTGCAAATAATGTAATTAAGTGTGAGTGTACATGCCTAGTTGGCATGTTGATGTGTCACTCCACTTGATGTGTCGGCATCTTGTGCGTAAGGAGATCATGATTGAAACGGTCATGACGGATTCCTATGACGCGTAAGAACTATTTAAAGAATGTGCTATGACAGGTGTAAGAGCATCTTATGACTTGGGCCTATTTGGGCGCCCAAGAAGAAGTGGTTGGTGTGTGTAAGAGAATATGCCAAAAATAGGTTGGTATGACAGATTCTCTTACACTTCTCTTGTGACCGTTATTTTTGGCGGATTCTATGACAAGCTGTCATAGTCTATTCTAGGGATGGACGCCTATTCTTGGGATTGCATGTAACAACTGTGTACATGTGGCTTTGTGCATGGGTCTTGGTGGTTGTGCCTATTTTTGGGTCCAGAGGAGTCTATATATATGATGCTGCTCCTATGGGAGAGATATAACAAAAATTTAAGTCTTGTTGGCTTTGTCTCTCATTTCCTGAAAGAACTTGCATTGCAAGTGTATTGTAATCTTTGTGTTGAAGATAATACATTGTGCAAGTTTTGGAGTGCTGGGGTTTTTTATCGAAAGGTTTTCCCCAGGGTATATCATTGTGTCATTCTCTATTTTTCTGTATGCATTGTATGTGGTTGCAATATC
Source organism: Chamaecyparis obtusa (assembly GCA_027943335.1). NCBI lineage: Eukaryota > Viridiplantae > Streptophyta > Pinopsida > Cupressales > Cupressaceae > Chamaecyparis > Chamaecyparis obtusa. The sequence continues at coordinate 151,333 of BSBK01005081.1, forward strand.
TTTGTTAAAGTAGTCAACGAATTTGAAATTGTAAGGATTTATAAGAATTTGCACAATACTCTCCTATAGAGATTAGTGTAGGAAGCTGTTTTCACACCTGAGTTTCCTTACACGTATGGGGAACGGTGTAGTCGGAATCCTTCGAGGAATTGAAATCACGATTGTTGGCGGCACCAATATTGGCCTACCCGAACTGGGACAGAGAATTTCATGTGCACGTTGACGCCTCCAACTATGCAATAGGTGCAACATTGGCACAAGTTGGGGATCATGGGTTGGATCACCCGGTCTACTTCGCCAGTAGACTACTCTTGAAAGCTAAGAGGAATTACAGTACAACCGAACAAGAAGCTCTCGGCATGGTTTACGCAGTACAAAAGTTTCGACATTATTTGTTGGTGACACCCTTCACCTTCTATGTAGACCACCAAGCTCTGATGTACTTGGTGAACAAACCAATTATTCAAGGACGAGTGAGTCGATGGCTGTTATTACTGCAATAATTCACATTCAATATTATAGTACGGCCAGGGAAGAGCCATGTGATTGCTGACCAACTGTCATGAATCAAGTCGGGAGAACGAGCGGAGGGGGTGAATGACAATTTCCCGGACACACACCTATTCCGGATTGCGGTTTTACCATCCTGGTACACTCGTATTGGCGAGTACCTATCGACGTCCCAGTTCCCTCGAAACATGCCACTAGGGGAACGACGCAAACTAGTTCTGAGAAGCCGAACGTTCCAACTTATTAATGGGCTTCTCTACAAAATGGGGACAGATCAAGTACTCCGACGGTGTGTGATGGAGGGAGAGATCTCGGGTATCTTGAAGGAAGCTCACGAAGGACCGGCAGGAGGCCATATGGGGCTAGACACAACGGCTAGAAAAGTACTGCTTGCGGGACTATGGTGGCCAACGCTACACAGTGACACCAGAGAATGGGTCGGCAGTTGTGATATGTGCCAAAGGGCTGGGAAACCACTAAAACGAGATTTTATGCCATTGAACCCTTCGGCTGCGCAGGAGTTATTTGAACGTTGGGGGCTTGATTTTGTGGGGCCCCTAAAAGTTAGCAGACCTCGGCGGTGTACATACATTGTGGTAGCTACGGAGTACTTGACGAAGTGGGTCGAAGCACGGGCCCTACCCGATAACACCGCTGTAAGTACAACCAGGTTTATTTATGAACAAATTATCACGAGGTACAAAATCTCGCTTCAGATAACCAGTGACAGAGGAGGCCATTTTGTGAATCATGTGGTGAGACTCCTTACTACGGAGTTCAAAATTTTTCACTCCTTGTCTAGTCCGTATTATCCGAGAGCCAACGGTCAAGCGGAGGCGACCAACAAGATTCTGGTCTCGGTCATCTATAAGTCATGTGGGGTGGAAAAGGAAGATTGGGAGGAGAAACTGCCGTCGGTGTTGTGGGCCTACCGCACCACTTACAAGGTGACGACGGGCCAGACACCGTTCCAATTGATGTACAGACAGGAGGCGGTAGTGCCGATGGAGTTCATGGTGCCAAGCCTCCGAATTGCTATTGAGAATAAACTTGGCGATATGGAGAGCCTGAGGGAGCGCCTATATGCCCTAAACAAGCTCGATGAACGAAGGCTAATGGCACAATGGGCGACAGATGTGGTCCAGCAACAAAGGAAACACTGGCACGACCAACACATCCGCCGGACGAAGTTCACTCCGGGGCAATTAGTATTGAAATATAATGGCCGAAATGAGATCAAGCCCGGCAAGTTCAAGGTCAAGTGGTTAGGCCCCTACAAGGTCCGAGAGGTTGCAACAAATGGGTCTGTAAAACTCTGGACCCTCGACGGACAGGAAATCCCGGAGGCTGTCAATGGTTCAAAACTTAAAGTATATCATCAGAGGCTGGAGGCTGGAGGCAGCAGCCTGGCAATTGACGAAAAATTGAAAAAAAAAAAAAAAGCAAAAAAAAGCAAAAAAAAAATAATAATAAAAAAATAAAATAAAAATAAAGGGACCACCGTACGACCGTACGGCAAAAGGAAGACGCTTAAAATAAAATAAGAGGAACACCGTATGGCCATTATTTTCGAACGAACATGAAAATGAACGGTAGAAGCTATTAAGCAACACCGCACGACAATTTAAAAGCTTTTGAAGGCAGGAATAAAGGCATCGTATGGCCAAACAGGCGAAAGAAGAAAGGAGGGGGTGACCGTACGGCAGCACAGGCACGAAGGCAAAGAGAACCGTGTGGCAATAAAAATATTCAAAGGCAAGAAACTCGAAGGCATTGAACGACGATTTTTGAGAGTTTGACAGCGATTAGAATCGGGTTACATGATGGTCTCGAATTGGGACGATGGGAGTCGGTTGATTCGATAGTTTCAAAAGATGAATGCTAAGTCTCAAGGGTATTGAAACGGTTTCACGAAACCACTACCACTGATAATGATCAATGCGGTCGTCGGCTATCGGTCTTTGTAAACAGAGAGGAGGTTGAGTGGACATTCATGTCACAACGTGGTTATGCCTTGGACTTGTCGTGAGAGAAATGATGGCAAACATTGGATATATGTATGTCAACAGTCCTCGTGCAGGAGATCCGAAACTCGAAGATTTGAGTTCCTTCCGTACAACGATTGAGGATGATTGAACGACGTCTGGGCATTCATCAAAGGCAATGATGTCGAATGTTCAATGTATTAACACCTAAACAGCTTAAAGAAACCATTATATGTATTGCTAACCAATTTATGTCACATGGAGACTGAGAGGCATATCTTTTAATAGCGAGAAGCCTGTTTTGCAGCGGTAGTTCCATGCCGGATTGTAACAATCATAAGAACCCGAGAGCCATACTTGCTAGTGTCATGATCGCACGAGACCCAAGAGGAAGATGTGTTTAGCGGAAGGATATAACGTATGTACATGCTGTGACTTGTGTGGTTAGGAGATACAATCTTGGACCGCAAATGGCCCGCAAGGAGTGATTCGAATGGTGGTTGTGTCATTGCCAAATGACAGACAGAGATGAATAGGGTTGGGATCTTGGCACTTGGAATATTTAAAGGTAGTGATAGTCCCGTGCGGTGGTGATAAGAAATCGCATTTTGGGAGTGAGAAGTAAGGAGGCGGTTGAACATATTACATGCCGTGGATGAAGACATACAGAATGCTTTAATATTGTAAAATATATGAATACGTGAATGGTTTGTTGGTCTGTACGGTCACAACAACATGCATTTCTTTCCACCAGAAAGGCAACCGTGCGGTGAAACAGGAGGGCACAAGGATTCCGCACAGGCATTTTTGCACTCTTAATGGCATGTTCATGAAGACTGTACAACATTGAAGGCGAGCATTTCATAATTCATAAGAATAATAACAATTAGTTATATCCGTACAGTACGGAAGAGGAGTGAAGACAAGGGCGAAAAGCAGTTGAATAACGGTTATTTACTTCAGCCAGGACAAGAAATCATCAAAATGCAATCTGCAGGCAAAAGAAATTGGAAGAAGAAATTGAAAGAGGGTTCCAGCAACATGAGCAGACATACACCAAAGGTTGTAGGCAGGGGCACTGGGAAGAAGCTGCAAGTTTACAGGCCTCAAATGGCACCTGCAGGGTCTCAGAAAGAGGCAATTATAGCACAGAATATTACCTTTGAGGGTTTGAATGGCTTGGACTGCCGTAGATGGTGGCAGGAGAATAATAATGATCCAAACACTTGCATTTTCAAGGATAATTTGGCACGGGCTTAGGTACAATGGGCAATTCAAATGCCCATATTCTGCATTCGGGATTTTGAAGGCGCACTGCGGGCACTAATTGAAGCCTTTCATAGTTTTTCGAAGACTAGCACCATAGCGTACTTGGGGCATTCTGTGACGGTTTCATTTACAGCAGTGGAGTTTCGCAGAGTCTTCGGGTTACCAGAAAGAGGAGCACAGGTGGATTTGAAATCACAGAAGTTGGCCACGGAAACCAAGGATTTTTATATTAGACTTGTTTGCAGGGACGACCTCACAGCTACGGAGGAGTCTCTCCAGCAAACGTCTCATCACCGTGGCATCAAGAAAACATTCATTCGGAAGGGGCACTGGCGCGCACTTATGGATTTGGTGAAGAGTAGGCTTACGGGGGCTAGCCGTGCCTCAGACATTTCATTTCAGCAGATTGCGTTAATGAACTATCTTTTGCCCGATAGGTTGTATGACTGGGCGACGGTGTTGGCGGAACGGATGTACGCCTTCATGACTCTGCAGCACCGTACGTTCTACATGCCACATTATGCGATTGGCCTGTTCTTGGATGCTGCAGAGCGTTAGATTCCAGCAGAGATTTTAGCATCCGAGCTCAAGTCGGGACCCTTGGTGCCAGGTGAACCCCCGATCATGCGGTGGCGTCACTTAGATACCCTCGGAGGCCAGAAGATAGGTTCGGGGAAATGTAGCAGACCGGAGGTAGAAGCGAGTAGAGACACGGACAGTGGTCGGGAGGCAACCTCTGAAGAGGGCAGCAGTCTGGAGGACAATGATGAGGAGGATGTGCGGGTGGTGTCAGTTGTCCCGCTATTATTTCCCCGTCCGGTACCCTCCAGTGGGACCACAGTTGCTTTGGTTCCCGGTCCCACGGCCATTCCAGCATTTGGCCACATTCAGATCCCAGTGCAGTTATCCGTACCTATTGCCACGCCTATAGCAGAGATGGTAGCAACTCAGACAGTGGGCGATCACCCAGTAGAGGTTTCCACAGTAGCCGCTTCCCCAGAGAGAGCTGCCAGTTTGGAGGCATTACCAGATTTTGAGACAGGGTTGGAGACAGGAGAGAGCGAGGGTCTCCCTTCAGGTAGAGACATGGTGGAAATGATGGAGCAAATTGCAGATCAGGGTAGGTCGGAGCCTGGCGAGGTACGACTGGAGATGGCAGGATCTGAGCCGGTTGTAACATTTGGGGACTCAGTGTTGATCGAGTCCGACCACGAGGGTATGGAGGGCGGAGGGCCTATGGAGGATTTGTCGGCACTGGTGAGTCAGAGTCAGCCATCCGTGTTAGATCGGGCGAGTGTGTTCTAGGCACAGAGGTCTATCACACCAGTAGCCCGGGGATCTGCGATTGTGTCTCCTTTGCGAGAGGACTTCCAGGTAGCGGTAGGCACATCAGGGGGTGTAGGAGACAGCCGAGGGAGTGTTGAGCCGGAGGCAGCCATGGTGCCGGCACGGAAGGGGAAACCAATTGAAGTCATGATGGAAGAGGATTTGGGAGAGTACATGAACACTCTTGAGTTGGTGATTGATAAGGGTCGACAGTTGGTGCAGACGGTCCTTACGGCATGCGAGGAAGGAGAGGCTCGGGAAAGGGCTCGGGAGGCAGCAGAGAGATCTTGGGAGGAGATGGCCACCGAGTTAGCCGCAGAGCGTCGTGCCTGGCAGGAGGAACATGCACAATTGTTGGCACAGCTGGAGACAGCCAATGCCGCCAAGAGTCTTGTTGACAGCCGGTTTGTTCAGAAGGATGCCGAGTTCCAGGAGGCTACCTTGATGCTAAAGGAAGTGGTTGAGGTTAATTCACAGCTTCAGACAGACTTGTCCATCCGCACGCAGCAGGTCTACCAGCTGAGACAGAGGGCTACTTCATCAGCTTTCCAACTGTCGGTTCCAGGGACGCCCCCTTCTACTTAGCTGTTTTTTGTTTCTTTTCTGTACTGGGCATTATCTCCATTTTTTTGTAAGTTGTCGGAGACGACTTGTTTTTTTTTGGGGGGGATGATGTTGTTGGCATAAATGTTGTACGGGTGTAATAAAGTTATGTTATGTTATGTTAATCTCGGCAGTTAGTAACCGAGACTGTTACAACGCGACGTTTGGTCGTGACCCTTCGGGGATTATATGTATACACTTGTGCCTATGTTGTAGACACGATTGCATGTACAAGTTCTTATGATTATGAATGAAATAGCCTATTGTCTTCTATGTTGCGTACTTGAATATCTGATTGTGGTTACATATCTGTCTGTTACCCCACGAGGGTAAACACCCAAGTCCCCCATCCCCTATTTTGAAAAATAGTTGTACTTGTACCCGTACCCAAAGTACCCAAGTACCCCCATCCCCGTGCAACCTTGGAACTTCAATGTTATTGATCTAGATTTTGTACTATTTACCTAAGATACTGATGTGTAGGTATATGCCCGGGATGTGGGCGGATGTAGATTCTGATTTGGGTGCCCTGTGGATGCCACCCGGAAGCGCATCCTGGCCCCCCGGATGCCTTGTGATGTTTTTGTTGGAAAACAAAACAAACATTTTGTCCCAATTTTGAAACCGAACACGAAATAAATCTGACGGTGTTTGGGAAATAGACGGTGACTGGGAAATCTGATGGCGTGCAAGATAGCTGGAGCCGTATCCAGACTCTCGCTCCTTTAGACTTCATTCGAATTATATTATGAGAAATCAATAATATCAATATGAGGTTTCTTTTTATTTTTTATTTGTTTTTATCATTTGTTCTTTTATTTTTATTATGTTTCTTCTTTTTTAAATTAAAATTGATATATTAAAATATTAATAACATTTAAGAAATTGTTTATTATTAATATATGATATTATTTATTGCACTTCTTTGCATATATCATATATGATATATATTATATATAATTAGTTATATTTATAATTTATATATATATATATATATATATATATATATATACACACACACGCATCCAAACGCATCCGCATCCCCTAAAAATTTTTTTTACGCATCCGCATCCCGCATCCACACCCGAATCGGTAACTTAGCTATTTACTATACTCCACATATGCACAAATCTGAACTTTGAATTTCCTGACACCTGTGCAACAGTGGTGAATATTGGTAATCAGTTTCTATTGTCAATACATCAGTTTCTTTTTATGTGGCTCATGCTTTTTGTTGTCTTCAGCATAAAATTTTGAATTCATTTTGTTAAAAATGGTTTTTGGTTTATCCAGTCTTTGCATGCATAGTGGGTTCAGTTGTTCAAATTTCTAATTTGCAGTGTATATTTGTAACATTGTATTGCAGAATGTGAAAGCATATTTAAGAAGAGGAACTGCAAGGGAAATGCTTGGTTACTACAAGGAAGCTATTGAAGGTACAGATTTAGTTATTTTATGCCAAGCAGATCTAGTTTTATTGAGAAATTGCAACTAAGGAATTCATTTTGTCATAAATCCATAGGAACAAACATCGTTTGTAGAATTCTTCTGTTACCAACTTAGTTCTTATTGGCAGGGATAGGTAAAACAATGGAAATGTTGAAATTGCAATCATAGATGAGATGACATCATTGATTTCAGTTCAATGTTACAGTTTTTCATTTCCTTGTCACTTGCTTTTGTTTCCCCCCTTCTCACTGTGTCTGTGTGATTATTTTATAACAACTATGCGAGATTTGTACAAATAAATAGTTAGCTAAGCTGCTAAACCCTGGTCAATTTTATGTAAGGAATATTTTGTGTTGCTACATCTGATCTGTTCGACCCCATTTTAATTCTTTTTCCATTTGTATTTTTGTGTGGAACAGATTTCAACTATGCGCTTGTTCTGGAACCAACCAATAAAGTTGCAAATCTTGCAGCAAATAGATTAAGGAAGCTATTTGGATAAATGTTGGAAGCTACATTATTGGAATATTTGCTATAGGTAACTCAATTGGAAGTGCAGATTCGTCAATTTTGGCTATAAGGTGTTGAGAAGTCCAGTATTTGAAGGTAATGACTACAGTAGCTCATAAGCATATAGCTTGTGACAAATTGCTTTATCAGATCACACTCTTTTTCCCAACGTTTGCAAAATCCTGTATGCTAGAGACGACGGCTCCTATCTTGAGGATCTAATTGAACATCATGATGACATAATTTCCTACTGTCTTTTGAAGTAGGTCTATCTCATTCTTGGATATACATTCAAATGTAAATGCAATCATGTCATAAATCTGCCAGTACGGATTAGCATCCGTTTACAAGGCTATTTGATCTTATTCTTGTAACCTGACTGCAATAATGGGATATTTAATTTTAAACTGATATGCTGCGTCTTTTTGACATAAAACCCCATTTTTGTTTTGCTACTTTGTTCCTGCTTGAGAACGAAACGTTTGACAGTTCCTAATTCTGAGCACAAATTTATTTTGGATGGATGTACTTTGTTTCATGCCAGGAGAACATCCAAGGTTTGAAGTAGGGAAATTTGCATCAATTTGAGAGCAATCACGATGATCAAAAGTTAATCTCTGTAGTTAGGGATGGTAAAGTGACAGATTCTGATGTCACATGCCTTTTTTCATATCTTTAGAATATTAATATTTATACTTTTGGAATAATGGGAGGTAGATAGCTTAACTGATAGAGATGTTGAAACTCATGGATTGTTGCTGACACGTACATGTTAGTCTTCTGATCTTTAAATCTTTTCAATTCTTTTCCCTCCCTTGTAGTGAGCAGCACACATGAATTTATTTATCAATATGGAGAGTAGCATGGTATGCATCAGTGAAATAACTTGGTACCTTGCAACTGCTTGATGGGTTTTTCTAGTTTGAGCGAAGTTTCTTGCATCTGAGAACACCTTTATTACTAGGCAAGTACTCTTAAGGAGTTCTTCCCATAAGATTGAACTCCCATACGATTGAAATGATGCAAGGAATAACATCTAATATTGATAAATTTGTGTTTAAAACTATGGAAGTATTATTTCTATTATGAAGATTTAAATGTAGCTTTCCTATTATTTTTAGATGCAAGGTTTGAAGTATAATTATCAAAATGTCCTTTTTAAAATATCTCAAATTTCTCTATTTAAGCTGGAAGTCTGAACCAAAAAAAGTTGTTGAGATTATTGTGCTCTTAAGATCTCCATCCATATGATTATGACAGGAATGTATGTCCACTGTGCTAGGCCTTTGAATGGATGGCCTTTTAGAGCCCATCCATTCAGTGATTTTTATGTGATATTTTGATTGCGAAATTTGCCTGGATGTTCTTATTCTTATTTACAGAAAAAATATTTATCGCATCATCTAATTTAGTGAAATATAGTTAACAAGTCATTGAAGATTGCAGGACGTTATAGAGTAAGGAATCTAACATTAATGGTTGAGAATTTGAAGAACGCACTTCACAAAAAATTCTAAAAATTTCTTACCTTTGAAATGGAGGGAAATCACTTATTTTGTTGCAAAATGTTGAACTTGTAATTTTACAGCAGTTAAGTTGCAGCTATAATTCATTTGTTTTTAATATATATTGACCATTCAGTGTATTTATCCTTTTTTTTTTGGAAAAAAGGAGTAAACGCTTTTGACTTGGAACTGGCAACTGGTGTGGTCACAAACAGGGGACGTTAGCCCTATTTAAACATTCAACAATAGCACCTTAGCGGGGTTTGAACCTTGATGGCAAGAACACCACAATTTAGCCATCACAATATGCCAATATTGGGGATTCAGTGTATCTGTTTTGTCACAAGTAAACTTGTGCCATTATTCATCATATATGTTAAAAAGTTCTATTAAATTTCCAATCATTTCAAGATGTTTTAAAATTTAAATCAGATAAATAATCCTGAAGTTATGCAACACCTATTACCTTCCGAAGTGGTTTTGGTGTTGAACAGCTTGGTCTTATATGGTGTTATCTTTCAACTTTTATTTTTTACTTATTTATGTACCGAAGGTTACTATTTTTTTCAATTGTATGACCAATCGTGTATTAGAGTGTTTTTAAGAGTTCAATGATTTGCTTACAAGTTCCAAGGAGAATCGGAAATCACGACAAAAAAAACATTGATCAATTTGAACTGTTGTAAAATTAATCAACTGAATATCCTATGTAGTCATTATATAGTATATTTTCTAGTTTACCTTGATAAAGTATTTTAGCAGCAGGAAACTTCAACAGTATCTCTGTAGAAGGTTGTGTTTTAAGTAGTGAAGAAACTGAAGCACAAGCAAACCCGCGTTTTCATTCAATAGTAGACGAATGTGAGCAAGCTGTACCTTATCCCTGTTGGCTTTATTTGTCGTGTGGCCACTTATTGCAGTGAAGATTGCTGGCCTCTCACAGAAAATGGAAAATTATACAACCAGCCAAGACTATGCTATTACATTCCCTCTTGGAGCTGTAAATTGATGAACAGAAAAAAAATTGACGAGCAGTTATGACAGTTTGTGGGATGAGGAGTGTTGCAGGATGTAAATAGAATTTGTAGTGTTCATCTACCGGTGCAGTTTGATTTGGTCTGTTTCTTTTCGTTTTATGCATTATGATATGTATGTATATCAACGTGTGGTTCTAATGCACAGAACTAAAACAATTGATTAGTGGTTAGGCGACTGTAGATGTCTGAGCCTGATACTATGTGGTTTAACAAACCTCATGACTTGATCTGGTTATCTGTTCCAATGTAGGAATGTCTCTGTGGTTGGGTTTTGCACTTCTGTGAATAAGGGTGGACTGTCATTTTCCTGTATTTCCGCACATAAATATTTTGGAGTGTCCCAATTTTGGCCTTCATTTGTCTTCCAGAAAACTGTGAATCATCTATCTCGTAAACTTTAAAATAGAATTTACAGATTTTGTAGTTTGGTACTTGAAAAAGTTAATAGCATTACTTGGGTAAAGGATGTTTCGGAAATCTACTTCTAGGGTTACAAAGGTTTAATATGAAGAAACCTGTTTTTATGGTGCTGAGCGTGTGAACAGTGATTACTGGAAGAAAAGTCGTCTGAAGGAGGAACGGGAAAAGAAAATATGCACGCATGTAGAACAAATATTTGAATAAAGAGCTAGCACCTATGTTTTGCTGCAATTATTATAAAAATCAAATATTTCAATAAACACAGTTGATGTTAATACTTGTAAAATATGAAAACCTAATATTTTTGTTATTATAGTTATATTTCAAAAGTATAAGGTAGTGACAACATTAATAAAATGTCAAAAGTACTGGTGTTATTGGTGAGAATGTTTGGCCCAATAGGGTCTATCAAAGATTAATTTTGTATCGAGTGTAAAAATCCCAAATGAATTGGATGGAATAGATACTTCGCTAAGCCTTTACGTAAAATTGAAGGAATTTGCTCCATTCAATAGAAAGGAGCACCAAAATAAATTAAGAATAGATGTAAAAAAATCATTTTTATTTCAATGTAACACTAGTTTTTTTTTTCTTTACATTTAAAATCTTACCAGTTGGTAAGATGTACGTAAAAAATAAATTAGAGCCAAATTTAAATATTGAAATAGGCATTGCTCAATATAAAATATATGTTTTGAATGAGTTGATGATTTTAATGATGTTCATAAGATTGAACAAATTAAGGGCCCATTTGGTACATGGAATATGGGCCCTAATTCCAGAATACCATTTTCCGATTATTGTCTTCCATGTTTGTGTCCATCTAAATAAGTTGGAATTGGAATTTCGGAATTTCAATTTTGCCCACAAAACGGGCATTTTGTCTTCCACTTGAAAAGGTGGAATTAGAATTAGAGGCTCTAATTCCCATTATCGAATGCCAATTTATAAAATTGTCGGGTTTGCGTGCAAAGTATAATGCTTTGAGGTTTGCATTTTGACCGTTCATTTTCACCATGTCTTGGGATAATTTTCGAGCTCCCGTTTGGTTTTCACCGCACTCTGCAACACCTAGTCTGCTCTATCGACTACTCTGCAACACGTTTTCACCGCTCTCTGCAACACCTAGTCTGCAACTGGACTACTCTGCAACACGTTTTCACCGCTCTCTACAACACCTAGTCTGCAACTCGACTAGTCTGCAACAAGTTTTCACCGCTCTCTAGACACTTTCTCTCGCATAATTTCCTCGCGTGGGAGCTTCTTTGTCAGGTAAGTTTGGACACTTTCTCCCACATTATTTCCTCTTCGCTCTATCGCCTACCTGACCCTAGGGTTTGAAGGTGTTCAGTGAGAAATGTTCAATGAAAAAGTAGGTTCATCGCAACAAGTAGATTCCATTGCCAATACTATAACTTATGGTTGCCTAGGGTTTGGTTTGCATGGAATTTTTATGCAATGAAAGAGCCGAAGTGAAATGTGTAGTTGCTTTCGTGGACGATTTCCTGCTTTGACCTCTGTTCTTAATATTATCAAGCCTCGAGGTATTTCTTCAAGATTTGGAGGCAGATTAGTTTGTTTTTTTGTCGAATGTAAAGGTTTTTGATAAAGATCACATTAACCACAAATAGGCTTCGGAAACTATGTGCTGTGCTCTTTCTCCTTTCGGCAGTTGTGAGCGCACTCTGATGCTTCGCAGAATACGGAGCTTAGATTTAACAGACATTAACTGAATTTACGTTTTTTGCACGCTAGAAGTTTGTAGAAAATCCATTCCAACACATGACAGGCAAGTTGAATAGATTTACATCCTAATAATTTTTTTATTGTAACGGCTGTGCTCTACACTCAATTCCATCCCACTAACATAAAGCTTACTCTTTGGCTTGAACAAAATTACAGTGAGGAACACCCACAATCTGACGCTTGAAGGCACATCCATTGTAGAGAGTTTGTCAATTCTTTGAAACTAATTGGCAATGCCCTAGAGATTTTCAAATTAAGATTTAACATTTTGCCTAGGGCTTATTTCACATGGGTTTTTTGTGAAGTGAAAGAGAAGAAGTGAAATGTTTGATTTGCTTTCTCAGACAGTGACAGTGACAGTTCTCTTTTGATAGTCACAGTTTGACTGTGACTGTAAAAAGAGAACTGTATCCTTTTTACTTTGAATGTATTGGTATTGAACCATGCAAATATGGGCTCATTGCCACTTGAATGTATTGGTATTGGTACTGAACCATGTTAACTTGTAGTCTCATAAACATGTTACGATATATAACACCAATTTCAGTTGAAGATAGTTTATAATTCTGTGGTCATTGAACCACTTATGATTGTCCTCATTACAATATGGTTGCAACATGAATTACACAATTCATGTATATCTGATAATGTTCCCAAAATTATGCTTAGTCTAAATCTCACCCTCATTTTGATCAAGTTTGACAAAGAAAGTCAGTCATATACCCTTTTCTGACTTGAGATCTAAACCGCAAACATGGCTATTGCCTTTCCGCTCTGATTTGGGAGTGAAAATATGCATATAAAGGAATGATAGGCTACACTCTATAATGCCCAAAGAAGAGAGAGGCTTCGCTGTTGCTTTTTGCATATGCTTTCCTTCTCACTTCCATGCCTTTTGCTTTATATTAGGTTGTAAGGCAATTAGGTGACCCTAACAAACATCATTTGCTTGCATTTACAAATGCCATTTGTCTACCTCATTTGCCTAATAAAAGAAAAGCAAAATCCACTTTTCATGTAGGATTATTTACCCTAAACCCTTATTTTGGGTACTTTTTATTTATCTTCTTTTTTATATCATTTTGTGTGAGTGTTCATTTTTGTTGATCTTTAAAATTTGAACTTAACTCCTTTCAAATAAATTTCAACTTTCAATTCATTCATTCATTCTCGTGTTGAAGTCAAATTTACAAGTGTATAAATGACTTGGTTTAGTTTCAAAATAAACATGGTTCTCATGTTTGAAAGTTCGAATTGTATAAGAAGCCCAAAACAATTCATTTCCCATCAATCATTCTAATCATTTCCTACACCAAAGCATTCAAATTGTGTGCTTAAGTCAAGTGTAAAAGAACATCACCTCTAGATCATTTCATTGATTCAGTGTTCCCTTTGCTCCAATTTTAATTGATTTAGCACTCCTCTTGATCCCTTTTTAGTTGACCTTTACAAATTGAATTAACATCTCCTTAAAATATTTATGCAAAATAATTACATTTTAGAACTATGGTAGAGTATATTGTCATAGTAACTTTATTGATAGAGAGACATCTAATTCAGTCGAGCTTCCTCAATTTTATATATAATTTGTTATGGACTGTTTTTCATTTTGGAGTATCAGTCGAATGAGAAAGTTGGCTACATATAGAGGTCCCTTTTAAAGTCTTTATAGTTAGCAAGTCGGGTAAGATCATGTACTTCAAACTTGGTTTGAATCATATAGAGGTCCCTTTTAAAGTCTTTATAGTTAGAAGTTTCAAACCAAATTGGTTTGAAACTTCAAGATGGTCACTAATACTTGGCAACGTCTTCAATAAGCATTCTCACACCAATATACTTGGCAACGTCTGATATGCAACTTCTTTATTTGATTGATCACTGTCATTTCATTGTTATTGATGACAACTTTACCATAAAAGACCACTATCCAATTACTGTGCTTGTTCACTATTACAAGGCCTTTGTTCTGGTTCATATTCAACTGGTCATATGCACCTTCTCTTTGTCATTCATAGCCTCATGTCTTTTCATTTATGTTGTCTTCACTCATTGGTTATTGAATTTTCATTCCCTTGCATGTTCTTCATTGTCCTTCTATCTTCAATATTGCTTTGAACACATGCACTTTGACCATCACGGTCTCTTTCAAGCTTGTATACCTTCTTTAAGTCCTTGTTTAATAGTGATAGTGACAGTTCTCTTTTTACAGTCACAGTTTGACTGTGACTGTAAAAAGAGAACTGTATCCTTTTTACTTTGAATGTATTGGTATTGAACCATGCAAATATGGGCTCATTGCCACTTGAATGTATTGGTATTGAAGTATTGGTATTGGTACTGAACCATGTTAACTTGTAGTCTCATAAACATGTTACGATATATAACACCAGTTTCAGTTGAAGATAGTTTTTAAGTCTATGGTCATTCAACCACTTATGATTGTCCTCATTACAATATGATCGCAACAGAATTATTCAACCACATAGCCCATATGAGGACAATCATAAGTGGTTGAATGAGGACAGTCACATAGCCCATATAATTCTGTGGTCATTCAACCACTTATGACTGTCCTCATTTGTGACTGTCCTTGTCAGCAGGTAAAGTATGAACTGACAGTATGCTCCACATTAAGTCCTTGTTTAATAGTGACAGTCACAGTTCTCTTTTTACAGTCACAGTTTGACTGTGACTGTAAAAAGAGAACTGTATCCTTTTTACTTTGAATGTATTGGTATTGAACCATGCAAATATGGGCTCACTTTCACTTGAATGTATTGGTATTGGTACTGAACCATGTTAACTTGTAGTCTCATAAACATGTTACGATATATAACACCAGTTTCAGTTGAAGATAGTTTATAAGTCTGTGGTCATTCAACCACTTATGATTGTTCTCATTACAATATGGTCGCAACAGAATTATTCAACCACATAGCCCATATGAGGACAGTCATAAGTGGTTGAATGAGGACAGTCACATAGCCCATATAATTCTGTGGTCATTCAACCACTTATGACTGTCCTCATTTGTGACTGCCCTTGTCAGTAGGTAAAGTATGAACTGAATAAAGTTATTTTTTTCTCAATTAATTTATGGTCACTTACATTGTTCTGTGGTACTTTCTCTTGATGGTAATTACTTTCATCATCAACCAAATCAGCAGATACCATATTCCCTTTCTTGTCTACATATGTTGTATACTCAACCTACAACTCTATTCACTGATTATGCATTATAGTTGGGTGTTTTCTTATGTTGTTTGGTGATTGTTTTGTTGGTATGTTTAGGTAATTGATGGATCTCATTGATGATATTGAACTTGAAGGACAATTTATGAGGAGGAGAAGACTCCTGCCTATTGTTGTAGTTCTTCTTGCCACCCTTGTCGCAACCATAGCAGTGTCTGTAAAAGAAGGTAGTCGAAATATGTGTAAGCGGAAAAGAGATGTAATTCCTTTTTATAAGTGTATTATCAACTCCAATGAGACAGATTGCTTTGACCAAATATGCATGAGTAGACAATCCTTCTTTAAACTAGCCAATATTTTAAGGCAAAATGAAAGCATCAGAGATACATAATACCTCGCGTTAGAAGAACAATTAGTCATGTTCCTCCATACTCTTGGCCACAATCTGAGGAATTGTAAGATTGCCCATAACTTTGGGCACTCCGAAGAGACAGTAAGCTGATACTTCCACAAGGTCTTGAAGGCTATCTTAGCGCTCCATTCGGATTATTTTATACCCCCTGGTCCAAACACTCCTCGGGAAATCAGTGGGAAGACCCTTTTTGATCCATACTTCAAGGTATATCTCCCAGTGGTTCAAATTTTTTTGATTGAGTTGTAATCCTATTATCGCGCGCTGATTAGGTTATGATTTTTATGACTCTAGGACTGTGTGGGAGCAATTGATGGATCCCATATATCAATCACTGTGGATGTCAATGTGCAAGCTAAATATCGCGATAGAAAAGGCAACTTGTCACAGAATGTTATGGGAGTGTGTTCATTTGATTATAAGTTTCAATACATCCTTGCTGGTTGGGAAGGGCCTGCTGCAGATAGCTATGTTCTAGCTTCGGCTCTATCTAGAGCAGATCCACTAGTAGTTCCCCCAGGTTTGTAAAATATGATTATATTACTGAAGCCTATGAAAAATAAGACAATGTTATAACAATGACAATTTGTTTTGTTTAGGTAAATATTATTTGGCCGATGTTGGATATCCAAACGTACCTAGATTTCTCACACCTTATCGGTGCACACGCTACCACCTAAAGGAGTTTTCAAGAGCAAACCCAATAAACACCCCAGAAGAGTTGTTTAATCATCGACACTCCTCACTCAAAAATGTAATAGAGCGTACATTTGGGATTTTGAAGTAGCGTTTTCCTATCTTGAATCATGCGACGTCTTATCAAATCAAGACACAAACAAGGATTGTTTTGGCATGTTGCATACTTCACAACTTCATTACAATAGAGGATGACCTTCCATCCGAGGTAGAATTTGAAGAGGAAGATGGTCGTGATCGGATAGATGTACCAGTGCTTGAGACATATGGGTTGAGCTAGCGTGAAAGAGATGATTGGGGGAAATTTCAAGATGAAATAGCAAGAAGGATGTGGGAAGACTATAGATCTCACTCTTAGTCGGTTGAATAACTACTATGGCAGTGTTTAAACTTTAATGCTAGATTTCATAAATTTCACGAGTTGATATTATATATTAAAAGTTGTTATGGCATATGTAGTGTTGTCATGTTATATTCAATGTTGTTATATTTAATGTTGTCATGTTATATTTAATATTGTCATGTTATGTTTAATGTTATATTTAATGTTTACATCTACGTATATGCCTGTTTGCATATGTTTACATTGCAATTGAAAAGTCATCCCTAACTTAGATTTAGATCTATTCATCAACATTGCGTTATGACATATTGTAGAGTTGTCGTGTTATATTCAATGTTATATTTAATGTTCTCATGTTATATTTAATATTTTCATGTTATGTTTAATGTTGTTATATTTAATGTTTACATCTATGTATATGCCTCTTTGCATCTGTTTACATTGCAATTGATCTTTCACCCTAACTTAGATTTAGATTTGATTATCAACATTGCGTTATGACCTATTTAGTGCTGTCAAAAGAAGTGGGCAACTCATGTTGTGTGTGCCTCAGGTATGTCTACGAATGTATTAATGAACATGGATGCTGAGGTTGAAGTGATACATCCAACTTCTTCTTCCAAGAAGGTATCTTGGACAAAAGAAATGGAACGCAAGTTGCTAGACTTGCTACAGGAGCAAGTGCAGCTTGGTAAAAAAACTGAAGGGGGATTCAAGAAAGAGGCTTGGACCGCCATTGAAAGGAGGTTCAATAATGAGTTGAAAATGAAGCTATCGAAGGATAACTTCAAGAACAAGCTGAAAACTTGGAAGCAAGGCTACAGAGTAATGAAAGACTTGAGGAATACAAGTGGCTTAGCATGGAATGAGAGTACCCAAAGTATGGATGCTAATGATAGTGTTTGGGACGAGTTGTTGAAGGTAACATGGTCTTAAAATATACTTTTAAGTTGAATATTTCTTTTTAAGTAATGAAAGAGAACTAATGAATTCAATTGTTATACCATCATGCAGAGAAAGGAATTTAAAAATGCCAGAATGCATAAGAGGCAGTCGTTTCAATACTACAATGAATTATCTTGTATTGTTGGGAATGACATAGCTGAGGGCACTGCAGCTGCAACAACTCAAGAGACAGAGGAAGATTTCAATGATGAGGAAGATTTCACTTATCATGGTATCGATACTGCATCTTTTGAGATTGCTGCTGATTTGGCTAGTGATAGTATGGATACACTGCCATCGAACCAATCTAGTGGAAGCGATAGAGGGGAAGCATCGTCAAGGAGGACAAAGAGGAAGAGGAGAAGCATTGTAGGTTCCTTGGATTCGATTTGTGAAGTGATCAAAGATATGTTTGCAGGCATTATAGCAGGCCTTACAAAGCCTCTAAAAGTGGATAGAATATCATCTAGAATGAAAACTGATGCAGCGGATATGTATAAAGCACTTAAAGCAATCCCTGACCTTAGTGAGGGTACTATGCTTGATGCATATGATACTCTTTTGCATGATACTGCTGTAGCCATAGGGTTCTTGACAATGACTGAAGGGGAGAGAGTCAAATATATTATACGGAAGTTTGGAGGACTTTAGTTGATCCATGTTTCAAATCAAAACTAATGTTTCATATTAAAACAATCAGACTTATGGATTTAATCTGCTGTTTTTAAAATCTGAGCTTGTGATGGATTTAATTAGAATTATGGATTTAATCTGCTGATTTAGTGAACAATCAATCTTATGAGCATTCTTACATGGGTCAAAACCTAGTTGGGCTTAGGTATAACTTTCTCTAATTTTTAGTTTTGTTAGGTTAAATTTACAAGGTTGAAGAGTTTCTCTTAGGAAATTAAAATAAACAATCAATTGGTACTCCTGAGGCATCAAAGTATTGGCAAATAAGTGATGAAGTTCACCTAACATCAAAGCTGATGAGTTCCTTTTAGGAAGTAAATAAATAGTCAAGTGATACATCTTTGATAAGGACCTTCTGACTTGATATGGGAACAAGGAGCATTTACTCGTTGTATATTGTTGGTGATCTCTTCTGTTGTGATTTGGTCATTCAACATTCAGGGGCTTGAGCTTGTATCAATGCACCTTCTTCTGACCACATAAACATTTGTTTTAGTGGTAGTGCGAGTCACTCCACCAGTAACAGAATAGATCAGAAGAAAGATCCCACGAATCATGTAGGCGCACAAGAACTTTGTATCAATTGTCTACCCAGCATTTAAATCCAATACTCCCAAGCTAGGTGCAAACTCAATTTTTCATGTCACTCAAAACAAGTTCATCAAAGATTACAGAAGATCAGATACATTTATATTGTTGTCAGCTTGGGTCTCACAAGGAGTTCATGATCATTTTAAGATTAACCAGTTAGAGAGGGACAAGATCATAGACTTAAAATCATAGCTAAGGATTGGTATGAAGATTTGGTAGAGCGATAAACTAGTTGGCTAGAGTTCAAAGATTGAACACCAATTAACATCAAGGGCTGTTGACCATATGGTTTTAGTTATGTAGGAGGTTTGATATGTTATATTATTTGATATTCCAATAAAAGTTATTGTAAAGTATATTTGTCATATTATTTGATATTTCAATAAAAGTCATTGTAAAACCTTTAAATACTTGTGGTGTATCGTACCTTCTAGGCATACATGGAATATTTGCCTTGGCTTTGTCATGAAATTCAATCTCAATAGAGTTTGTGATTTTGAAGTTGCTCTCTCCATAATCACAAACTCTACTGAGATTGAATCAAAAACTACATAACTAAAACCATATGGTTGAGTTTTGGCCTTGATAGATGTATCTGATTATAAATCATTCATTCCTTAGATTAATCAAATTGTTAGTTTCTTTTCAATCAACATATTCCTAGATTTGCAAATTTATCCATGACTGCTTATCTCATCTATAAATTTGTTCAATAACACTTTTGTAACTATACATTTGTCATCTTTAACATATTAACAATGAGACTTGACATATGACCATATTTTTGGTCATGCTGTCATGCAGTTGCTCAGATAATAGTATTTTATTATCATTTATAAAACAAAGACCCACATTCTCCTAAATTTTCTGGTGTATTCTTTAGTTTGCCGATCTACTGTTGTCTTTTCATTAGAAGTGGATTGTTTGACTTCTGATATAACTCCTCCAGTGCTTCACCTAAGATGAGTACATCAATAAAATAATTTCCTATTTAGGATTTTGGGCTTCAGACCTTCAGGTTTCTCATCTGGTCTCATGCTTCGCTTCTTGAGGTTAAGTACATGGCATCAATCTATTAATTTGAATGTATCTTGATTCCATGCAATACCCCTGAGATCTCACCCAAGTGGATGACATCAATCTAGGAACATATATATGAATTATGATAAATTAGATGAACATGCACAAAGAATTTACAGTCATAGTTGAAAACACAATTGGTCATTTGTTTTAGGATTTTATATTGGATGGCAATCATTTAGGTTCAAGGTGCCCCGAAGCTTGAGATGCATGTTGAAGATTCTCATGATGACTAGATCTTTTTGGAAACATGCTTTCCCTTTTTGGGCTGATTCTATTCTTGCTTAGGCTGCACCAGAGCATTTTCCAACTTCTATTTTACTCTCACTGTTCCCAGGCTTGCATATTGATGTCTTCCCTTAGCCATAATGAGCTTGGGAATTGGTCAAGCCCTTTGCCATAATAAGCCATCTTTTCTTGTATTAAAGATCTTATATCAAAAATTACAGATTTCAACCATATGTAACTGTTGTATCATCCTAAAAGATAGTATATGACAAGGATAGTCACAAATGTGGACAGTCACTGTAAATACAACATGATAATGTGTAGTTAGTGTAACATGGATCAGTTCAATACCAATACTTCAATACCAATACATTCAAGTGGAAATGAGCCCATATTTGCATGGTTCAATACCAATACATTCAAGTGGCAATTACACAAGGGACACTCACTGTGAGATGTCCTCATTTGGTATTGAAGTATTGGTATTGGTACTGATCCATGTTATATTGACTGTACATTATCATGTTGTCTTAAACAATGAACAATCCCTCAAACTCCCAAGTCTGTAATTTGTGGGTCAAACCAATCAATCAAGAAAGTAATCTTTTGTCCAGAATACCTTCTTGCAAGAAGTTGGATGCATCACTTTAACCTCAACATCCATGTTTCGCACTTCTTTTGACAGCTCTAAATATGTCATAACGCAATGTCGATAACATGACAATATTAAATATAACATGAGAACATTAAATATAACATGACAACACTACAATATATCATAACTAATTATGGTTGAATCAACCTTGCCACTTTTTGTTTTTCTCAATGAATTTTGTTTAATCTTTGGATTGTTGTGGCTCATGAACTCTCAAGTATGAGTCTAATAGACTTTGTAAATGTAGAAAGTTGCATTATTTGTATTGTTCTGATATAATTATATGTATTGTTTGTATTGCATTATATGTTATAATATTTATGTAATAAATGTAGTAAAGATGGTGTGGTGCATTATTGATATAGGCTCGATGGCTCTTCTTAATGTGCCAAACTATCAATGTGGTGGTGGACAATGTGTGTTGAGGACTTCATGGACACAAAACAACCCTGGACGTCAATTTTGGTGCTGCCCGAATAGGAAAAAGGTTGCTAATGTGTATATCATTAATGTTTGTAATGTAAATATTATTCATTATATTATAAGAACTAATGTAGATTGGGCATCATAGGGAAATAATGGTTGTGGATATTTTAGTTGGGTCGATGACAACTCATCTGTATTGATCTGCCCATCTCCACTTATCCACGATGAAGGATTTGAGTGTAAAACGTGTCAGACTAGGGCAAATGCGAAAATTATATTTTTACGATGCCTTCTCTGTATTGTAATTGCATATCTTTGTTTCGACCATATGCGGAGATGAGCTCATGAATTAGTCAGTTTAGTATTTTCATATTGTAACTGGTATTTTAATATGGATATGACGTAACTTCTCTTTGCGTCAAGTGCACATATATATGGTTTCCATATTTTTTTATAATAATTCTTCATGTTTATGGCTCAGGTGAGCCCCAATCTGCTATTAGTAACATGATTTAATGTTAGTGTTTTCTTGGTTATTGCTTTGTAGAATTCTAACCCAGGTTTGTTGAATGTACTTCATTGGTGTACTAACAAAAGCACAAAGTAGTCGTATGCTCTATGTATGCAGTGTCCATAGACAAAAACACGAGTTTGGGCATGAGAGAGCATCAAAGACTCATCAGATTATAACACTGTATCTGCATTATGTAAATGAGGAATGACTCATTCAAGTTGTAATTTCATAGCTGCATTATGTAATGAGGAATGCCTCATTCAAGTTGTAATCTCATATCTGCTAATGAGGAATGCCTCATCCAAATTGTAATCTTATGTTTTGGGGCTAGACCGGAGGTTTTCTCCATCCGACTCTTTCCTACCGATGCTCCTATTGAGCCGGGTTGGCAACATTTTGAAAAAAATAAATAATAAAATGAATGGCTTGTTTATAATGATGACTTGTGTATTTTGGAGTGTGTTATTTTATAAATTTGTATAGGATTTTTTTTAAAAAGTTATACAAAATGTTAAATTTTTAAAAAACTTATAAACATATTTTTATTTCAAAAGATTATAAAATTAACCTTGATAGAAAAATAAAATAAATATTCAAAAACGCCATGTGAAAAACATAATTACATTTGAAAAAATTAAAAAAAAGTTATACAAAATGTTGAATTTTTTAAAAACTTATAAACAAAATTTTATTTCAAAATATTATAAAATTAATTTTGATAGAAAAATAAAGTAAATATTAAAAAACGCCTACAAAATTTGAAAAACATAATTACATTTGAAAAAATCACAAAAAATTTATACAAAATGTTAAAATTTTAAAAAACTTATAAACATAATTTTATTTCAAAATATTATAAAATTAACATTGATAGAAAAATAAAATAAATATTCAAAAATGCCTAGAAAATGTAAAAAACAAATTAAATTAAACAATTAAACAATTAAATAAATTAAAACAAATTCTTACTCAGTGCATATTCCAATTCTAGTTTGTTGCACCCAAATGCGGAAAATACATCTTCTCAGTCATCTTCTGAGTGCACCAAACGCTCCAACACATATTCCGGATATCATTTTGAGGATATGTATCTTCCAGAATTGCAACATATTCCAGAATTGACTATATCCAACATTTCGTATGTCATGTACCAAATGGGCCCTAAGGGACCAAGGAATAACAATCTTATTTATCTTCATACTCCTTTTGATGTCAATCTTCTGCTATGGATCTTGAGTCGGAAGTTAGTAGTCTATTTGATCTTATCTCCATAAAATAAATAGTGTATGTTGATAGCCTTCAAATTGTTTTCATGAATGAACATTTTCATAAAAAGTGCATTTCATGATATAAAGTGCCATTCCGTCTTCACTACACCCTTATTGGAGAATATGGAAGTTCTCTCTTCCTAGACTTCCTTGGATATCTTCTACCTACTGGTCTCACATTTGAGATGAAGTGATCTCATCCTTAATTGTGCAAGTAATAACCCTTATTTTCCTTGAATAATTGCCCCTAAATATGTTTTTCACCATGTTCACAATTTGGGTTAAATTATTTGATGAAGTATGTCTTTTTTTTGCCAATGTGATTAGTTCACATGGTTGTTAGGGAATTGACTAGCTTGATGGTCCATTTGCTCAACCATTTTTCATTCTGCTTCATCCAAGCTTTCTTCCTACATTCCAGATGCTCTTCCATAGCAATTTTGGGTTTGCGTTGGTTATCCATGTTTTCAATCTTCTTTAAATAACTTGATAATCGGGTTGTCGTTAACACCTCCAATAGGAAAGTATCTGCTTTAGCCAAAAGTATCTCATACAAGATTGTGGTTTTGACTTTGAGATTGATTGTAATTGGATGCTTCTAGATTTTTCCTTTGTCCAACTACAAATTGACATGCTACTTCCTTAAACTTCACACCCATAGAGGACTATTGGTGCGGCCTACAAACCAAAAAGAGTTTTCTTGGTAGTCCTAAAGTTCACCCTTTTTGCATCTATTTTGGAGTGGATAAGAAGCTTTCCAACTTCCTTGTATCCTTTCATGCTACAACAATCCCAACTAAGTTTATAGTGGTAGTTAATTCCTAAGTATTTGTATGTTTCCATTATCTCCAACAAGCTACCTTAAAAAAAAAGTAATTTGTTTGTCTTTCCTCTTCTTCAGAGAGAAAGTTGTGATTTTGGTTTTGGTAATGTTCACTTGCATCCCAACCTCCTGACACAACTGTTCTAAGGTCTTTTAATGTTCTCTTAATTTCTGAGCTATTTTTGAAATCATGAGGAAATCGTTAACATAAAAACTTCACCACATAGCCTGCCTATTGGACACATCCATTTTTTTTTCTTAGCGAAGTTTCTAACTTACTAATGTATAACCAAACACAGTGAGGAATATAGGATACCCTTGCTTAATGTCGATGCCACTACCAAAATATTCAGACATTCCTTCACTTGTTTTGATTTTAGCAAGTATGTGCGGTGCTTCTCTATACACATATGGGATATCCAATTCTTCCATTCTGTTCAATAATTTGTCTCTAGGCAATATCAAAGGCTTTTTTAAAGTCTACAAAATAGCTATAAGCTTCTTCTCATTGGTTGTTCCATTATTTTTCTAGTGGATGCTTGTGGGTGATGCAGTCAATGGTAAAATGTCTAACCCGCTTGTCCTTTTGCTCTTTTTCCTTCACCTTCTTCCCAACTATTGATTCTACATTCTATCATGCTCACAAAAAGCTTTCTAAAATGGGGGTTGATGGTAATAGTGTAGTAATTAGGTAGGTTATTGATATTTCTACTCTTAAAGAGAAGAATGACCACGCAGGTTGCCCACTCCACTAGAAAGTTGTCCTAAATGACACCATTGAAAATTTTGTTTATGTGAGGGACAAGGAGCTCAATCCCTAATTTTGAAAATTCAACATGAAGCTTATCTATTTCTTTTTCTTTATCACTTGCTAAATTCATAGAATTGTAAAAGATTATACTATGAGTTCCTAGTTGTTTAAGTAGGTCAAAATAACTAGGTTCATGCAACTGGATTATTGATTTTTGGTTGTTGATTTTGTTTATGGGCATTATTGGTTTATATAACACAATAATGTAACACTTCAACCTAAAAATAATGTTTCTCAGAAACATTTTCTTTTTTACATTTTTTTTCTAAAGTTTTATTGAGAGGAATCAAGAGTCTAGTCCAATGACTTAGAGCTTATATCTTTATAGGGTGAAACCCCACATAACCTCTGGACTTATGTATAATAAATCCCCAGACACACATCATGGGAAAAACAAGAGTTGAATCCATGACTTGGGTTACCTAAAGAGATCAATAGGTGGGCATATTGGGATGTTGTTGTTAGCCAATATGTGACATGAAGACTTGATATATTGCTTGTCATTTACAGGTGCATTAGAAAAATCAAAATGCATAGACTACAATATCAGAGTGGGGTATTGAGATATGACTACACCAAATAAATTTAGCAAGAAGATTCAACCCATGCCATTTGTTATATTATTAGACATGAGGTGTTAGGACATGATGTATTAGTGTTCATATTCTTATAACATTTATATGTGTTTGATTAAGGTAAAAATAGGTTTTGAAGGGACCCTGAAACCCTGTACAAGATGGTCACAAAAGATACTCAAATACGACCACTAAATGAGACGGAGCAAGACCAAAGAGAGGATTTTACCATAGGCTCCCACAACCTACATGGAACAAGCAAGATTCCCAAGACCCAACAAAGAAAGCTATCAATTCGTCCCCCTGTTATGGGACTGCAGAGTCATCTCAAACAAAGAAGGGGGTCTTTTTGAATTTTTACCTTTGACAATAACCCAACCATCTTCAACCTTAGCAACCTTATCTTGCCAGCTCAAAAGATCCAAAGCTGAGGACCCAACACTCAATAAAGAAACATCCAGCGAATCAACCAGCCTCGGGCCAACATAAGCCACAACCATAGGTCGATCAGTAGGAGGAACCACCGAACCAGGGTAGGATGGGCCCAAAACACCAGCCCAACCAGCAACCCCAGTCCCACCAACAACAACAGTCAATTCAACACCAATAAGCCCAGAACCCCCAGCAGGAGCAACATCGACAACAACCAACAGAGAAAGAGCAGAGTTAATACCAGCAGTCTCAAAAGTATTCCTAGCAGCCACCTAAGATGGGGCAACTGGAGAGGTAACTAAATCATCCATCTTATCAGCCCGAGAAGAGTTTTTCAAAACAGTATAGTGTTGAGAAAAATCTCCCTTCCACCAAGAGGGAGAATATTTCTTTTTCTTAATTTCTAGGCCACATTGGGAAGAGACATGGCCAATTTTAAAGCATTTGTGACATCTGAAGGGAATACCCTCATAGTTGAGTTGTTGGATCCAGGAACCTAATGAGGATTCAATTTTTATTTTAGCTGGGAGGCCCTTCGAAATGTCAAGATCTACTAAAATATGTTGTTTTAATATAAGATTATAATAAGTTATATGTTGTTTTAATATGTTCTTGCTAATTGAGGTTTCCTACTAGAATTAAATGAAGCAAGTCCTTTTGGTAGGGAAATTATGGATGATTCAAGTCTTCAAACCTCTATTCTTAATGATCTACTCAAGTTAATTTTGGTTTATAAATATTTTGCTAGTATCTCTTCTACTATGGGGAGACTTGTACATACTTCCAAATGACCAATAAATACCTTCTAGACATAGTGATATTATTCATTATAAATCCTCAAATTCACATGAACAAATGAGAAAACCTCCATAAATATAGAAGAAAATGTAAAAAAAATAGTTGAACGAGTATTAATCACACCTATTCATAAACCCTCATACATAAATAATTAATAATGTGAATAATTATTTGAAATAATATATGCATAATAAAATATATAATAGATAAGATTGTATAATCTTATATTAAAACAACATATAAATGTTATGTTTGTGTGATTAATACTCTTTCAACTATTTTTTTACATTTTCTTCTATATTTATAGAGGTTTTCTCGTTTGTTCATGTGAATTTGAAGATTTATAATGAGTAATATCACTATGTCTAGAAGGTATTTATTGGTCATTTGGAAGTATGTACAAGTCTCCCCATAGTAGAAGAGATCCTAGAAAAATATTTATAAACCAAAATTGACTTGGGTAGATCATTAAGAATAGAGGTTTGAAGACTTAAATCATCCATAATTTCCCTACCAAAAGGACTTGCTTCGTTTAATTCTAGTAGGAAACCTCAATTAGCAAGAACATCTTTTTTGCTTCCATATAGCAACGAAGAATTTGATTGATCGAAAAATGCTAAAAGTCCACAAACTTATTAGAGGATGTAATTGATTCTCCAATTGCGGGATTCAAATCTCTTTAGAGTTGAAATAATATTCCATGAGTCCCCTTCATGACTATATTTACTACCTCGAGGGATGCAACTAAGTTTACACCAGCCATAAGGGCTCTTACATCTGCAACATTGTTTGAACCATCTGTTATTCTTTTAGCAAGTGCAACAATGATACAACCATTTGGATCCCTTAAAAAATTGTTAATGCATGAGATTCATGAGTTGCCTTTGAAGGTTCCATCAAAATTCAGTTTTATAAAATTATGATTTGGGGGTTTCCACCTTATTACCTCCTTCATATTAATTTGTTTTGGTTTGATGTTCAAGAGGTTGCCTTTGAAGAGAAGTGCAATGTATTTCCATTCTAATAAAATGTACGAATCATCTAAGGTGAAACACAGATCTATTCTCTTGGTTTTTATACAATAAGAATTAACAGTCTTTGATATTGGAACTTCAATTTTTGAATGATTATGTCAATGTTGTTAACTTTATTACAAAATTTACAATGATTGTGCTCCAACCAAATATTCCAAATCACAATAGAAGGGGCTACTACCCAAATGGCTGCAAATAATGAATTTTGATGAAGGAGAGGCCAAGATTCAAATACCTCTAAGAGTTCTACAATAAGTGGGGCAACCCAATGATGTTTTTTTTTTTAGCCAAGACCAAGATGAGAAATCAAAAGGGTAGTAAAGCAGAAAATGATTAGTTGATTTAGATTAAACTCCACATAAAACACAATTGAAATCAGGGGGGTCCCAAGTCAAGAAAGTCTTTCACCTGTGAGGATTCTACCCCTTAATGCTATCCATGTGAAGGAACCCACTTTTTGGAGAACTGCCTCAAACTATCAAAGAGTAAATTTATTTGATCTCATGGTGTGATTAGAGTTGTTAATGATCTTATAACCTTGCTTGATTGTATAGTTACCTGAGGTAGAGGGGGACCAAGTAAGGCGATCATGAGTTTCTTTGTAATGGAAGATCCTCTACTTGAGTTCATTGGCAAGTTTGATTTTTGATATGCATAAATTAGTATTCAAAAGATCTTTTCAGGTAGCATTTTTCACCCCATTATAATTTTTGATATATAATTAGTCTTTTACTTTTTTTCCTCAAATAATTTTTGAAATTTCTTTTTCCTAAGAGAGGAAATCTATATTTTTTAAGGATGGAAAGCTATTCTAAGAATCCTCCTAGAATTCAACTTATCTACCATTATATATTATCCAAGTGAGGTGAGGAAGAAATATCTCTTTGCAACTAATCATAAAATTCCATTTATACGACCCTACAGGTAGGTTAAGAGCAGTAAATATCCTTTCCTGATCCTCGGAGTCTAGATATTTACCTTTCAAGATTGTTGTCATTTTGAGTTATAATTGGAGAACATTTTCCAGATCAATTTTGCATCAAGGGCTTTATTTTTTCATTTCATATTATGAATTCATGTACCTCATAAATTATTTGTTGTGCAAATTTTGTCCCAAACCAGGAGATGGAGTTTTTCTTTAGGCTCTTTGTCCCTTATTCAAAGGAAACTTTTTAGCTTTAATTCTTATTGCCTAGATTTTTGTTATTAAAATTTCATGTCAATTCCAAAGCTTGGTTTTTGAAAGATCTTGTGTTGCATGTATATTATTGCAAGAACCAATTATAAATACTCATAAACAAAAAAATAGGATGAAGGGTTGAAAGAGCATAAAGATTCATTAAAATGATATGCACAATACATATTTGAAAGGACATTAGAAAATCTTTAAGAAAATACAATGTATAGGTGTAAAGTCAAAATACTCAGAATATTCTCCCTACTTGTGTAAAGATGGGAGTTGTGGAATAGGGTATGGAATCCATCAAAGCATTAAGAAAATGTATTTTCATTAGATGTGACAGACATGCTTGTAAAATGGGAATCACAAATAGAGCATACAAACTGTTTGACCAACTCCTTCAAACAGATGCCTATCTCATAGAATGGAATGAATTTTGATGATTGGTGGAAACACATACAAAATGTCAAGTATGGATATTGGAAACAAATTGTTTGATGAAATGCCATGGTGGATATACATACAAAATCAAAAGTATGGATACTACAAATGAACTGTTTGACAAAATGCCATGAAGAGGAGCATTTCTATGGAACACTATGGTTCCAACTTGTGCACAAAAATATAAATTGAAATGACTTTACATATTTCTAAGAAATGCAATTTGTGAGTATAGGTATGGACATCAAAGCATATTTTGCAGTGAGAGAATCAATAGACATGCATGCAAAAATGTGGGGTTGATGATCCTGGTATGTTGATTGTGCTTGTTGGTGTGATTTTTTCTCACAAAGATTTACATTGTGTGACTCTCGGTATAGGGAGAAAATTATGGAATCCTAGTGTTGATTCAGGATTCTCAGAGGAGTTGGTTAGTGCATCAAATTATGGTTACATTGTGTGGGATTCATTTTGTTTTCCATTTAGCCTACCTATAGAGGACTTGCTCTTCTAGGTGATGCATATGAGTGGGATGGATGCTTGGTTTGGTACGCTTCCCTTCATGGGGGAGGAATTCATGTCTTGTAGGGTTTCCAATTTCTTCTTCAGTATGGTCACCAATTTGGGATACAAATCAGAGAGGTAGAGCTGTGGTAGTTGGACATTCCATCTATAATTGGCCTAGAGTGATAGGATATTATATAAAGTGTAAAAGTGGATGGCTTTTTTACTTGTGGGATCCAGGTGGAGCATTCCCATGTGTAGAGGTGTTTTAGGGAGTTGGTAATAGTTTTTGAATGCTCCTTTTGGTGGACTTATGGAGGCATGCCCATTTGACCACTCTTTGGATGTATTATGGTACTCAAACCTGGGATCCAAGAGTTCTCACGATTGATGGCGTATGTACCAGGGTACTACAGGATGTCAATATGGTTGACATTAGTAATATCAGAGTGGTGTAGCGGATTGGTGGAACAATATGTCTTAGACTGATTTGGGATCTTGGGGGTACAATGAATCATTTCTTGTAGACAAATAATACTGGGAAGGGAGGACTGTAATCTCTCTATTTTTAGGTCCTCTAGTAGTGCAATTATTGCTCGCATTCTGTGTTTATGTCAATATGATTCTAGGGGTGTTTTGATATTTCCAATGATCTTGGATGGTTTAGAGGAGTTAAATAATGCTTTCAAATGTTATTTTTGACTTCTAG
This sequence comes from Chamaecyparis obtusa, assembly GCA_027943335.1. Taxonomy (NCBI): domain Eukaryota; kingdom Viridiplantae; phylum Streptophyta; class Pinopsida; order Cupressales; family Cupressaceae; genus Chamaecyparis; species Chamaecyparis obtusa. Next base: position 182,043 of record BSBK01005081.1, read on the forward strand.
TTTGGGCTCCAAGATTCTTGTAGGGACTGTTTATTTTTGGAAAGCTACCCAGTCAAGCTCATTTATCATCTTTCATCATCAAGATCACTCATGTGCTGTTAGATTTCAATTTTGATGCTTTTCAGTCATTTTCAAAAGTTGGGTGTACTATTGGCTATAATTTAATTAAATTCACTAAGGTTGCTATTTTATTGAAAATTGTCTAATGAGAACCTTAGTTTTATAACTTGTTGGAACTAGGATGAGAAGTTTTAAATCTTGGGCACATAAAACAGGGATCTTGTGTGTCAAATTATCATTTTTTTAATGAAAAGGTCATTTTTGGAGAAATGGGGGAGTTTAAATCAATAAAGTAGCTTTATTATAATGTCAACTTTAAATTATAACATACGTTACTTTTGGGGAGAAAGTAAAATAAACGTAACTTTTATCCCACATTGCTTCCGAATTTATTTCAACCATCCAAAGAGGATCTATAAATAGGGTGTACTCTCATTTGGATATGTTATGAGATTATTTCATTAAAGCTATTTTTCTTGTTGCTGAGATACAATGATTGGATTGTTCTAAGGATAGAAACCCTTGGAACCAAGAAGATTTGGATGAAAACCTAATCCTTTAAAGATTGTAGATTCTTACAGAGTTCAAATATGGAATTAATGGTGGATAATATAAGATAAGATAAGATAATTTATTAATGTCCAACAAGAGACCACAAATGGGCCTAAGGGACTGAGAGTATAGACAGGGGCCAAAAGGCAGCAGGACCACCAAACGGTGTTCGAGAAAAACAAAATAGAAAAGAACCAACAAAGCAAGAAACAAGGGAAGAAGAGTAGAATAACCAAGTAGGGGGAATATGAAACCGCATAGCTAGCGGTTCGTATTCATGGAAAAGTAACTCAAAATAGAAGGGTAGTTAGCTATGTGTGGAGAAGTTTGAATCCGGTGTTGGGGAGAAGATGTTTTCCAACACTGATGGTGCAAGTGTGTGTGAGTGTGGTCTCTACGTGGTCTCATCGATCTGGAGTGAATATAAGTGGACTGGCATCAGAGCCGTTTGGTTCCTCTAGGAAAGGTAACCAAAGTGAAAAAGGAAGTGATAAGCGGATGGAGAGATACAGACCTAGGGGGGATTAACTCCCTAAGAGTGTGATCCCAAAGATGGAAGACCTCCTGAAGAAAAAGAGCAAGGCACCGTTGATAATCATACCCGAAGAAAGAAGATAGGGACCTGCACTCTCTGAATAAGCAATGGAATCTCCCTATAATCTCATAGTATATTGGACAATAAAATAAGAAGTGCATCTCGCACTCCACCACACCCATGTCACAACACTAACAAATCCTCTCATCTCTGCTGGTCTGATGATCTGTCTGAATACGGAGCCAGTGAGAGCCCGCTCTGAACGAGCCAAGCTGGATACGTAGGGCGTGGGGCCACCGACAGGAAGAGTAATAAGGCTGGACAATGATACCATCCTGAATGTCAATGAAGTTCTCTGCATAGAAGGCCATACGGGGACGAAGGCCACCCGACGGGTCCACCCACATAACGTGGATAAACCTCTTGTAAATATCCATCCTGGTGATCTCGTTTAGCTCTGAACAAGGGGGAAGGAGATGAGCGGGGGCACCCAAAGAACATTGAAAGGGGGGAAGGTGGTCAATGTCAATACCAACCATGCTGAGAAGCCTGGAGGCTTGAGCATACCAGCAGAGAGCACGCCTAGTAGGATCTGAGGCAGCAATCAAAGCTAAGGAACAATAAGCCAAGTAAGAATAATGATATCTGCCATCAATGGAATCCGCAAAGCCCCTGAGTCTGTGAAGAGACCAAAATAAATCAAATATCATACATAGCCTGAAAGGATGAGCCCCGAACTCGGCAAGGATAATGTTGGTAGGAGTAGTCGGGTGACAACGGATGAAACATCATAGGAGGGTCTAAACTCTCTCAACAGTCGCCCAATCAGTGGTCAGAAGGGAGGGCCCCCAAATGGTCAAACCATAAAGGACACTAGGTCTAACCAGGGAGTCTAAGATATGAATCTTAGACATGGTATCCTAGAAGTGGTGTTTGAAGCACTATCTCTCAAGTAATGCTAGTGAGTCCAGTCCCTTGTTGACCCACGGAACCAAGGCCGGTCTCAAGATGAATCACGGTCTAGAATACAATACGCCCAAATAGGTGTAACTGGATGTCTTCTCGATCTCAGTCCCTTTGTAAAAGAATTGGTGATCTAAAGTTTTTGAGCTATTGAAAACCATAACCCGAGTCTTGCCCAAATTAACCACTAGCTGCCGAGAAGTTTTGGTACAAATAAGAAGCAACAAATCATATTGAAGGTGGTATAAACATTTCCATGAATAGTGTCACTAGAGTACCATAAATAGTGTCGTTATAGTGTTGTGAATAGTGTCGCTAAAATGCTGTGAGTAATATCACTATAGTGTTGTGAATAGTGTTGCTACAGTGTGTGAACAATGTTGACAATAGGTATATCGGATTTGTTGGAGCTGATTTGGGTTTTTTTCTTTACTCCATCCATCCAAGCCATTCATAATCTCAAAACCTTTGCTTGGAGAACATATCATTTGACTAGTTAGTAATCTACAAGTTCATGGTGATGAGGTGTTTGTGTTTGATAAGGTATCCTGGCACAAGGAAAAATCAGAAATACCAATATAGACTCTACATACCAACTGTTTGACAAAATGTTTATGAAACAATACTAAAAATTGAGGATAGAATAGTTAGGGGATCTTACAAACTCCATTAAAATGGGGGATCTACTCATGCCTCTATCTTAGTTCACTTTTAGGACCTTCTTGACATCTTCATGGATACGTTACACATTCAAAACGTATTCCCAAACACTTATTGATGTAAAAGCATATGAGTTCATAAAAAAATTTCATCACCAAAAAAAATAGTGGTTTATGTTTTCATTTTTTAACTCTAGTTTTGTATGTTAACATTTTTCTTATTCTTATGTCTTTACTTTCTCAAAGAGCACTACAAGAAGGATGCATATCTCTTACACCTCATGGTTACAATAGAAATTATGAGATCTTTAGTACTGAATATTATAAATAGGGTAAGTAGATGTTGTATTGGAGATTTACTTTAAGCAACAATATGGTTGCTACTTTGGAAATGCCACAATCTCATGCATATCCCTATTATTTGATTTCCTTTTAATTTCACATTAGTTGCAAGTTTATTTTTTAAAAGGATTTTATCTTTATATTTGCTAAATCCTTGGAATTTATGAAACCTTGTATATTGGGCATTTTTATTGCCTCTAGAAATGTTCACATACTATGAAGTTTTACACTAAATTACATATGAAAAACATGCCATTTTTTGGATGATTCATTTACGACATTATGTATTCGTTTAGCTCATTTATCTCTTCCTATAGCAATTGTTATACATTTCAAAAGTTGATTTCTATAGTTGGGAATTTTATTGGTTACCTTCTCTCCTACATGGGATATTATTTATTTTTTCTTCTCTATCCAACTATTGATGGATTACCTCCAATTTTAGGGTTGTGTGTGGATTTTCTACTTGTCAAAATCTACAAGAAAAGCCAAGAGTTTTCTTTGACACATGTTAATCCATAAGGGTTCTCTAATGTAGAAACTAAATATACCCTCTTGGATGAGCCAATAGTTACACAAGATTTTTTTAACTCTAATTTATATTTTTTAAAAGATAGGTTATTGGTTGGTATTATTGCAAAAATAAAACAAACAGATAAGGTGAAGTTGGATTCCTAGGGAAAATCAATGGGTTTGGCTAGCTATATTAGGGAGAAGAGAGGAATAAGTAGGGAATCAACTTATTGGTTTTTGAGAAGGGCTTTAATTTATATAAAAATCATAGTGTTTGGATGAGTGGTTGGTTATAGTCGATGTTTACAACTTCTATATCACTATATGTACTTCCATAAGCAATTTGAATTGAGATATAGGGAATTAATAAAGTTTTTATTGAATAATATTGTTGTTTTCCTTTTGTGTTTAAATGTATTGATAAAATCATGAGCTACTAGATTAGGCCTCTTTTTATTGAATCCTATTATCTAGGTTGCATTACTTAACACAATTCTCTACTTTTTTGTACCCTTATGAATTAGAATAGATATTTTAAAGTCTTTATAATTCTAATCTCCTTAAATTCCTCTATTCTCATAGGCCTTGACATAAACATGACAATTTGTTTGCAGATGAAATTGTTTAAGTGCATAGAGTGTCATTGATGCATTCAACCTTAGTTCAAATAATGTGATGTTTGAATCATTTATGGTTGAATATCTCTTGCTGAGTTTTTCTCATCAAGATGATAATCCTCTAGGTTTTTGGATCACTCATGGGACTTTGTCTAACTTGTTATATCTTTAATACTTTTAAGAGGAAATAATTTAAATGAGTGTATTACAATTTGAAAGTTTCAAGACAATGGACAAGTGGTGGTGTTAGTTAACTTCACCAATTAATAGAAAAATTACAAGGTTCGAGTCATTTATAGAAAACCTCTACATTTTTAGATCAATTCTTAGCTTTGAGATATTTGGCGACATTCCACAAATAGACAAGTGATTTTTGTGCAAATCAACACTTCCCTTTTTACTACAAATTATTTTCTTGAAAAATTTACCAAAAAGATTCATGAATTAGATTCTTATGGAGTCTTGGTGTTGAAAATGAAATGTCATCATGTAATTAGACCCACAAGAGACAATAAATGGTTTGAATATCTCATTAATTAGCTTCATGAAAGCAAAGGGAGCACAACACACCTAAAAGGAACCATAATCCACTCATACAAAGCTTGCATACTCTTCAATATCTTTTTGCATATATGTTCAAAATTTGCACTTAATGATAAGTATATGTTAAATCTAGCTTGGTAAAATATTCTTCATATTGTGGCTAATCTAAAATACTACTTATATGTGGAATATGGTACATATGATTGATTAAGCTGAAAGACTTTCTACAATGACAACAAAATTGTTTGTAAACATTTGACCTTTTTGAATAAATTTGATAGTCAATTGCATGTCTTATGAATTAAGATAGTAATACACTTAAAAAATTTAATGTTTTAGAACCGTCACGGTTACAAATTAGTATTGCTTGACATTACAAACAAGCAGCAAAGTTGTAAGAAATTCATGTATTCAAAAAGATTTTTAGTTTCTTTGGTGGACCATTTCTCCTTGGCATAAAGTGTCAATCCTTGGTGTTGGGTAGAAAGAAATCATAATTTGAAAAACTCCTTAAGGAGACACCAAAACTCTTTACCAACCCAATGAAACCTTGTGGTGGTCAAAGGAAGCCCAAAAAATCTCTAAGGAACTTCTCAAACTTCAAATAATAAGCTTTAGAATGAGCTTGATAAGAAGAATAAAATGTGCAAGTGTCTGTAAGGATTTTAGAACAAACCTAAAATTTGTATGCCAACAAAAGGGGCTTAGTAATATAGTAGGAATTTGTTTTTCAATTCCAATGAGAACTGCATTCCAAATAGCCCCTAACAAAGACTAAAAGGTGAAGGAAATGCTTGAAAATCTAAATATTTCCCCATGACGAGTCCACTTCCAAAAGTAGTGCAAAGAGAGTAGATTGGGAATAACATTGGTTTTGTATTATTGAATGGATGAACCCAAGGAAAGGCAAAAAGTATCCAAACACTTGAGCAATTCCTTGATATTTTACTCCTCTCAATGAGATTGAGATATGATTTTATTAAAAAATTGACCATTGACCAGTTGGTTCAATGACTCAAGTAGGGCAATACCTCAAACCAACCCATTAGAAATAAAATTAAAAATGGGCCAATAGATACCCGAATCCTTTAGCCACAAGAATAGACAAAGAGGGTGAAAGAGGACACCCCTTGTCTAGTAGAGTGGAAAGAGTCGAAGGCATTTGACTAGCGGCCATTGATAGTTATGCAAGTAGAGGCATCTAAAAAACATATGGACCATTTGAATACATCTTGGATCAAACCCCAAAGCTTGGGGCATGAAAAAGATAATGGGTCATTCAACGTGATCATATGCTTTGACAAACTATTTTTCTCTTACCAATTTATTTTATTTTAAAAATAAAAAAAATAAGAAAAAAACATTGAAAATCATTGACACTTCAAGGAAACAAATATCCTAATAATTTTTTTTCACAAGTTATAGTCATCTATTATCAAATGGAATAGATGCTATGAATGAGAAGAATTAGGTTGAAATCTTAACAATCATTTAGAAACCTTTAGATTTCCCAAATTTATTTCAATGCTTGGCTTTAGATGATGCATTTGATGGGGACCGTGCATGCTCATGTCACCTACTAGCATATGTTCATGTCCTTGTTTATAACTGTTAAAGAAGTCCTACATTACTAGTGTACTTCATTTTTTTATTATCAAATCGAATAGATGCTATGAACGAAAAGAATTAGGTTGAAATCTTAACAATCATTTAGAAACCTTTAGATTTCCCAAATTCATTTCAATGCTTGGCTTTAGATGATGCATTTGATGGGGACCATACATGCTCATGTCACCTACTACCATATGTTCATGTCCTTGTTTATAACTGTTAAAGAAGTCCTACATTACTAGTGTACTTCATTTTTTTAATAGAAATTGATAGGTGATGCTTCTTATTGACATTAAAGATAAGCCTTAGAAAATAATGTTATTAGAAATCATACCTTTAAACCATTTATATATAGTTCTATATATGATTCTAATATCTTATGCATATTATCTACTTTATAAAGCATGCATCATAAAATAATTAATAATATAATAGACTATTATATTACAAATTCATTTTAAATGGGTATGACTACTATCCCTTTAGATATTATGCCACCCATTCTTTCATATCTAAAAATGTTCTTTCTTATTAAAAAAAAATGAAGAATTTAAACACTACGCACAAGAAGAATTGATGAATTTTATAAATGTTTTATAATCAAATTGCTTGTTCTTGGCTTGAGCTTTTGCACATGATATTTTCACTTTCCAATTAATATCATAAAATTTATGCTTTAAGGTTGGGCATTTGGTTGGAGACATGTTAGCACTATGGGATGATATGATAACTATTAGTCTATTAGATATACTAGCTAATATAGACTCTATATTTAAAATATGCTGAGATGCATCGAGTTGTTCAGTTTTTTCAACTTTAATTTTATTAAAGGTGAATGATGAAAAAATTAAACGCCTCGATTCATCTTGGTGTATTTTAAATATAGAGTCTATATTAGCTAGTAGCAGTCGCAACGTGCATAAAACATTGAATAAATTAATCTGATTAGGGTTATAATTAGGGTTCATATTGAAGGTTAAGGTTTATATCATGGTTAGGGTTAGCATTAGGGTTAGGTTTTTTTTAGATTCTTTATTATGATTAGGGTTAGAGTTTAGTGTTAAGGTTGGGTTTACAATCAGGGTTAGGGTTTAATATCAATGTGAGAATTATGTTAGGGTCGCGATTAGAATTAGGGTTAGGGTTAGGATTTAGTGTTATATTTTGAGTACGTTAATTTACAATAAGATTATATAGAGTATATGTTGAGTATGTTAATAACACTAATACATACTCTATGGTAAGGGTTTAGAGTTGAGGTGAGGGTTTACATCATGGTTAGGGTTTGGGTTAGTGATAAAGTTGGGTTTACCGTTATTCTTAGGTTAGAGTAATAATTAGGGTTATGGTTTAGTATTAGGGTTAGGGTTAAGGTTTAGGTTATGAATATAGTGGGGATTAGGGTTAGGGTTGAGGGTTGAGGTTATGGTTAGGGTTTAATGAATATCGTTTGGATTTTGGTTACTTGGATAGGGTTTTCACAATTGTTGGGGAAGAGGTTATATCTAGGGTTAGGATTAAAAATATTGTAAGAGTTAGATTTGAGTTATTTTTAGAGTATAGTTAGGGTTATGTTTCCATCATGGTTGAGATTAGGCTTTGTCTTATAAAAAGGGTTAGAGTTAAGGATTAGGGTAAGGACTACAGTTAAAATCAAGGTTTACATCATGAGTAGGGTCATAGTGAGTGTTTAGGTTAGGCATGGGGTTAGGAATTTATTTGAGGTTTAGGATTATGGTTAGGGTTCAAAGGCCTACATTATGGTTAGCGTTAGGTTACCATTTAACGTATGGCTCGTGCAAGGATTTAAATTCTTATTAGGGTTAGTGTTTAGGTTAGAAAAGTGATTAGAGTTAGAATTTAGATTAGGATATAAATTAGGGTTTGGTTAAGATTCAAGGTTAATGTTATGGTTTGAATTATGCTTAGTGTGTGACCAAATATTTATAGGATCTTCTAGAAATATATTTAGGGTCCATGTGATGGGTAGGATTTTGGATAAGTGATCAAACTATAGTGATAATCCCAAACCATATCTTAATCTTATACATTATGTAAACCCTAATCCTATATGGTAAACCCTAATTCTAACCCTAACCCTAACCCTAATTATAATATTTACCTTATGTAAACCCATACCATAATCCTAATCCTAACCATAACCATAACCCTGAATCCTACATTCTAAACCATAATCCCAAATGCTAAAACCTAATCATAAATTCTAAACTCTAATCTTAACCCCAATCTTAAATGTTAAACCATAGCCCTTATTGCTCAACTATAATCCTAAATGATAAACCCTAATTATAACCTTAATCCTAAATGTTAAACCCTCATTCTAACCTTGATTCCTAAACCCTAAATCTTAAATCCTAAGATAAAGCATGTTCTTAAATGATAAACCCTAATATTATATGCTAAACCCTAATCGTAAATGCTACATCCTAAATTCTAAAACCCGATCTTAACTCTAATCTAGCTAAATGCCAAAACTAAATCCTAATGTTAACTCAGTACTAACTATGATGTGAACCCATACCCTAACCCTAATCTTAATCATAAGCCTAAATCCTATATTTTGAACACTAATCGTTAATCATAAACCTTAATCCCTACCCTAATTGATAAATCATAACCCTATTCCTAAATGCTAAACTATAAATCCTAAATCCTAACCTAAAGCATAATCCTAAATGGTGAACCCAAATTGTAAAGGATAAACTATAATAATAAAAGCTAAACCCTAATCCTAAATGCTAATTTCTACTCCTAACTGTAATTGTAAATGCCAAGACCTAATGGTAGATACTAAATCCTAAATCATAAACTAAATTATAATACTCAATAGTAAACCCTAATCGTAAATTTTAAACCCTAATCTTAAATGTTAAGCACTAATTACAAATTATAGATCGTTATCCTAACCCTAATACTCAATACTAAACTCTAATCCTAAATACTAAACCTTAATACAAACCCTAACCCTAGCCCTAACCCTAATCATAATAGCTACCATAAACCCTAATTCTAACCCTAACCCTAACCCTAATCATAATATTGACCTTATGTAAACCCATACCCTAATCCTAATCCTAATCCTAATCCTAATCCTAACCATAACCCTAAATCCTACATTCTAAACCATAATCCCAAATGCTAAAACCTAATCATAAATTCTAAACTCTAATCTTAACCCCAATCATAAATGTTAAATCATAATCCTTATTGCTCAACTATAATCGTAAATGATAAACCCTAATAGTAACCTTAATCCTAAATGTTAAACCCTCATTCTAACCCTGATTCCTAAACCCTAAATCCTAAATCCTAAGATAAAGCATGTTCTTAAATGATATACCCTAATATTATATGTTAAACCCTAATCATAAATGCTACATCCTAAATTCTAAAACCTGATCTTAACCCTAATCCTAAAGGTCAAGTTTATGGTCATTGTTAGGGTTCAATATTGGTGTGAGAATTATGTTAGGGTTAGGGGTAGAATTAGGGTTAGGTTTAGGATTCAGTGTTATGATTTAGTGTTATATGTTGAGTAAGTTAATATGATTAGGGTTAGGGCTTAGTATTATGGTTAGAGTTAGGGTTAGGGTTAAGGTTTATGTTATGTCCACCTTATAGTTATGGTTAGGCTTAGAGTTAGTATTATGGTTAGGGTTTAAATTTCAAGGCTATGGTTAGAATCATGGTTAATGTTAGGGTTTATATAATGTTGATGGTTATAGTTAGGGCTTGGATGAGGGTTAAGATTGGGATTATGGTTAGGGTTAGTATTTAGATTAGGTTTTAGTTAGGGTTCATATTGTGTGCTATAATTGTGTCACACTTCTATGGATCATTACATGCAAGGAAACTCAAGAATGAGCCCTCACAAATCGATCCATAGCTCCCTAGGCATGGAGTGCAAGGGTTTTAAGAATGCTCTCAGCTAGAGCTATTAAGCCAATAACCTTGCTAGTAAACCATGCAATGGGAGATTCAATGAAGACAAGGGCAAGAATGCCAATATCTCCAATGAAGCCAAATGTATGCAATGCAAAGAAAATTTATATGACAATGCAAGTTAATCTATTGCATAAAAGGAAATCTAAGCTAAGAATGCCATGAAAATGAAACTACTATGCAAGAAATGAAATCTAGCTATGAAGCAAGAAAGCCATGATGATGCAAGAATGAAGACAAGAAGATAGAGTGTTGATGAATATCCAAGATGAATGCCAACAATGCTCCAAATCTTCAAACCCTAGATGCAAGAATGTCTCCAAAAGCTCCAAGATGACCTAAAAAAACCTGTAGCATAACAATAACATAAAAATTGTGTGTGCAAATGAGGAAGAGAGCTCTCCTTTTATAGGGAATGAAAAAGGAATGGGCCATGGAGATTAAGAGGCAAAAGATTTAATCAACGGTGGAGCTTAAAAGAGGAGCAATCCATGTGCACAAGTATCCTCCAATAGGAAAATAAGAGTTGACTTTTGTGTCCATATGAGACAAAAAGTACTTTTCTCTTTTTATAAAATAAGAATAATGCTTTATTTGTGCAACTTAGGATAAGAGGAAAAGTGGGGGCTTTTTATTTATTAAAAGGGGAGGAAATATTCCTTTTAATAAATAAAGACTTAGGATAAGATGGTTAGCCCATAGAAAATAATCGAATAAATGATAGAACTAGGATTTGATCAAGAATAAGTAATTTATGATTTAGCAAAAGGGGCTAATAGTCTAGGTGACCATTTTTAGGTGTATACATTTGCCCCTCTTTGACTAATGTGTGATCGATCTGGGAACACATGCAGTCAAAGAATGAAGTTGAAATGTGAGATCGATTTGGGATCACAAAGCAACTCAGATCAGCCAACAAAGCAAGTAGATAGCCAAGAAGGCAAGCAGATAGTGTTCTGACTCCAAAGAATGAAGTGCAGAAAAATAGAAAATCCTACATGGTCAGCCTGGTAGCGACAGTACTGAACACTTAGGAAAGAGATAGCCAATAAGATATGATGTGTCTGCCCCCTCGGGATCGAAAGCGAAATCCAAGTAGAGGGAAAGCAGAAGCAAGAGCAGCATGATCAAATCACTAGAAATCATAATCGAAGATGAAAGATAATAGAATAACCATCAACCAATGAAGGGATGCCCCACACATGGGACACGGGGCACGAACCTATCGGTCCCTCAACCCGTAAACGCCATAGAGGGGGGAATTGGAACTTGGGATTTGAATGAAAGACTAGAAGGTTGAAAGAGATGGGGATGAAGAGGTTATGAATGCTCCAGTGAAGATTGAAGGATCAGGCCTCAAAAGGGTTAGCCAACTACGTGAAAGAGGGGGAAAAGGTGATTTGGATGATCAAGGTGAACTTGGATTTCGGTTTCGATCCCAAAATGAAAGGAAAAAGATGGGATATGAAAGACAAGAAGCGAAAGACATGATCGGGAAGAAGCAAAAGGTGAGCGCAGTTGATCAACAAGTCCATGAAAGATAAAGGAGAGCTCTCTCCATATGCAAGATGCAAAACTAAACTAACATGAACTTAAAGAATGCAAGCTACATGAAAAGTGGTTTACTTGCAAGGTTACAAAGCCAATAGACATCTAATATTCATCATTGAGCGTTATTGGTAGCGTCGCAAGATCATACAATACACACTAGCATAACTATGTGAATATGAATATGATCTTTATCAGATAGGAATGTGGAAATCTCACCTAGGCATCAAAGACATGTAGGTCAAGATGACTAGCACAGTGAGATTACCTAAGTTTAATATAGCAAGATTATACTTGCATCGAGACACAAGGAAAGTCAAGATGGCTACAAGTATGCACTTGCACAAAAATAGTCAAGGATAATACCTTGTCAATCCACAGTGTCAAGTAAGACCAGCATAAATGCTCATGATAGTTAGGATCAACAAAATATACCCACAAGCAAAAAAAGCAATAAAACATGTTCTCATACCCTCAGTCTTCTAGCTATGCATCATCGAAAACTTCGCAGGGAGAGACCACTTAGCAAAGAAATCATCATAGACAGCATGCAAAGAAATAAAGTCAAACAAATCTCAGCGAGTCAAGTGCGTGTGTGTAGGTCATAGAGTCAAACTTTGAGTATCACATCTGCCAGTGAGAAATATCGCATCATCTAAACTGTGGGTAGGACATCTGATAAGTGTTGAGAAACACTCGACGCGAGGGTAGTGTTGAAAAACACAGTTGGGGTGGTGTTGAAAAACACCATTGGAACCAAGTTTCCCAAGAAACCCAGACGCACAAAGAGACCCAAGATAAGCTTAAAGCAACATATGCCCTCTAGACTAAGACAAGAATCAATTCCAGGCTAGGAGAGACAAAGCGAGAAGTGGAACGAAAGAGCGCCACGCAAGACTGATAGACATAGGTGCAGAGGGTCTCAAGCAGCGCCTGTTTCCAAGTTTTCACCACTTGATAGATTTTTTAAGGACTTTTTTATAATTTTTTTGTATTTTTGCTACCAAGGCGCCTGTTTCCAGGTTTTCACCAAGGCACTTTTTCTATATTTTTTTTGAATTTTTTGAATTTTTTGATTTTTTTGGTGAGACATCAAAGCGCCTATTGCTAGGTTTTCACTAGGATGCTCATTTTTTAGTACTTTATATGCTTTTTAGGTTTTTTTCAGCATCATATATGATTTTTTTTGTAATTTTTTCAGGATCATAAAGTATATACAAGGAATGCCCCAGACAGGAACGGGCATTAAAGATCTGCTTCCTGTGATGTAGAGAACTGATAGGCCCTAGGCCCAAATGCTACAGCTGTGATGATAGGAGGTCTCAACCAGTTCGACCAATAATAACTAGCCCTAAGCAATGTCTGAGTTAGTGGAGGATCATTAGAATGTGATCCACATATGCCATCATGGATTTCAGCTAGTACTTTTTCTGACTCCTCTATTTCTAGACACCTAAGGAGAGTTCCATCTAGACCCTTCCTATACAAGCCACCAGAGACAAAGGCAAAGTGTAAGGGATGGCAGAAAGAATGGCATGGAGGAGTATGAGGTGGAAGACATGGAAAGATGGTAGGATTGTAAGATTTGTGAGCAGGATAGCGTAATTCATCCACCAGGAACTTGAAGCGAGATTTATGCTTTTTCATTTGTAAGATGGATATCAAAGTAACCAAGGCATTAGCAACTCTTTTCTCAGCTTTAGGAATGGGCTGAAGTATAACAGTTATGAGATCATGCTTGAAGTAATGCACCATTTGTTTGTAGAGAATCAACTTCTCATCTTTTATTTTGGAGTCATTATTTTTGAGCAAATTTTTATCTTTACTTTTCTTAGGTTCGGATACCGCCACAATGTGGTTTTCGCCATCCGACCATTGCTCTTTTCTTTTGACTTGATGACTGTGATGCTTGATTTCTGATTCAATCTTTTTTGTTGCTAGTTCGCTGGTGGAAGAAGTAACAGGTGTTGATGCAAGATGAAATGAAGTGACTGGTTCAATAGCATTTATGCGAGGGATGTCATCTCTAGTGACAAGAGAGGTTGAGCCTATAGGGTAGGCTCCAAAAGTAGCTAGATCTAGAGTTGTCATAGAAGGACCAACATAGTCTAGTAAGGCAATACGGGGAACAAACTCATCAGACCCTACACGAGACTCATCAACTATGTCAGGTGGGTTACAAGAGGTATGAACCACATCAACATCCATATCTATCATGGGAGGATCTTCTGGAAGAGGCTTAAGATGCCGAGAAGTAGAGATACTCATGTCATTATGTGAGAGATCACCTCTTCGTAGCAGTCATGCAATGTTGCGACGTTGTCTATCATAGTGCAATGATTCTTTAGGCACATAGGTTCTAGACATAGAGGCCTCAGCCATATCATCAGTAGATATACATTCTTCTCCCCAAAGGAGTGAAGTAGAAGGAAGATCATCTCCCATTTGAGCCATAGTGTGTAGCGGTGACTCATCTGTATCTGTGTCTGAATTACTAAGCATGGGAGTATTTCTAGAATCCTCTCTATAGATCCACTCTTGAATAGCTTGTTCTTCTCTTTCTGCTTCTAAAGGAACGGATGAAGGAACAAAAGTATCAAAGATCACCATAGCAGAAGTGGAAGGCTGCATCTGATCAGAAGGTTTCCCATATGACCTAGGAGAAACAGGTATAGAAGCAAATGAATCTAGCGTATATTCACCCATACCAAGGCTCATCATCTTAAGTGATTTCTCAGCAGCAACTAGAGACGTACTAGGATCAACAGAAGGTTCATTATGAGGAACAAATTTTTCAGCAGTAGCCAGAGCATTAATAGCAATAGTATGGTCTCCAGGAATCACAACTTCAGTGCCATTGTATGGAAATTTGACGCACTGATGAAAAGTGGAAGGAACAGCCTGCATGTCATGGATCCAAGGACGACCTAAAAGAATGTTATATGCGAGTGGGATGTCCAATACTTGGAAGCTAATATCTTTTGTGATAGCACCCACTCGGACAGGCAGTGTGACAAGACCTTTGGAAGATCTTTCCTCTTCATCGTAAGCTTTTATAGTAATCTTCTTCTTGGAATCCACAGCAAATTCTGACAAACCCAACTATTGTATGACATTGAAAGAAACAATATTTAACCCTGCACCATTGTCTATCAGGACTCGGCGGACTTTGGTGTTGTAGACTAGAACTTCAATGTGTAAAGCCAAATTATGAGGGTGAGCAATAGATATGTCATCTTCTGCAGAAAAGGAGAGAGATAGTGGAGATGAAATGTGGTTGACCATAGCCTGAAATTGATCTGGATCAATGTCTTTGGGAACATGTGTTGTATGCAAAGCTTTCTCAAGGATTTCTCTATGCAAAGGGGATAACTGAAGCAACTCAAAAATGGATATTTGGGCTGGCATCTTTTGCAAATGTTGGACAAGATCATAGCTAGGGGTGGCTGAAGGAGCCGCTTGTTTGGAAGGCAAAGCTTGCTTGGGATCTTGCGCAGTTTTAAGGACAATCTTGGCTTGCCCCCTAGTAACAGCATTCAGTGTCTCACTTCGGGAAGATGAACTACCACGTGTTTGCAAGACCAATTTTGGCTTACCATGATTGGCTTTATTATCATCTTGAGATCTTACCATAAGAACACTCTCAACGGGCTCTACCATGTTGATCACAGGTGTATTAGAAGGATACGTGTAATTGATCTTAGCATCATGATTCTTCTTATGTGCTTGAGAGGTTTCCCCCTTATCATGCTTAGGTAGAGGATCTTTGAAAGCTGTGTGATCAGAATTTCTAGTTAAGCCATCAGTGGAGATTGTGCCATTCTCAATAAGATCCTGAATATCATCCTTAAGCCTAAAACAATTATCTGTCGGATGTCCCTTGTTTCTGTGATAATGACAATAAGAATCCTCTTGCCACCAATCAGGCTTATCTAGTGGATCCTAGTTACCAGGTTTATCAGGAAGTGTAAGATATCCATTATCAACCAAAGTCTTAAGGATCACATCATAAGGTTCTGCCAATTTGGTATAGACTCGCTTTCGAAATGACTTCTTAGGCTTATCTGCATACTGAGGTTTAGGAGCACTGCGAGTGTTGGCAGCTTCTTGTTGTTTTGTTGCATAGATATCATTGGAGAGATTGAAAGCAGGCTCTTTAACTTTAGGAGCGTCAACAACCCCATCATTAACAACATACTTGTTCTTATTCCAAGGTTTGTTCTTATCTTTGCCATTGCCTTTAACATCTTTATTAATAACAATATCCCCTTTTCTTATAGCTACGTCCTCAATTCGATATGCACTTTCAACCATGTCATTGAAAGAAGGGAATAGTTGTTTCCTTAGATCATAATATAGCTCAGGCACCAGAGTGTTGACAAAAATGTCAATCTTTTCTCTCTCGGGTAGCTGACGAGGATATCGAGAATACAATGACCTCCAACGTTGTAAGTAAGTTGCAAATGGCTCACCTTGATGTTGTCTTAGATTACCAATATCTATCACGGTGACAGGTTGTTGGATGTTGTATGAATAGTGTTGTGTGAAGCGCATAGCTAACTCATCAAAAGTATTCAAAGGAGGTGTCAACTTTGCAAACCATTCTAAAGCTTGTCCTCTTAAGCTTCGAGGGAATAATCGTAGAAGATATGTGTCTTCATGAAGAAAGTCCATACTAAGAGCATAAAAGTGACGTACATGATCATGGGGATCACCATTTCCATCATACTTGTCATATTTGGGAACCTCAATATCCCTAGGAAATGGGACCATGTATAGATTTTTATCAAAAGGAAGAGCACAAATTGATTCTACAAAAGAGACCTTTGGAGGCTCTCTTTCTATTGCCATTTGGGTAAGGCGTTGATTTGTTCGACGCAGTTCTTCCTGAAGGACTTCCAATTCAGTTGGTACTCTTTGTTGGACAATTTGTCTAACATCATAGCCAGGAGGAAGCTTGTATCCTCTAGAAGTCATATATTGAAAATATTGATCGCCATTACGCTCTAAAAGCTTATGCATCATTCATTGGGAGACCACATCTTGTTCAAATCTCATAAGATCCTCACTAGGAATCTCATCATCTTCCTTTGCCTCATGTTGAGAGGGAGGAGGTCTAGGTGGTGAAGAAGGCATAGCAAAAGTTGGCCTTGGAGGAGATCTTGGTGGCATGTTGTTGTCATTGTTGCCATTGTTAAAAAGAGGTCTATGCTCATGATTACTAGTCTCAGGTTGCTCATGAAATGTCCCTCTATAAGCCATGCGCCTAGTAGCATCCATCCTTTGTTGATTGTGTTCTTTGTCTAAGCGCGCTTGATTATCCTTACGCTCAAAGTGTTCTTGCAAGAGTTGAAACTTTTCTTGTTCAGTCAAAGTGAGTGAGACACTGTCTGTGTTTTTGGGGGTCTTGAATGCGGAAAAGAGGAAACCTCCTTTATACCACGGTGTAGCCTTAGAATTCTCAGATTGGTCAGAACTAGAACTATTGTTGCTAATGGGTGCTTTTGAACGTCTAGTTGGAGAAGGTAACTGTGTATAATTGAACGGAGGATGACTCTCCTGCTCAAATTGAGACTGAGTTGTAACCGGCATGAAAAGAGATGTTGGTTGACTAATAGAATGAGACAAAGTTTCTTAGATTTGAGATAAGTAAAGCTAATAAAGATCACTTGTCAAAGTAGAACAATAGAGAGATGGCTCGTCAAAAGTGCTCAAGCACTTACAGCAATCAATTGACTAAAGCCGAGCAACGAGCAAGAAGCTCAATAAGCAAGTAGCTAGAGAGGTAACCATGATGCGACAAGTGATCAAGAGTAGCATTCGTTAAACTCAAACCCAATAGTTTTAGCTCATTTATTTCAGTCTAGAACAAATCTAAACATGTAAGTAACAAACCAATTTCAGGTAAGAACAGAAAAGGACACTCTACAGCAGGTTAAAGTGCAAGTTTAGCAACTCTGAATTGTAGCAATGACAGGACAGTAGAAATGACTCAGGATTCTTGGTTGAGGGTATGCAAGGATACTTCAATATCATATGAATCTTGACCAGTGAACGTGAAAAACTCAGTTTTGAAGCGCTTGGACCAAATTTGTAGATTGAACAGTGCAATTTTTCAGTTTGACAAGTAGTAGCAGCAGATAAAAGACAGGTTTGCAAACAGTGTAGGATCAAACATGTCATAGAACACTTGAAACAAGGGCAAAAGCAACCTTGCCAAGACAAGCACTTGTGATATCAAAATAGAAAACCTTATGAACGCTACCGTGTGTTTGAATGTTGAGAACGTTTACACGGGCATAGCACAATCGAAGACAATTCAAGCAATTACTACTTAGAAGGACAAGACTCATTACTTAACAACGTGGCCCACAACTTGATGCTCCCTTGCCTCACACCAAGTGGTTGCCCACAAGAGATATTGGTGTTGTCATGGAAGTGTCAAAGACACAACCAAAGGAACACATATGGTGAGTGTCTTGGGGTGATCCGGGTAAGTCCACTTGGATCAATCTTTGCACCAAGAAGTTAAGCGGCTAAAATAAGGTGGCCTCTATCTAATGGTTCGTAGTAAGGGATTTCGTTCATAGCACCCCTCTTGCTCCTCATAAAGGACTAGGACCTCGCGGCCTCAAGAGTACCTTAAGCATTCTTGCTTAATGCTTTCCTCATGGTCACAATCCCACAAGTTACTCACATCAAGCGAAGATAAGTACTATGTCTACCAAGGTTTTGTGTCCTCGATAGCCTTGAGATTATAGTGAGTTGGAATCACTCGCCACCAAGGAAAATGATGACAAGGTTGTCCCCACTTGGGTCGTTCCTCTTGATTGCTCAAGAGCAGGCCCGCTAAAGGATCCTAAGCTAAACAAAGAGTGGATTAATTCTTGAGGTTCAAGGTTTTTGATTCACCACAAGGGTGAAGAGCATACTCCCCTATCTCAAGAATCTCTCCCAAACACACCAAGCAAAGATTTAATTACCCCCTTGCTTTCAAAATCCCAAGATGGGTCAAGATTTCTGTTTCACCACAAGGGTGAAGAGCATACTCTCCTACCACCTCAAAATTTCTACAACAAGGTATTAAGTGCCTATGAAAGGAAACAACTAGTATATGCCGCACTTAATAAAGAAAGCAATTAAACAAGCACTTGATTTGGTTTTTATGCTTAGGGCAGCCCTGCAAAAACCATTAGTAGCCCTCTTTGACATGCGATTTTAGCAAATTTCAAGCAAGAAGCACCTACAACCACAACTTGACAAGAGAACAAGCAAACAAGATATGCAATATATATCCAATTTATGCAAACCCTAAGGTTAGATCTGAAAATCAATTGTTAGGAGCAATGATAACTAGCAAATAATCCAAATGATAACTCATATCATGCAATGAACAATGAAAAATAAGTGCATACCCATCACAAAATTTTATTTTTTTTGCATTTGACCTAGTCAACAAGATCTAATTTTTACCACATGAATTCGGACCCTAAACTCAAAATGTAGAAAAGAGACCTCTGTCAAAAAATAGAGAGCTTTTCAAAAATATAAAAATTTTAGAAAAATCTCTTCATTTGTGCCCTAGAGAGCCATTTTACCAAAATAGACTAGATTTTATAAATCAACCAAATGAGCTATGATATGATTTCTAAATTAAAAATATAGTGAATGGACCCCCTGTAGAATTTGAAGACCTTTCCAGAAATATAAAAATTTCTAAAAAATATGCTGATTTGCGCCAAAAATTGATTTTTTATGAAAAATAAAGAAAAAATTATAAAAAATACAAATTACCTCCGAAAATTTTGAAATTGTTTTTGGAGCTTCTCTGATATGTTGCCAACCTACAAAAATTTTTTTAGACCATAACACCAAGCCGTTTGGGAGATATGGTCAAATCTTTCAAATCTAGGGTTTTTTTCATCTCCAAACAAATCTGCACAAGGGTTAGCTCCAAAAATAATCAAAACCAGCATGCAAGAGGTGGGTTGCCCCACGGTGGGCACCAAAAATGTGTGCTATAATTGTGTCACACTTCTGTGGATCATTACATGCAAGGAAACTCAAGAATGAGCCCTCACAAATCGATCCATAGCTCCCTAGGCATGGAGTGCAAGGGTTTTAAGAATGCTCTCAGCTAGAGCTATTAAGCCAATAACCTTGCTAGTAAACCATGCAATGGGAGATTCAATGAAGACAAGGGTAAGAATGCCAATATCTCCAATGAAGCCAAATGTATGCAATGCAAAGAAAATTTATATGACAATGCAAGTTAATCTATTGCATAAAAGGAAATCTAAGCTAAGAATGCCATGAAAATGAAACTACTATGCAAGAAATGAAATCTAGCTATGAAGCAAGAAAGCCATGATGATGCAAGAATGAAGACAAGAAGATAGAGTGTTGATGAAGATCCAAGATGAATGCCAACAATGCTCCAAATCTTCAAACCCTAGATGCAAGAATGTCTCCAAAAGCTCCAAGATGACCTAAAAAAACCTGTAGCATAACAATAACATAAAAATTGTGTGTGCAAATGAGGAAGAGAGCTCTCCTTTTATAGGGAATGAAAAAGGAATGGGCCATGGAGATTAAGAGGCAAAAGATTTAATCAACGGTGGAGCTTAAAAGAGGAGCAATCCATGTGCACAAGTATCCTCCAATAGGAAAATAAGAGTTGACTTTTGTGTCCATATGAGACAAAAAATACTTTTCTCTTTTTATAAAATAAGAATAATGCTTTATTTGTGCAACTTAGGATAAGAGGAAAAGTGGGGGCTTTTTATTTATTAAAAGGGGAGGAAATATTCCTTTTAATAAATAAAGACTTAGGATAAGATGGTTAGCCCATAGAAAATAATCGAATAAATGATAGAACTAGGATTTGATCAAGAATAAGTAATTTATGATTTAGCAAAAGGGGCTAATAGTCTAGGTGACCATTTTTAGGTGTATACACATATTAGGGTTTGGTTAGGGTTAGGATTAGAGTGAGGATCAGGGTAAAGCTTATAGTTAGGGTTCACATCATGGTTACATTTAGGGTTATTCTTAGATTATATAAATTGTTAGATGTAGGGTTATGGTATAGTCTATGATTAGGATTAAAGTTAGGGTTTTAGTTAGAATCAAGGTCAGTGCTAGGGTTTATATAATGTTTAGGGTTAGGATTAGGGAATGAATCTACATGAGGGTTAGGGATTGCATGAGGGTTAGGGTTAGAATTATGGTTGGGTTTAGTGTTTAGATTAGGTTTAAGTTACGATTTTAATATTAGGGTTTGGTAACACTTAGGATTAGAGTGAGGATCAAGGTAAAGTTTATATTAGGGTCCACGTCATGGTAGGATTGAAATTATTATTAGGGTTAACATTGGAATTATAATTCGGGGTAAGGTGAGGATTTATATATTCGGTTACTATTATGGTTTGGGTTAGGGTTAGGTTCCAACTTAGGATTCTTTTTAAGATTAACTTGAGGGTTAAATCATAATTTATTTTGGGTTCATATTAGGGTTCATGGCTAGGGATAAGGTTAGAGTGAGAGTTAGGTTTACTGTTAGGGTCAACTGAATTGAATTTATCTTAATTGTTAATGATTATATTTATATTTTTAATATTGATTCCAATTTGATCAAAGGCTCAAAATATATTTGATATTTTTGTACATTGTCCAACTTGCATAACACTTCCATGTTTCTAATATGTATTAGATTTGATAGTAAGTCTAGTAGATAAACAACTTGCATAACACTACCATGTTTCTAATATGTAAATTAGATTTGATAGGAAGTATAGTAGATAAATTATAATAAATGAGTATTATCAAATAGTATTTTAAAATTTCTACTTTTTATTTATATTAAAGTAAAACCATAATCTCATGGTTAAGGTTAGGGTTATACTTTAATCTAGTATTATTATAATATAGTTACTTTTTCTAACCCTAATTGTATTACACATTGTTTAGTAACTCTAAGATATATTTGGGTTATAGCTAGGGTTATACTTTACATCATGGTTATATTTTAATATAATCATATGAGTAATTAATGTAGTTCAAAGTGTTTTGATATTTCTATTTTTTATTTATATTAAACATATGATTAATATATTTTTAATTAAAATTAAATTTTTGTTCACATTAGAAAAAAATCATTTACTTTAAATAAATAAAGTATCCATTTACTTGTGAAATTGTAAAAAATAAAAAATAATCTACATATATAAATAACATTTTATTCTATTTTCTACAAATCAATTCAAAAGCTTAAACTTTAAACTACATTCTATTATTAAAAAATTCAAATGAATCAACAATTAAGTTTAGAATAAATCAAAATCTAGAATCTAGAAAATCTTTCTAATTTTTAAATCTTTTGGTTTTAGGGTATAGTGATGAGCTCGTTTGCCGAGAAACAGTCTGTGCTTAATGCGCAAATGCTCGGCAGGTACGCCTCTGTTCATTCGGAGCAGCAATTTTGGCCATGCGACCAGCTGCTTCTTAACCAGCAAGATCTTTATGACGCTGGTAACAACAGCACTCCGCTTTCGAGCTGGGAACCGGATGGATCATTTAGTTTTGACGCCACTAATTTTAATGAACAGGATTGCGGATTTGAATTCGAGAGCCTGCCGATTCAAATGCAAGGGATCGGCAATTTTAATGAAGAGTGGCAACAGTGCGGATTTGAGTTCGAGAGCCTGCCGATTCAAATGCAAGGGTTTGGTGAAAGCTTAATCATATCCTCGCTCGGCTTTGATGCTGCTGTTGCCGTTTTAAATCCGTCGCATTACACGCTGGCAAAGGAATACGAAGAGGTTCTTTATTCTTACACCGTTTTTTATAGATGACCTCTATAAGGGGGTTGAATGCCACTGTAGTTGTTACGCCTCTCGGCGTAATAATTGCTCAGCGAGTCACAACATTCTCTGTGAATTCTTTCAGAATGGATAACATTTGTCGAGCAACTGCTCCTGGCAACACCTGTACAAGATTTTAAAAAGTCCCCCTTGTCCAAAACATCATCTCAGAAAAAGCCACAGAATTGTGAACGGCCTTAATTTTGCTTAGATGCCAGAACCCATTTATGTTGTATGAAAACTCAGCCCAAATGGCAGAAGGAATATTGTATCCCTAAAAGTCTATAGGGAATATACCACTATTCTTACATTCATGACCCACAAATCCTGCGTTTAGGGCTCAGATTTTTGCAAAAAAGAAACAAGTCAGAGATCCCACCATGCTTCCAAATTTAGCTACCCATTTCATCTCCATTGGGCGAACGCAAGCTAACCTGTCCTTGTTCAAGCACACTGCACACAAACATTTCATCAGTTGTCAAGTTGCTTCAAAGTGTATGATAGTATGCAGACACAAACAGCACCTTTCAATGTATGTAATGAAGAACAGGCAAGGAAAGTCAATTCAGTTAATAATATTACTGGGCTATGCTCCCATAATAATAATTTTTTTGTCTATTTCCAAGATCCAATTCAATGTAGATATTACTCATCTGATTCAAAAAATGAAACAAGTTCCCTGCTCGAGAGCAATATCAGGGATTAATGTATTTGTTCAAGGTTCAAGTCTTACCTCTCCTGTTTTTATAGCCCACATTTCTATGACACCTATTATAAGACTTCACACTATAAAAGAGGGCATTGGAGACCATTGCAATTAAATTGCTCAGTACTGAATATAACTGTTGTGTTACCATCATTTCTGGTAAGTAGAGTGTTGCTGTTTTCTCATCAAATCTTAACCATTTAATGCCTGATCCTTTCTTTTCTGGTCGATTTTCATTGGTCACTGGGTGAATGCTGACGCCTGCACGTGTGAGTTCAGAAGCTGTTGGCAACTTCATAAATTTTAAGTCGATTATTTCGCCTGGGCTTGTATTTGCAGGTACTTGTCCTTTTTGGTTTGTAAGCGATGGAGGCTCATAATACTCTGTCTGAGTGCAAGATTGACATTGGCATTACAGAGGACACAATTAATTCTAGAAAGGTTAGATTGGTAGAAGCAATTAGCAAGATTTCAAAAGAAATGAATGGTTTTTGGATTAAACTTAGAAGAAATGTGTGGAATCTGGGCAAAGATGATCCAAGAAGAGTTACACATGCAATCAAAGTTGGTCTTGCAATGTCAGTGGTGTCCCTGTTTTATTTAACTGATCCACTCTTCAGTGGAATAGGAGACAATGTCATTTGGGCTATCATGACAGTAGTAGTGGTTTTTGAGTTCACTGCAGGTACTGTACTTTAGGAAACATTGTGATCTAATCTATATATCTATATTTAATTATATTAATTAATGATATAATTTCTGAGTTCTAACCGTAAGGATTTCTTTGATACCTATATACCAGGTGCCACGTTATTCAAAGGTTTGAGTAGAGGAGTGGGAACTCTGCTCGGAGGTTCTCTTAGTGTAGCAATTGATTATTTGGCAGAGAAAGCTGGGCCATCAGGCCAGGCTATATCTATTGTTGTTTCAATTCTTATGCTGGGTAATTATCATTTTATTTGTCTATCCCTGGAATGTGAGCGGGTATTTTTAACAGTGGTTTACTTTTTATAAACACAAATGTTTATTGTTGAAAGCTATTTTATACTGTATAGTATATATACTACCCCTAGTTTTATGATTAATGGTTTTTCTTTAATTTTGACAGGTACTGCAACAACATATTTTCGTTTCTTCCCCAAAGTGAAGAGCAGATATGATTATGGAGTAGTAATATTCATTTTAACATTCAATTTTATATCAGTCTCTGGATACCGAGTTGACAATTTGTTTCAAATGGCCTGGGAGAGGGTATCCACAATTGCAATTGGGTGTGGTATTTGTCTCATTTTGAGTTTGTTTGTTTCTCCAATTTGGGCTGGAGAGGATGTCCACAATTCCCTTGTTGCTAAACACCAAAGCCTAGCTGCATCCATTGAAGGTGAAATATACTGTGTATATTGACTACAATACATTTGCCCTTTAAAATTTTCTCATTCTTTAATGGATTACAGAATTTGTAAACAAACACAACATGCATTGAATTAAAAGCATTATATTTTTTAAAACTGTGGGAGACTAGATACACAATAACAAATAATAATGAGAGTACTTATTATTTTGCTAATGCAACTGCACAAAAACCAGTAAAGTAAATGTTTCTTTATTATGTTTTTAAGACATTGGAACAATGTTCATAGAACCTTTTGTGGTGCGGATTCAGCATCTATATTCTTTTTATAATCTAGGGACATCTCTAATACATACAATTCAACGTTTTATGGGTTTTGGCAGCCTGCTTGGAAGAATACTTCAAGGCATCTCCAGAGTGTACGGCACAGAGTGCAGATGAATCCCACAAGTCTCTAGAAGATAAAATCTACAGTGGATATAGGGCTGTTCTAGATTCTAAAATCAGTGTTGAAGAATCTATGGTAACCTTTCAATTGATTCAACACATTGCTTTTATAGTTGTGTTATGGCTATGGAATCTTGAACTGCCAACTACACCATTTATGAGGGTTAGGCAAATACACCATACTGGTTAAAGATTAGACTAATAGATTATCATTGTTATCAAAAAATCTAGATGAATGAAACAGAATCATATATTTTCTACATTATGGGATCTGGAAATAGCAAGATTGTTGCAACAAACAGGGGTAGAGTTAAAGCCTAAAGTAACTGAGAGGGACAAAGCTAAAATGAAACTCAAGGCTAAGCATAAATGGTTAAGAGAAATGAACTATGAATACAAAGGCAACGAGATATTTAAGATCAATTTTGAAAACATAATTTAAATGCTAAATAAATAAATCAATCAAAAGTTTTAAGGCAACAAATTCAAAGTAGGATAAAATCATTGAAATTTGTTATGTTGTTATTAAAGGCTAATGCCTCTGCAGGTGAACTTTGCAAGCTGGGAGCCTCCTCATGGAAATTTTGGATTCAGACATCCATGGAAGCAGTATTGCAAAGTAGGAAGCATGCTACGTAACCTTGCTTATACTGTTGGAGCTTTGCATGGTTGTTTAAACTCTGAGATTCAGGTAATCAAGAAGATGTTTCAAGCTTTTACAATTCATAATAATTGTTGGAACTTAGCTCCAAGATGAAAAAAAAGGCGCAGTTAATTACTAACAAAGTTCAAACAATCCATACAATTCTTTGAAAGATTTTAGGATAAAAAGGGCCACTTTTCGTAGTGTATTGATATTAGGGTGGCACTATTACAGCAGCCACACGGGTTCAAGCCACAGCAGGGCACTATGGCCAACCCTCTTAAGAACCCACCTAAACAATTAACCTGAAATCTTTCAGAATTTTTGAGGTTGTCATTCTAAGTATTTCAAAACTGGACATATGGGTATTGTTTCTTGTAACCTTACACAGTTTGAATTGTTTCTTCCCATGCAGACAAGTCATTATAGTCGATCCATATTCAGAGAACAATGCACCACAGTTGGGGAAAAAGTGGTAGAAATACTAAAAGAACTTGGAAACAGCATAAAATGCATGCGTCGATGCAGAGCTTCAGAGTCCATGATAGAAGAGCTTAATGCTTCAGTACAAGAATTAAACACGGCCTTCCATCTTCAGCCGCGTCTCTTATTCCACATAATCTCAAAAAACCCTACAGAAGACCACTGGATTCCACCTCCCAATTCTCCCCAAAATTTCAAACAGGGAGTACAACATGATTTAGCTCAATCCAATGAATCTCAAATCTCTAAAGAAAATCATGAACAAATCTCAGAATTATCCCCAGTGGAAGACCACGAACTGACTAGAAAAGCAGAGAGCAGTTATTTGTTGGCAGATATTGGTCATCAATCTTGGAAGAACAACACTCACAGTGCAGAATTTGCAGAGATCCTTCCTGTTGCTACCTTCGCATCCCTTCTAATAGATATGGTTAACAGACTTGAATATGTTATACTGGCTGTTGAAGAACTTGGCAAGCTAGCAGCCTTCAAGACCAAGTACTAATATTACAGAATAGCCCACATATGTATTGGAAATATTAGCTGCCAACAATGGTAGTCTTATTAGGTACAGAGTCAATTTATTTCTGCAGTAATTTGTTCAGTCACGCTCCACATAATAAAACCTCAATTTGTTAAGTTTTGTTTTAGTCAACAAAGCCCTAATCTGTGGTATGATACTATGAATACAGAAATCTGCTTCTGTATAAGTCTGCTTATGAATACTAGCAAGTCGTTTGAATAAAAGTTAAGGGTTTTCATCCATTTATGCAGCGCCATATTTTTAATATGGTATTGGAGCCCAAGTTTGCAGTGAAGAAAGCGTGAGGACTATGCATTCCACAATTCTAAAGCAGAGGTATCCTCTCAAACGGGTGGATTTAAATTTTCAGAAATGGGTAGTCAAATGGGTGAACAAATTAGAATGGCAGAGAAGCACAGTTTCAGAGTTTTTTTAACAGGGGATATGGTGTCTATGGGGCAACTAGAATTTACTGTAATTTTATAAGTCTAAATTCTTAAAATACAGTATGGTGCCTTGTATTCTGGCGGTCTTATACTCATGGTGTTTTTGGGATGGTTCTATAATTATAAATGAAATAAATTGGCATACTAAATCAAGTTTAAACCAATAAACATAAAAAAATATGGTAATAATTAGATTAACAACAAGTGCCACGTAGCGGCTAAGTATTTGCCTTTAGTTAATTTTAGTTTTAAGTTAGATAATTAGTTGTAGTTTTAATTGTATTGTATATAAAATTAATTTTTTTAAATTTATCTAACAGTTCAATTATAATTAAATTTATAGTTCAATTAGAAATAAAATTATGGTAAAGTTAGAAATATGTTTAAAATTACATTTTTCAATATTTTCATTTAGCATTAATTTTTTTAAGTTAAAGTTGTGTGAGATAAAAAAGATTTATTTTTCTACCAAGTTTAAAGTATCATTTTATTTTGAATTTGCAAAAAATGCAAATACTATTATTATTATTTCTATTTTTCAAAAATTATAATTATGAATATTATTACATATATTTTTTATATAAAAATAAGAAACTATCATCAAACCCGATAAACTAGATGAGCTAAAATAAATTGATATTTTCTATAGAAATAAATGGCCAAAATAATGCATTATGGGTACAAATCCGAAAATCTGGTGTATAAGACCCAAACTCATTTAAACCAATCAAATAATAGAAAAATAATTTTTATACATGATAAAGTTAAAAAAATGCGCATCTAACTTTAGAAAACATGAAATTTATTACAAAATACAAAATCTAAAAAATTCTAATTAGTCTAAACAGTTTTATTTAATCACTAGTTAACACTAAAAATTCAAAAGTTGATGCAATAGCCTATCGGCAAATACTAATAATACTACTAGGTGGAAATTTGGGGACATTTCATATATATGAACTACTCATAAGGATTTTGTTGATTAAAAAAGTGAACAAATATAAAGATATTATAAAATTAAGTATTCAAATTGTGATTAATCTAAAACAAAATTTAAAGAAGTGTATATGAATTCAAAATAGTATATATGTGTAAGTAAACAAATAACATTAAATTTTAGTCAACCCAACTGTCTTCCACAAAAAATTTAAAGAAAATAGAAGCACAAATAATTGTAAGTTAAAAAAATGACAACAAACACAACTTTTTTCCTTGCATTTGACATTAACATCTCTACATACTTCCAAACAATGAACCAAAAATCTTCCCTTCTACTTGTTGTTTTCTACCAATTATCTTTCCTAATTCAAACTTCCATCTCCCTCTCAAATTTTCATGAAATTCCCTACCCAAACATTACAACACATTTCCCACACTTTTCACAAATCAATGATTGAACATCCTTATGCATTTGCCTAGCATGGTAGAGGTCATAAGGAGTATTCACAGTAGGGTGCCAAGAAAGTCCAACCTTCCTAAGCCTAAAGCTAGTCCCTTTGTACCTCTTTGCACCCACATGACTCCTTAGTCGTATACCATGAGGTGACATGCTTATAAGGTGACCTCATCATTGTTCCCTTGCCTATAATCCCTCATTTCCCCTACTATGGATAGTTATGGAAGTGAAAGAGTATAAACATTCTATGTGCAAGGAATTGTGTACCAAATGAATGCAAATAACTAGTAAAGACACCCAGAGCACAAAATCAGAGCAACATACATGATTAGACATAAATAGACAATAAATAACAAGCATGCAAACCACAGTAACCCATGTTGTAGCCTCTTTGTTGCAACGGTTTGTCCAAGATAGTTTGATGGTATGTGTGCTCATGATTTCAACAACATAATAGTAACAATATGCTCCATATTTGCTCAAGCTTCAAGAAAGGATGATAATGGCTTCAAAATGCACAAGTATGAAATTAGAGAGCTCTCAAAATGCATAAGTGTTGAAGTTGCATAATGAGAATGGATTAAATATGAGAGATTGTGAGGATATTTGCTTAAGTGTTTGAAGAAGTCAAGGCTTCTGTGCATTGATGAGGGTGGTTGAAGGGATTGGAAGAGACTTGCCATGAATGACATTTATCTTTCAAAAGCCCCAAAGTCAAATTATTTATGAAGGGCTTTAAAGACATTTAAAAGGGATTTGAGTGAAAGGGACAAGCTTTGACTTTGCTTTCCCTAATCGTCATACTTAGGAATGTGCACATGTTAAGTAAGGGTTTAGGCTAAGTGACTTGGGTTAAGTGGGAGGCAAGTGGATAGGCTAGGAAAGTGCTAGTGGGTGAGGGTTAATTCGACAGGGATTAATTAGGTAAATAGGCGGTTTACCTAATTAAGATAGGATTAAGGGGTGTAAGTGGGAAAAGTAGGAGGATGCAAGTGGACGAGGGTTTTTTGTGAATTTTGAATTTCTTTAAATTTAAAATTGAAGAAAGACATATTTAATTAAATACATAGGTTTATCTAATTAAATAGGCTTTTTGTCACTAAGGGGGATTAATTAAGTAGGGTAGCTATTTAATTAATAGACTAACTATAGAAGAATGAGGAATTAATTATTTAATAAAATAAAATAAAATGTTCATTTAATTAAATAAGATAGGGATGTTAGATAAATAAAATAAAATAATTTACCTAAGACTAGAGAAGGTGACCAATTAATTGAGTAGATTAATTGTGTTCAAATTAGGGTGTCTACACATGCATAACATTTCTTACACATATCGTATATGAAAACATGTCTGAATTAACTATATATATATATATATATATATATATATATATATATATATATATATATATATATATATATATATATATATATATATATATATATATATATATATATATATATATATATATATATATATATATATATATGATACTATGACACATATCATGAAAAGCATGTTAAATTAAAGGTATGCAGGTGTACACAAAATCATCTATTATGAATGGAAACCCATACCATGGTATGCAATTAACATTGTATGTCCACAATATCCAAAATACATATACTTAGTGTTGTAAGTATGTTTTTCTTTCTTATGATTTTATTCTCTTCTCTCGTTTGATCTTTGAATGTTTAATATATAGAGAGTTAATTGATGGAAGGTTTTTTTTCTTGATTCACAATTAATGTTTGATGAATGATATAATGATTTCATGATTTGAATTCTTAGTGAATGATGATTGAATGATTGTGGAATTCATAGATTGAGGAGTGATGATTGAATGGGTGTTGATTTGATGTATTAGTGAGGGATGATAGATAAATGATCCTTGAATGGTTTTTCCTTTTTACATTGTTAATAAAAGGGGCACCACCATTCATAAGTATTGAGTCACCATTTTCTATTTTAGCCTTTGAGAATAATATATTATTCCCCAAATTTATCTCCCTTGGATTCCCTCCAGCTCAAATGAAACCTTCTCCTCTTTATGTCTTTCAATGAGAGGAATAGATACATCTCTTCACCATATCCCCCCCTTGAAATGGTTACACTCTTTCACAATTACCACCCTTCAAAAGGGTCACAATCCTTCATCATTGTATCATTTGGAAGTTACTTCCTTATTCCCTTCCCCTCCTTCCTTCCTTCCTTAATTCCTATGTTCCCTTTTACGTAGATTAGAATTGTCTTATATCTCATAAAGGACATTACTATATGATTACCTTCCTTACGAATCCTTTCTTCCATTCCTTCAACACATGATTTTCCCTCTTCTTTGTACCTTTATTACAAGAGATTCATGTCCTTTCATTATTACCTTTCAAGAGATTCACAACTTGTCATCCCTTATGCCCTTTGAAAGAGCCACAACCTTTCATAACTACCAACTTTTTAAATAGTCACAACTTCTCATCATTCATGTCCTTTGAAAGAGTTGGAACCTTACTTAATTACCACCTTTTGGTAGACTCACAATTCTTTGCAACCTTTGCCTCTTGAAGGAGTCACTTCCTTAATCAAGTTCTTCTCGTTTAATTCTCTCCTTCGATTTACCTTTAAACAATGCCATCTCTTTATATGTATTTAAGTCTGCACAAATTTTCCTTCTCAATTTGCATAAGAATATTCCTTTATATCTACAAGTATTCCTCCTTTATATCTCCATATACGTTCCATACAATTCTTCTATAAACTCTTCGTACAATTATGCCTTCAACCTCTATTTGATAATCTTCCCATTTTTCTTCTCATTTGCAGATCTTCAAATGTAAGTCTGATATAAGATTGAGCTACCTTAAAATGCACTCTAAAAATTATTAATATATCTTCCCAAGAGTGTTGTCTCTTCCACTTTCTAATTCCTAATTAACTAATCTTTAATTGTTTCCCTTTATCTCTAAGTCAGGTTTATTTTTGAATTTCGCCACCAATTTGAACCCGGTTATTCCATAATTCATTTACCAATTTTCCTTGCTCCATCCATGTCCCCTTTCAAATAAAATATTCTCCCTCTTATATCTTATGTTGAGGGAGTCTCAACTCTTCACTACAAGGCCTTGACCTTTCAAAAAACTTAACTAGCTTGTAATTATATCTTATTATTAGTTTATATATTTATATTTTAATTTTCTCAGTTATTAGATATTATTACATCCTATTTTAGATGGGGGACATGACACCATCACAGATGCAACAAAATTATGATGAGATCACCAACACAAAGTTAAGATTCAAAAATTATATGAAATATTTCTACCAACAATTAGAATATCTTGATAGAACAACATGTGCTAATAAAATAATCTTAAACAGGTTTGACAAGGTAGCCTACTCAGTTAAGATGTCGTTTAAAATATCTTCCAAATTGCATTTTATACAAACATATTCATCGTGGAAGAATCTTTTCAATGGAGGCATCTAATGGAGATGAAAGAAAAATAAAAAAGATGAAGTGGATGAATACTCATAAATCACTATCCAAATTTCCTCACACACTGAATAAGAGTGACTTCATAACACAATTTTCTTACACAATGGAGTATTTGAATTACCTATGGATGTAGTGTTAGAGTACTTGATGTATATATATTTATACCATTGTAGAAGGCCAATAGAAGTTGCACCAACTTAGATTTATTTTTGATAGAATATAGAACTATATTACTTATTGATAAGTAGGAGATATTTTCCACAGCAAGTCAAATTGTGATATTGCTATCAGGATTCAACTATGTAGTTTTTTGAGTCAAACTCATTGACCCATGATTCATGAGTAGTGGTTCAACACGAACCCATCTCTCATAAGAATGAATGGAACACTTAGCACTCATTGGATCTAGGTGATGCTCACAGAGGTGAAGCACCGAGACTTCCCGGGAGGTCACCCATCCCAGTACTACTCCAGCTCGAGCGCGCTTAACTACTATTATGTGAATTCTTACCTACTATATTCATTGGTAACTAGAGACACATTCAGTGGTGTGGAAAGAGTTGGAACACTCATAAATGACCTATAATAGGTATTTACATATGATCAGTACCCACAACTTGAGGAAAACTTATCAATGGAATAGAGTAGAATGTTGAACAATACATTTACCATGTGTTGAGTTAGAACAATGGAAGGACCATTGAGAAGTTGTTGAGAAGATATGACTTTGATGTCATTAATGTCAAAACCTAGGATCCAGAAGGTTGTGCTTCGGATTTTGTACAACATTGATCTATCCTATATGGAGTGTTATGATGTTGAGTTGTATGGGTTTCATCCTTGATCTAGATACAATAGTACTTCTTTTTGGGACATTCATGGAAGATAGTTAGTGCAGAATAATGAAGATTAAATCTTTTATATCAGTTGTTGTGTTCAAATCCTATTCTAGGCATCTTTGCTATCTAGACATTCATGCAATATCTTAGAATTTTTTTTGGTATATCACTACTATTTAGTTTATGAATAGATGCTATTTAGTACTATCATTTGGTTGATGCTAAATTTGATGGAGATCAATACTTGGTCTTTGTTGTGGCATTCCCATCAGCTCTAGAATATATCTCATGTACTTCAAAGTTCTTTATCCTATACTATGTAATGTTCTTATCTTATGTATGATCTATTTAAGTGTCATTTGGTAACATGGTAAGGAGATGTATATGTGTGGCCTATCTTTTGAGTATGGTGCTAGTATGATAAGCCTTATTGAATATTTCAAGATTTTTCTTCAAGCCGACATTTTTTGCTCGGATGACTTATTTGTATTCTTCTATATGTATATAAAAAATATATTTTTGATCCAAGTATGAATGTGTGTAGAGAATTTTACAAACAAATAAAGGGGTGCAAAGGATTATGAAGTAATGCAACAAGGAATAGAAAAGAAAGCGGAAAGAAAGTCACAGGAAGAAGTAATATTTATTGCAAAGGTTGTTGAAGTTTGGCAAAATATTCCTAATCGGATCTGTTGTAGATAGTTTTTATTTTTCTCTTAATCAGAACTAACTTCGTGCATATACAGATAAAACTTCATCAATTATTCAACCCTCCCCCCTCTCAGTTATCTGGATTATTCAACAATTGGTATCAGATCTTGGTCCCTTACAGATAGATCTTAACCACTTGAGGGAGATCTTGGAAGTTTGAACATAATGCAAGAGATTATTACTTCAAAAAAGGACTAAAGACAATGTTGGATGATATGGAATGCACAACATTTTAAAATGAGGAATTGAAAGAAAACATCAAGGAAGATAATGCTCGTATCTCCAAGCTAAGGGAGAAAATATAGAAATTCAAAGAAAGACACAAAGAGGTCAACTAGAAACCAAAGGAATTAAAAGAAAATGTTGTGAATCTAAAGCTACTATTGGATGAATGCAAGAAGAATGAAGAATATCTCAAAGATATCATCAAGAAAATAGAAGAATGGAAAAAGAATATGAAATTTTAAAAACACCATCAAACAAAAAATGGATGAAAATGAGAAGTCATATCAAGAGTTAAGGAAGCTAAAATCATAAGAAAGAGTACGTGAGGGTAGCATAATTATGGATCTACTTTTTTCCTTGAAAAAGAGTCACAAGGATAAGGAAGGTATGGGTTTCTTTGATTTGAATTCAAATAAGAACATCAAGGGTAAAGATAAGGAATTTGAAGCTAAAGAGAATTCTGAAGTAACAAGAAAGATCTAAAACTCTAGAACTCATGTACAAAAAGACCTTTGATTAGACAACCAAATTCTCAAAGGTACTTATCATTTAATGTCAGTCATTATTTTCTGTTCAAAATTTTTGGACATAAGGCTATAGAGTGTAAAAGTAAGAAGAAACAGAGTATTCAATGCTTTAACTGTCACAAGTTTGGTCCCAAAGAAAGTCATTACAGAAGTCACTTGTCTAATTTGGCTAGAATGAATGGTATTAATAATATATTTCATGGTTATGGTGACAAAGGTAATCAATATAGATATAGAGTTCACTAAGTAAATTTTGGACAAAGGAATGTTGGATGTTACAAATGTAGTCAACCTAGACATGTGCTAACATGGGTAGATAAGTAGCTACTCCAGAAAAGTATAGAAATGAAAAGAAATTTGTAGAATTAGATGAGTCCAAGAAGAAGACAATCATGGTATTTAAGAAAAAGAAAACATGTGAAGGGGACTCTATGGCACCAAATCTTGGTGCAAGTTCTTCTAGAAACTAAGCCTACTGCCTTGGCTCAGGGGGGGTTTTGCAATGCATATTCTGTTGGTTCCCCCTCTCTAAAGTGATATATGTTGTGTATGGTGTATCTCTAGTGTGATTAGACTTGATCCAATTGATTGAAATGTGAAGTACTTTTGTCAGTGTTGTGGATGCACTTTTGGAAGGAAAAGTCATCATGATTAATTAAGGATAAAAGGTGGAAGTTTCAAATCATTTATCACTATTTGTGAAGAAGGAAATGGAGTGTTGCAGAGCATTAAAAGAGTGAAGAGGCTAAGTGTGATGATGTAATCCATGGTGATTGTTAGTGAATCTCGTTGTAGTATTCTATTGAGGCTGAAGAGAGTAGAGTTGGACGAATTTGATCATCGAAAGATGAAAGAAGTGGAACTTAGGTTGAATGTTGATGAGTTGCAACATATTAGAAATTTGAGAATGGATCTATAGGGAGAATTCCCCTAGTTTATTGGAAGAGATTCTATCTTTTTCTTTTTGAGTCAATTTAAGGATGGAAACATCATATTGGACAACCCCTATTTGGTCATGAAGGAAGCCATTGAAGTTATTACTTGTTTGTGCAACATTGGTGACCTCCCTAGGAAGAAAATGGTGAAATGCAACAAAATTGAAGAACTTACTAGTATTAGAGAATATCCCCAAGCTTTACTAGTAAACACCATTGGTAATTTTTCATTATGGTATGTTGCATATGGTATCTCTTA
The DNA here is from genome assembly GCA_027943335.1 of Chamaecyparis obtusa. Classification (NCBI taxonomy): domain Eukaryota; kingdom Viridiplantae; phylum Streptophyta; class Pinopsida; order Cupressales; family Cupressaceae; genus Chamaecyparis; species Chamaecyparis obtusa. Next base: position 217,799 of record BSBK01005081.1, read on the forward strand.
TAAAATCTAATTTTGAAATTGTGAAGGTGCTACATTTACTATTATTGTGTATCTAGCACATAAGGTCGTGAAGGAAAATAAAGAGTTTGATTTATGTGGTCTATTAATCAAGAATCTCTTTCAGAATACCATCTTGTCCTTGGTTGAGGGTTATCCCTTCTTGTTTGGGTCTCTACTTATGTATTTAGTATTCTACTATCTAAATTTGTTACTATCAAGAGAAAATTTTAAGTGGAAGTATGGAATTCCTGTCGAAAAGAAAGTTTATAGGTATTTGGAGTATATGGAAGATAAAGAAAATGCATGCAAAGTTTATTTATCATCCTTGCTAACGGATTTTTTCTTTGGTTTGATATTTTCTAGTACTGTTCTTGGCAATCAAGTTGAGGATGGTTCCTCCTCCAATAAGAAGGAATTGGAGATTGTTATTGGTGGTTCCCCTCTAGAACTTAAAAGGAGAAAGATTATCACAAAGGGAAGAGAAGTCATCACTATCTCAAAAGAGGAGAAGGAGAAGGAAGAAGAGTCTCCATCTAGATTTTACCCTTTCAATTCAGATGAGTTTTAGGCTATGTTGGAGGAAGCTGATTTGAAATTTTTTGGTGAAATGTGGTATGCCTGCTCTTCGATTAGTAGGCCTAGAATTTAAAGTGATTTAGTAGATTATCTTCTCAAAATAGGTATTGTTGTTTCTATTGTTCCTGAATCATTACCAGACGATCTGGTAGAAGTTGTTGAAGAAATGTTTTTGCAGGAAGGATCTAAAGCACATAAGGTCAAGACTATGATTGAGAGAAAATGTGTCAATGGAAAACAAAAGTTATTGGTTAGACAAAATAATGCATTAAGGAGATGTCTGATATCTATAAGTATTGTCTCTAGTGGCCTATTGCTATTGATAATTTTAGAAGTAAAATTGAAGGTATAGAGTCTGAGCTGAATGATATTGGATAGTGTTTTGATTTCTTCAAAGATAGAGATGAAAAAAAACATGAGAGTTGGTGATTTTCAATTTGAGTTGTTGTCTACTCAGAGACAAAGGGAATATTTTCTCATAAATTTATGGTTGGTTAAAAAGAATGTTGAGGCATGGTTAGATGATCTTTCTAGGATTCTTTCTGATGTGGATGATTCTGAATGATAGTGCCCATCTCTGGACTAGTTATCTTCATTTGATTTATTGGTTTTACAAGATAGTATACATGCTAGAATGAGTTCTATTTTGCAAGCTTGGAAGAGGATTCTTCCACTTGTGAAAGAAAGGTACAAAAAATTTCTTGTGAGAAGTGTTATTTTTACTTGATTTCTTGAATATTCCTATTTGTCTTTTTTCCCTTGATGGAAAAAAGGGGGAGAAAATAAAGAGAAAAAAAAAAAGGTATTTCTTAATTAAGGGGGAGTTTTTTGGAATTTTTTTGTAGTTGGAGTTTTTCAATTTTTGTTGTTTTTCCATCATTGCCAAAGGGGGAGATTACATTTGAGAAGTTGTTGGGAAGATATGGCTTTGTTTCCACTAGTGTCAAAACTTAGGATCTAAAAGATTGTGCTTTAGATGTTGTACAATATTGATCTATCCTATACAAAGTGTTATGATGTTGATCTATGTGGGTTTCATCCTTGACCTGGATATGGTAGTACTTTTTGGGATATTTGTAGAAGAAATTTAGTACAAAATAATGAAGATTAAATGTTTGATATTAGTTGTTGCATTCAAAGCCTATTCCAGGTATCTTTGCAATCTGTATATTCATGCAATATGTTATAAGTTATTTTGGTATATCACTACTATTTAATTTATGAATAGATGCTATTTGGTAATATCCTTATGTTGGTGTTGAATTTGATGGAGATAAAGACTTGGGCTTGGTCATGGAATTCCCATTGGCTCTATAATATATGTCATGTACTTCAATGTTCTTTATCCTTTGATAATTATTCTATGTAACATGTTTATCTTATGTATGACATATTTATGGGTCTCATGGTAACATGGTAAGGAGATCTTTATGTGTGACCTATATTTTGAGTCTAGTGTTAGCGTGCTAAGCTTTATTGAATATTTCAAGATTTTTCTTATGCTAGGTCAACTTATTTGTATTGTTCTTCATGTATATATAGATTATATTTTTGATCTGAATATGATTATGTCTAGAAAAGTGTGTGAAAAGAGAAAGGGGTGCAAAGGATTATGAAATAATGCGACATGGAATAGAGAAGAAAGTGGAAAAAAGTGATAAGAATAAGTAATTTTTATTGTAGTGGTTGTGTGAAGAGGTTATTGAAGCTTGGCAGAAGATTCCTAACCGGATTTGCTGCAGGCAGTTTTTGTTGTGCTCTCAACCAGAACTGACTTCATGCATATGTAGATGTAGCTTCATCAGTTCATGTATTGTCTGTAAGACTATTGATTAATCAATTGATTTAGTATCTGGGTAGTTATCCCATCAGTAGTGAGCCTACCTACAATGAGCATCTTGGTAGTGAGTCATTTTGTAAAAATCACCTTAATTAGGGTCACCTTAACTGATGTTGCATAGTTGAGAAATATCTTTCTCCATGGGTTTTCCCTTATCAGGTTTCCATACAAATTCTGGTGCTCATAGTGTATGGTGTTTTATTCTTTTCAAGCCAATCATTCAAGATCCCCAACTACCATATTCACTATATTATTGAAATAATATGAAGTCTATTATAGATTCTTGTTACCTAGTGAAGTCAAACATAAAGTTGATTCTTACTTCACCATTTATATATGATGTTGTGGATATGATAATGGATATTTTTACAAGGAATCAAAAAATGATTTGTACAATAATAGTATAGAACTATTTGATGGATTGAAGACAAAATATGACCTAAATGGGAAGTGTAAAGAAAAATCTATGTCACCTTAAGGCACAACCCTCACATATTGGGAAAATTATTATAACGACTATGAACTAAAAACTTTAAGCTACAAAGGACTTCATGTATACAAAATAAGAACCCTTCATACACACAAAGACACTTTAGAAGCTAAGGTCGATGGGATGACTTTAGACACTCGTTATGAATTATATAAAATATATGATGAACCTGTCTTGGATATTAGGGGATATAATTTGAATTATTTGCATTAGAAAGATAAACATAAGGTCATGCAAGGAACCATCACATGGATAAACTTTTTGTTCATTCCCCTACCTAAATCACTCATTTCCCCTACCATGGATAGTTACAATAGTGAAAGAGTATAAACATATATAACATTTCTTACACATTGTAAATCAAAACATTATTTGAATCAACAATATATCTATGATACTATGACAAATAATCATGAAATGCATGTTAAATAAAAGGTATGTAGGTGTAAACAAAATTATTTATTATGAATGAAAACCCATATCATGGTATGTAATTAACACCGTATGTCCTTGATACATATACTTAGTGTTGTAAGTATGATCACCTTTCTTATGATTTTATTCTCTTCTCCCATTTGATGTTTGAAAGTTTAATATAGAGTGATTGAATTAATGCAAGAATTGATTACAGGTTTTTTTTCTTGATTCCCAATTAATATTTGATGAATTATATTGTACAATTTAAGAAAAAGGAGAGATAATAAAATGGGGTAGATCATTTTTCCTTGTTGCATAATCGAAAGAAATATGACCCAATAGGTTCAAGAGAATCAAGAACTAAGTGCATTCAAGGATCCTTCATAAGTGGATGATTAGGAGAAGTTGATTTAGAGGAGATATGATAGGATGTTAAATTAGATAAATGATTTTTTTTAGCAAAAATAGATAGACATAGATCAAACAAAAACTAGGAATGAATGAAAATGGAAACTATACTGCAACACTGACATAGGGTTTGAATTTGAAGTGATTTTTCAGGGTATAGGACACCTAGTTTCCATATACCAGGGTATAGGTCACCTAGTCACCCTATACCCTACACTTTTGCCTAAAAATTTTAGATATTGCTCGCTAAATCTTGTACATTTTAGATTAATGGTATAAGTTTTTTCACTTGTTCCTACACACAAAAAATCAGGGAAGAAGGTTGTAAACATGGGTTTTCCTCAATCAAACCCCTATTTGGAATCAACCTTGAAATGAAATAAAGTAAATAAGAGTGTGTTGTCATACATTAGAGGATAGATTGGAAAAATGAAATTTATCATACCTTGGCAATGCAAATGCTTCTTTGAATGTGATCAAATATGTTAATGAAATATGTTTAACTTAATACAAAAATCCAAAAGAAAATCATGAAAGAAAAAACCTTGTATAATGGACATTGTAGTTTTCCACAATGATTGATTAGAGAGAGAGAGAGCTTAAAGACTTGGTTTCTTGAATGAATGTGGATGGATCATTGAATGTATGATCTTCTTCCTTGATGATGAAATGCTTTTCTTGGTCTTTAATGAGGGACAGAAGCTAGATCCATGCAGAAGATTTCCTTGAAAACACATTGGAATACTTGAAGAATGCGTGAGACTTGATCTTGACTGCTTGAATGCAAAATTATAGGGGAGAAATTGAAATCTTGATCATGGTTACCAAAATGAGGAGAGATGGGCCACTTATATACATATCACAATATTGTGAGGATTAAACCTCAGGAGAGCCAACCAAAAATTTGGAAATCTAACAAAATTATTGAGACAGGCCATCGATTCAAATTTTAGCCTAAAACTTGGGGTATAGGATACTTAGTCATCCTATACCTAGGTATAGGTTGCCTAGTCATCCTATACCTAGGTATAGGTTGCCTAGTCATCCTATACCTAGGTATAGGTTGCCTAGTCATCCTATACCTAGGTATAGGTTGCCTAGTCATCCTATACCCACCAATTGGGGCTCAAATTTACACCACAGGTCTTGGATAACTAGGAGATACTAGACTCTATGGTATACTGATTTCAAGGTTGGGCAAGATAACAAAGGCCACAAATGGTAACATAGGGGCCTAGGTGATTAAATAAATTATCAGATTGGAGAAATAATAGATGAGCACACTTAACAATAAGGGCTTACCTTGATTTTTTTAAAAATGAAATAAAATAGGACTCGTATTTGAATTTAGGTGTCCATTAAGTGTCATATGAAGTCCTATTATGCATGTTGAAATGGAAATACACTAAGGTGGGTTCTAAATAATCATGAAACTATACACACTAATAAGGTGCTTACAAATTATGACGGTACATAGATAATGATTTCATGATTTGAATTGTTAGTGAATGATGATTGAATGGTTGTGGAATTCATGGATTAAGGAGTGATGATTGAGTGGGTGTTTATTCTTTGTATTGGTGAGTGATGATAGATAGATAATCCTTGAATATTTTCTTCCTTTATATGTAGTTTATAAAAGGGACACCATCATTCATAAGATTTTAGTCACTACTTTCCATTCTGGCCTTTGAGAATAATATATTATTCTCCAAATTTATCTCCCTTGCATTCCCTCTTCAAATGAAATCTTCTCCTCTTTATGTTTTTCAATGCGAGGAAGAGTCACATATCTTCAATATATTTTCCCCTTGCAATAGTCACACTCTTTCAAAATTACCACCCTTGAAAAGGGTCACAACTGTGTAACATTATTTCCCTGTTGGACTTTGCTTCCTTAATCTCTTCCCCTTCTTCTTTTTTCCTTACTTTATTTGTATGTTCCCTTTTACATAGATTAGAACTCTCTTATATCTCAAAAGAGAACTTACTATGATTAACTTCGTTGTGATTATACTCTCTTCTATGCCTTTAAGAAATGATAATGAACATTATCATATCAATTCCTTGGTTACAAAAAACACACCAAATATTACCATTTTGAATTGGTTCAATGTTTACATAAGTCTAGGATTAGTTCAATAACCTCCTTTTTTGTGATGTACACTTGAGTAACTATTTGTGGACAAAGTATATAAAAAAGAGCATAAGAAATAAATTAGCATTTTTGACACCTACTTAAAATACATGGCTAAATAAAATAGTCAACATTATAGTTGATGGAAAAATATTAGATTTCTGATATGATGGTGGACATTTTGCCAAGGAATCAAAAAATGAACTAGATACAATAATACTTTACAACTATTTGATGGAACTAGGAAAAAATCTGATGTAAATGGGAAGTCAACTTAAGGCACAACCCTCACATTTTGGGAAAACTATTATAGTGAATATGAACTCAAAAGATAAGCTACAAAGTACTTCATGTATAGAAAATAAGAACCCTTTGTACACACAAGAATATTTTTATAAGGTAATGTCGATGGAATGACTTTAGATACTTGTTATGAATTGTTTAAAATATATGATGAAACTATCTTCAATATTAGTGGATAGAATTAGAATTATTTACATTAGAAAGATAAACAAAAGGTCATACAAGGAACCACTACATGGATAAACTTGTTCTATATTCCACTCATGCCTAGTTTTGGCACCCTAGTATTCCTAAACACGTGTAGTGTTTTAAGAAAACACTATATGTTTTCCTACTTATAGGGCATGCAATACTCCAATTCTTCAAAATCATAATCCCTAAACTTATAAACAAACATTACATTCAATATGGGTCGAGATAGATAAAAAGAAGGGGAATGAGTAAAACCCTATTCTTCTCAATAATTTGTCTAATCTACTGGGTGTTCTGTCACCCACGATTATGGTTCCTGACATATGTATAATTTGTCGTGGCTCTTCCTCCTACGACTACAAAATTTATGTGTTTTCACATGAATTCTCACAATATGTATTGTGTTTTCTTTTCTTGGTTTTCTATTCTATGGTCACATACTGACTTGTGTTGTGTTCAGGAGTTTTCCTTGTGGGTGCCCTTGGTTTATTTATTGTATACTATAGAGTTTACCTTGTGGGTGTCTTGTGGTTCAAAAATATGATTTAAATGGGAAGTATCAAAAATCTATGACAACTTAAGGCCCAACCCTCACGTTCTAGGAAAAATATTATAATGAATATGAACTCAAAAAGATAAGCTACAAAGTACTTCATCTATAGAAAATAAGAACCCTTTGTATATAGAAAGACACTTTAGAAGCTAAGGTTGATGGGAAGACTTTAGAAACTTGTTATGAATTGTAAAAAATATATGATGAACCTATCTTGCATATTAGTGGATAGTATTGGAATTATTTTCCTTGAAAAGATAAACATATGGTCATGAAAGGACACTACATGGATAAAAATCTTGTGCCTTCCACTCATGCATAATTTTTTCACCCTTATCCTAAACACATAATGTTTTGAGAAAACCCCGTGTGTTTTTCAACTTATAGGGCATGTGATACTCAATTCTTCAAAACCCTAGACCCTAAACTTATAAAGGAAGATTACATTCAATATGGGAAGAGATTGATATAAAAAGGGGAGTGCACAAAACCCTTTTCTTATGAAAACTTTATCCAATCTACTATGTTTTCTATCACCCATAACATATGTATAATCTATTATGCGTTTTCCACCCGGTGCTACAAATCTTGTTTGTTTTCACACAAATAATCATAATATGTAGTCAATGTGTTGCAATCCATAGCTTATTCAAAGAGGATTGTACTTATTCTATACTTAGTTTCATTGAACTTCAAGAAACCAAAAAACCCTAAAACCCTTGACCCACTATAAATTAACTAACAAATTCAAGCAATGACAATGTTTATGACCATTTGCAAATTTTAAAGATCTATGTATCTAGTGTGTTTTCTTGAGTTCAATTTTAATTAGCATTGGCTTTTCCCTCTAATTTAGTTTTTGAAAATTTTAACTAAGAACAAGATCAAACAAATTGATTTAGATATAGTAAATGTATGAGTTTAAATAAAAAACACACTCTACACAAGAAAGCATAGAAGCTCAATTTTGGAATTCCATGGAATCGTATGCACACATCTATTGTGTTGTCTATTGTTGGTAGGTAGGATGATTTTTGGAACACAATGTACACACTAAAGTATAAAAGCTTAATAATTTACTGTGTTGTTTATTGTGTATTTCTCACATAGTAGTACAAATCTTGTATATTTTCGCACAACCAAGACATTGCCTTCTTCCCTCCAAGTAGGTCAAATTTTATAAATGCACAAGAACAAGTAGAACCAAGAATAGAAAGAACATTGTTCATTTTGATGAATATGAATCTATTAATTAAGAAAATGCACTTTCACTTTTCATCATTTACTACACACCTTTGTCTAACTATTTTAATATGTTGTCTCCTCCTCTAATTCCTAAAAATTGTCTATGCCTTTGACACATCCTGTAAAGTGAAAACACATTGAATTTATGGCATAGATAGTTGCAAGTCACATTTTGTAAATGTGCAAAAATGAGTAGAACCAGGAAAAGAAATAATATTGTTCATTTTGATGAATATATAGCTATAAATTAAACAATTTCCTTTCAATTCTCAAAGTTTACTACACCTTTGTCTAATTATTTTTCCACCATCATAAATTGTAAGCACATGATTTGTGTATAATTTATGGGTTATTTTGTGCCCACCTTAGCATGTTTTCTATAGCAGGACCTCATATGACACTTAATGAATACCAAAATTCAAATTTGGGTCCTCTATCCTCTCAATATTGCTTGAAATAGAGTTTGGATCTTATTTCTAAGTGTGTTCCTCTCTTTTTCCTCTAATCTGATGATTTATTTCATCACTTAGGCATTATATACTTATTTGTCACCTTTGTCACCTATCCCGACCCTGATATGAGCAATACTTGGAAACCCAACATCTAACCTATATTTCTGGTAGCTTAACCAAATGTGGACTCATTCTCCTAGGTACATGTCACCTTTGGCAACATGTCCCCAAGGATTGTCTGGCCCAAATTTTGCCCAGAGATCCATCCCAGGGTTTTGGTGGGAACTATAGTCCTGTGGTTGGCCTGCTTAATTTTTAACCTTTGAAAATATGTGAGATGTATATAAACACCCTATCTCTCCTCATTTTGGTAACCATAATCAATATTATCAAGCACATTGAGTATTGTCAGAATATTCCAGGAATTGGGTGATGAAGCTATCAAGTGCAAGGAATAAAATCAAGTTCAAGAGCCATCAAGAATTCAAGATTATTCAAGTATCCTTCTCGAGTGTTCAAGGTTTTTTCTTCCATAGATCTAGCTTATTTCCCCCATTGAAAGCCAAGAAAAAGAGCTTTCTATCAAGGGAGGAGATCTACATCCATCTAATTTCATTCAATTTTTCTCGCTTCTTCCCAATCAAACATTGTGGCAAATTACAACATCTATTCTTTAAGGTTTAATCTTTCTGTAGACTAGGATTTGAGAGTGCACCTAAACCTGTTTTGAAGGCCAAAGACAAACAAACGTCATAGCATATTATCAAATCAAATTCAAAGGTAAACAAACTAAAATCAAAGCCACCTCAGTTTAAGCTTAAAACGGATGCGCCCATGCACCGTTTGATATGCTTAGATATAGAGGGATGTGGGTGTGCAAACTCAAGCACTTGGAGCATGCAAGATGGATGATTTGAGGATCAAGAAGACCCAAAATGACACAAAATAGGTATGAGGAACCTATTTTGCCTCAAAGGCCTCAAGAACACACAAATATGCAAAGCTAAATGAATGAACTAAGACTAAAACAAGAAATGAATCTATGTTAATCCATTTAAGCTAATTTAGATGTGATTTAAGCTTGAAAATGATCTAAAAAAGATGAGTTTATGCTTATGTTAAAATGAAAATGGCATTATAACTTTGCTATTGAGTTTGAGAGTTGAGAGATGATTTGCCTTAGGAAGTGAGGGTATTTATAGGATTTCTAAGGCTTGGGGTAGGAGGAATGAATGGCCAGGATTGAAATCCTTAAGAGAGGCCAAGATTCATTTAAAAGGGAAGCACATGGATTGTGCTAGTTCTCAGCCAATCAGGAGGTGACACATGTCACAAGGTGAGTGGATGAAGGGAAGGGCAAAAAGGAGTCAACAAAGGGGGCTCCAAGCTCATAACTCTCCAATAAATGCTTGTAAGAGCAATGAATGGGCTTTAAGAGGCTTTGAAGACTTTGGGGAAGCAATAAATGCTTTGTGGTTGAGATATTTGGAGGGAAAGACTTTGCTTTGGTTTAGGAAAGTCTTAAGCTTGGTTAGGATTGCACAAAGGTTTAAGGGTAGGATTAGGATTAGATTAGGACAAGAAAAGGGATTAGGATGGGTGAAGAGGGTGGATTTGAGAAGATTCTAGAAGAGTCTAGATTTCTCTTTAGTTTCATGGAATAAAAGTTATTCATTCCAAAAGCCTAAGTTTTAGGAATATTTATTAAAATATTTTCAATAAATATGAAAATTAAATATTTAACCTTGGGATTAGGGTTAGAAAAGATGGGATTAGCCTTTTAATCGAAATTAAGAAGGGATTAGAAGATTTTGGAAGAGGTTAGTGGTCTAGAGGAAATTGGCCAAGTTTGGGATAAAAAATAAATTAATTTATTTTTTGAAGTTTTTGGTCAATTTATTAATTAAATAATTAATAAATTAGGGATAATGTCAAAATGACATTTTTAGGCTAGATTCCTTAATTAAAGATTTTTAATTAAGAGAGAGGGATTTAATGCCATAAAAATAAATTAATTAATTAAATAATTAATTAATTAATAAATGATGATGTCATCAAGGATTTTCAGAAAACAAAAATAATTTATTTTCTGAAGGATTTTTCGGTGTCTACATTTTGCCCCTCTTTGATGCGATGCCGCAAGTGGCATGGCATCAAAGACAAGAAAACAAGATGCCGAGGCTAGAATCAGAAGAAGAGGGTATGACGCCTGGGTGGACTAGAAGAAAGAGGATACATGCCTCGGTGGGACAAAATCATGGAAGATGCACCCAGTGGGACAAGGAGAAAGAGGGATTACGCCCTGGGACAGAGTGTGCCCGGCGGGACGAGGAAGGAAGGGCCTAGGAAGGAAGGGGAAATAAATAACCTCACTTCTAAGAACAAATATGGATGATATGCAAGATGAGATGGAAATGCAAGATGCAAGATGCAGCTATATGCAAAGATGCAAGATTAATCTATATGATAAATGCAAGGGACCAGATAGCTCCAAATGCAAATGGGAGTGCACAACCTAGATTTAATATAGCAATGCTAGAGACCTGCCAAGGATACTGGGATCACGAGGCCTTGTCACCAGCGTTGCAGAGGACTGACGAGGACTGACGCTAAACAAACACACAGGGTTGCCCCAACTCACACATGAAGCACAGAGGCGACATGGCGAAACCGATGCTGAAGGAACCACAAACACACAACTGACTCACAGGCAGAAGCAAAAGATCAAAAGACCCTGCCCCAGATTATCCGCACACGCAGCACATCGTGATATAATGAATCGTGGTGACCCTGGTGGGATAATGAGAAGCCAAAAAGATTAACAAGACCCAAAGGACAAAAATCCAAGATCAAAATGATAACTCCAAAAAGACATCCTTTGCCAAGGAGAGAGATTAGGTTTGATTGATGGTGGGAAGATTGGTCGGACAGGAGGAACGATATATCCTCAAGGACCAGGATGGAAGATTAGATCAGACAAGAGGAACGATATATCCTCAAGGACCCATGGGTTGGTGAGAGAATAAGTGTAGTTGTTCACTGGCAAAAGCTGAAGTTCAAGGAATAATCAGGACTAGCAAGGATAAGTCGACAATTGATGTTGCTGAAGCACAAGGCCCGAGTGGGACTAAAAGTTTTCTGAGGCTGGGGATGGGACAAGATATTTGATCAAATGCTACTGCAGGATGAACAAAGGTTATGTACAACAAGGAGGAACGATATGCACAAGGGATATGTACAGAAGCTCAGGATTGGGGATAGGAAGATCACACTCAGCGGGCCTCTCACTAGGACGGAGACAAGAAGGATATATACAAGGAGGAAAGCGCTGTACAGGAAAGGGATAAGGATATGGTACAAGATATGGTACAAAGCTTTGGAATAGGATATGGATTGCAGATGGGTTGGAGGAAGATGGGAGCTGAATGCGTGGAATATAGGGGAGATGGAACTGCTGGGAGATCTGTTATGGAATGGAGGATGAGGACGGTAGCTGAAAGGACAACTGAATAGATAAATAGCTCAGTTTACTATGTTGGCGCCTGTTTGCCAGGTTTTCACCAACATACTTGTCCAAGGCGCTTGAATTGCCAAGTTTTCACCGTTGGACGATTATTTTCTCTTTCTCTTTTCTTTTTTTACTTTTTTGCTTTTTTGCTTTTTTGAATGTTTTTGGATTTTCTGATATATGCAGGATCAGGTTCAGGCATAGAACCTCTTCAGATGGATGATGTTGATAGGATCATTCAAGGGCTCGCCTTCTGGTGTTGATAGCTGATAGGCTCCGGAGCCGAAGGATGCGGTGACAATATAGGGGCCCAACCAAGTAGGCTCAAACTTGCCTTTCTTTTCTCTATTTGCTAGGACCTTCTGATTTTCTTTAAGGACCATGTCACCGACCAGGAACTGTCTAGGATGGACCTTCTTGTTATAACTCCTTTTGAGTCGATTCTGGTATGCAACCAGGTGATCATAGGCTTGCTGTCTCTTTTCATCTAGCAGATCTAGCTGTGTGAGCCGGGCCACACGATAGTCTTCATCAGTTGTATAGTTCTTCATGGAGACGTGCAAGGATGGGAGCTCAACCTCGATCGGTAGAATAGCTTCAGCACCATATACAAGGGAGTATGGGGTGGTGCCTGTGGGAGTGCGATAAGAAGTGCGATAGGCCCAAAGGGCGGGATTGATTTGGAGGTGCCACTCACGACCAGAATCATTGACAACCTTCTTGAGGATTTTCAAGATAGTTTTGTTGGTTGCCTCAGCTTGGCCATTTCCTTGAGGGAAATATGGACTGGAGAAACGGTGATGGATGTGGAGTCTGGCACATAGATCATCCACATGCTGGTTTTCAAAAGGTGTGCCATGGTCTGTGAAAATGGTAGATGGTATGCCGAAGCGGCAAATGATATGGTAAAGGATGAACTTGGATATTTGGATGCCAGTGGTAAGGGTGAGCGGAATCGCTTCAACCCATTTGGTAAAATACTCTGTGGCTGTTATGATATACTTGTGTCCATCCGAAGAGAGGGGGGTGATCAAGCCAACGAGGTCAAGGCCCCAACATGAAAAAGGCCACGGTGGTGCAATAGGTTGTAGATCCTGTGCTGGTGCATGTATCAAATTGGCATGCTGTTGACATGGGAGACATTTCTTGACAAATTCACACGCATCATGTTCCATTGTTGGCCAATAATACCCAACTCTAAGCAGCTGCTTTGCTAGAACCATGCCACTCGTGTGGGCACCGCAAATTCCAGCGTGAACTTCTTGTAAGGCCAGGACGGCCTCGTTTGAGTCTAAACATCTAGATAGGACATTATGATACCCGCGACGATATAGGGTGTTGGCTACAAGAGTGTAGCGGGAAGCTCTGCGAATAAGGTTTTGGCGTTGGTTATTGGTGAGATGGGGAGATATGATACCATTTTTTAGATATGCATGGATTTCGTGGTACCATGGGGATTGTGGACCAACCAAGACACACACCATGTCTGCATCGGCGTTCTCATAAGCTGGCAAGTGTAGCTGCTCGACTAGAAATTCATATTGTGTTGCGTCACGTGGAATTTCCAATAAGGATCCGATGGTTGCCATTGCATCTGCTGCTTTGTTTTGAAGCCTTGGGATCTGATTGAATTGTAGATGTAGGAAATGCTCTTTCAGTTTATCCACCAGTTGCTTGTAGGGTAGCAATTTGTCATCCTTTGTCTGATACTCATCAAGGACTTGCTTGATAATGAGCTGTGAATCTCCAAATACTTGTAATTCTGTGATGTTCCATTGGATAGCTGTTCTGAGACCTGAGATGAGTGCCTCATATTCTGCAATGTTGTTGGTACAGGGGAATCCCAACTTGAATGATTTTGGAATATAGTCACCTTGAGGTGTGACGAATAGGATTCCTGCCCCAGAGCTATGGGATGTGTTGGAACCATCAAAGTATAGTTTCCACATAGGCTGCTCTTCAATCATGCATAAGTGTTCATCGGGGAATTCCATGATTAGTGGATAGGCATCCACCAGTGGTGCTTCTGCTAGTTGATCGGCAATGACTTGCCCTTTGATTGCTTTGCGATCTACATACTGAATGTCAAATTCGCTGAGTAACATGACCCATTTTGCCATACGGCCTGTGAGGGTTGTCTTTGATAACAGATACTTAAGGGGGTCCACCTTTGATATGAGCTTGATTGTGTGGCTAAGCATGTAATGTCTAAGTTTTTGAGTGGCAAAGACCACTGCTAAGCATGCTTTCTCCATGGGTGAATAGTTAAGCTCATAGCCCACAAGAGTGCGACTGATGTAGTAGATAGCTCGTTCTCTATTTTCATCATCATGCTGTGCTAGGAGTGCCCCTAGTGCTGTAGCTGTTGTTTAGATGTAAAGGATGAGTGGGCATCCTGGAACTGGTGGTACTAGGATTGGAGCGTTAGCTAGATACTCCTTGAGCTTATCAAAGCTTCTTTGACATATGGGATCCCACTTGAAGTTGGTGTCTTTGCATAAGAGATGTGAGAATGGTTGGCACTTGTCTGCTAGTTGCGAGATGAACCGCCGAACTGATTGAAGCTTGCCCTGTAGGCTTCTGAGCTGTTTGAGATTTCTTGGTGGAGGCATCTTTGTTATTGCTTTTACCTTTTTAGGATCGATCTCTATGCCTCGTCTAGAGACGATGAAGCCTAGAAGCTTGCCAGATGTTACGCCAAAGAAACATTTCTTAGGATTTAACTTTAAGCCATAATGATTCAGACGATCAAATACACGCTCTAGGATGTTGAGGTGCTCATCTCTTGTTTTGGATTTTGCAAGGATATCGTCCACATAGTCCTCAAGGATCTTGTGGATCATGTCATGAAAAATGGCTGTCATTGCTCGTTGATATGTTGCTCCTGCATTCTTTAGCCCAAAGGGCATCATGTTGTAGCAGAAGGTACCCCATGGGGTTGTGAATGCTGTTTTATGTTGATCTGCTTCTGCTATATGAATTTGGTTGTAGCCTGAAAAGCCATCCATGAGTGATAGCATTTCATGACCCGCTGTAAGGTCTACGATCATGTCTATGTTAGGTAGCGGGAAATCATCTTTAGGACATGCCTTGTTCAAGTCCCTAAAATTAGTACAGATTCTGATGTCGCCAGAAGGCTTTGTGACTGGCACCATGTTAGAGATCCATTCTGAGTAGTCGATTGCTCTGATGATCTTAGCTTGGAGGAGCTTCTCAAGCTCTGTTTTGACGAGCAATGCTACCTTTGGATGCATTTTCCTTAGCTTCTGCTTCACTGGCTTGACGTTTGGATCTACTGATAGATGATGAACAACAAGGTTTGGATCAAGCCCAGGCATGTGGGCGTATGACCATGCAAAGTTGATGATGGATTCCTTGAGCAAGGTACTGAGAGCGATTTCTTCTCCTTCTGTTAGGTTGACTGCAATGTAGGTGATCCTTGGACATTCTTCTGTTCCCAAGTTGATTGGCTTGGTTTCCTCTATGATGATCGGCGACTGCTCTGGTCTATAATCTTGGATAGGGGGAAGAGGCAAGGCTTCATCTTCTAGCGCCTGAATTACCAGGTTTTCACTAGAAGATACGCCCTTTATTTTTACTATTTTGGAATCAGAATGTGCCCCAAGGGGGTTTTCACATAAAGACTCATGATGTTCTTTTTCTATTTCATTTTTGCGACTAAAGCTTGCCTCTTCCCCAAAATATCCTTCTGGGTGAAGCTGATAGACAGAGGTTGATGTTGGATCTTGATTGCTTGCTGGATCTGATGCCCCCATGAATTCTAGGAGTGCTTGTGCGCTTTGGAACTCGTCGATGTGTGCGATGCTTGGTTGGTCCCAATCTATGAGGTTGATGGAGAGTTGTTGGAGGACAGAAGTCCCCAGGAGGGTGTCGTCGGCAAAGATATCATCGTAGGATCGGATGTCTTTCTCTTCAGGGATGTCTTCAATTTCCACGAGGTCATCCTGGCTATTCGAAAAGTTCACGTTGGTCATGTTAGTGCCCGCAGTTGTGGTATTGGGCTCTTGTTCAAGCAGGCGAGGGGTATTAAAGCCAAGTCCTTGCTGTTCTGGATTTTGGGATGGTATGATAGGAAACAAATTTCCGTCCTCTTGTGGTCCTAGACCACCACCTTGATAGTTATAGTGTTCTGTGACATTTTTGTAGGGGATTGGATATTTTTCTTTGAAGTACTCAAGAAGTTGTGTGTCACGTGATGGGGGATCTTTGTATAACCATTTGTTAATATCTGGATCCATTTCTTTGCTGTTGATGTTGCCATGAGACTCAAAAGTCATGTTTCCGATTTGCTTGAGCTTATGATGTTCCTTAACAGGCTTGTTTTGACAACTTGGGCGCCCTTGAGTATGTGGATCACGTGGAAGAGCTCCTACAGCAAATGCATCACTGAGGCTGTACTCGCCACAACCCTGGTTGTTGATCTTGATGGATGATAAGGTGGAAGAGAGGATGGTCTCTGGATCGCGATGGGATTGGGATGAGCTAGCAATAGAAGTACCAATATCGGTTCCAGGATAATGAGTATAATGAGGGAAAGATGTTTCCATCGCAAGGCAGTATGCGAAGGGGTTAGGGTCAGCGTGGATGGTAACCTCAGTGCCTTGATGTGGAAACTTGATGCACTGATGGTAAGTAGATGGTACGGCCTTAATGGAATGGATCCATGGACGACCGAGGAGGATATTGAACGGTAGGTCAAGATCAACAACGTGGCAGAGAGTATCTTGTGTTGCTGGGCCTAGCTGGATAGGCAAAGTTATAGTACCTTCAGAGGTACGCTCCAAGTTATCATATGCTTTGATAGTGATTTGCTCATGTTGTATGTCGGCCTCCGTGAACCCGATCTTCTTGATGAATTTTAATGTGCACAAGTTGAGGGCTGAGCCATTATCCACCAGAACTCGTTTGATGGCGAAATCTCTGACCATGACAGCAATGCGGAGAGGGAGAGTATGATTAGGAGCGACATCTGGTATATCAGATTCTTTGAAGGATAAGGCACATGCTGCTGATAGGTGTCCCACAAGAGTTTCAAACTGAGTTGTGTTAATGTCCGTGGGGACATGGCCTTCTTTTAGAGCTTTGTCCAGGATCTCCTGATGAATGGGTGATGTGTGGAGCAAATCCAAGATAGATATTTGGGCTGGCATGTTCCCAAGATGCTCTATGATATTATATTGTGCTCTTGGTGCATTATGTTGTATTGCGCGTGCATATGATGCTGGCCTGGTGTTAGATTGTGTTGTGGATGCAGTAGATGTTGGCCTTGGAGGAGCAGCTGATCTCGGAGGAGCACCGGCAATAGTTATCCTACCACTGCGGGTAGTTGCAGCACATTGTCGATCCGGCCCTCTGACGTGGATGGTATTGATGGTGGGCTCATCTTGGATGGGCTCATCTTGAGTTATGCATCCGACATACTTGTCATAGTTGATATAGGCTGCTGTGTGATCTTCTTGCTTGCCTTTGCCACGATTTTGGGGCTGATTGGCGTTGGCTTGATTCTTCCCGGTATCGTGTTGAGGGAACACATTTTGATATATTTGCAAACTGGCGTTGGGTGAAGCTTGAGCTGGTGCATCGACCTGGATCTCCTTGCGATCAATGAGATCCTGGATGTAGTGCTTAAGCCGCATGCACTTCAATGTTGTGTGCCCCTTCACACGATGGTAATCACAGTATTCATTTTCTTTATACCAATCAGACTTTGGTGCGTTGTCATCCTTCTATGGGATGGGCGGATATGTGATCATATTTGCTTTGGCTAGTCGATAAAAGATCTGATCCAGAGGCTCACCCAAAGGTGTGAAAGTCCTCTTTGGATTGTTCTGATTGTTGGGCTTATTCTGCCTTGGGGCAACGTTAACTGTGTTAACAGGATTGCCTTGACGTGCTGGCTGTTGCTGTTGGTATTGCTGCTGATACTGTTGCACAGGTGGTTGATGAGCTTGAGGAGGCTGCTGATAAATAGGTGCTTGATATGCGGGAGCTGGTGGTTGCTGATAGATGGGCGCTTGTGGCGGTTGGTATGTTTGAGCTGGTGTAGGACTAGCCACAATGAATTGTACATTCTTAGTGTCAGTGGCTCCATCTGTAACAACATTCTTGTTACGATTCCAGTAACGGGATTTATCATTGTTGGGTTTGTTCTTGGAATCATCCTTGAAGTGACGAATAGTGCCTTCATCTAGGAGAGCTTTCTCGATGCCTATGCCTTTGCTTTTGATGTCTTGGTATGTCTGGAGACAGTTCATTCGCATGTGATGGGATAGCTTTGGATGCAGGTTATCAATGAAGATCTTTGTTAGATGCTTCTCTGGCGGCTGATATGATAACCTGGTTGTAAGATTCTGCCATCTTTGCAAGTATTCTGCAAGGCTTTCTCCGTCTTTCTGCTTTGAGTTGCATAGGTCTAGCAAGGACAACTCATTCTCCACATTATGGGCATAGTGTGTGATGAACTTCTCAGAGAGTTCAGCAAAGGTTTTTATTGTCCCATGTGGTATTTTGTAAAACCACTCAACAGCAGTTCCTCCCAAGCTTTTGGGAAACAGGCGCAGGAGATAGTTATCACTGTAAGCCACTTCTTGGCACGCCATGTAGAACTCTTTGATATGGTTTACTGGATCTCCTTTCCCTCGATACTTATCGAACTTAGGCATCTCAAAATGCTTAGGGAAAGGGATAGTTGCTATGGACCGATCGAAGGGATATGAGCACACCTCTTCGAACTTGTAGGTTTTATTCTCTGTTCCACTTTGTAGCTCTTTTAGAGCGTTTTTCATTGCTTCCCACTCAGCATTGAGTGGCGAGGGAACTGGAACTTCTGCTTGTGATGGAAGCTGTAGAACTGGATATGGTGCTTGCTGTGGATAAATGGGTTGGAACTGATTTTGGGGCAATGGTTGTTGGGGATATTGCTGGTGTGGCATAGGGGGATATTGTGGTAAATGATATGGAACCGCTTGATGTTGTTGGACTGCTTGCTGTTGTTGAACTGGCGGTTGTTGTGGGACTGCTTGCTGATAGTGGTCATTTGGAACTTGTTGTTGTAACTGATAGGTGGGAACTTGTTGTTGCTGGGGGATGATAGGGATTTGTTGCTGGGGCTGATAGCAAGGGACTTGCTGTTGTTGAGGAATGATGGTTGTTTGCTGAAAGGGGACATGTGGTTGTTGTGGGGGAGGCTGTTGGAACGATGCTGCTTGCAGGTATGATGGTGGTAGTTGCTGAGGTTGGCTTTGGGTTTGGCTAATATAAGCTGGGTGCATGCCTGCGTTACTTAGAGGTGGAACAGATGTGGGAAAGCTAGAAGCAAAGGGTGATGGGGTAAGATAGCTGGAGAAAGTTGGCTGTTGAGGTGGTGGAACTTGCTGGAAGGTATTTGGGATTTGGGATGAATAGCTTGAAGCTGGCGGTGTTTGGGGTAGTTGCTGCTGTGCTGCTTGGGCGAAGGCAGTTTGTTGACTTGCAACCATAGATGTAGGGGATTGAGATGGGATCCCCCATGCCTTCATTTCTTCTTGTGTAAGGCCCCATTGAGAGCTTGTGTTTGGGTGCATTACAGCGGATGATGGAATGGTAGGAGCAACGGGAGCTTGGGACACGAATGATGGCTGAGATAAAGGAGTTTGTTGAGGTTGTGGTTGAGCGGATGCTTGTGAGGAGGAAAATGAAGGAAACACCCAAGAGAAAGATGAGGTTGGAATGGGAAGCGATTGCGCTAACCCCAAAGAAGAAGGTACAGGTGCTTGGGGGGTGAAGGGTGATGGTGCTCCTTTGATGGTGAAAGGCGTTGCTTGACTTGAAGATGGTGGCGGTGTAAAAGCTTGTGTGAGAGGTGGAAGCTGACTTTGGGTTTGGATTTGGGCTTGGGCAGCCATAGCAGATGATGAAGCAAAAGGGGTATGAGATGGAGCGGATGGTGCTGCAGCTTGTGTTACGGGACTGGCGAGGCTTCTTTGCAAGAAAAGGGGAATGGTGGAAAGCTCTTGGGATGTTTGCATGATAGGATCGGGAAATGATTGGACAAACGGAGAATACGCTTGTGCTGGAACTTGGATAGTTTTGATGGGGATGCGTGGATAGAGAGATGGTGGGATGGAGGTACTTTCTGGCAGATAGTGGACGAACGTGCTTTGCTGATGTTGCGGTACAAGGGCATTGGTCGCTGGTGGGCTTTCTGGAGGATTTTCAAATGCTTGGATTGCCAACGGGGATGAAGGGATATTTGGATCTTCACATGGGTTACTGGCTTGGATTTGGGGATTGTAGGTCATCATGACGTTGGTGAAAAGGTTGGGATCAGATGAGGTTGTTGGTGGATAAGGATTCATGCTTCTTCTTTTCCGAGATCTGGTCTCAACAGGCATGGAGATGCAAGTGCTAAATGTATGCAAGATGTTTGGCTAAAAGATGTTGATGGATGCAAAGTTGATGAACTTCTAAAGATGATGATTTCTAAGATGCAAATGCAAAGAGAGGGATCAAGATGGCGATGATGGAAGCTGGATGGAACTGATATGGATCAAGACGGTGGAGGAAAGATAGGTTGCTGGTGGAAAGCTGGTGAAAGATTACTGAGTGGTCAACAAATAAGCTGCTATTTTTCCCAAATGGAGGATCAGAGATATGATGGGGTCAACCTAAGATAGACTGATGATCTTCGGTCAACAAGTTTCTTATCAATACACTCCAATCTCTTGCTCGAGATGATGGCTATGCAAGGACAAGGTTTGATTTCTTTATGACAACACGTTGTGCCAAAAAAAGAAGATGATGGTCTCTGATCTTTGGATATAGGATAGGAACAACTCAAAAGGTAGAACACTAAGTGTTGGTGGAACTCTGGATTTGGAACAAAAGATGATGGATCTGCTGGAAAGATATGGAAAGCTGATGGGGGGATGCTGGTGGAAAAGGTATCGAAGGTTGAAGGGACAATGCTCTATGCAAATGACAAGGATTGATTTCAAGAATGCTGGTAGGAAGATGAATGCATATGCAACTTTATGATGTTTTGAAATGCAACTAAGGTTTTGATGCTGATGCAAAGGATGAAAGCTAGAATGAAATTAAGATGCAAGGCTGTTTGAGACAAGATTTCAAGATCTGAAGATGGAACAAGACATGGACAAGGATTGGCTAATCTTCTAGCTCAAGGTTGACAAAGTGATGGTTAACTTGGAAACGGAAGGCAAATTGTTTGATGCGGGCGTTATGGGCAATGTTCTCAAGTCTGGTTTGGGACTTCTCCTCTGCTTGGGTTGCTTGGATAATGGATTGATAGGTCTTGGTTTTCTTCTGGATAACTTTTTGCTCTTGATAGGCTTGGGATTTGGGCAACTTTGCTTTAGGATGTTTGTTCTTGCTGGGCATCACTTGGAAAAGAGGCTTTTGATTTTGAGGCAAAGGTTTCCAATGGCAAAAGTTAAAGTCAAAGCAATCTCTGCAAGGGACAAAGCAACCCTGCGTGATACAAACAAAGGCAACTGACTCTGACAAAGTTTTGAAAGTGTATGTTTCAACAAGTGTTTTCACGGAGTCTTTGACTGTCAAGCACTTCAAACAGATCTACCTAAGGAAGGTGAGTATCAAAATCGCTTGCCCACAGCTTGGTATCCCCCAGAAGGGAATACAAATGGTGAGTAATCTTGAGGCGACCCGGTAAACCCCTTGGAATCGGTCCTTGCACAAGGATTTTGATACTTTCGGATGTAGATAGGGTAGCCTCTAGTTTATCAGGTTGCTAATGATTCCGTGGTGTCTCCATACCCGGTTATGCTGATCATCCGTGACTCACTTAAGAGCCTTGCCAATTATGCTGGGGGAGAGGAATGTTTACCATCCCCAGACACGTGTTTGGCACGAACGCCCGGCGATTAGGAGATGTAAGTGATTCTTTTGGTATTCACTTATTTGTATACCGGCCGGGGGGGATACCGGTTTGAGGTCGTTCTCGGAGGAGGAAGCGCTTCTCCTTGGACAGGCCTCGCTAAAAGTAGAACAGGTGAACTTGTCCAAGTTCAAATGTTCCACGTTGCTTACTCTAACAAGGATTATGCAAAAAATGAAAAACTCCTACATGCACATCAAGCAGATTTTGTTCATTTTTCCAAATTTGATTAAGTGATGTTTTGCACTTTGAAATGAAGACACTCGTGATTAGATTTTGATTTGTTCTTTTCCTCAAAATGTAAATGAATTGAACGTTTGCAAGTTCTTTCCTTTTGTGCATTCAAGATTGGATTAGCGAGTTGATTTAAGAACTTTGAAAAAGCTTTGTTTTGTCCCTTAGATCACTCAAGATTGAATTTATTTTGCTTGCTTTGAAATCTGAAATAGATGAGGGAATAGAGTTGTTTGTTCCTTTAGTGCATTCAAGATTTGGTTTGATTTTCAAATTGACAATGACACTTAGGACCTAAGTTCATTTCCTTAATGTCATTCAAGATTTTGTTTTGACCTTTGCTATAAAAGAAAAGAAAAAACCAGTTCCAAGCAAAAAACAAAAAGCGACACTGTCCAGCTTATAGGCGACGCTGGAAAGTTCAAAGGTGACATTTAATTCCTACAGGCGACATTATGTACCTCAAAAGGCGACAGATAAAAAACCACAAGCATGATTTCTTTTGTTGCAGGCGTGATTTAATTAAAAGAAGGCGACAGAAGAGAATTCTGGAACGTAACAGAAGTTGCCGACAACAGGAAAATCTCAGTTATGCAGGCGTGAAAACAGAGTTCAAAGGCGTCATTTCTTTCTTCAAAGGCGTGATTTAATTGCATGAAGGCGTGACTGAATTCCTTGTAGGCGACATTTCTTTTGTTGAAGGCGACATTTCTTTGTTTGAAGGCGACATTTAATTGCTGTAGGCGTCATTTCTTTTCATGAAGGCGACATTTCTTTATTTCCTGCAAAAAAAGAAGTATATAAAGTATAATTTCATCAAAATGATTGTGGTTTGAGTCCCACCGGGCGTGCCAGAATGTAGACTAGGATTTGAGAGTGCACCTAAACCTGTTTTGAAGGCCAAAGACAAACAAACGTCATAGCATATTATCAAATCAAATTCAAAGGTAAACAAACTAAAATCAAAGCCACCTCAGTTTAAGCTTAAAACGGATGCGCCCATGCACCGTTTGATATGCTTAGATATAGAGGGATGTGGGTGTGCAAACTCAAGCACTTGGAGCATGCAAGATGGATGATTTGAGGATCAAGAAGACCCAAAATGACACAAAATAGGTATGAGGAACCTATTTTGCCTCAAAGGCCTCAAGAACACACAAATATGCAAAGCTAAATGAATGAACTAAGACTAAAACAAGAAATGAATCTATGTTAATCCATTTAAGCTAATTTAGATGTGATTTAAGCTTGAAAATGATCTAAAAAAGATGAGTTTATGCTTATGTTAAAATGAAAATGGCATTATAACTTTGCTATTGAGTTTGAGAGTTGAGAGATGATTTGCCTTAGGAAGTGAGGGTATTTATAGGATTTCTAAGGCTTGGGGTAGGAGGAATGAATGGCCAGGATTGAAATCCTTAAGAGAGGCCAAGATTCATTTAAAAGGGAAGCACATGGATTGTGCTAGTTCTCAGCCAATCAGGAGGTGACACATGTCACAAGGTGAGTGGATGAAGGGAAGGGCAAAAAGGAGTCAACAAAGGGGGCTCCAAGCTCATAACTCTCCAATAAATGCTTGTAAGAGCAATGAATGGGCTTTAAGAGGCTTTGAAGACTTTGGGGAAGCAATAAATGCTTTGTGGTTGAGATATTTGGAGGGAAAGACTTTGCTTTGGTTTAGGAAAGTCTTAAGCTTGGTTAGGATTGCACAAAGGTTTAAGGGTAGGATTAGGATTAGATTAGGACAAGAAAAGGGATTAGGATGGGTGAAGAGGGTGGATTTGAGAAGATTCTAGAAGAGTCTAGATTTCTCCTTAGTTTCATGGAATAAAAGTTATTCATTCCAAAAGCCTAAGTTTTAGGAATATTTATTAAAATATTTTCAATAAATATGAAAATTAAATATTTAACCTTGGGATTAGGGTTAGAAAAGATGGGATTAGCCTTTTAATCGAAATTAAGAAGGGATTAGAAGATTTTGGAAGAGGTTAGTGGTCTAGAGGAAATTGGCCAAGTTTGGGATAAAAAATAAATTAATTTATTTTTTGAAGTTTTTGGTCAATTTATTAATTAAATAATTAATAAATTAGGGATAATGTCAAAATGACATTTTTAGGCTAGATTCCTTAATTAAAGATTTTTAATTAAGAGAGAGGGATTTAATGCCATAAAAATAAATTAATTAATTAAATAATTAATTAATTAATAAATGATGATGTCATCAAGGATTTTCAGAAAACAAAAATAATTTATTTTCTGAAGGATTTTTCGGTGTCTACACTTTCATGATTTCCTTTTTGAGGTTTTGTGTTTAGTCAAAGCTATTGCATCAATATATTTTATCTGTTTCAAATAGGTATTTGCATCTCTAAGGTATGGTATGCTTCATTTTCTATATCTAGCCTCTACTCCATGATAGAACATTTTCATTTATTTTATTTTATTTCAAAGTTGAATCCTAAATAGGTTTTTGACTAAGGAAAATCCATCCATTCAACCTTCTTCCCTATTTTTCTATGTGCAAGAATAGGTTACGGATTCATCGAACAAGATTCAAAAAGATTGGAAATAGTTAGATGATCCTTGAAAAGTTTAGACAAAAACACCAGGGACAAGTCACCATTGCCGTCATGTTTGAGGTACATGTCACCATTCCTGACATGTACCTTGCATTCTGATCCCATATTTTAGCCACAACTTAGATCTTCTTTTTGGTTTCTATTTTTGTGTGTTTCATCTCTCAGTCAATCCATATGAGTCTATTATTTCCAAGTTTTTTAGAGTAACTTGCTTAATCAATCATTTACATTAATCCATTCCACTTTTTCCACTTTTAGCATTTGAGTCTCCTCTTGAGCCTATTGAAGGTATCTTCCTTCCGAACATTCTATTGTGAAAAGGAGAGGTGATTTACCTATTTGTATTGCTTCCCTTTTCATAGTATACAATTTTATTGTGTTGTCTCCTCCCCCAACTTCTAAAAAATTTTCATGCTTTTGTTACACCCTGTGAAGTGAAAAAGAACTGAATTTTCAGCACAAATTGTTGCAAGTCAATTTTTTTAAATGTACAAGAATGATTAGAACCAATAATAGAAAGAATATTGTTCCTTTTTATGAATATGCGACTATAAATTAAATGAATACCCTTTCACTTTTCATTGTTTATGTAAATGCAATTTAAACTTCTATTCAAATGATAAATTAGAACTCTTGTATCCCTTTTATTACTTTATGAATATATTGTGAATGTATAAAGTTCTAATTAAATTCTTCTGTATGTAGGTTGCTCAATACACTATGTTTGATTTCAATATGTTTCAGCCAATGATCATTTTTCATATATGTATAAGAAAATGTTATGAGTCACGTCAATGATAATTCATGACTCATTAATGAGTCACATCTTATCATTGACGCGACTCTTCTTAACAAACAAGTTGTTGTTAATACAAATCGATATTGAATCGATATTGCATAAGCCAATAATACTATCGTTGATAACATAATAGTTTTGATATTTAAACCGATACTAATCGGTATTCATTGTAAGTCGATAGTCATATATAAATCGGTGATCATCAATTTATCATTAATGATAATCGATGGTTATTGATATATCACTAATGATAATCGATAGTTATAAGATGAGAATATTTATCATTAATATATATATATATATATATATATATATATATATATATATATATATATATATATATATATATATATATATATATATATATATATATATATATATATATATATATATATATAATGATAGATATCATTATTATATATATTAATATCTGTTCATATATGTATTATATATACAAATTTTTATATTTATCTTATTGACGCTATCATATTTAACACTCCCTCTTAGCTAGGGAAGATAAAGTATTTGATGCATCTCATTTCTCATAAGAATATATATACCACCTTACTTGTGAATGTAAAATGGTATGACATATAACTTAACATGTGATATGAGGAATCACCTAACATGTGATACCAAGTTTTACATATCACCTAACTTGTGATATGAGGAATCACCTAACATGTGATACCAAGTTTTACATATCACCTAACTCGTGATATGAGGAATCACCTAACACGTGATACCGAGTTTTAGATATCACCTAACTCTTGGTACGAGGAATCACCTAACACGTGATATCAAGTTTTACATATCACCTAAATCGTAATATGAAGGATATAATATGCTCAAGAAAATTACATTCTCCTTATATACCCCTATTATGGTATGTGCACTGACATTAAATCACATAATGTCTACCATAATGAATCATGTCACATCCATGAATCAAGATGATATCAAGTCAACACAATATCAACATTACAAGATCATCACCTTATAATGTTAACTACAAGTGTTCATTAAATAAAAAAACATCATTTTTTAGCAATGTACACAGGATGGGTGGGCCCATAAAGTCATACAGTCACACATATGACAAACCAAGTTTACCCATAAAATATCTTTATTATATTATTACAAATCAAAATTTTACATTTCAACCATATCGATTTTTCCTGAAGTGATCAACTTTCACCTTGGGGAGTGGTTTGGTAAGGATATCTGTTGTTTGATCTATTATACTAATATATTCCAACTGGATCACATTCCTTTCTACCATGTCTCTCACATAGTGGTAAGGAATCTCTATATGCTTAGATTTGTCATGAAATACTAGATTCACTGATAGCTTGATGCAACTCTGGTTATCACAGTGGGTGATAGTCAGTTTTAGTGGTTTATCAAATAATCGTACAATTAGTTTTCTGAACCATACTGCTTCTCTAGAAGCCATTGAAGCTGTGATATATTCTGCCTCTATAGAGATTTTTGCTACTGATGACTGTGTTTTTCTAATCCATGATATCATAGCCGATCCTAAATTGTAGCAACACCCTGAGGTGCTCTTTCTATCGGTCACACTTCTAGCCCAATCTGAGTCGGTGAATCCATGAAGATCTAAGGTAACCTTTTCATATTTGAATCCATAATTTAGAGTGCCTTGAAGGAACCTCATTATATGCTTCATAGCCACAAGATGTATATCCTTAGGATCACACATGAATTGGCTCAAAGCATTCACTGCATAATAGATATCTAGTCTAGTGTTGACCAAGTACATCAATGATCCAATCATCTATCTGTAGAGAGTGGGATCATTTGATTGAGAATCTATTGTTTCTTCCTTCAACTTGTGAAGATTTGTCTCTGTGGGTGATGATATTGGTCTGCAGTTCATCATGCCAAATCTCTTGAATATATCAATGGTGTACTTTCCTTGGTTTAGAATAAAGCTATCTGATTTTTGCCAGACTTCTAATCCAAGGAAGTAGTGTAGTAGTCCTAAGTCCTTCATGTCAAATTCTGAATCTAGTTCCTTCTTGTACTGATTAGTGAGGTGATCCTCTCCTGTAATCAACATATCATCAACATATAATATTAATATTAAAATATCACCTTTTCTTTTCTTGAATTATAGATTTGGGTCTGCATAATTTGTGGAGAAACCTAATCTTAAGAGGTATTTGTCAATTCTCTCATACCAGGCTTTGGGAGCCTGCTTAAGTCTGTAAAAAGATTTCTTTAATTTACACACATGTGTTCTTGAATTATGGATCTCAAATCCTTCAGGTTGCTCTAAGTATACCTCTTCTTCAATAGGTCCATTCAAGAGTGCAATCTTAACATCCATTTGATGTATTTTCCATCCTTTGGCAGCTATAATGGCTAGAATAGTTCTGATTGAAGGATATTGGGCAACTAGAGAAAAAGTTTCTTCATAGTCAATTCCTTCTTTTTGCAAGAAACCTTTGGTTACGAACCTTGCTTTGTACTTTTCTTTACTGCCATCTGCAACATGCTTGATCTTGAACAACCATTTAGAGGAGACCACTGATTTCTCTTTAGGTCTAGATACAATTTCCCATACATCATTCTTTAGGATGGATTGATACTCCTCTGCCATGGCATCTTTCCATAGTGTTAGCTTGTGGTGACTGATCAGGAAAGTACTATCCAGGAAAGTACTGTACACTTTTCCTCCTGACCTCGCTGAGGTTCAGGGCTAGGTTGGGCCTCGAGCGAGGGTTCGGGGGTGCAGCCCCCGAGGTGAATTTTTTTGAGGTCGACATATTTTTCAGTTATTTTGGGCCGACATATTGTAACTCATTTTTAACCCTAAAGCGGCAAAAAAATATTGTATAATATGGCTTAGGGTTAGGGATTTCATAATGTATGATTTTAGTACTTGCGGTGGAATTGAGCTGTAAGGGATTATGGATTGTAATTAGGTTGTAATCACTGGATAATAAAATATTGGACTCGTTGTTGGTGGACGTAGCCTAGGGATTCGGTAAACCATGTTAAATCTTTGTGCCTTGTGTTCTCTTCTATGTGGTTTATTGTTTTCTGATATTGGTTATATTTGCATGTAATTGTTATTTCTGCGTTGTTAATCCTAACACATAGTTGGTGCTGAAGAGCTTCTGAAACATTTGTAGGTTCTAACTTTGAGATCTCACTCATTAGGACTACGTAACTAGATAATCTTGTGGGTATTTTAATCTCTCTAAAAGTTCCTAAAGGAGCTCCGTAGGACTTTGCTTCTTAAATTATCTTAGTTTCCCAGAGAGGTCTCTTCTTAGGATTTTTCAAAGATGTGCTTGGTTCTTCATTTTCTTCTTCCTCAAAATACTCCCTCTAAATCTTAGGAGCAATTTCCTTTTCTAGTTCTAAGGGAGAAGTTTGGATTTCTAGCTCAATGAAGTTTCTAGCTCTTGTGATTGCTATATCCTCCTCAAAAATTACATCTCTTCTTATTTCAATTTGTTTCTAAATAGGCACATATACTTGGTAAGCTTTTGACGTTTCATTGTAACCTACAAAAATACCCTTTCTTCCTGAAGGTTCTAGTTTGGCTCTTTTCTCTATGGGCACATGCATGTATACAGGATAACCAAATATCCTTAAGTGACTGATGTCTAGTTTTGTACCGATGATAACCTCTTCAGGACTTTTATTATCAATATGAGAGTGTGGACTTCTATTTTGTATGTATATTGTAGTATTAGAGGCTTCTACCCAAAGAGAAGTTTCTATGTTTTGATCAAGAAGCATTGCCTTGGAAGCTTCTACAATGGTTTTGTTTTTCCTTTTAGAAACCCTATTTTGTTGTGGATTGTAAGGGACATTGAAATCCCTCTTAATCCCAACATCTTTACACAATTCTTTAAACATATATGATATATATTCCCTCCCGTTGTTTGTCCTTAAGGTTTTTATTTTCTTTCCAAAGGATTTTTCAGTAAGGGACTTGAATTCTTTAAATCTTTTAAGAATCTCCTCTGATTCTTTACATTTGAGGAAATAGATTGAGGTCTTCCTAGAGAAATCATAAAAAAATATTACATAATATAGAAACTTGTTAGAGTAATTAGTTAGTTTTATTACTCTTTTTTACTTAAGCTATCTCTTAGGTACATTATAATTAATATCTTTATTAATTATAATGTGCAACCTAGCTTTTCTTGTTTTAGGGTTTTGTTCACCTTTATAGGTTGAACCTTGTAATTCTTTTTTCAGTAGATTGGAATACAATTTTCTCTCACACCGCTGAGATTTTCCAAGCTTTGCTTTTTGTGTCTTCTACTTCCTTCCAACAACAGGTCATTTGCATGCAGGTGTTCTTGGCGAACTGTGAAGTTGGATTTCTCAACTTCTACATGGTATCAGAGCTTCCCTGCTGCTGCTTGTTCTGGTGTTTTTGAAGCAATTTTTGAGGTTAAGGGTTTCAAGTTTTTTCAGATCTGGTATTCTCTGTAGGACGTTATTTTTTATTTCTTTTTTGCCTACAAAAAAGAAATTTTTTTTGGAGCACTTTGGGCAAAAAATGACCTCACGATTGCATCCAGAAGGCCCCAAAACCCCTATTTCCATATAAAATTTGACCTATTTGGCCTCCAGGGCTTCTAGTAAAATTTTCTTGGCCTATTAGGGCCGTACGACTCGAAAAATGAGAATTTTTTTTAAAAAAATCATTTTTAAAGTGTTTTTGGGGCGTAGCCAGCATGCCACTAGCGCGACACCATTGCACCACCCCACCAGGCCCCTGCGCCACCACCGCTCTGCCCATGCGCCGCTCACTACTCTTTGGCCACATCGGTGATGTCACTGCCAAACTTTTTTTCCGGTGACCTTTTTGAATTTTTCCGGTGACTGGGATAATTTTTTGGTGATACATGCTTGTGACATGTAGATGGTCATCAAATTTTTTTCCGTGCCTGATTTTTTCCAAGGAGCTTGCATTTTAGGGGTGCTTGGGCCTTTTTGGTCCTACAGGGCTCATACGGACTCAAAATTTGACATATAATATATCATCGGAAAGGTCTTTTCGAGTCCATCGCTCTCATGCAAGTTTCACTTCCTAATTTTTCCATTTGATTTCAAATTTTTTCAGTCAAAGACGCACCTTCTTCTGTGCTCTTGTTCTGCTTCTAAAACTCAAGTTTTTTTCTCGTTTCTTGTGCTTTCATAGTACTTTGTTGTGTATCGAGGATAGTATTATACTTTATGGGGGGTGCTCTTTACTTTCTGTAATTTACTTCAGAAAGACCCTTCTACTTCTGTCTTCTTTCTCTCAATGGCAGACTCTTCTGTCACCCGCCTTACACCTCACAACTATCACACTTGGAAAGGATAGATGACCAAATTGCTTATGACAAAAGGGTTATGGTCATGCCTCGATGAGATTCAGCTAGTTCTACAACGACCTTATGAGGCTCTTATGTAGAGAAACAGGATGGATGAGGCAATGGGCCTCATTGCAATGAACATTTCAGATGGGTTGTTGTTCCACCTGGATGGTTTGACCACACTTAGGGATATGTGGAATAAGTTTTCCACCTTGTTTGGCACAATGAATCAGTTCAGGGTTCTCCAGATAGATGCAGAGTTCACCTCCTTGGTACCTGAATCATTCACCAACATTGAGGAATTCTTGATGAAGTTCAAGTCTCTTCGATCAATTTTATAGGCTGCTGGAAAGATGAAGTTAGATGATGAGTGTATCTTTCTGATACTCTCCAAGCTTCGTGGCCCTTATCAGATTTTCACTTCTACCTTCTACTCCACTATGGATGCACTGGGTGCACGACATGTTATGCCCTCTTTTGAGACTTTCTGTGATAGGTTGACTCGTGAGAAATCCAAGCTCAATCAGATGGATTCACTTACAGGTTCACAGTCACAGGCATTGCTTGCCAAGACACCTCAGGATACATAGAAGCAGAAGCTGAAGCAGATATCTGATTCCTCTTCTCAGCACTCTACTGGCCCACCATCTTCTTCTAAGAAGGAGAAATAGAATACTGAGAGCCCTACATGTTCCTATTGTCAGAAGGGACCTCATGATGAGTCACATTATTTTCAGAAGAGATTTGATGGCTATGAGAAATAGATTGTAGATTTGCAAGCTCTCCTTCGGAAGAGCACTATTTCCTCTCCATCCTCTTCCACCTCACAGGGGTCTGATTTTTAGTCTTCTACCTCATCTTTGACATCTGGACAAGATTTTGGATAGGGTCATGCATTACGAGCTTCTGTTGCATCCCCTTCATAGGTCCCTTGGATACTGGATTCAGGTGCTTCTCACCATATGACATCTTCTTTGGAGATCTTCTCTTCTATTTAGGCTTCTCCTATTCCTCACATTCTCATGGGGAATAACACTAGTATGCCAGTTTGCGGGAAAGTTTCTGTAGGCATTCAGGATGGCACATTCAATGATGTATTGTATGTTCCCTCTCTATCTACAAACCTCCTCTTGATTTATCAGATTACACTCAGTAGGTCAGGGAAGACAATTGAGTTCATGCCAGATTCAGTCTTCATCTAGGATAGTGTGACAGGTGGCATTGTTGCTATAGGGACAATGGATCATTCCACCTGTCTCTACACCTTCTCACACTTTGGTCCACCATCTCCATTATCGGAGCACAACTCTCCTCTTACGAAAGCGCATCATGTGGGACAGTCAAGTCACTTGAACCTCTGTGTTGTTCCTGAGACCACTTCTATGGCTGCCTCACCTCATCTTGTTGGGGTTTCTTCTCTTCAGTAGGACTCTTCTTCAGCACTGCCAGACCCTCCAACTCCATTCATTGAGCCACCTGATGTAGTTGTTGAGGATTCTACAGAGGACACTCATCTCCTCTCTCCTGACAGTGTCACCACACCTGTCATACCACCTACATTGGGGGTTCCCTTTCAGGACCCTCGTGTCTACTCCTTTGAGAATTAGCTCAGCCTTCTAGTGACACCTCATCTTTTGAGGTTACCTCTTCAGTGCTCACTACCTTTCACTCCTTTGTATTGGCATCATGGTGGTTTGTTCATTGATCCAGGGGTTCTTTCATTCTAGGGGGGCTTTGGAGCCTTGACCCTCTCTCACAGGGGGGGTTGGCAGCACGCATTGTACTTATGGCTTTGAGAGAGTCTCTTGAAGTCATTTTTTGTCTTTTTCTTGCTTTTATATCTCTTTTTTGAGAGGAGTTTTTCCCACTGGGTTTTCTCCTTTGTCTTCGGTTTACAGAGATTTCCTTGTATTGGGTACTTGATCAAGCCTTGTTGTCGGGACCCATTTCTTGCTTTCATAGCTGTGCTAGGTTAGCTTACCTCTCGAGCTTCGCTTAAGGGGGGGTTTTAGAGTAATTAGTTAGTTTTATTACTCTTTTTTACTTAAGCTATCTCTTAGGTACATTATAATTAATATCTTTATTAATTATAATGTGCAACCTAGCTTTTCTTGTTTTAGGGTTTTGTTCACCTTTATAGGTTGAACCTTGTAATTCTTTTTTAGTAGATTGGAATACAATTTTCTCTCACACCACTGAGATTTTCCAAGCTTTTCTTTTTGTTTCTTTTGCTTCCTTCCAGCAACAGGTCATTTGCATGCAGGTGTTCTTGGCAAACTGTGAAGTTGGATTTCTCAACTTGTACAAACCCTCCTAATGAAGGGACAAATAGGGGCCCACACAAATCCAAATGGACTAATTATAATACATTATTTGTTTTGCTAGAACTATTTTGAAATGATCCCTTAGTATTTTTACCTAAGGCCCACCCCTTGCATGCCTCGGAGTGGTATTGTTTAAGTTTTGGTAATCCTATGACTAATCTTTCCATGGATGACAGGGCTCTAAAATTTAGGTGTCATTATCTTCTATGCCATATTTCATTAGAGTGTGCAATTTCATGGATAAGGGCTAGATTTGGCTATGTACATAGCTCGTACAAATAACTTTGTCTCTTGCCTATGGTTTGTGATTTCTTAATAGTAGAGTTCTTTGGCCATGCCAATACTTCACCATCCATGAAAGTTACCTTTTATCCATTTTCTTCAAGTGCAGATATGGAGACTAAATTTCTTTTGATACCTGGAAATACTAATACACCAGTGAGTTGAATAGAGATGCCTGAATTTAGTCTAATGGTGCAAGTTCCAACACCTTTCATTGGATGTGCATAGTCATCTCGAATAGTTACTTCCTCATCAGTTTCTTCCACCATGGAATCTAATAGTTCTCAAAATTCATTAATATGTCTTGAGGAACCACTATTTATGATCCAGGTACTTTTATTAGATTTGAAAGTGTGGAGTAGAATACAAGCTTCTCAGATTCATTCTCTTCCTTAGTATTCTTTACCTTGGCAAATGAGGCTTGATTCTTTCTGTATGGACAATTTACTACATAGTGTCCATACTGATCACATCTGAAACATTGTACCTTTGATTGACATATCTTTCTTGGATTTACCATTCCCATGATTGTTTTTACTTTTCTTGAAATGTTTCTTCTTTTCTTTCTTGTGGGAATTTACATTTAATACATGAAGATCTTCATCAATAGTTTTTCTCTTGAGTCCTTTCTTTGCTAGTCTTGATTCTTCTTGGAGACAATATGATCTTAGCCGGTCAAATTTTGTAAATTTAGACCTAGCATTGAGGCTTGAAATAAATGTCTCCTAGGAGTTAGGTAGACCATCTAAGGCAATTAATGATAATTCCTTACATTATATCCAAGTGTTGCCAGTTGATCTCTTAGAGATGAGATTCTCATAAAGTATGAGTTGATTGATTCGCCTTTGTTCATACTTATATGGTTAATCTCTCTCTTTGGGGCTAAGGTTTTGCTAGCACTACTTATTTCATAAATGTTTACAAGTGTTTTAAACATGTGATATGTCGTTTCATATTTTGTCAAGAGTGGTACAATATGATCTCCGACTCCATTGATTATGATTTTCGTGGCCTTATCATTTCCTTTAATCCATGTAGTTTTCTCTGGATCATTCTCTGGTTTTGTCTTGTCTTCTTTTATGAATGACTCAACCTTATTTTCTTTTACTATCATTAGTATTCTGAACTTCCATGATGAAAAGTTATTCCCCCCTTTAAGTCTATCCTCAAATCTGATAATGCTTGCCATGAAAATGTGATGTGCTATAAATTATATTTAAATGTTTTAAGTTTGAAAGCTTCTTGGATCTTCTTTAACTTGGCTCTGATACCATGTAAATGAAATTCAAACTTCTATTCAAATGATAAATTAAAGTTTTTGTATCCCTTCTATTACTTTATGAATATACTGTGAATGTATAAACTTCTAATTAAATTCTTTTGTATGCAGATTGTTGAATACACTATGTTCGATTTCAATATGTTTCAGCCAACGATCATTTTGCATATATGTATAATAAAATATTATGAGTCACGTAAATGATAATTCATGACTCATTAATGAGTCAATCTATCATTGGTGTGACTCTTCATCACAAACACGTCACTATTAATACAAATCGATATTGAATCAATATCACATAAGCCGATAATACTATCGGTGATAACATAACAATTTTGATATTTAAACCAATAGTAATCGGTATTCATTATAAGTTGACAGTCATATATAAATCAGTGATCATCAATTTATCATTAATTATAATCGATGGTTATCGATCTATCACTAATGATAATCAATGATCATCAATTCATTACTCATGATAATCAATAGTTAGAAGATGAGAATATTTATCATTAAAATATGTTTATATATATATATATATATATATATATATATATATATAATGATAGATATCATTATTATATATATATATATATATATATATATATATATATATATATATATAATAATAATAATAATAATAATAATAATGAATAAAGAATAACTTGAAAAATGTAGGAAATGACACTAGGGCTGGGGACTGCACTGTCATTACAACGAATTGTATCCCTTGTATCCCTTGTATCCCTTACCACTTGTTAGAGATTTTATTAGGTGACACGAAATAAATTCATTGAAAATGCTTTCAAAACTGAGAAGCGAGGGAGAAATTTTCCAACTGGAATTTCATGATCCTATTACTACAAAATGTATAGAAATGGGAAAAGAGAGTGTAGATCGAATGACACATAGAGGGGTTGGTTCATCTTTCTCAGGAATTGGGAATCACATCTATACCTTTTTTCTCTTGTTGTTCCTTTATTGTTATTGTTATTTTATAGATATCGAACATGTCATGTATGCTAGAAGAAATTCCCTCCTTTAAAGGAAACAACCCTCATAGTTGATAAATGGAGACACCCACTTACCCTCACTTGCCTCTAAAATCACCTACCCTACTCTTTGAATTTTATCCTCATTTACAATAACACATAGCAGTCTTATCTTCACTTCATTCCAAGGAAACTAATGACCTCATTGATTGCATTAGACAATATTTCTTTTGAAATTTTAATGTGTCTTTGTCATGTCTATCTTTAAACTTCTAAAGCACAATAGTTGAAACTCAACTATAATTTAGAGTTCAAGATACAATGTTATAAAGTTTATTAGTAGCTATATTTTAAGAAAATGATATATTTTTATTGACAATTATAAACATTATTGTGGAGGAGTAGGTATTCTTGGAGAATAGTGATCAATCTTAATGTAAATTGTGACTTCACTTGTTTTTGGGTTTTGTTCATTGTAAAGCTTTATGACAATGTAGTCAAACTTAAATTTCTTGTCCTTGTGGAGGCTTTGCTTCTAAGTAGTCTTGTAGTGGTTGACCTTTGATCAGTGGAGGTAGCAATTGGCCAAACTCCTCTAAATGACTCCCTAGGTTGTCCCTTGTTTTGCCTATTTGAAATGAAGATAAATATAAAGAGGAGGGTGAAACTAATTTTTGATGAAGGGTGGTTCATTTCTGACACCACCTCAGACCTTGTTGATGTATGGGAAAAACTAGATGAATGGGTCTCCCTCTGCCTCCCACTATGTTTCTCTCACCATTTAAGTGATTTAATTATTTTTTCTATTTCTTTACTTTCTAATTAACATTTTCCGTGCGACTTTTATTATCTTGCTTTGTAGGCACTGTTTGTGTGACTTTAAGAAGTGACATCATGTCCTCCTATTTTTTGTGTGGATGTGTATATATTTATAAATTAATAGAAATTAAAAGACACAGTCATAAATTTAAGAACAAAAACAACAACAAAAATAACTTAATTTTCTTCTCTCAAGATGCTTATCTTGAAAGACATTTCTATGTACATTCTTTTTTAACTAATATTAAATTTTTCAAATTAAAAAAATACTAGTGATATATATATTAGAAAAATTAAACAACATTAGCAACTTCAGTTCTATTAATCTTTTACAAGGTTTCTTTCATCTCTATCTAATTAGTTTGAGTGACATCAGAATTTATTGATTGATAAATACTAGAGTTATGTCATTGTGAATTGGCTACCCCTGAAGGTTAGTCTCTTCCTATTCTCACTAAGAAAGGCATTGATTGGTTATGTGAATTATTTCATTGTCATTCATTTTCCTCCAATCAAATAATATTTATGATATTTAAATACATTTTTAATGGTGCAATCGTCATGAGAGGAAATGTGAAATCAATCACTTGATGCTTATATCATTTCTCCCAATCATGTTTTACCTCTAGCAACTTTATATAAAAATAGAAAGTTATTTCTATCAAAGTTGGATTGAGTTGAGTTTCACTTAGTGTCCGAGCTATCTTTATTGATTATAAATTTAAGAGGACGCATTTTAAATTAGATGAATCTTAATAGGTTTCTTTCTATGCAACCTTAGTACAGATTCTCTATATCTGTATGCCCATCACCACAATATTATATAGAAATGACACAATCTTATAACTGAAACAACACAATTGCTAATTTATTTCGCCACAATCATATGCTAAAACGAGACACTCTATGGTTTAAGGTGACACATTTTTTACATTCATGCGCCACACTTGCCTATCAATCATTGTATTATTTTTGTCAAATATCACTCTATCTGGTTTGTTTTATCTGCTAATTACAAGATTGTTAGCTCTGACATCGCAGAATAATAATAGCGCAATTGGAAGTTTATATTGGCTACGAAGGACTCTTCAATGTTTACTTGGAGAAGTTAAACAAAATTTCTTATAAATTTGGGTATCTTCATATTAATGCAAGTGCGCTTAAGGCCCGTTTGTTTGCCGGAAGATGGCAGGAATTTGAGAATAGGAATTTGACTTTTTGTACGGTCAAATTCTCATTTTGACCCAAAATGAGAATTTGCCATCTTCCACCTCTTGAGGTGGAAGATGGCAAATTCTCATTTTGGGTCAAAATGAGAATTTGACCGTACAAAAAGTCAAATTCCTATTCTCAAATTCCTGCCATCTTCCAGCAAACAAACGGGCCTAAAATTAAATGCTAGATCTAGGATTTTGGTACTTATAACATCAAATTTTAATTTTATCTTGTGGCTGGGAAACTACATTTGTTTTTTTTAATCAAAATCAATTCACATTTGTATTCAGTGCACTTAAAAAGAACCTTGTATAGACACAAAAAACCAACTCATATTTTCTTTAGTGCTTTAAAATTGACATTGGTTAAGAATTGAACAAGCAATCTACACTTCAATTTGGTGCCTTAAAATTAAACAAGCAATAGATATTTGAGTTTGGTGCTCCTAAAATTGAACAAGAAATCCTCACTTTGTTTGGTGCTCTAACAATGAACCTATGTGCATGTATGGATGATTCCTAGATTAGTCAACATTTGGTTTTGGAGTTTAATTTGATTTACCTCATATCTTGTGTTTGTGGTGCTTTTGCACAATTTGTTATATTAAAACCCTTTATTTAGAGAGGCCTTACTAGGAGAAGTGATCACCACCAAAGGACAACCTCAAACTAGCAAATCCTTCCAGTCAGTATAGAAATAAGACATGGGGTAAATCCCAGAATTGTCTTACATCTAACCAAGCTTGAGCAGAAGAGTGGATGATGGATCAGATCGATCCTACATGCCTAAGAGCCTACATGGTCCATCAGAGACTTAAGTGTCTTAATTTTGTAGAAACCGATTGGGGAGACTCCATGAATCCGGCTAGAAAGTGGTTAAAATAGAGGCCACCCATTTCACGTCCGAACATTGTCTTATTTTAGGACAAGGGGAGGGAATAATATCCCCCCAAGATCCCCATCATATGTGTCCCAGGGTATTGTGTTATTTGGGGAGAAATCTTCTTTGACACAGTGATAATACTTGAAAAAAGGCAAAAACATGGGTACCTACAAGAGGACTCTTGTATTCTAATAGTGTGACACAACTATGTGAGATGAAGGACTACCAAGTAATAGGCCTAAAAAATTAATGAAAACCTCAACCTTAACTTTAGATTTGATAAATGAAAAATGAAACACAAATCCACAACACATCAAGAACAAATGACATGGATATTTTTTGTGTGGAAACCTAGTTAAGGGAAAAACTACGGTGGGGATGAACCCACAAGATGATGTACTCTATCAAAAGAACTATACTCTGTTAGGATTATTACAATAAGAATTCACATGAATTCAAGAACGTTTCCTAGAGCTCACTGCTCAAATAAAAAAACCTAGGAAGACTCACTATCTTACAAATACTTATGGACTGCAATCCACATCATGAACTGGATAATAGCATCTTCAACATGCCCGACACAATTCTATTGAACTACATATATAAATTTCTTTTCCACACCATATCTTTTCCTTCAAATGATGTATACTTTCAACCTTGAAAAGATAAACAAGTTTAGATAAACTCTCACCACATAAATATTAAAAATATATACTCTCAATTATAAATATTAAATTTGAACTAATTAATGTCATCTAAGACGTAACGTGGTCCAAAATTAAATGCATTGAACATATAACACCTCCAAGAATTATGTCTTGATCATCCACAACATGCTACAACACCAAGTCATCCAAGAACATGAAGAACACCAAATCACCAACTAAAAATCCTCAATTGCGAGCACCACGATCTATGTGAACCAACAACACAATACATACACAATCTAGAATACATCCATATTAACTCAAATTACTGGAATCATGAGCATCAATATCCCAAACCTCTAAACACCAACCATAACCATTGTAATCAATGAAAAATAGCTTGTGAATCTCCAAATCATGAGCCAATTGAGTTGAGGACATACATCAATGTCCTAAACATGCTCACTAGATCCAAAAAGAAAAATATTGCAATGCAGAACAATATTGATCAAAATAGTGTCATACTATCTCCATTGAACAATTGAAAAAGCCTATCTCAACATAGAAACCCATAACTCACTCAAATATTTATGCGAACCTATGAAAGTTGAACTGAATCAACTAAAAATATCCCACAACACACTGATACCATCTACAGATTCTGATCTTTAATAGACAAGCTACATCAAACCAATGAATTTGCTGATCTTCTCAAGAACATTGTCATAGACAGAGAAATATGTTGACAAAAATGACAACACACCTCTCAAATATGTGATAACACATATCATTAGCAAATGTTTTCACATTATTCCAACACATCCCCCTAGATATCTTCCAACATAGCATCTTGGAACACCACTAATAATGCTACCTAAGTAACTAAATCCTTCACCACACTTGGTATCGAGCACAACAACCATATTTTTTCTATAAATCCACCCACAACTAGTGCACTCATTGCCACAACTACACCTATGTTGTTACAAACCCATCTAGCGAGTAGTTCTCAAATGATGGAAGCAAGCTCATGCCACCTAATTTCACAACGTTTGATGCCAAGTTCTAGTGGTCTAAAACCATGTGTGCCCCCTAATCAAGGTCCACACATAGTCAATCAAGGGACACCCTCACAACAACCTCCAATAAACCCTAACCATCAAGGGATGCTTCTAGTCATTTTAGGACATTACGAAACAACTGGGTCCAATAATTGTCATTTCTCAACACCACCCCAATATGTCCCATAGTCCTATGTGCCTTTGACACATATAAATGTGGGGTAAAAACACCCATATCACCAAGTGTCATCATACCATAATGTAAACCCATTTTTTGATCCTAACACAATGCCAAACACACTAACTCCCACTGATGTTCTTATTCAAAAAGTTCAAACCATCCAATAGTAGATCACAAATTTGCAAATAGCCACACCCAAAAGGTCATATACATCAATAGATATTAGTCCTTATCCATTTGATAGGACACTGTACATGCCACCCTTTCCACACAACTTTGAAATGCCTAAATTTGATAGATACAAGGAAAAGGGTTATTCATGTGACCACATCTAGGAATTCTTCATGACTTTTATAAAAGTGGCCCATGAAAACATATACCTTATGAGATTATTTCCATGTAGTCTGAGTTGGTCATTCGTAGAGTGGTTTTATAGAATCCCTCTAGGGATAAGACCGTGGAACTAACTAGGTGAACAATCCATATCTCATTACTCACATAACATTGTCATTGAAATAACCTTGATGGATATGTGCACTACCAAGTAGAAAAGTGGTGAATTTTTTTTCTCATTTCTACAACGTTGGAGGAATGTTTCTCCAAGGCACCCTTTCACATACCCAAAAAAGAGAAGATCCACATATCTATTGAAAATTGCCAATTGGATATGATATGTGAACTAAAATTCCACCATATTTATTCATCCAAAGAGCTAGTTGAGCAAGGGCTAAAGGATGAAATGTAGCTTTCCCTACAGGGTGTGATAAAAAAGTATGCCAACACCAAAATGATATATGGAAAATCTAAGTATTGGTCCACGAACAAGAATTTCACAAATGATGGCAGTGTTGATGCAAAATTTGCACAACCAGTCATGC
The DNA here is from genome assembly GCA_027943335.1 of Chamaecyparis obtusa. Classification (NCBI taxonomy): domain Eukaryota; kingdom Viridiplantae; phylum Streptophyta; class Pinopsida; order Cupressales; family Cupressaceae; genus Chamaecyparis; species Chamaecyparis obtusa. The sequence continues at coordinate 259,365 of BSBK01005081.1, forward strand.
GTATCCAAGCATTGGCAAATATCCAAAATGGAAACACAAATACTACTAGGGAGAATCCCTCATCAAACATGAAAAACATCAACCAAATTTCTACAAGAACATCCAATCCATGAAGGAATTATACTCCTCTCGTAGAACCTCTTGATAAAATCTTGAAGAAACCTTTATAGTCCCATTTGATAAATCTACCATAAATTAGATGATATGACCTAGGTCCCATCAAACTAGCATGGTGGGATGACAACAACTTCTATGATTATCACATAACAAAAGGACATAAAATGAATAACTATTTTTAGTTGAAGAACATAGTCCAAGATTTCATCGAAAGCGGTGCAATCGAAGTTGTCAACAACTATGGCACCACCAAAAAAGACCACAAGGTCTTTAAATATCCCTTGATGGATCATGAAAAAGGAAATGCCTCATCATCAAGAAAAAAATACAAGATGAACCTCACCTATGTTAAGATAGACTCTAATTTTACTATCAATATCATCACTAATTGTTACTTAGACACTACCCCACAAACTACCAATACCCTCTACCTTAACATTGTCATTGCCCAATTATCCCTACAAGATAGACCAACAGATCATTATTTGATTCTTACATCAACACCTTGAAACACCTCCCAATTTCCTCTTTTCAAACCAAAGATAGCATTTCTTTGGTCTACCTTAAACTCATTGATTGGAAACAACAAAATCCACCAACTATAGACATATCTCTCCAATCCCATACACCCCTTTGTCCTCATCTCCCATGTCTCCTTTGGGTTTGTCTAATTAGTTGGGCCATGTCTATCAAAACTGGTACACCTAGATTTTTATATGGCATTGGCCTATGAATCATCCACCATTCATCATACTTTTTCATAGTCCTGACATCCACCACAATTAATCTTAATTACCATCTCAAAGGTGTCATGCTAGTGAATTGTCTAACTACAGTAGCTACAAGAATCATTGGTCCCCGTCATCTAAAATCCCTAGAACATCTAGTAAACTGAGCCAAACCAAATGGTACTCTTTTCCTCTCTCCAAATTGTCATAGAATCCTATCTATGAGTTGTATCTCAATAATGATTAGTGACTAAGTTGACCACCTCATCAAATATTGCTCATTTTTGTAAAACTAAAGATGATCTACCTCACCATCCCACATAGGAAAACCTATGTATGGTCTCTATGTGAAGTCTCTCAATGTGGCTAGTAAAAGCCTCCAATATCTCATGTGCCCAGCATGTCTATATATTTTTGCCTCATAATAATATGTATATAGTTGTCCCATCTAAATAAATGGTCTGTCAAACACATGAAAAAATACAACTATATGCTCAAATGACCACACCTATAAAAGTGTGACACCACAACCTAGTGACTAAGCTCTATGATATGTAATGTCATGCATCTAATGATATAGAATAGCCAACACACTTGGAACTCAATAATAAACTGTCCCCCTAAGTGAAATCTTTGTAAACATCTCCACCCACCCAAAGGAAAACCATGCCCTCTCCTATCTGGTACCATAACCCCACATAGCAAAGAAAAATGCTCATCATACCCAATCATGTCCCACCATATGATCTTATATGCTCTGACCCCTAGGTCCTACACACTGCAATAGAATAGGTCACACATTGATACTCTCATGTCTGGAATGAGTACACCACTATCTCCCCTTGAATAGGAATTTGCAAGTTCTGATGAACACCCTCTAATGTCACACTACACTCTCAGGTTAGTAAGTGGAAGGAAAAAGTATCTGAGTTTCATCTCTCACACAAAGAGGTGATCAAGACCTTATTTTCCCTCATCTCAGGAAAAAAGGTAATGTGAAGGAACCAAAATGATGACCCCAATGTGAAGAACTATGCTTCTAAATCCTTAGTTTTTTTGTCTCTGCCTAGGTACACATTTCTTTCAACATAACCTTAGGATTTGCTACATCTGTATGCCCATTCACCATAATATTATAGAAAAATGAAGCAATATTATAACTAAAACAATGTATTTGCTAATTTATTTCACCACAGTCATATACTAAAATGATGCAATCTCTAGTTTAAGGTGATGCATGTCTTTGTACATTCATGCATAGCACTTGTCTATTAATATCTTCATTATTTTTGTCAATTATTCCTCAATGTGGTTTCTTTTATTTTCTAATTACAAGATTGTTGGCTCTGATGTTTGATTATCCTACTGTGATCTACCTTTTCCATGCCTAATTTCTCAGTATTGACATAATAACCCACTCGGGTTATTCAAAATTTGAAATACTAGGCTTGGAAAACCCGAGCCTTTCCCAAGCCACAAACAATGATAAAAAAAACTTAAGTTCTTCAAAACACATACGCATTTTGACTATCATAAATTTTTTTTAAAAATCCGTGTTTTGACTATTTTTCTTCATGCCAAAACTAAGTTTGAAGGAGAGAGGAGGAAAAGAAAACGCCAAAACCTGAGCGAGTTCTCGTTGTTATTGAATTTTGTTGCCATATTGATCATTTTGCAAGAACAACACGCCGTCGAATAGGTAAGAATTTATTTAAAAAAAAAAAAATTGTTTAAATTTTGATTGAGTAGGGTTTGTTGAATTGCTTTAAGTTTTTTAAATTATTTTGATGTTAGATTTAGAAAAAAATCCCCGACCATGAAAGGACAACAAAGACCTCTTCAAACACATGAAAACATGTTGGATTGGGTGTGGAAAGGTAAGTACTGAGAGGGGATGGGTGAATCAATACTTTAAAATACTTTTAAACTATTTTAACTTTCCCTTTTAATCATTAATTGATTCCTTATCATTTGCATGCATCACATGAAATATATAAAACATGTAGCAAATAACTCATAACACAAATATTTGGTATCACATAAATCCTTATTAGAGGATAAAACTACGGTGGAGATGACACCCACAAGACTTCACTACTGTAGAATAAAGTTTGCTCTGTTAGAGATACAATGCTTTAGCTATTTTTGATAGCTTACATTGTTAAGAGTATTAACCCGGTTAAGAGTCTAAAGACTTCTAAGTATACCTTGTTAAAGGATTTTACAACTCTAATTTAAGAATTGCACTTGGTTAAAGGATTTACAATTAAGATCTGCTAGGATCTACTCAGTTAAGAGACTTTAAAAAATATGATTACTCTTTGATCAGTAACACTAAAATGTCTGTCAAACTTGAATCAACATATGCTATTCAAACTCTATGTGTTGAATAATTCATTACCTCATACTATGTATCCTTCATACTAATAATTCAGTATTCAGTAGATCTCAATCTTTATCTATTCTTCACTTCTCTTTTACTTGGTGGATTCTTTGCTCATCACCTTCTCATTAATTTTCTTCATACATGCAATTTCTAATTGCTTTCATATAAACTAAAACCACCATACTGATCTTCATACTATGATCCATTTATATGTAATTCTTGAAGCAGTGCTAGATGTTCGAGAATAATCTCTACAAGCAGTGCTAGTATTGGGTACTCTTCTAATGCATATTCCATTCTTGATTCTCATTGGTGGATCTCACCTCATAATCACGTGTAATAATTATATTTCAATCTCCAATTTTATTTCATACGATCTCCTTGAGATTGGTAAACTATTTTTTGTTCAGTGTCCGGATTTAATGTACTTAGAAATTCTTCTGGTGTCGGCCCATTTTGCTCAGTAAAACATTTTCCTTAACTCGGTAACCATCTTCTCTTCTTGTCTTAGTGCTTAGTACAACTCGGTTATGTCTTTCTCGATGCCTATACTTGCTTCTTCTTTATTGAAATTCCCTGTCTACTTATTTTCTTTACTGAATGACTTTCTTTTCTTTGTCGACTTGTCTTTTCTTCATTTTTGAATTACTTTTCCAAACAATATAACTTCTTCATGACTAATGAAAACAAAATAACTCATATGAGTATCAATCTCCCCCTTTGGCATTAGTTTGGTATGTTTGTTAAAAACCTCAAAAACTTCAAAGTCATTAAAAATATTTGTCCTTGTCTATTTTTCTTCCTTGGTAATCATATTAGTCCCCCTGAAGTAATATCTCTGGTACATCTCCATACTATATACATAGTTTTCCCTTTTTTGCATACTTATGAATTTCCCCATTTTGGAAAACAAAAACTTATATATATTTCCCCTTATATGTTTAGCATTTCCCCATTTTTTAACAAAAATGCCAAAATATTAACTTCCTGCTTATCCGGTGTGGAGATCTTATAAAAAATGCTTTTGTACTTATCTTGTGCATCCTTGAGTGATACCTTCTAGGTGTCCTTTAGTGTTTGCAACACTATTATCTACTCACTTATATCTATTGTATGACTGACAATACTATCCATAACACTTACATCTGGTGTGCTAACTAGATCTTTAGCCATTTGAATTTGATCCTACAGTGATTCTATGTTTGGGATCAAAATTGTTTGGAGTTCTAATATATCCATCTTGATCTGATTCTCCTCCTTTCTCAACTCAAATTTCACTCCCATCAAGTGCTTCAACTTCTCATAATATTCAGTTATTGATTTATGCTCGGTGGAAATCTTAGATAATTTCTCGGTGAGCTCCTTTTCCACATTATCATCTTTTCCCCTAATCTCCTTTCACTAGTACATTTGAGGTCAAATTTCGATGGCCATTTGTTAGATTTGCAACACTCATTTTTTAGCATTTTGACACATGTGTCCATCACCATTTTTGTGTTGGAAATTGTGACGGAAGAGATATCGATCGATTTACCGACACCCCATTACGTCAGAAACTTGCACATGATAACAACTTTGTTATGGAATTTCCTACGGTCCATTTATCAGAATTCTGACACAAAGACCTATCGGAAATATACAATCGATGTCGGAACTAATTGTCAAAAATATATCCTTTCTAACATTAGAACTATTGGAATAGCGACAGATCTACAACCAACTTTTGACAAATAAACCTGTCGGTAACATAGCATTACTGTCGGAACAGTCTATTGAAAATTGCATATCTGTGACATTTTAACTGTCGGAAGAGCGATGGTAGGGTAGTAAATCTCCGATAGGTTGCCTTGTTGGACGTATAGCATTACTGTCACAATAATTATCGTAAAGTATTTTTATCTGACATTTTATATGTCGGATAGGCGACATGTTGGCCTATATTCCGATAGAAAATGATGTCGAATGTATAGCACTGCCATCAGAATGAATTATAAAGTGTCAAAAAATTGACGGATATGCACATTAAAGATAACACAGCTCAAGAGACCATCATAGGTTATCTCTTTCTTTGGTCTATATTATTGACATAATATTTTACCTTTCATTAGCTCATCAAATCTAGGGATTTGAAAGAATTTAATACAATATTTTCATGACAACATATATTATTTAAGTTGACGTTGCACGAATTTATCTACTTTGCGCACTTGTAGACTATGATGATGATGATAAATAAGCATGGCCATGGGAGGAGATGCTTCTTTATCGCCATCCTCATAGTCTACAAGTGCGTGAAGTAGATAAATTCATGCAACGTCAACTTAAATAATATACGTTGTCATGAAAATATTCTATTAGATTCTTTCAAATCCTCATATTTGACGAGCTAATGAAATGTAAAACATTCTATTAATAATATAGACCGAAGAAAGAGACAACCTATGATGGTCTCTTGAGCTGTGTTATCTTTAGTCCTAGCTATTGGGTAAGGTCTGGAAGACTTATACCTGTCGATCGTCAAGAATAATCACCACCTTGCATTTATGTACATTGACAAATTGATCCCAATCTCACAAATTTTTTTTACACTTGTACATCTCATCAATATTGGAGGCCTAAAGTAATTTTATACGATCACTAGCACATTTCGTGCATGGATGAGAAACAATATCCAAAGTTTCTAGCTAACCATTTTTGAGAAGAGGAATGAGTGGAGGCCAAAGAAGGGATAATTGTGAAGGTTTTATAGATGTAGGTTATTGAATCATCATCTCTACACTGGTAGTCAATCTGGCCTCCACTCCACATACGTCTTCTCAGAATCTAAAAACTCTCCATCATTGATTCCCGTCATTTTTTCAACATCTCCGTGGATTGAGACCTTAAATTACTGAGCTTCTCTTTGTTTCAAGAATAGTTTAACATTATCTACTTAACAGGGCCAACCACGTGAAGGTGGAAGCTCACCTGGCCCCTCCTAGGAGCCTCTTATGACCCTTTACGACATTTTAAGACCTCTAAGATGTATTCTTAGGGATCGTAAAGGGTCGTAAAGGGTCATAAGGGGTCCTAAGACACAACATCTAAGAAACATAAATGTAGGCATCATGGTCACAATTTTTTGGAGACACAACATAATTGAGTGGTTTTCCCAGATGATGCAAAGTAGTGGTTTCTTTGCATCGTCTGGGAAAAGCACTCAATTATGTTTTGTCTCCAAAAAATTGTGACCATGATGCCTACATTTATGTTCCTTGGCTATTGTGATATCTACATCACAGTCTATTGTTGTTGCAGCAGTAGAGCCTATATTCCACAACAGAAAGGAAGACATCTTTTTAGCCCGGGTCTAGATCCTACCCCAATTTTTGAAGGATCCAGGGCCAGACTAGAAAGATGTCTTCCCATTTTGTTTGTAGCATTGTGTCCATCCATGATGTCAGGAATATATGGTCTTTCCACTCTTCATTTGCCAAATTATACATCTTCTTCAAGCTTGCAGAGTAATCTTATTAATAAAAGAACCCTTGCCAACATTAGGGTACCCACAGATCAAAATAGTTGATGTTATTGGTGCTTGTGCTCAAGGATATTGATTCACTATTTTGAAACGGCCAAATCATTTTTATTTTGATTGTAGAGAAAATGAGTGGGAGAAAACGAGCAAGTGAAAGCTGATCAAGCACGAGAGAAAGCATTGCATTTTATTTGATCACGAATGTTCTCTGAAATGACCAATCATGTTTTCTATTCGATTCTTTCTGGTGTTTTTTTTCCCATATTCAGTAGATAAAAATCATGGTGGCAGCCACTTAACCATCTTTTTGATGTTCCAGGTATTTTACAAAGATACAGGTATGTGGATTTATCATTCAGTTGCTTGCAGTTATTGGTCAAATGCAAATATTTTGTCAAGTTGAAAGGGAAAGATATCAGTTTGGTATTTTCGGTTTATGTTAAAAGTTGATTTGGTAAAATTCTCAAAAAACACACTACATGTTCTAAAATGTAAAGAAGTTGAATGTTAAATGTAAGATATATATCTCATCCATAGTAATCAAAAGAAAGGACATGAAACGTATAAGGAGATTTACCAATCCAAAAATATAAGCCAATAGGAAACATGATTGGTACCTTATGAATTGATTTTTGAGGTGCACAATCTTCATCAATATCCTCAGAAGAAGACCCCTCCTCACGAAAAATGCATTTAACACAAAAAAAAAATCTATACAACTGAACCAATGGCATGTTTAGAACAAAGAAATAGAATGATAATAATATGATGAAAATTCTATTATGTTTAATACACACAAAAGGACCAGTCCCAACAATTATTAAACATACTTTATCTGATATAATAATAACATGCTAATTAAACTGATAAAGGTGTTATCTGCATTTAATCTGCCAATTACTAATTACACAAAAAACAAATTTACAAAACTGAACCAATGGCATGTTCTTCATGTGGTACAAGGAAGATTTGGCTATGAAAAAAAAAGTGAAACGGCCTCATCATTTTTATTTCGATTGGATAGAGAAGGAGTAGGAGAAAAGGAGCAAAAGCTGAGTGTGAGAGAAGGTATGTGATTTCTTCATCTTTCGAGCATCTGGCATCATATTCGACCACAAATTTCAAATGCATTGCATTTTATTTGATCATGAATGCTCTCTGAAATGACCACATTCTACTGGTGTTGTGCCCTAGCCCATGCTTTATCTCCATTATTTGATGTTATTGGTGCTTGTGCTCAAGGATATCGATTCACTATTTTCAAATGTTTGGATCATTTTGGTTGTGACTGTTCCTCTAGTACACAGCTAAGAAATGTAACTGTCTAATGATTATATGTAATGTTGAATAGATTAAATGCTTTATTCTTGGTAGAAGTGAATGGAAGGAATAGTGTTGGTGTTAGGTTTCATTTATTATTGAATTCAATGGTTTCCAAGATGTGTTGAGGAGTTTTCTCCTTGTTTAATGTTAACTGTTCCTGCATAATCCACTCATACAACAGTGAAATGCTATGTGATTGACAATTTCATACAACTTGTCCTTTGGCATGTATTAAATACAATCCAGTCACTTATTGAATGCTTTGGAGACTACTGGTTTGATTGTCCATGCATTACCAGTGACTGAGATTCATTAAAGGATACAAAACCCTTCATTTTGGGGTTATTGTGTGTGGATTCAAATGTAGGTTTGATTTGGTTAATGTTTAGAATAGATCAATAAAGTATTTAAAGACAATATTACATGTTTGGAGAGGTTTGAGAGGCACTTATCATGACTATACCCTCACAAATAGCGGCATAGACTAGTTTTACTAAGTTTCCTTTCTCTATTTTGAGGTTTCCTTTCTCTATCATAGGGGTACAGTCAGAGGGTTCATTGAAAAAATGATCCTTTGAATGGTTACTATGAATATGAATGATCTGATATAGCATATTGCTCATTTTACTTGAAGTTTGGAATAGCTTGTGCAAGGGTGAAAGTAGTTTTGATCATTTTGGTCGTGACTATTCCTCTACACAGTCAGAAAATGTAACTGTCTAATGATTATATGTAATGTTGAATGGATTAAATTCCTTATTATTGGTAGAAGTGAATGGAAGGAATAGTGTTGGTGTTAGGTTTCATTTATTATTGAATTCAATGGTTTCCAAGATGTGTTGAGGAGTTTGCTCCTTGTTTAATGTTAACTGTTCCTGCACAATCCACTCATACAATAGTGAAGTTACAAAACTGAATCAATGGCATGTTTACAAAAAAGAAATAGAATGATAATTATATGCTGAAAATTCTATTCTATTTAATACACGCCAAAGGACCAGTCCCAACAATTCTTAAACATACTAGTTATCTGATATGATCAATTGTTAATAAAGGTCTAATTCTGTAGACTGGTAGCACGAAGGAAGATTTGACCTAGCCAAATATTCCTTGTACCACACAAAAAAATGTGTGATAACTATGTCTACTCCAACCTTAATTGTTTAATAATTCATCATATTAGATAATGTATGTTTAAGAATTGTTGGGAGTTCTATTAGACCTTTTTTGTAAACATGCCATTGTTTTTCAAATGTTTGGATTCACATTTGTTGATATTATTGGCACGTTTAATGATGCCATTATATTGCTGTCACTAAAATGACCACATTCTACTAGTGTCATGCCCTAACTCCATTATTTGATGTTATTGGTGCTTGTGCTCAAGGATATCCATTTTTTTGAAATGTTGATTGTAGTTATCAAATGGCTAGCCCGCGAGCTTCTAGCTAGGCGTCATTTGTATTGATAGGTTAGGGCATTAAATGTATTGTATCATTGATAGTTGAGACTTTGTTAAAAGGAAATAGGACAAAGAATGATTTTGATTTAGTTTCTCTATTTTGATCTCTAAGTGGCTTACAACCCTAAAGAAGTATATGCAGATTTACAGATGCAATTGCATGATACATAGTAGTCGATAATTCACAAGAAATCCATTAATCTAATTTGAATAGAAATTAATACTAATAAATAGGGTCCTCTAATGGCCCAATCATCCAGACCTTGACTGTCCCCTCAACCAGTGACCCTTCAAAATCGGGTTATCATGCAATCAGTGAGTGATCCTTCATTCTCCTGGTCTGCCCTGCATCCAAACATATTGGAAATACATAATACAATGATAACAAGTCTTTCAAAATCCCTGTTCCCTTAAGGAACACTATCAACCATCCCTTCCACATAGCATTTCACTATTGTATGAGTGGATTGTGCAGGAACGGTTAACATTAAACAAGGATCAAACTCCTCAACACATCTTTGTTGTAAACATGCCATTGGTTCAGTTTTTTAAATTTGGTTTTTGTGTTAAATGCATTTAAATGGAACATTAAGCATAGTAATAATATGCTTAATCTATTAGTAATTACAGATTAAATGCCCATAACACCTTTATCAATTTAGCATGTTATTATAAGATACTAAAGAAGACCTGCTATTTGTCAGAGAAATCTTCACTGTCCCCCACAATGAAGACAATGAAGATTGACCTCCTGCCCCACAACAAAGAACATTGTAATAAGAATAAGATATAATAGAGTGTTAGAATAAAATTTGAACAAAGACATGTAATTCTTAAGTTAATGATCTAAAAAGTTGCAAATATAGGAATTGAAAAAGAAGATAGTGCCAAGAAACATTTTCACAAATATGAAACATGAGGAAAAGTAATAACATTAACAATGCCAAGATTCACAACATTAAATTTCACCCACGGATGAGTTTCTGCAGTGGGTTGCCCAACATCAAAAATATGTTGAGTTGCATTTGAGCTGTAACTAAGAGTATCATGTAGAATAGACCCTAAACTTTGAAAGCATTCTCCAGCCTGACAATTCAAAATTCAATCTAGGCAAGCATCAGTAAGTGAAATAAATTATAGACATCAACATCAACATCATCATAATCATTAGAAATAAACTTTAAAGACATATTTTGGATAGTACTATGTTTCTTGAAAGTTTTTGTGATGCTTCTAAACTTTAAAGACATATTTAATGGCTTAATGATAACATAGATTAGTGTTTTATTTTCTGATGGAATGTTGTTGATCATTCATGGTCTTGAAGAGACTTTTGATTTTTTTTATTCTCGAGTCTTGACGTTGTTTCTCAATGTGATATAGACTGACCATAAGATGGTTCAGTTGGTCCTCTCTTTCTGTTTAATCATTTGTCTTCTTCATGGTGTAAGTGTCAATATGTTATAATCCAGCCAACATGCCATACCCCCACTTCTGAAAAATCTCACAACATGCAAATCACAGACAAAGACTTGGGTGATCAGCATACACAAACAATGATTACCCTTAGGAAACAATGATCATTAATATTCATTAATGGTGGGCGGTGATTCCTTGGTAATAAAGGCATTGACATCATTCATCATCTTAACCAAGTCATGGGTGGTGATCCTTGAAATATCACAATTAGTAAAAGGAAATAACAACATAACATAATTTGGAGTGAGGAAGAAGGAAAATTGGAAAACAAAATATGGAATAATCAGGTTGGAATTAGAGAATAATTCAGAAATCAACTTGAATTATAAAAAAGACAAGTTATCCAGTTCTTTGTTTGAGGCTGGGTTCTGGTTCTACTTTTGTTCTCCTCTGGGTTTGACTTGGGTTCCTTTGGTAGGAACTTGGGTGCCTAGGCCAGTCCCAGGTGCACCTGTAGTATTTTATTCATAATTTTATAGGCTAACTCATTATTATGGTAACATGGGTATGACCACAATCTATGCCTTATAATGGTACCCGACATGGAGTGTGGTTCAAATGAAGTTGAGCCAAATGCTGCCCATGATGGCTATGATCATGATGAAGATGAATATGAATATTAAATCTAAAATATGGCTTGTAATTTGAATTTTCATTGTGAATGAAGATACTATAGATTCAAGTTGACTCATTCTATGTTGTAGTATATTTGTTCCCTAGATCTACTATATTATATATATGTAGCCTATAAGGGACATCTTCTACTCATCCATGTATCAGAGCTTTGTGAGAATTCTTAGGAGAAAGAATAGATGTTAGTGGGAGATGGAGAAACCAATCTCAGAACATCACTTGAAGCCTTGCAATGTTGAGAGTGGGATAAAGGCTACACTTGAGACCCTATATAAGGAACAAATTTATTGAGCTTCACTTTGTTTTGAGAATAGTTTTATATTCTGTACTAAATAGGGCCAACCACGTGAAGGTGGAAGCTCATTTGGCCCCACCCCCCGACCCCCTAACATCACTCTAAATTCCCCTTTAACATCTAACACTCATTCATTATTTCATCCATTAATAAAATGTAACATTCATTAATTATCACATGATAACATTCATTCACACATTAATAAAATGTGACATTCATTAATTATCACACGACAACATTCATTAACACATTATAAAATTTATGAACATTCAATACAACATAATTAAATTCATTGGCATATAAAAATCAGTCATTATCAATTAAGGTGCATAGATGACAATCATTTTTTTTTCTTTTGATTTCTAGTTTTTAAGAAGTAATCGTTAAGAGGAGTATCAATATCATCATGATGATTATCTACCCTCTCATTAGATCTCAATGCACACCTAGTTCTATGTTGATGCAAAGGGGGGTCATCTACAATAAGATATAAAAAGGTTAAATTAAAAACATTTTATTATAATTAAAAACATTAAAAACATTTTAAAGTATTTCAGTACTTTACAGGACATAATCATATAGCTCTTTACCTAATCTAGTCACATCATCAATATTGAGGTCAGTTTGTCTGGCCTCGGCCTCAACCTCAACCTGCTCATTAACAAGGACCTCTACACTCTCTACTACTGCAATACAAATTGTTACATTAATCCAAACACTAATTGCAATTAAATTTGTATTACTACACCAATCAATTTAAGATGTTTATTTGTATTACTGTGATGCACATCCTCATTTTCATTAACACGCACAGGTTGTGTACGGCAAGAATCGACAGGCTGCATTTCAATTTCATACACATTCATGTTATCATTATTTTCTTACTTAAAATAAATTTACTCACTTTAAGTTGGAACTTAACATCAAATGAACTAATTGGTAAATAATTAAATTTGAAATATCATCTATTCAACTTACTTACCACGATGGATCCATAAAAAATTTCAGGTGCCTCTCAACCATCCACATTGATGGAGTGTGTACGGGTCCATACATTTCAATCTCCTCAACTTAGTGTATGAGGTAGTGTTCTTGTGCGTTGAAAAAGGTTGAAGGTAGACACTTTTGCATTTCACACATTAGATGATGAATTCTTCTCTGCCAATATTTTATATCTTCTCTATGGATTTCCACTACATATACGTCTTCTCAGAATCTAAAAACTTTGGCCCATCATTGATTCTCATCAATGTACCAATTTGGATAGTAAGTCTAATTTAATTTGTTCGTGGACTGAGACCTTAAATTATTGAGCTTCTCTTTGTTTTGAGAAGAGTATAACATTCTCTACTTAACAGGGCCAGCCACGTGAAGGTGGAAACTCATCTGGCCCCTCCTAGGAGCCTCTTATGACCCTTTACGACATTTTAAGACCTCTAAGATCTATTCTTAGGGATCGTAAATGGTCGTAAAGGGTCATAAGGGGTCTTGGGACACAATAGATGAGAAACATAATTGTAGGCATTGTGGTCAAATTTTTTTGGAGACAACGTAATTGAGTTGTATACCCAGACGATGGAGAGCAACTCCCACACCTCCGATTCCAAGTTGACTACATCTGTTGCACATGAATACAAGGTCCTCCAACAGATGTATTCAACTTGGAATCAGGGGTGCAGAAGTTGCTCTCCATCGCTTGGGTACACAACTCAATTATGTTGTCTCCAAAAGATTGTGACTATGATGCCTACAATTATGTTTGTCAGCTATTGTGAAATCTACATTTATGTTTCCCAGTTGTTGTGTTTATGTGCATGTTTTTTATCTGTTTTGGATAGTAAGTATAATTTAATTTGTTCAGGGACTAAGACTTTAAATCATGTAATGAGGAGGCTTAGAACACTAGTATATGCAAATTTCATTATTTAATAATAAAAACCTATTAAAATGTTTATACCTTCTTCTCTCATTTACTGGTGTAATTCCTCTTTGAGTATCCCCTTTCTCCTTTTGCATCCAAAATGAACTCACTCCAATCCCTCACTGGATTAAAGGGAGGATGCTCAAACTTTAGCAAGACTTCATACCACACAATGTTCGTAGATTACGTTCAATGCGTTATTTACATTCGTAAATTAGCATTGTGTACAAATCCATGGACGGTGAGTGGTACGAAGCCTAACTCAAGCTTGAAAATGATAGTCAATCTATAGTCAAGGTCAAGGAACAAATGGAATAACCAAGAAAACACTATATGTTAAATCATGTGATTGATAGCAGATTGGGGCTCACCTGAGCTATAAACATGAAGAATTATTCTAAAAAAAGATGTAAACCATATATATGCGCACTTGAGGCAAAGAGAAGTTACATCATATCCATATTAAAATATTAGTTAAAATATAAAAATACTAAACTAACTAATTCCTAAGTTCATCTCTGCATATGGTTACAACAAAGATATGTGATTACAATACAAAGAAGGCATCGTAAAAATATAATTTCAGAATTTTCCCTAGCCTGACACATTTTGCACTCAAATCCTTCATCGCGGATAAGTGGAGATGGATAGATAGATGTAGATGAGTTGTCATCAACCCAACTAAAGTATTTGCAGCCATTATTTCCTTGTGATGTCCAGTCTACATTAGTTCTTATATTATAATGAATAGTATTTACATTAGAAACATAGTACATGTGTTGGAGGACTACTCAAAGTACTGCTTAGGAAAATCTGAATGTTCATCACCTGTGCATATAAGATTTTATCATAGAAGGTATATGCACAGGTGAAAAACATGCATATTTGACCAAGCAATATTGGGAGCTAGACCCAACAACAAATAGATTTGTGGTGATTTTTGCAATAGTACATGTGTTGCTGGGTAAGCTCCCAATAGCGCTCAAGAAAATATGCATGTTCATCACCTGTGCATATGAAGTGGCTCTAATGGAAGATACAATCACTAAATTTTGCATACTCCTTATTTTGTTCTGCGTTGATATTATCAGACATGGTCTTTCTTGAATGAAATGACTTGTTACTTGTACATTGACTAGAATGTTGGTGGAAGAAGGAAGATTTGTTTGCAACCATTTTTTCAACTCTAATTTTCTCAACACAAAGGGACATTTATCATAGCCATAGAAACATGATTATTTTAAAATGAAATACACCAAGGAGTACCATAAAAAATATTGACTATTTACAATCATGAATAGTTCACCTTAATCAAATAGCTCATTTTTTTATCAGCATGTGTAGTCTCTCTATATATATGAAAAATGAATGAAATATCAACTTGAAATAAAACAATGAACAAAAATTCAAATTCAAGGCCTAATTTATCAAGAGCAACAAACATTAGGACGAAAGAAAAATCATTAAGAGTATAGAAAAATCATTAGGACTATAGAAAAATCATTAAGACTATAAAATCAAGTTCTAGAAAAATTATTTAGAGTACTATAGAAAAATCATTAGGACTATAGAAAAATCATTAAGACTAGAAAATCAAGTTCTAGAAAAATCATTACGGCTATAGAAAAATCATTACGACTATAAAATCAAGTTCTAAAAATGGACGGTTCTGATGCTTTGCCATTACAACAATTGAGCATTCATCATTTGGTACTTCTTGGTGTATTCCATTTAAGTTTTTCAACTGCTGTGTTTATGTGCATGTTCTTTATGTGTTTGGCTTTTCTCCCTCACAAGGGATATGTCGATAGGCAATTGATTTGAAAGCATAATGATTTGACTATTCCAAGTAATGTTTTTAATCCTTTGAAGTTTCTCATGATCCTGATGTAAGTTGATTGGATTAAGCAATTTGGGGATCCAATAGGACTTTAGGGGAGTTCAATAAATGTTTTGGAAGACTTAGAGGAACTATTAGCATGACTATTCCTTCATCTACAGTGAGTTAGACTGAATTTGCTAAGTTTTTCCTTTGTTTTGAAGTGTATTTTGTAATCTATTTCCTTTCCATGGACCCATGGAAAGAGGATACTAACAATGTATTATGCAACTCTAATGTTCTTGACTTGCAGAGATTTGAGAAAGTAAAGAGAACACTGGCTATGTTTAATGTTAACTATTCCTGCACAATCCACTCATACAACAGTGAAATGCTATGTGATTGACAATTTCATACAACTGGTCCTTTGGCATGTATTAAACATAATAGAATTTTCAGCATATTATTATCATTCTATTTCTTTTTTGTAAACATGTCATTGGTTCAGTTTTAATCTATTGGTGTTATGCCCTAGCCCATGCTTTATCTCCATTATTTGATGTTATTCATTGTTTTGAAATGTTGACTGTGGTTATCAAATGGAAAAATAGAAAAAAAAATTGTACATGAATTTTTTTTTACAAAACTAAACCAATGGCATGTTTACAACAAAGAAATAGAATGATAATAATATACAGAAAATTCTATTTTGTTTAATACAGGCCAAATGATCAGTTGTATGAAATTGTCAATCACATAGCATTTCACTGTTGTATGAGTGGATTGTGTAGGAACAATTAACATTAAACAAGGAGCAAACTCCTCAACACATCTTGGAAACCATTGAATTCAATAATAAATAAAACCTAACACCAACACTATTCCTTCCATTCACTTCTACCAAGAATTCCAACACAAGCACAAGCTATTCCAAACTTCAAGTACAAGCTATTCCAAACTTCAAGTAAAATGAGAAATATGCTATATCAAATCATTCATATTTATAGTAAGCATTCAAAGGATCATTTTGTCAATGAACCCTCTAAATGTACCCCTGCGGCAGAGAAAGGAAACCTCAAAATAGAGAAAGGAAACTTAGTAAAACTAGTCTATGCCGCTATTTATGAGGGTAAAGTCATGATAAGTGCCTCTTAAACCTCTCCAAACATGTAAGAATGTCTTTAAATACTTTATTGATCTCTTCTAAACATTAATGCATGGATAGTCAAACCAGTAGTCTCCAAAGCATTCAATAAGTGAATATGAATGTTAGAAAACTTTCCTCTCAACTTCCCCAACCACTCCTAATCGTTTAGAGGGATTAGTTGAGTGTTTAAGACTAAAACTTCTTAAACATACTTTATCTGATATGATGAATTGTAATATCAACAAACATGAATCCAAACATTTGAAAATAGTGAATCGATATCCTTGAGCACAAGCACCAATAACATCAAATAATGGAGATAAAGCACGGGCTAGGGCACAACACCAGTAGAATGTGGTAATTTCAGTGAGCATTCATGATCAAATAAAATGCAATGCATTTGAAATTTATGGTCGAATATGATGCCAGAGGCTCGAAAGATGTTGCCTATCACCAATCAAAGATGAAGAAATCACATACCTTCTCTCACGCTCAGCTTGCGCGAAGGAAGATTTGATAGCCAAATCTTCCTTGTACCACACGAAGAACATGCCATTGGTTTAGTTTAGCATGTTATTATCATATTAGATAAAGTATGTTTAAGAATTGTTGGTAAGGATAGGAATAGTGGAGATTCTAGAAATATCCCTCTAACCGATTAGGAGTGGTTGGGGAAGTTGAGAGGAAAGTTTTCAAACATTCATATTCACTTATTGAATACTTTGGAGACTACTGGTTTGATTGTCCATGCATTACTAGTGACTGAGATTCATTAAAGGATACAAAACCCTTCATTTTAGGTTATTGTGTGTGGATTCATCCGCTTTAGCTAGGAAGATCAAGAAGATGGGGTAGGAGGACATTGTGGTAGAAGAAGTATTTAAAGAAGCAACAAGAAGCACTAGAAAAGTTTTTAGGAGTTTGGAACAACATTTTAGAATCCATGAATGGTATGGGTAAGGTGACCTTCATTCTTGGCCGTGACTTCAATGAAACATTGGATATGGTTGATAAGAAGAAGGATTACTTGTTGATAGTGTTCCTTGAGGGAAGGGGGATTTTGAAAGACTTTTTATCATTGTATTGTGTATTTCCAATATGTTTGGATGCAGAGAAGACCAGGAGAATGAAGGATCACTCACTGATTGCATGATAACCCAGTTTTGAAGGGTCACTATTTGAGGGGATAGTCAAGGTCTGGATGTTGATAGTAATTCATTGAGGGAAGGGGGATTGTAAAATACTTGTTATCATTGTATTGTGTATTTACAATATGTTTGGATGCAGGGCAGACCAGGAGAATGAAGGATCACTCACTGATTACATGATAACTTAGTTTTGAAGGGTCACTGGTTGAGGGGACAGTCAAGGTCTGAATGTTGAGTGTTCCTTGAGGGAAGGGGGATTGTGAAAGGCTTGTTATCATTGTATTGTGTATTTCCAATATGTTTGGATGCAGGGTAGACCAGGAGAATAAAGGATCATTCACTGATTTCATGATAACCCAATTTTGAAGGGTCATTGGAAGAGGGGAGAATGAAGGATCACTCACTAATTTCATGATAAACCCACCAAGCATTCTTTCCTTTAAGTTTCCACAATATCTCAAAATATGATCATTATTCTTTACTTTCTTCTATATGCTATTATTTCTATAGTTTTGTTATCTCAAAAATATATCAAAAACATTGTAGATGTGCATATAAAAGTAAAATACTATCCTTCAATTGTTCCACATTGAAGCATTTCCTCTTGGGATTATTCTCTTCATTTGTACAATATCTATCAAAAATGGTTCCCATATTTCTTCAAGATCTATTTTAATCTTTATATTTCAATTTTGATTAGATTTGACCAATAGTTGATTTCATTGGTATTTTATAACATATACTCCTAGTGTGAAATGTGGAGAGAAAGAAAGAGACACACTAGGTATGAATTACATGATATACTCATCATCACTTAGCACTTAAATAATAAATTATGGACATGGAACAACTCCCTAACTTTTGGATGTTTGTTTCATGTTGGCCTCTTATTATATGCAAAGGTAGGCATGTCTTAGGCTAACAACCATAGTGTAGGGGCCATAAATTATGGATCCCAAAAAAGTGCACACTTGTATTAAATTAGGTTCACTATACTACAAGGGAATAAAAACCATTAAATAGTGCCTCATGGGGATGGAAGCAACCCTTCACCAAGAAGATGATTGTGTCTGCAATATTTACTAGAGGCAAAGAACATAATTTGGTTCTAGCAATTACTCCTAAAAGATAATGGCACCCACAAAAAACTTGGAAAAGATAGCACTCACTATATCTTTTATCACTCTTTTAAAGCTGGGACAATAAATCTCAAAGATTAATCAATGAATTCTTGAACACAAAGAACCATTGACAGTTATGATTCATGTGTACAATAGCCAACAACTAGTTGTTCCAATCATGGTGTCCAATAATTATATTAGAAAAAGCATCTACAAATCCCTTACACAACCATAATAGATTCAAAACATGAACCATAAGAACCTAACAATGGTACTAACAAAGATACAACCTAAACAAATCTTGATCATATTCCACCCTATTGTAAGGCCCAAGAAGTAACTCTATCTTAAAGCTACACATTCCTCTAGATGAAGCTCAAAGGTTAGGTATTGAAGCATAGCAATACTTGAATGAATATAGGAATAATTTGATGTACAATCATTTGCTAGCATTGTTTGTGGGTTTTCCACATAATATTTTCCCTTTAACCACATTTATAGTTTGAGAAAATCATAAAAAATTGTTTCAAATTTATATTATCCTTTTGAACTAGCACACTGCCATCAAAATGCATAATCATTGGTCATCTCAAGAAAATTCCTATTGATTAGTAGGATATCCTTATAAAAATTGATGCATGGATTGCTTGTGAATTATCGAGTTCTATGTATCTTGTAACTATGGAAGGAATAGTGTTGGTGTTAGGTTTCATTTATTATTGAATTCAATGGTTTCCAAGATGTGTTGAGGAGTTTGCTCCTTGTTAATGTTAATTGTTCCTGCACAATCCACTCATAGAACAGTGAAATGCTATATGGTAGGGATGGTTGATAGTGTTCCTTGGGGGAAGGGGGATTGTGAAAGACTTGTTATAATTGTATTGTGTATTTCCAATATGTTTAGATGTGGGGAAAACCAAGAGAATGAAGGATCACTCACTGATTGCATGATAACCCAATTTTGAAGGGTCATTGGTTGAGGGGACAGTCAAGGTCCAGATGATTGGGCCATTGGAGGACCCTAGTTCTTTTTATTAATTTCTATTCAAATTGGATGCATGGATTTCTTGTGAATTATTGACTGCTATGTATCCTGCAATTGCATCCATAAATCTGCATATACTTCTCTAGGGTTGTAAGCCACTTAGGGGTCAAAATAAAGAAACTAAATAAAAATCATTCTTTGTCCTATTTCCTTTTAACAAAGTCTCAACTATCAATGATACAATACATTTGATTCCCTAAGCTATCAATACAAATGGCACCTAGCTAGAAGCTCACGGGCTGTCCATTTGATAACCATAGTCAACATTTCAAAAAAATAGATATCCTCAAGCACAAGCACCAATAACATCAAATAATGGAGTTAAAGCATTGGCTAGGGCACAACACTAGTAGAATACGGTCATTTTAGTGACAACAATATACAATGATGTCATTAAACATATATGCCAGTAATATCAACAAACGTGAATCCAAACATTTGAATACAATGAATCAATATTCTTTGAGCACAAGCACCAATAACATCAAATAATAGAGATAAATCATTGGCTAGGGCATGACACCAGTAGAATGCGGTCATTTCAGAGAGCATTCATGATCAAATAAAATACAATGCATTTGAATATGATGCAAGAGGCTCGAAAGATGAAGAAATCACATACCTTCTCTCGTGCTCAGCTTTCGCTCCTTTTCTCCCTCTCCTTCTCTATCCAATCGAAATAAAAATGATGAGGCCGTTTCACTTTTTTTTATATCTATACCCTGAATCTGTCAGAATTTCGATGGTCAATTAAACACCCATTGGAATACTGACACCATCGGGGCCTATTACAAAAAAAAACACTAAATTCATAATAAAAAGTTACCCATCGGAAACTTCTATCGAAAATTGGCCCCAAATGTAGGAGTGTTTGTAAAATTGGAAAACAAACAAATCTTTTGAAATAATGAAAGAATGGATTGCAGTTCATGTTCCAATTCATTGATTAAATCTGGAAGAGTTACCTTGTCTAAAGAAACTGATTGAGCAACTTCTTCTGATGCAGGAGCATCTTGGGTCCTTGGCAATCCTGTGTCACCAAAACATTTTGGAGTTTGTCTGTGTTGCTTGGTTTCTTCTTTGACCGAGTTGGTCAGTAGTTGGTCGGTTTCCTTTGGTTACCAAGCATGGTTAGTTCTCTCCTGGATGATTAGTTGTTTCATTGGCACTTGGTGATGCTTCTCTATTGCTCAGTCATCCTTTCTTACCATCTATTCCTAAAACCCTACACAACCCATGACACAAGAATTTAATATAATGACACAAGGATGAAAATAGATAAGGAGCATTCATACTTGCTAGGAGAGGGGCTATGTATTTACCCTCCTTGGGCATATGTCTGACTATCTGGCTCTTTACTGACCCAATATTATTGGCATACTTCTGCTTCTCATTTTTCAAATTTATTTCAGTCGATGAAGAAGCATAGAAATCAAACGCCTTTATGAAAGACCCCCTATCCAAGAAAATAAAAATGGATTGGTCTTCACACCTAATGGTTTTAGATATGCGGTCTTACAACCTAGCTAGCTTAATAATTAAATCAACATCTAAAAACACATCAGGTACAATTAGCTTTGCCATTTCCAATGCCCGAGCATTACAAATAGGTATAGCCTTATGCCTATTTTTATAGAAGTATGAGAATATAGTAAAACCTAAGCCTGAAGCCATGATAGGGTCTCTACATTTTTCCATAAGGTCTTCAAACACCGTGTCAATGGCCTTCTTATTTTGATTTGTACTAGGAAGCAACCTGAAAAACTCATCTGAATAATTTGGCTTTCCCTTTTCTTCTCCACTCTGTTCTTTTGCAACTCCACTGGATGATGCTACACTCACCTTTGGATGACTCATTTTGATGGAATAGAAATTTGTAGCACTGCAACCTTTTTCACTTCTCACTCTCTGCTTTAGCGCCAACAATCACAATTGCCTTCAGAATGATTAAGCACAGAAAGCAATGAAGTCCTATCTATATAGCCTTGAGAATTGAATGTGTACAATCACTAAATCACAATGAATCTTGGCTAAGTCACTTCCACATTCAATTCTATATACTACCAACTTTTGAATCAGGCTAGCCATGGCATGCATGCTAATAGGATGATTTAAAAAAATCAAGAAAAAGTGCGAGAGCAATGATCACGGCTTTTTGCATTAAAACCCTAATTAATGACAAAAACCCTCATTAAAACCTGATTGGATGGCTTTTCACTTTTTTCCAGCTTGGCAAAGTACTTTCTCCACATTGCAATGGCTTAAAACATTAACTAGCATGAAAAATTAACTAGACATGATTTAAAGAACCAGCGAACAAAGGAACTCATGTTCTAGGAAAGAAATGCTAATCTAGGGTTAAGATTGGAGATCCAGTGACAAAGCCATTCGTGGAATCTCAAAAATATTTCTTAACTCATGACTTCATTTGGAGATTCAATGACCACCATTGATCCCAAAGGTGATCAATGGTCTTTAGACTATCCATGACAACTCACCATGACCCCACTGCAATCAGAGATTCAACGACTGAAGGCAATCTCACATTCTTGGAACACTCTTAATAACCATGGTTATATGCAGAGAACAAGCGACCAAAGACTTCGCCAATTCTCACAATCATTTCCTTAACTCAACATTTATCTGGAGAATCAACAAACAAAGGATTTGTAAACCCATGAAACATAGCACTTTGACCACAATCACATCTGGAGAACCAAAAAACAACTAAATCTCTGATTCTCAGAAAGCCAAACTTAACTCTCAGTATATCTCGCGATTTAGTGAACAAGGCTATCTCGCATTCTCAAAAAGAAATGCTTAACTCTGGTGAGGCTTTGAGATTGAGCGAACAACCTATATCTCCAATTCATTGAATGATTTTCATACCTTAGGTTATATCTTGAGATTAAGTGCTGATTGTAGATCCTAGGAGCAATCGGCGGCTGTCGCTAATTCACTGGATCCAATAGACCTTTACCTTTTAATTATGAGAATCAGAGACCAAAGGATTCTCTTAATCTCCCAAAGTCATCAAACTTAACCTTTTTATTCTGAGAATGCGCGACTGAAGAAGACACATCCCAACTTTACTTTGTTCACCAAGTCGCGAAAAGATTTGGAGCATCACTATCTAATTTCGAGATCCCGCAAACACTTCACTCACGTAGTCGCCACATAATTTAGAACATTGCCACTTCTTCTCAAGATCAAGTGACTGGAGTAAACTTTATCCCCTGCCAAATTTCTTTCTCAAAGCTGCCAGACTTAGAGAATATGAAAACATGACTCAGTCGCTAGATCACCAAATGTCTTTGTGTAGGACCCAGCCTTTGCGAGATTAAAACATGACTGCCGATTGCAGAGATGATCAATGAAATTTGCTGGATCAGTGAAAGATTTTGAACTTAGCCTCCTTATTTAGAGACTGGGAGATAACCACCATGCCAATTTTCCAAATGTTTGAAAGAAACTGCCAAGAATCAAGTGAATAGGAGAGTACACAGTCACTGGATCACTGGATGTTAACACTAACCGTGACATAAACTGGGAGATTCAGTGACTAAGGGAAACTTAACAAAGGACTCATCACCATCGCCAGTTCACTAGAAGATTTAAAGAGAAGGAAAAACATTGAGCGACTCAGTGAACAAGGGAAAATGACCATGTGTAAAAAGGAAAACTTAAGTGACCCAAAAAGTAATGCGCGAATAGACAAAACTAGGGCACACTCAAAATTGACCAAAGAGTTAACCAATTTAGGGAAAAAACATCTAAGGAAAGTGTTTAAAATACAAATATAATAAGTTTTGATAAGCTCTAGAAACCCTAAACTAGATGAAGACACGAGCAGGGACACTTAAAACAAGACCTGGAGCATAAACCTTAGAAAACCTAAAATATACCCAACAATGGCTCTATCTGAGGATGCTTGAATGCAAGTTCACAACAAGAAACTATGAATCTCTGGGTGATAGACCACAAAACCGTAACCTAAAACAAAGAAGAAAACACACCTGTACATATATACACACCTACTGTGCATGGAAAGATTTAGAATCAATTGAAGAAATACTTTAGGAATTGTCCATGCACTGGCAATTCATGTTCCTCACCATTCAAATCTCTTAGGTAGTATGAATCCTTTCCATGAATCTGATGAATAATAAAAGGTCATAGCCACAAGGATTCAAAAT
Source organism: Chamaecyparis obtusa (assembly GCA_027943335.1). Classification (NCBI taxonomy): domain Eukaryota; kingdom Viridiplantae; phylum Streptophyta; class Pinopsida; order Cupressales; family Cupressaceae; genus Chamaecyparis; species Chamaecyparis obtusa. The sequence continues at coordinate 283,702 of BSBK01005081.1, forward strand.
TTTTATGCTTTCCTTTGTCCTCAGCTCTGGCATTCCACTATAGAACCATGTCATTTGGATGGAATTTTCTAGTGGTGGCTCTTTTGTCAAAGAGATATTTCATTTTTTGCTGCAGTTTTACATTCTCCTTTTGACCTTCTCTTCTAATCTCATCCAACTCTACTAGTTGAATCATTCTATCCTGCAATGGATCATTGACTTCTATCTCTTCTTCCCTTATGAACTAGTAAATGGGTAACAAATTATTCACAGGTAATCTAGACTTCACACCATATACCATTTCAAAAGGGGACTTGCCTGTTGCTTTCTTTTCAACAATTCTATCAGCCCATAAAAATTGAGCATGAAGGTATGATAGGGTCTCTACATTTGTCCATAAGGTCTTCAAACATCGTGTCAATGGCCTTCTTGTTTTGATTTGTACTAGGAAGTAGCCTGACAAACTCATTTGAATAATTTGGCTTTCCCTTTTCTTCTCCACTCTATTCTTTTGCAGCTCCACTAGATGATGCTACACTCACCTCTGGATGACTCATTTTGATGGAAAATAAATTTGTAGCATTGCAACCTTTTGCACTTCTCACTCTCTGCTTCAGTGCCAATAATCGCAATTACCTTCAGAATGATTAAGCACAAAAAGCAATGACGTCCCATCTATATAGCCTCAAGAATTGAATGTGTACAATCACTAAATCACAATGAATCTTGGCTAAGTCACTTCCGCATTCAATTATACATACTACCAACTTTTGAATCTGGCTAGCTGTAGTGTGGATGCTGATAGGATAATTTAAAAAAATCAAGAAAAAGTGTGAGAGCAATGATCATGGCTTTTTGCATTAAAACCCTGATTAATGACAAAAACCCTCGTTAAAACCTGATTGGATGACTTTTCACTTTTTTCCAGCTTGGCAAAGTACTTTCTCCACGTTGCACCGGCTTAAAACATTAACTAGCATGAAAAATTAACCAGACATGATTCAGAGAACCAACGAACAAAGGAACACATGTTCTTAGAAAGAAATGCTAATCCAAGGTTAAGATTGGAGATCCAGTGACAAGGCCATTTGCAAAATCTTAGAAAGATTTCTTAACTCATGACTTCATCTGGAGATTCAGTGACCACCATTGATCCCATAGATGATCAACGGTCTTTAGACTATCCATGACAACTCACCATGACCCTGCTGCAATCAGAGATTCAGCGACTGAAGGCAATCTCACATTCTTGGAACACTCTTAATAACCATGGTTATACTCAGAGAATAAGCGACCAAAGACTTCTCCAATTATCACAATCATTTCCTTAACTCAACAACTATCTGGAGAATCAGCGAACAAAGGATTCTTAAACCCATGAAACATAGAAATTTGACCACAGTCACATTCGGAGAACCAACGAACAACTAAATCTCTGATTCTCAGAAAGCCAAACTTAACTCTCAGTTTATCTCATGATTCAGCGAACAAGGCTATCTCGCATTCTCAAAAAGAAATGCTTAACTCTGGTGAGGCTTCGAGATTGAGTGAGTAACCTATATCTCCAATTCATTGAATGATTTTCATACCTTAGGTTATATCTTGAGATTAAGTGCTGACCATAGATCTCAAGAGCAATCGGCGATGATCGCTAATTCACTGGATCCAATAGACCTTTACCTTTTAATTACAAGAATCAGTGACCAAAGGATGTGCTTAATCTCCCAAAGTCATCAAACTTAACCTTTTTATTCTGAGAATGCATGACTAAAGAATACACATCCCAACTTTACTTTGTTCACCAAGTCGCGGAAAGATTTGGAGCATCACTATCTAATTTTGAGATCCTGCGAACACTTCACTTGCATAGTCGCCAAATAATTTAGAACATTGCCACTTCTTCTCGAGATCAAGTGACTAGAGTAAACTTTATCCCATGCCAAATTTCTTTGTCAAAGCCACCAGACTTAGAGAATATGAAAACATGACTCAGTTGCTAGATCACCAAATGTCTTTGTGTAGGACCCAGTCTTTGCGAGATTAAAACATGACCGCAGATTGCAGAGATGATAAAAAACATTCATTGGATCATTGAAAGATTTTGAACTTAGCTACCTAATTTAGAGAATGGGAGATAACTGCCACGCCAAGTTGCTAGATGTTTTAAAGAAACCGCCAAGAATCAAGCAAATAGGAGAGTACACAGTCATTGGATCGCTAGATGTTAGCACTGACCGTGACATAAACTAGGAGATTCAATGACTAAGGGAAACTTAAAAAAGGACTCATCACCATTGCTAGTTCACTGGAATATTTAAAGAGAAGGAAAAACATTGAGTGACTCAGTGAACAACAGAAAATGACCATGTGCAAAAAGGAAAACTTAAGTGACCCAAAAAGTAATGCGCGAATAGATAGAACTAGGGCACACTCAAAATTGACCAATTTAGGGAAAAAACATCTAAGGAAAGGGTTTAAAACACAAATATAACAAGTTTTGATAAACTCTAAAAACCCTAAACCAGATGAAGACATGAGCAGGGACACTTAAAACAAGACCTGGAGCATAAACCTCAGAAAACCTAAAATATACCCAATAGTGGCTCTATCTGAGGATTCTTGAATGCAAGTTCACATCAAGAAACCATGAATCTCTGGGTGGCAGACCACAAAACCCTAACCTAAAATAGAGAAACAAACACACCTGTACATATATACACCTACTGTGCATGGAAAGATTTAGAATCAATTGAAGAAATACTTCAGGAATTGTCCATGCATAGGCAATTCTTGTTCCTCACCATTCAAATCTCTTAGGTAGTATGAATCCTTTCCGTGAATCTGATGAATAATAAAAGGTCGTAGCCACAAGGATTCAAACTTTTTATGCTTTCCTTTGTACTCAGCTCTAGCATTCCACTATAGAACCATGTCATTTGGTTGGAATTTTCTAGTGGTGGCTCTTTTGTCAAAGAGATATTTCATTTTCTGCTGTAGTTTTACATTCTCCTTTTGACCTTCTCTTCTAATCTCATCCAACTCTACTAGTTGAATCATTCTATCCTGCAATGGATCATTGACTTCTATCTCTTCCCTTATGAATTGGTAAATAGGTAACAAATTATTCACAGGTAATCTAGACTTCACACCATATACCATTTCAAAAGGGGACTTTCCTGTTGCTTTCTTTTCAACAATTCTATGAGCCCATAAGGCCAATTTCAATTTCACATGCCACATCCTTTTGTTCTTTTACAAGGTCTTTTTAGAATTTTCAAAATACTCTTGTTACTAGATTCTGCTTGTCCATTAGCTTGTGGATGGTATGGGGATGAATATGACATAACTATTCCCATTTCAGAATAGAAGTTAGTGAATTCTTGAGACCTAAAACTCATAGCATTGTCCATTACCAGTTTCATGGGTACACCAAACCTGGTAACTATGTTATTCATCAAGAATTCAATAACAACTGTACTGGTTGCCTTTTTAGTTGGAATGGCCTCTATCCACTTAATAAAATAATCAGTAGCCACCAAAATGTGACTATGGCCTCCACTGGATTTCTCTAATAACTCCCCAATAAAATCCATACCCCACATAGCAAAAGGGGCTTCTGCAACTACATGGTTTAATAGCAAAGCACCTGAAAATTTTAGTTTCTTAGAAAATCTCTAGCATGACTCACATTTTCTAACATATGAATGGGTATCCTTAAACAAGATTGGCCAATAGTATCCAGCTCTCAGAATTTTTTGAGTTGTGCACGTAGCTGAATGATGCCCTCCACACATCCCAGAGTGCATCTCTTTTAAAACCTTTTTAGATTGATACTTGTCTAAACAGAAAAGCAACATTCCATCATTATCTTTCCAAAATAGATCACCTTGTATCAATACATACCTTTGAGCCTACAACCTCAAGCTCCTTCTTTGGTTGTCATTCAAATCTCATGGACAAGCAACATACTTGAGAAAGTGAACAATGTTAGTATACCATGGTTGCATTTCAATGCTTGTCACATCTCCACCAATGGCTACATTATTTACTTGTACAAGATCCATGTTCTCCTCTGTAATAAGCTTTGCAAGTCCTAGACCTCTCACAAGCTTGGTTATGTGGAGTTCAATATCAAATTCTTGAATCCTATTGATCCATTTGCACCTTTTTCCAGTAACTTCACTTTGACTCAAAATATCTTTTATTGCTGCATGAGGTACATATGCATTTACCTTAGCACATACTAGATAAGGCTTGAAAGCCTTAATCGCCTTTACTAGTGCATATGCTTACTTCTCCATCATCTCATAATTAAGCTCAGCAGATTGCAATGACTTACTGAAAAAGGCAATAGGATGCTCAAATCCCTCTTCATCCTTTTGTAACAAAATGGCTACAATTGTATGAAAGGATGCAAAAGAAAATAGGGAGAAAGGCTTTGAATAGTCAGGGGATATCAAAATAGGAGCCTCTTTGATGGCTTGTTTAATTTTTTCAAAACCCTGCTAAGTCTCACAGTTCCAATCAAACTTAACATCTTTCTTCAAAAGCTTCACAATAGGTTTGACTAGTTCTGCAAAATTGGCAATAAATCTCCTGACAAAATTAATCTGCCCTAAAAAAGATTGCACACCTTTGATATTTTTGGGAGGAAGGACCTTTTGGATTGCTTCCACTCTTTTTGGATCAATTCTAACCCCTTCTTTTGACACTATGTGACCAAGCAACTTGTCCTCAGTCATAGAAAATTGACACTTCTTGGGGTTTAGTGAGATGCCAAACTCCAAAGCCTTGAAAATAACCTTCTCCAAATGTTTGCAGTGATCTTCAACTTTCTTAGAATAGGCAGTTAGGTCATCTTGATACACAACCATTAGGACATTTATCAATTCCTTAAAAGCAACATCCATTTCCCTTTGAAAAGTTGCTCCATCATTCTTCAGGCCAAAGGGCATGCAGACATGTACATAAGTTCCCCAAGGGATAGTGAATGATGTCTTGAATTGTTTAGACTCTTTAACCAGAACTTGGTTGTACCCTGAGAACCCATCCATCATAGACAACAAATCATAGCCAGTTACTCTTTGTAGCATAGCTTCCATATTAGGCAGTCCATAATTGTCTTTGAGTGATGCAACATTTAAATTTCTAAAGTCAACACAGAGTCTAATATCACCATTCTTTTTTCTTACTGGCACAAGGTTAGAGACCCAAGAAGACTACCTAATAGGCTCAATGATACTAGCATCTCTCAATTTTGTCAATTCAGCCTACATCTTTGTAGCTAGTAAAGGGTTGATAGGTCTCTGTTTCTATCTAAATGACTTAGTTTCCTCCTTTAGAGGGATCTCATGTTGGAACAGATTAGCTCTATATGCTTTGAGATCATCATAAGACCAAGCAAATACATGCTTGTATCTCTTCAACAGTCTTATCAAATTTCCTCTAACTTCTCTACTCAATTTCTTCCCAATATACACCATCTGAGGGGAGGTTTTAGATCTTAGGTTTATTTCTTCTAAGTCTTCCATTTTTGTGTTAGACTTTTGAGACAAGTAACCATCATTTATCTTGAACATTCCTTCTAACTCTACTAACCCTTTTGGTATGTGATTGGAAGGTAACTGTACTATCTCATTTCCCATAATGCACTCTTTTACCTCAACATGTTGTTGTGCTTCACTAAAATCTATTTGTTGCCCATCATACTGATCTAGGCCCTGAAGAAATCTAAGGATATCAAAATCATCCTCAAAAACTTGCCAATTATATACATTATCAGGCACTGCAGGCCTACTCTTGATTTCTAACATGGAGACACTAGTGAGGGTAATGTCATTATTTTTGAGAGCAACATTAGCAAGAAAATATGCCATGATATTGTTGGACCTTTCTACCCAAAAGAGATTGAAAGCATCAAAGAACTCTAGTCTATCCTAGACAACATGTTTGTATAATTTCAATCTCTCATCCTTAGCAACATATCTAGATCTCACTTGAGCTACAATTAGTTGGGAATCACCATGGACCTTTAAAAATTTTATACCATGTTTTATAGAAACATCTAATCCCAATATTAGAGCCTCATACTTAGTAGTGTTATTAGTGCATTCAAAGGTTAACAAGAAAGAGTATTTAAATGTAATACCTGATGGGGATATGAACACAACACCAGCTCCTGATCCTTTCTTGGAGCATCCACCATCAAAATGTTTTTGCAAAAGCCTATTCTACTACAACATTAACTCATCTACTATTGGATCTATGTTTTTCATCTGAGGCACTATCTCTTCAACCATGAAATTATTCATGTCAATGTCCACAAAGTAGTTCAAGTCTTCTGGTGCAACCTTCTCAACCATGATATTAGAATGGGGCTCCCTATACAACTTTACCTCAGTTCCATTGACTAGAATAGTAGTATATGATAGATCCAGTTGCAAATTTCCACCCACTATTGTAGCCCACTGCCTTGACAACAGCATACCATAATGAGGCTTTGTGTCAACCACAACCAAATCCATTTTTTATGTGGCCTCTAGAAATGCAACAATCTTCACTTCAATTCCAACTAGAGTCCCTACAACAAGCACTGCCCTATTATCCATAGCCTAGCATCTACCATTAAATGTGTCTATTTGTAATCCAATCTCTTTCATTACATGATAGGGCATTACAGTTACAGCAGCACCAGAGTCAATCATACAATTCTTCAGCAGAAAATTGTTCACTATTAGTGTAACATAGAAAGGGTCAATAGAAGAAGGCTCTTGTGTCACAATGCTTCCAACACATACATTTGAAATGTCATCTATTGAAATAGGCCCTTCTATTGCACTCCCCTTCTCTTGCACAACAAGGACCACTCCTTATTCACTTATGAGAGCTAGGATTGCAGTCTTATGCTCCTTGATCTTCAACATTTCAAGTAAAGGGATAGAAACCTTCATTTGAGACAAGGCATGTCTCATATCAAAGGTAGGATGATTAGTAAAAACATTAGGAGAATATTTTTGTCTACCAGCTCTCCTCTTAAGCTTGTCAGCAACAATTTCCTCATTCTTTTTCTTTTTAGTTACAAGCCCTTCCTTCTTATTATTTACAATATTGGGGTTTGGGGAATCCTTAATCTGAGGGCTATCCTTGACAAATACTGACCTCGGGACTCATTGATCAGTATCGACCCTTCTATTCCTCAAATTGTATGAGGACTTGGCTTGTGTTATAACAACCACAGTTAGAGTTCTAATCTCATCTTCACTAGGCTTTCTCCATTGTTTCTCATATGATCTTGATTCTACCATATTGGCTCTACATGTGTCATTATCAAACTCATCATGATCAGAGTGAGTGAATACTTGCTGCTCAAAATGAGAGAGAATCTTCCTCTTATGATCTACATTAGAACAAATCTCTTCATCATCTAAGGATAATAGATCCCCTATCACTTCAGTGGTAAACATATTAACAATAGGTTTTTTAGATCCTTCATAATCTTCTGCATATGGGTTATCAACTTCTTCCCCCAAGGCCTGAGCCACAACACATTGGAAAGGTGAATGAGGCATGTTACAAGACACACACCAAGGATTATTTTACACATTATGTGCTATGCTTTTCTTCAAAGGGTCAGGTGCATCTCTCCCCTTTTGAGGCTCATTGTTATTAGGAATAGGCCTCGCATCCTTCCAATTTGTCTTAAAGGGCATATCTCGTAAATTAGGGAGTCTATCCTGCCTCTAATAAGGTGGTCTTGCACTTTGGAAATTTTTTCCACCCTTTTCAAACTTTTTTGGGAAGTCCTTGGTAAAATTTGGTGATTTATCCATTTTATCATCATCCTTGAATGGCCTTGCAGGTTGTGGCCTAGTCTCCTTCCACAATCTACCCTCATCCCTTTTATACATTTGACCAGATGCCTTCCAGTTGCTTTCAATATTTATGGCCAATTTAAAGGCATCCCTTAGGGTACGAGGATTCTTATCTCTCAGAAGATAAGACATTTTACCATCCATAGAATTGAAATATGTGGTTAGACAAACTGCATCATCTAATCTCAACACTTGGAACAATTTGTACATGGACTTTTGAAATCTGCCATTAAATTCTGACATGCTCTCATTGTAATCCTTCTTGATATTGTTAAACTCATTGAGCATGTAACTTGAATTTACATGTTCTACATAGTGTTCCTTGAAACATCTGACAAATTCATCCCATGATGCAATACTATTCTCAGGCAGGCCTCTATACCAATCCCTGGCATCTTTAACCAATGATTGAACAAAGAGCTTCATTACAACATCTTCATGCTCAATTTCATAGTCATTGAGTTTGTCAGTGAAGAATTTCATATGCTCTTCACACGTGATCACATTGTTACCAGTGAATAATGGGATCTTCTCCCTGATCTCATTAGGGACAACATTAGGTTGACCAGGAATACCATAAAAAAATAAGGGCTTGTACCTATCTAGGTGAACTGGTCTTCTTTGGACATTTTGTGAGATCTGGGCTGCTACTCCAACATTTTGATAAGGTATTGTGGCATTTTGGTTACCAATCATAGGGACTATAGTACTGGTGTTTGGAACATATCCAAGTACATTTTGCTTAGGATTTGAGGCTTGGGCTTTAAGGATAGTATTACAAGGTTGACCAGAGGGCATTGTTCCTAAATTCATAAGGAAAGAATTGCTGGCCGACATATTTATATTTGCATGTAGGAAGACAATCATTCTTTTCATTTCCTCAGTACCAGCCTCTAATTCCAACTTCTCAAGTTGGAGGGCCAAATCTTCCTTGGCCTTTCTTTCCTTTTCCAATTCTAATCCTGCTTGGGAGATAATGTTAGAAGGAACATTTTTCTTAGGCTCATTAATGCTTATGCCAACCACTTTCTGCTTTCCTTTATCAGAAACATCTTTAGGGGCATATCTAAGGTCCTCGTTCCTTTTAATCTCTAAGGGTTGTAATTGCCTAATGATAGGACCTTCCTTTGCAAACTCATCCCTTTGTGGGTTGGGTTTACTAGCATTTTCTTGGTTCCTTAGAGTTCCTATATCTCCAAAAAATTCTTTGTTTAAACCATGAACATTTTGATTCAAACTTTTAGCCTGGATCTCATTATTTTTTGTTTTTCTTAGGAGATATTGTCTTTCCATCAACAAATCATAGATTTTCAGTTCCTGTACCTTCATTCTTTCAGTAATTTCTACTAATTTTTCTTGTTCTTTCCTCTTCAAGGCTGCTACTTCCTCTCTTGACTTGTTAGAATCATAGGAAGTGGTTTCTGCAGTAGATGTTTCCCCTAACTGTTCTAAAGTTTCTTCTGCAAGAAAGAAACCCACATCAGTGAGTTCATCTTCTTGAATGGGATTAATCATGCTAAGCCTACTCTTCCTATTAACTTCTAGTCCATCAGAAGAGGAGGAAGCTTCATGAGGAATGGATGTAGGGATTCTATCCCTAACAGGTCTAGGGGAACTAGGGTTGAAAATACCTCTTCTAGACCATTGTCTCCTACTAGGCATTCGTAGTTCATCCATATTACTCTTTGGATGATCTATTTAATATGACCTAGTATATCTTTTCTGACTCATGGCATGTCACAACTAAATATGACAAGTTTTACAAATACCCGTAACTGGTAAACATAGATTCTTCAGAGTCGCCACCCATAGATAAATGGGAATGAAATTTTGATGCTGGTCTACAACAAAGACAATGGATAGTACTATATTAATAAATCAAATCCACTATATACTCAGTTATTCCTTAGTAGAGTTGCCAGTTTTGTTAGCACCTAAACATGCAAATGATTAAAATATTCAGGAAATTCACTGAACACAAGACTCATGTACTCCCAACAACTGCATAAAGCACAATTTAAATGATAAGGTACTAAGGCCTCAAGTCTTCTTCACTTTGAGTAATACTCAGGTGGGTTTACCTATAATAATTCACTATTTTTCAAGTAAACTTCAAATTCTGAATCAAATCCTTCACTCTATACTATCTTCTTCTCAAAATTAACTCAATAAAACACCACTACTTTGAGGACTGCCTAGATTATCTTGATACAGAGCACCATAATAAAAATTACAACTGAAATAGCATAGAACAATGGCATAAGGACATTCATCCTTCTTCTTTTTCTGAGTTAAACTCAAGGAAGGATAACCTCTCTCAAGTGCTTCTTCAAAGCATTATAAAATTGATCTATGCATTTGACATAGTCAATACACTTCAGAAACATACAAATAAAAGTAAATTGAAATGGTTTTTTGATATCTTGGTAGTGAAAAAATGTAAATCAAAGTAAAACCAGTGCCTTATTCATTGGGTCAGAGTCAAAACTTAACATCTACAAAATCCTATTAATCACAAAGATACTAGAACTCAAATGAAATGCCTAACAGTTCATTATCCCAATTCCAACCCTGCCATCAAATTTATGTATTGATCTTTAATTCCCAAAGACCTCCCTAAAGATCTACTCTCCTTGAGAGAAACTTTGAGTTCAACCCCTATATTCATCTTATGAACAACACATTAAAGAGCCTTACTAATTAATGCATAATAAAAACAAAGAATCCATACACAAAGACAACTAGAGATAGCAACAAAATTCCAATGTATTTGTATTAATTTTCAACTGTATCCATACAAATTTCAACAAAAACCTCAAAGAAGTCAGATTCTATTTTCAGTCTTTTGGTTACAACAACTTTCAACACCTTTCAAAAAGAGAAAAAACTTGCTACTTATACCTCTAGCCATCTTGGAATCCTTAAAAGGATGTAACAAGCTTCGGATGGCTATGAAAATGACTTGCACTACAGACAAAAAGTACAAACCATAATGATAATGAATGGAAAAATAAAAAGTAGTTCAAAACTACTAGCATCTTTACAAGTGACACCTTTGTTTGAAGATATTTCAGAGCAGCTACTTGATTTTTTGCATGAATGATGACTGCCATTATAGGCTAACTTACATCATCCTTTGTTTGGTACATGCTCTCCTTGGAATTTTGGATCAGGTGCCATGTGTACTTTATTCTTCTTCTTCCAACACTAGGACAACTGGCTTTTTCTTTTTCCTCTTTTTCATTTTGTCCCATGCTGCCACATCATCATCATATGGCCAATTGTAGGCCTACAGTTCCTATAATGACTTGATCAATAGGTCCCACATGGAATCAATTATACCTTTAAGCTCTACCATAAACCGTATGCAATAACCTTCAACCTTAAATAAACTATCAATTATACCATTACATCCCTCCAAGTCTAAGGCATTGTCACTATTAAGGAAAGCTTCTTGTTTTATTATCAACTGATCAATGGATGTATTCCATTCATCTCCACTGATTACACTTCCATCATCACCATACACTGAAGGAAGGTACTTACTGTAATCTTTATCAAACATAGCCAACTTGGCTTTTATTTGGTTAGACTTTCCTTTAAAAAACTTTGAGATAGCACTCACCAAACCAATCTTTTCATATACTTCTGTCACTATCTCAAGGATATCAGGCCTATGTTCCTGCAAAGCATCAAGCTTCTCAGACAACAAACTCCTCCTTGACCATACACTGAATAGTGGCTCCAAAGTGGCTAGCGACTCATTCACTTTATCATTGGCCTTGTCCAATAGACTAACTGATTGATGGACTGATTCCATCTTCTCCTTTATTTTGTTTTACCTATATTGCACAATCTTTGTTATGGTATCCAGGGATGCATCCAATCTTATTTTCTCTAAGTCTTCGGTAGGCTTATCAGGAATTTATGCATCTATTTGAGGAGGAGCATCAATTTGAAAAGAAGGGGGGGGAACAACCTTTGAAGCTTCTTCAAGCTTGGATTGCAAATCCTCAAGTTCATCCTCCATCTTTTTAATCATCATAAGTTTTAGATCCCTATCCTTTGAAACTTTCATTGAATTCTCAAATAATTTTTCATACCTCTCTGACAATTGGATGGTTTTGGCCTCATTGAGGTGAGAAAAGTGTACAACTACCTTTGATACCTCAAGATCGGTAGTGTTTTGCACAGTCCAGACAATCTTGTCTCCCTCCATTTTATCTTCAATTATTACTAAGGTTGGCTTCTAAGTTCTAGAGGCCATAGACCAAAGTGCAACAGCTTGTGATTTGGGTTCATAACCACTCCCTCTAATCATGTCATCTATTTGCACTTCATATGACAAGCTCTCCTCTGGCTACTTTCTAATTTTATCAATGATGAAGGTAGAGGTCAAGTCCCATCCAGGAGTTAGAAGCATGTCGCTTGATTTAACCATCTCTCTTGCCTCTTCCACAATAATCCTCTCAAGACTAGGATCATATGACGTCAGGGCCCTCATAGTTTCTTCACTTGGTTGCATTCCCTTAGGCAGAGACCTTCTCACTTCATCTTGCTTCCTCCAAATGAGGAAATCCTTAAATTCTTTGCTTTTGATGAATTGGTCATCACTGAGAAACTCTTCCTGATAAAGTTCTCTTTCATCTATTCCCATCAATAAGGGTAAATCCCCCTCTTCTTTTGATACAATTTTCTTTCCATCCCTGATGGCCTTTCTCAAATGATGGTGATAAGCCCTATTACTAGGCACAAGAGCTGAAGCAATGTCAATTGCCTTCTTTTTCTTTCTCACCTTTGAAGACTCACCAGCCTCAAGCCTCTATTTTTTCAAAGGTGGCTCAAAAGCAGCCCCTTCTTCCTATTATTCTTGAGTCAAGTCAACTATTGGTGCATCCTCTCCTTGAGGTGGGCTACTACCCTCTTGAGATTCATCAGTGAATTCCTCAGGCTTAGAAGTAGAATAATCTCTTGGCACATCCAATTTCACCTCAAGCATCCCCTCCAATTGGTTAGACAGGGTGCCATGCATCTCTATCATCTTTTCCATTCTTTGCAGATATGGGAGCTCATAGAAATAACCACTAAAAGGAATTCCTGCCATGTTCAGTCTGGCGTCTATGTCTAGCAGATCAAATTATTTGGTCCATCTTCTTCCTACTTCATCTAAGTCCAACATATTTCTTATTACATCCTCCTCATCTAGGCCCTCATTCTCTCTGATAGTTCCAATGTTAGGAATAAAAGTCATCTTGGCAACACTGATGAAACTCTCAAAATCAACATACCGACAAGTACCTATAGCCATTTTGATGTGATTGATCTAGCTACTGACCTGGTCCAGTGCTCTTTTTCCAATCAAGAAGCTACCAATTCTGAATTGCCTCAGTGTGAAGGTACCCTTCCTACAAGGATCTAAGTGCTCTTTGTAAGTCCATATTAATTGCTAGATGAATTCCATCATAGCAACCCTAGGAGGTGCAAACTTAGGATGCAAGTGTGGAGGTTGGGGCCAACCATAAACTTTGATGACTGTGAAGGTGTTCCCTAAATAGAAATCTCCCCAATTGTGGTTTCCTGGCTATTTATCCTCAAATTCCATCGGCCTCAACACCATCAAAACCTTGGTTGACAACCTTGCCATATTTGTTCCCAACATCTAAAGAATAGGATGGACAAAATAATTATGGAAAATAGAGAAGTTACACTCATTGGATGTATAATTCCAGGCTCTTAACCAATATTGCATTGGGTTAGGGTTACCTTCAAAAGAAGTCCTTATTTTCAACATTCTTGCATCAAGTTTATCGACATAGTGGTATAAAATTAAATGTATAAGGAGGGAATAATGCATGAACCTGATAGGTCTTTTATTCTCCTTAATAGACACCAAACCCTCATGCATCATATCAATTACATACTAGATGTAATCATAATCAGTATTGGTGAGAGAGTTATGGATATCTAGGATCATCATCAAAAGTTCAGGAGGCATTTTCTCTTCATCACCATTTATTCCTAAAACCCTACACAACCCATGACACAAGAATTTAATATAATGACACAAGGATGAAAATAGATAAGGAGCATTCATACTTGTTGGGAGAGGAGCTATGTATTTACCCTCCTTGGGCATATGTCTTACTATCTGGCTCTTTACTGACCCAATCTTACTGGCATACTTTTGCTTCTCATTTTTCAAATTTATTTTAGTGGATGAAGAAGCATAGAAATCAAATGCCTTTATGAAAGACCCCCTATCCAAGGAAATAAAAATAGACTGGTCTTCACACCTAATGGTTTTAGATATGGGGTCATACATCCTAGCTAGCTCAATAATTAAATCAACATCTAAAAACACATCAAGTACAATTAGCTTTGCCATTCCCAATGCCCAAGCATTACAAATAGGTATAGCCTTATGCCTATTTTTATAGAAGTATGAGAATATAGTAAAACCTAAGCTTGAAGGTGTGATAGGGTCTCTACATTTGTCCATAAGGTCTTCAAACACCATGTCAATGGCCTTATTGTTTTGATTTATACCAGGAACCAGCCTGACAAACTCATTTGAATAATTTGGCTTTCCCTTTTCTTCTCCGCTCTGTTCTTTTGCAACTCCATTGGATGATGCTACACTCACCTTTGGATGACTCATTTTGATGGAATAGAAATTTGTAGCACTATAAAATTTTTCACTTCTCACTCTCTGCTTCAGTGCCAACAATCACAATTGCGTTCAAAATGATTAAGCATAGAAAGCAATGAACTCTTGTCTATATAGCCTTGAGAATTGAATGTGTACAATCACTAAATCACAACAAATCCTAGCTAAGTCACTTCCGCATACTACCAAATTTTGAATTAGGCTAGCCATGGCATGGATGCTGATAGGATGATTTAAAAAAATCAAGAAAAAGCATGAGAGCAATGATCACAAATTTTTGCATTAAAACCCTAATTAATGAAAAAAACCCTCGTTAAAACCTGATTGGACGACTGTTTTCTTTTTTCCATTTTGGCAAAGTACTTTATCCACATTGCAATGGCTTAAAACATTAACTAGCATGAAAAATTAACCAGACATGATTCAGAGAACCAACGAACAAAGGAACTCGTGTTCTCAAAAAGAAATGCTAATCCAAGGTTAAGATTGGAGATCCAGTGACAAGGCCATTCATGGAATCTCAGAAAGATTTCTTAACTCATGACTTCATCTGGAGATTCAGTGACCACCGTTGATCCCAAAGATGATCAACGATCTTTAGAATATCCATGATAACTCACCATGACCCCACTGTAATCAAAGATTCAGTGACTGAAGGTAATCTCACATTCTCGGAACACTCTTAATAACCATGGTTATACTCAAAGAAAAAAAGACCAAAGACTTCACCAATTCTCACAATCATTTCCTTAACTCAACAGTTATCTAGAGAATCAGCGAACAAAGGATTCATAAACCCATGAAACATAGCACTTTGACCACAGTCACATCTGGAGAACCAGCAAACAACTAAATCTTTGATTCTTGGAAAGCCAAACTTAACTCTCGGTTTATCTTGCGATTCAGCGAACAAGGCTATCTTGCATTCTCAAAAAGAAATGCTTAAATTTGGTCAGGCTTTGAGATTGAGTGAATAACTTATATCTCCAATTCATTGAATGCTTTTCATACCTTAGGTTATATCTTGAGATTAAGCACTGACTGTAGATCCCAGGAGCAATTGATGGCTGTCGCTAATTCACTAGATCCAATAGACCTTTACCTTTTAATTACGAGAATCAGCAACCAAAGGATTCACTTAATCTCCCAAAGTCATCAAACTTAACCTTTTTATTCTGAGAATGCACGACTGAAGAAGACACATCCCAACTTTACTTTGTTCGCAAAGTCATGGAAAGATTTGGAGCATCACTATCTAATTCTGAGATCCCATGAACACTTCACTCACATAGTCACCAAATAATTTAGAACATTGCCACTTCTTCTCGAGATCAAGCGATTGGAGTAAACTTTAACCCCCACAAAATTTCTTTGTCAAAGATGCCAGACTTAGAGAATATGAAAACATGACTCAGTCACTAGATCGCCAAATGTCTTTGTGTAGGACCTAGTCTTTGCGAGATTAAAACATGACCACTGATTGTAGAGATGATCAATGACATTTTCTAGATCACTGAAAGATTTTGAACTTAGCCACCTGATTAAGAGAACAGGAGATAACCACCACACCAAGTTGCTACATGTTTGAAAGAAACCACCAAGAATCAAGCGAATAGGAGATTACATAGTCACTGGATCGTTGGATGTTAACACTGATCGTGACATAAAATGGGAGATTCAGTGACTAAGGGAAACTTAACAAAGGACTCATCACCATCACCAGTTCACTGGAAGATTTAAAGGGAAGGAAAAACATTGAGCAACTTAGCGAACAAGGGAAAATGATCATGTGCAAAAAGGAAAACTTAAGTGACCCAAAAATTAATGCGCGAATAGATAGAACTAGGACACAGTAAAAATTGACCAAAGAGTTAACCAATTCAGGGAAAAAACATCTAATGAAAGGGTTTAAAACACAAATATAAAAAGTTTTGATAAGCTCTAAAAACCCTAAACCAGATGAAGACACGAGCAGGGACACTTAAAACAAGACCTGGAGCGTAAGCCTCAGAAAACCTAAAATATACCCAACAAAGCCCTAGTTGAATTGTTGTGGGGTAGCAGATTGTGATCAGAACTATAATTGCAAAGGGTTGTCAAGATGGTTCATGGGAGGTGAGATGCAGATCCAGGATTGGCAGATATGCTAAGGCAGATTGCTACTAGATTAGAAGATGTTGAAATAGCCCAAAGAAGAGGCAGACATCTTGAATATGTTAATGATGATGAAATTTAGGAAGAATAGGTGAATGCAAAATAGGCACCTATTATGGATCAAGGTGAAGAAAGATTTTTGAAAGCTTTGACAAGTCTGAAGTCTACACCACATTTCAATCCTCTTGAGTATGGTGGAAAATTGGATTCTGATGAATTGGTGGGCTGGATCATTGAGATGGAAAAGTATTTTGAGTATGAAAACATTCTTGAAGACAAGAAAGTGAAGATTGCAAGCACAAAGTTGAAAATTCATGCATCCTTATGGTGGGAGCATCTCCAATTGGATAGGAAGAGGAAAGGCTAAAAACAAATCAAGGTATGGAATAAAATGGTGAATAAATTGAGAGGAAAGTTCTTACCTTGTGATTTTCAGATTAACCTAGTTTGGTGAATGCAAATTTTAAGGCAAAAAGATAGCTCAGTAAAGGAATATACTAAGGAATTCTATAGATTAGATATCAGATCTAGACATGATGAAGATGATGTGGAAAGAATTGGTAGATACTTGAATGGTTTGAGAGTTTCCATCCAAGAGGAAATTAGTTTGGTCAAGTTGGAGAACATTGAAGAGGCTTATCAATTTGCATTGAAAGTCAAGGAGAAATTAAACAAGAGACATGAGCAGAGACAAAGAGGTCAAGGTGGTATATTTCCTAGAGGAAGAGGTAGATCTAATGGAGAAAAGGGAAGATCTGAACCAAAAAAGACAAGTTTGGACAAAGGCAAGACTAAGTGGAAAGGTGAAAGTTCATCTAGAGGCAGAGGTAGTAACTACCGAGGTGGTTATAGCAGAGAAATTTTTTGAGGAACTTGTTACAATTGTGGAGAAGAAGGACATAGATCTTTTTAATGTACACATGCTAGTAAGAAGGCTGGTAGTAGTAGAAATGCTTTGGTGCAAGAAGAGTCACCGAATGAACCTGAGAAATAAAATAACTTGATGGTAAGGAGAGCACTATGGAATGAAAGCAAAAAGGAAGATCCAATAAGGAAAAGTTTGTTCAAGACCAGATGTAGAGTTTCTGACAAAGTTTGAAAGTTAATCATTGACAATGGTAGCTCAGAGAATCTGGCATCTAAAGAGATGGTCACAAAGTTGCAGTTGGAAAGGTTGGCACATCAGAAGCCCTATCAAATTTCATGGATCAAAGATGAGCATACACTCCTAGTAAGTGAACAATGTTATGTGAATTTGAAGATTGGAAAGTACTATGATAAGGTGTTATGTGCTATCATGCCTATGGATTGTTATCATATTTTATTGGGTAGACCTTGGCAATATGATAGACATGCTATATATGATGGTAGATTTCATAAGTACACTATTGTGGCTGATGGAAAGAAAAAAATATTGTTACCATTGATGGAAGAACCTGTTAGTAATGTTTTCACATCTATAAAAGTATGTTTGATGGAGGAAAGAAATTTTGTTAACTCTTTGAAAAGGAATGATGTATGTTTTTCTATGATTCCTAACAAACTGAGTAAGAAAATAGAGGATAGTGTTCCTGAGGAGATTGAGAAGTTGCTCACCGAGTATAGTGATATCATTTCTGAGAATGTACCTGATGGTTTTCCACTAAAGAGAAGCATTGATCATTGTATGGATCTAATCCCTGGAGCATGTTTACCAAATAAGGCACCTCATCGGTTAACACCTACTGAGAATCAGGAATTGAATCGACAGATTCAAGAATTGCTCGAGAAATGTTTGATCAGAGAAAGTTTGAGTCCTTGTAGAGTGCCTGTTGTATTGGCACCAAAAAAAAATGGATAATCAAGAATGTGTACTGATTCTAGAGAAATCAATAAGATAATAGTGAAGTATAGGTTTTCTATACCGAGAATGGATGACATAATGGATAGTTTGACTAGAGCAAAGTATTTCACCAAAATTGATTTGAAAAGTGGGTATCATCAGATCAGAACTAGAGAAGGTTATGATTAATGGAAGACTAATTTCAAGACAAAATAAGGTTTGTATGAGTGGTTGGTTGTGCCTTTTGGTTTAACTAATGCACCGAGTACTTTTATGAGGCTGATGAATGAAGTTTTGGAGAAATTCTTGGGTAAGTTTTTGATTGTATATCTTGATGACATTCTGATATTCAATAAGACCAGAAAAGAACATTTGTTGCATGTTAGACAAGTTTTGCAGAGATTGAAAGAGGAAAAGTTGCTGATAAATTTGAAAAAGTGTTCATTTATGAAAGAGGAGATTGTGTATTTGGGATTTGTGATCTCAGCTGATGGTTTGAAGATGGATCTTGAAAAGGTTGAAGCTATTTTGAATTGGCCTACACCTATGAATGCTAGTGAGGTAAGATCATTTCATGGTTTGGAAAGTTTTTACCGAAAGTTCATAAGGAATTTTAGTTCAATTTGTAATGCTATGAATGAGACCATGAGAGTAGATACAATAGAATTCAAGTGGACACATGGAAATGGTAAATTTTTTGAGACTCTGAAGTAGAAGGTTGCTGAATTACTTGTTTTTGCATTACTTGATTTCAGTAAGGTATTTCAAGTAGAATGTGATGCAAGTGGAAGTGCAATTGGAGCTGTGTTGAGTCAAGAAGGTAAACCTGTTGCTTTCTTTAGTGAAAAGTTGAATGATGCTAGAAGAAAATATTCTATGTATGATCAAGAATTCTATGCTATTGTTCAAGCACTGAAGAAATGGAAACATTATTTGATACCAAGTGAATATGTGTTGTACATCGATCATAAGGATCTACAGTATTTGGGTAGTAAGAATAAGTTAAATTAGAGACATATGAAATGGGTTGAGTATTTGTAGAGTTACACATTTGTGATAAAGCATAAGAGTGGAGTCACTAACCGAGTTGCTGATGCATTGAGTAGAAGAAGATCTTTGATGACCGAGATGAAAATATAAGTTCTTGGTTTTCATGAGTTGAAAGATTCTTATGAGTTTGACCCTAATTTTTCTGAGCCATGGAGAAAGTGCAGAGCACCTATTCAAAGATCAACAAGATACTAAATGGGATGAATATTTTATTCAGGAAGGTATGTTGTTTAAAGGAATTCAGTTGTGTATACCGAGAGGAATAATGAGAACTAATTTGATAAAGGAGAAGCATAGTAGTGGTTTGGTTGGACATTTTGGTATTGAATAAACATGGAATTTTCTCAAGGAGAAATACTATTGGCTACAGTTGTATAAAGATGTTCAGAAATTTGTGAAAAGTTGTGGAATTTGTCAAGTTGCAAAAGGAGTAAGTCAGAATACTAGACTGTATATACTGATTTTTGTACCTGAGAAACCTTGGATTGACATCAGTATGGATTTTTTTCTTGGCTTACCGAAGACAGTAAGAGGTAATGATTCCATATTTGTTGTTGTGGATAGATTTTATAAGATGGCACATTTTATACCTTATAGAAAGACATCAGATGCAGTACATGTAGTAGATCTTTTCTTTAAGGAAATTGTCTGATTGCATGGATTACTGAGGAGTATTATCTCTGACCAAGATAGTAAATTTGTTGGATACTTTTGGAAGACCCTTTGGAAGAAATTTGGCACTGAGTTAAAATATAGTTCTACATTTCATCCACAAATCGATGGACAAACTAAAGTTTTGAACAAAAGTTTGGGAAATCTTTTGAGATTTTTAGCTAGAGACACACCTAGTAATTGGGATTATGTGTTGGCACAAGCAGATTTTGCATACAATAATTCAATGAATAGGAGCACTGGAAAGACACCATTTGAGATTATGAATGGCACATAGCCGAGAGGTATATTTGATTTGAGAGACATTGTTGATGAAAGTAAGAGAAGTGTTGGAGTAAAATTTGCTGAGTACATGAAGACATTGCATGAAGATGTGAAGCTGAAGCTGGAAAAGAATAATAAAAAATACAAAGACAGAGCTGATAGATCAAGGAGACATAAGACTTTTGATGTTGGTGATGAAGTGATGGTTCATTTGAAGAAAGGTCGATTTCCTGTTGGAACATATTGGAAGCTGAAAATGAAGAAGTTTGGACCTTGCAATATTTTGAGGAAATTTGATAGTGGAAATGCATATGAGATTGAGTTACCTGATAAAATGGACATATCACTAATTTTCAACATTGCTAATTTGTATGAGTATCATGAACTTGATAAAGAAGTGACAATACCGACAGAGTATCCTAAGAAGCAAAATGAAGAAGTCGAGAAAATCCTGAAGCAAAGAGTTGGCAAAAGTACAAGAGGAAAACAATATATGGAATATCTGGTAAAATGGAAGAATAGACCGATGGAAGATAGTTCATTGATTTCACATTCTGAGTTGGATGCAACTCAGATCATACCTACCAAATGATTCAAAGAATCATTTCAAAATAACCCCAAGTGTCTAATACAAGAGCATCTTGGGTCCTTGGCAATCCTGTGTCACCAAAACATTTTGGAGTTTGTCTGTGTTGCTCAATTTCTTCTTTGACCGAGTTGGTTAGTTTCCTTTGGTTACTGAGTGTGGTCGGTTCTCTCCTGGGTGGTCAGTTGTTTCACTGGCACTCGGCAATGCTTGTCTATTGCTTGGTCATCCTTGCTTACCAAGTAGTTTCTTTTGAGTTCTTGTTGAGCCAACTTGTGCATTTATTATGGGTCACAGATTTAATGTTGGAATCCATCATTGGGAAGTGCATGGTCCCAGTTCTGACCGTTCCTTCTATTGATTATGGATCTGAAGGCTTGCTCAATTCGGCAGACTCTTGTATAAATGTAGTTGTTTAGTTGTAGTTTAGGAGGTAGTTTTTGAGATAGAGATAAGAAGATAAAAGATTGGAGATTGTTGGCAGATCCTCGCATGTTTGAGGATTTCTATAATTCATTGTAATATTTGTCCCTAACTGGGAAGGCCTTACAACCTGACATGTATGATTCTATTTGATGAAAATTACTGAAAGGTTCTGCATTCTCTCTCTCACTATTGTGTGTTGTTGCTTCCACGTGTTGTTGAGAAGGCTGGATCATTAGGGTGTGCCATTGTTTGGCCCCTCTTGGCCATGCTCTTTCATCAGCTTCAATCACCTTTGTCTCTGTGTCTTTCTTATGAAATTTCAACATAAATTTGGTAGTGTCAATTCCAGGCTGATTAATCTAACTAACAAGTTCTCTCAACTGACTGCATATATCTTCTTTCTCATTTCTTGTTTCCTTGGGTACAATTTCATTCAAAATAATTTTAATCTTCTCCAAAATATATATTTTTTGCTTCTTATCTATGAGCTTATCTTGAGCATATTTCATCTTTAATAAATCACCGAACTCAAAAAGTTCCTTAGGGATCATTGTTAAGTAATCAACCTTCGGTATGACAATTACTTCATTTATATCAACCTCTTTTTCTGATTTTATCTTCATTGATTTTCCCTTTGAGGTAGATGCCTTCTTTGCATCTGACTAAGTAGATGCCTCTTTGGTTTTATCTTCTTTTTATTTGTTTTATTTTTCTTGTTTCTTCTCTTCCTTCTTCTCTTATTTTTATTCTTTCTTCTCTTCTACCTTTTCCCTCTCCTTTTTTGGTTCTTACTATTGTCTAGTAGTATCAGTGGGGGTCACCAAGTCTTCATTCTAACCTTGAGTGGATTTGGTCGCATTAGTCTTCTCGGTCTCTTTTGTATCAGTTTCTTTAGTTGGCTTGGTAGGGACCTTAGCTTTGGTAAGTGCATCACTTGTCACCTCTAGCTTAGGAAAATTTAAAACTTGAACAATGATAGGATCTTCTGCCAACAATCTAGCCTTAGCAGAATCATCTACATCTATAGCTTCTGTCTCTATGGCCTCGATTGCCATAACATCTTCATCATCTTTGACTGTGTCATCTAGATCTTGTTTAGTTATATCTTCAATGATGACCTCTACTTGATTTGCTATTAATCCAACTGGTTTGGATTTTCCCTCTTGGTCTTTGACTCCTTCAATTGTCAGTTGATCTATAGAAAAGATCTTTCTCCATAGATCATTAGTGTCTTTTTGAACTTCTTCCAGTTTACCAACCATAATACTCAAAGCTCTGTCCTTTATTAGAAATCTTGTGGAATATTATTTTAACATATCTTTTATTCCTATCTTTGTAAGGTCTAGAAAAGTGATTACAAGTGACCTTTCTCTCATTTCTTTCTCAGCAACAAGATCATATTTCCATCTTGAACCTAGTTTTTGATATAACTCTCCTTCAAGATATTGTGCCACTTCAATTGGTATCATTCTAAATTTATGCAGTGTGGTAATGAATGTATCTTCAATCTTATCCTTTTCCTCATCATTCCTTGCATCATATTTTAACTGTTCCATGAATTTGTGTCCACCATATCTTTCTAGTGTCTTGAGAAACTCATCAAGCCTTTTCATCTTTTTACTCAGTGCTATTAGAGATTTGCTAGCAAGCCAGTGCTGACTATATGTTTGTCATTTATGACAACATATGGTAAGTAGCATGTGTGGAAGAATTATGTAGTAAGCTTTGAGTATATATAGCATGAACATGTTATCAACATGATATCATGGACACAGAGGTTAATTGTTAGTACAACCAATTATGTAGCAACTTGTGTCAGCAGTGTTCCTGATAGAGTTATAGATAGTGTTTTGTGTGTGATTTTCCATATAGTTATCATGGAGCCTTGTGCCCTTGGATATGTAATGGAGACATGTTAGTATTTCTCCATTCATGGACACAGAGTCTGATGTGTAATAGAAGTGAAGTTATGTAGTATCTATTCACCAGTGTAGTTTCCTGTGTTTATCCAGAAGAGCTGACATAGATTATATTGGTACAGGAGTTGCACCTATCATTTTGGTATGTGTGCTTGGATTAGTGATTAGAGAAGAGTTAATAATTTTTGGTTAAGAGTGCATGATGTAATTTAGATTGAGGAGAAAGTATCAGTTAAATTGGTAGAGCCGATAGTATCTAGCGTGCGCCTACACTTATTAATTTGGACAGGTCCTAGGCTGTGTTGCGTGCTTATTAGAGCTGAAAAAGATATTATTGGAGAGTGTTATTTTTTCTCTAATATGATTTCAAGGTGGTTCTAATAGGATGACTTGATTATATCATTTAGAGGAAAGATACTTATAGCCGATTATTTGTGATTGCTAGAGGTATGACATGGAGATAAAAGATTAGAGTAGAGTAGAGAGTGTGAAGTGTTGTGTCATCAAGAAAAGGTCCATGTGATAGAAAAGATAAAGTTTTCTATTCATTGGAATTTATCAAGACAATAGGTCTACCTCGTAGTTCACTAAGATCTAGATATAGTGTGTATCTATTATTCAGAAGGTTGCAACCTTCACCCCTTTGAGCAGTGAGGTCTCAGATAGTGCATCCTCACCCCTAATAGGGTCAATCATAAAAGACTCCTAACAAGGTCTGACCTTTGACCAGATCATTATACTTAATGCATTGTAAAGATCAACTTGTAACAGGGTTGTAAGATCCTCTAACAAGGATCATTATTCACTAGTGCAGTTTATTAGTGGGTGTCAATTCCCATCGGGGTTTTTACTTATTAGGGTTGCCCTGTAACCAAAATATTGGTGTTGTGTTCAAGTGTTATTTCATTGTGTCTATGCTTAATGTTTAAGTATACTTAATTGGATAAAGAAATGAAACTTGTGGATAACTGATTCACCCCCCCCCCCCCCTCTCAGTTATCTCTTGGGACTATTCCTAAAAATTGGTATCAGAGCCAAGTACCATGGAGAGAAAATTTAATAGCTTGAGGTTGATTAGATGGCATTCTTTAGAAAAGATAGTCCTAAGTTTGATGGAGAGAACTATCCTGATTGGAAGAACAAGATGGTTACACATTTGCAGTGCATTGCATTTGAAGTTTTTGAAGTGGCTATCAAAGAAGTTAAGATCCCCTCTCTAGAAGATCTTTCAAAGGAAGATGCTACCATCAAGAAAAAGGATTTGTTCCATTAGAATGCAATAGCTAAAGAAGTCCTTATCAACACCTTATCTGATAGTGAGTTTTCATAATTAAAGAAAGTAGACACAACCTACAAGATATGGAAGCACCTAGCAGACATGTTTGAAGGAGATACACAAGAAAAGAATGCATGCAGAAAGACATGGAATAAAAGATACAATGCTTTGGAGATGCTACCTAAAGAAAACATCAAAGCTTACAACCAAAGGATTAATGAAGCAGTTGCTGGAATTAGGAACAATGGTGGAGAGATCTCAGAGGAAGACATTATGGATAAGTTAATAACTACTCTTATAACAGAGTATGAAAACAAGATCAACATCCTTGATGAGACCATGTAACTTACAATAAATTTTAAGAGAGAGACCTTGATCAAAAAAATTTTAACTTTTGAGATTTCAAGATTGAAGACAGAGCCTAAAAGTGAGACAACCTTCAAAGCATCAGTCCATGCTAAGAAATCTTTAAACACTTCTGATAATTTTAATGATGAAGATGAAGATAAAGAGATAGATGATATTATTGCTATGATTGCTAAGAAAGAAAGAAAAGGAAAAGGAAAGTATGAAGGTTAGTTACCATTCACATGTTTCTAATGTAATAAAATTGGTCACTTTGCATCTAAGTTTCCTACAAGAGTTAAGAAATTCAGTACTAACTACAAGCCTAAGTATACAAAAGAATGTTACTATGCTAGTGATGGAGTTTCTGATGATGATTCAGTTGAAGATGAAATTGGATTCATTGCTATTATGGAGAAGATGTATGATGAGATGGATCATGAAGATGAGAAAAAGGAACAAGAGCTAGCATTGATTTCACAAGAAGACATAAGGAAATATTCGATTATAGATAGTGGTTGTTCACATCACATGACAGGTGATAAAGACAAATTTGTTCATTTGGACAAATACAAAGGTGGCATGGTTAGATTTGGAGACAAAACTCCTAAACCTATCATTAGTAGAGGAGCTATCACATTGGATGGAAAGAACAACATTGATGATGTTCTTTATGTAGATGGTTTGCAACATAACCTTCTTAGTGTTGGGAAGTTTCTTGAAAAAGGTTATAGATTGGAGTTCAAATATAACAAGTGCATCATTAACAAAAAGGATGGTGTAATGATTGCATCAGGTTCAAAGACTAAAGGTAATGTTATTCAGCTCAATTTAGAAGAAAGTTGTTTTATTGCTAAAGTAGATGACAGTTGGCTATGGCACAAAAGACTATGTCATATCAATTTTGATAACATAGTAAAGATAAGAAATGTAAAGGCAGTAAGAGATCTACCTAGCATAGCAAAGCCAATTGATACTATTTGTAGAGAATGTGTGATGGGAAAGCATGTGAGGAATTCATTCAGAAGCAAGCATAATTCAACAAAGAACAAGTTGGATCTAATTCATACAGACCTATGTGGACCAAATCAAACAAGATCATACTATGGTGAAAGGTATTTCATTTTTCTTGTTGATGATTATTCTAGAATGATGTGGGTTGCATTCTTGAAAGATAAGTCAAAAGCATTTGAGAAGTTCAAAATATTCAAAGCTAAGGTTGAGAATGAATCTCAACTAAAGATAAAGTGTCTAAGATTAGATAGAGGAGGAGAATTCGCTTCTGACAGATTCTATGAGTACTACAAAGAACATGGCATAAAGAGATAGTTGAGTGCACCTAGAACCCCTCAGTAGAATGAGATTGTAGAGAGAATGAATATGATCATCCTTGATACAACGCGCACCATCATCATTGAAGGAAAAGTTGCACACACCTATTGGAGATATGTGGTCAATACAACAGTCTACACCATCAATAGAATACAATTGAGGCTTGGCGCAGATAGGACACCTTATGAGCTATGGTTTGGTAATGTTCCGATAGTAAAATACTCTAGAATCTTTGGAAGCAAGTGCTACATCAAGAGGGATGAAGAAATAGGCAAGTTTGATGCAAGAAGTGATAAAGGTATTTTCCTTGGTTACTCTACTAAAAGCAAAGCTTATAGATGTTTTAATTTAAGATTGAAGAAGATCATTGAAAGTGCTCATGTTAAGATTGATGAAAAGTTTATGGTTCAAGAAAGATATCATGATTATTCACCTATGATTGAAGAAGAACCTAGTCCTTCCACTAGTGAGACAGTTGTTGAAGAGATGTTTGACAGTATTGATGTATTGTTCAATGACCCTGAAACAAGTGAAGAAGAAACTTAGAATGTAGATGAGACAGTATCACCTAAAGTTCCAAAGTTTACATCTAGATATCACTCTAAAGATGACATTATTGGAGATTAGAGTAGCAAAGTCACAACAAGATCAAAAGAAAAGAGTTAAACAAGAAATGAGGTGGTATGTTTACTATCTCAGATTGAACCTTTAAGTGTTGAAGATGCATGTAATGATTCAAATTGGCATGATGTTATGAAAGAAGAACTGCATTAGATTATCAAGAATGATACTTGGGAACTGGTCCCAAGACCTAGTGATAAAAATGTGATTGGAACCAAGTGGATATTCAGAAACAAGATGAATGAAGATGGTACAATAGTAAGGAATAAAGAAAGGTTAGTATGCAAGGGATATGCCCAAAGAGAAGGTATTGATTATTCAGACACATTTGAACCTATGAGCATATTAGAAGCTATTAAGTTGTTTCTAGCTTATGCAACATTAAAAAACTTCAAATTTTATCAGATGGATGTTAAGTCAGCATTCTTGAATGGAGAGTTAAAGGAAGAGGTATACATAGAGCAGCCAGAAGGATTCACCTTATCAGATAAACTTGATATGGTATGTAGATTGAAGAAAGACCTCTATGGACTTAAGCAAGCCCCTAGAGCTTGGTATGAGAGACTTGATGGACATCTAACAAAAATTGGATTCTAGAAAGGAGCTGCAGATTGTAATCTATTTATCAGAGAGACATCTGAAGGTTTACTACTAGTACCTATATTTGTTGATGACATTATCTTTGGGGGTAATGACAAACTTAGTGTAGAATTTTCTAAGGAGATGTAGAGCGAGTTTGAGATGAGCATGATTGGACCTATCAAATACTTTTTGGGATTAAATGTGCAACAAACAGAGAAAGGTATTTTCATTAATCAGTCTAAGTATGTGAAAGAAATATTGAAGAAGTTCAAGATGGATGATTGGAAGCCAGTGGGTACACCTATGATAATAGGATGCAAACTTACAAAAGAAGATGATTCTCCAGCAGTAGATATAACATTGTACAAGTCTATGATTGGTAAAATCATATATCTTACTCAAACTAGACATGATATTTCTAATGTAGTTGGCATAGTTGGAAGATTTGTAGTAGAGGCTAAACAAAGTCACCTCATGGTAGTAAAGAGAATATTTAGATATCTACAAGGAACTATATATTATGGTCTATGGCATCTTTATTCCAAGAATTTTGAGCTTCATGTATATACATATGCAAATTGGGAAGGATGCATGGATGATAGAAAGAGTACATCAGAAGGGGCGGTATTTCTTGGTGATAGACTAGTCACTTGGACAAGCAAGAAGCATAATTGTATTTCTCAGTCAACAACAAAAGTAGAGTATGTTGCAACAGCCTTGAATTATTCTACAATTGTTTGGATCAAATAGATGATAAAGGATTTTTGGAATTGAAATTGATTATCCTATTTTTATTCATTGTGATAACACTAGCACTATCAACATGTCAAATAATCCTATGATGCATACAAAGACAAAGCACATAGAGATTAAGTATCACTTCCTAAGAGAGAAAGTAGTAGAAAAAGAATTTAATTTGTATTTTGTGAGTACTAAAGATCAGTTAGCAGACATATTCACAAAGCCTTTACCAAAGGATACTTTTGAGTATCTCAGGGAGAAGCTAGGAATAATTCTCTTCCCTGATTCTTCATAGAGAAAGAGGAAACAACATTAGTCCTCAGTGACTGATGGATGGTTGACTACTCTACTTCAAGAGTAGTATCGATGCTTAAATGTTTGGCACCCTTTTCCATTGATGTCAAAGGGGGAGCAGTATATAGTCATGAAAAATAGTAGTAAAGGGGGAGTACATATAGAATTAAGAAGGAAAAATATGCAGTAGAAAGAGGTAGTAGTATTCAGTCATAGAAGCAGTTCAATTGAGGAAATGGAGAATATTGAAGAATATTGCAGTAGATGGAGGATTCATCCTTGGGGGAGCTTTGATGAGGAAATGGAGAATGTTATAAAAGAATTGGTCATTTGGATTGGTGGTGTTTTTCATTCCATATGTTGCCATCAATGCCAAAGGGGGAGATTGTTGGAGATTTGCTAGCAAGCCAGTCCTGATTGTATGTTTGTTATTGATGACAACATATGGTAATTAGCATGTGTAGAAGAATTATGGAGTAAGATTTGAGTATATATAGTATGAACATGTTATCAACATGATATCATGGACAGAGAGGTTAATTGTTAGTATAGATAGTTATGTAGCAACTTGTGTTAGCACTGTTCCTAATAGAGTTACAGGCAGTGTTCTATGTGTGATTGTCCATACAGTTATCATGGAGCCTTGCGCCTTTGGATATGTGATGGAGATATATTATTTTTTCTCCATTCATGGATGTAGAGTTTGATGTGCAATAGAAGTGAAGTTATGTAGTCGCTATTCACCAATTATAGTTTCCCATGTTTATCCAGAAGAGATGATAGATATTATATTGGTATAGGAGTTGCGCCTATCATTTCAGTATGCATGCTTGGATTAGTGATTAGAGAAGAGTTAAGAAGTTTTGGTTAAGAGTGCATGATGTAATTCAACTTGAGGAGAAAGTATCAGTTAAATTGGTAGAGATGGCAGTATGTAGCATGCATCTACACTTATTAAATTGGACAGGTCCCAGGTTGTGTTGCATGCTTAGTAGAGCTGACAGAGATGTTATTAGAGAGTTTTATTGTTTCTCTAATATGATTTCAAGGTGGTTCTACTAGGCCAACTTGATTATATCATTTAGATGAAAGATACTTATAGCTAGTCATTTGTGATCGCTAGAGGTATGACATGGAGATAAAAGATTAGAGTAGAGCAGAGAGTGTGAAGTGTTGTGTCATTAGGAAGAGGTCTATGTGATAGAAAAGATAAAGTGTGCCATTCATTGGAACTAGTCAAGACAACAGGTCTACCTCATAGTTCACCAAGATCCAGATATAGTGTATATCTATTATTCAGAAGGTTGCAGCCTTCACCCCTTTGAGCAGTGAGCTCTTGGACAATGCATCCTCACCCCTAATAGGGTCAATCATAAAAGACTCCTAACAAGGTCTGACCTTTGACCAAGTCACTGTACTTATTGCATTGTAAAGATCAACTCCTAACAGGGTTGTAAGATCCTCTAACAAGGATCATTATACACTAGTGCAGTTTATTAGTGGGTGTCAATTCCCACCAAGGTTTTTACCTATTTGGGTTTCCTCGTAACCAAAATATTGGTGTTGTGTTCAAGTGTTCTTTCATTGTGTTTATGCTTAATGTTTAAGTATACTTAATTGGATAAAGAAATGAAACTTGTAGATAACTTATTCACCCCCCACACCCCCCCCCCCTCTCAGTTATCTCTTGGGACTATTCCTAACAAGTGCAACCTTAATTTGTGATAAGTCATCTGACTCATTATCACTCTCTTTTAGCAACTTCAATTTTCTTCTTGGTCTTTTAGTAACCTTATTTTCTTTGACATTGGTCTTTGTCTTTACTGGTTCAAATTCTACTTTCTTCTTTTCTCTTGGTGTAGAGGTAGACCTTGTAGATGGTCTTACACTAGTTGGGATATGGGTTTCTTTCTTTACTTTTATCTTCTTACCCTTGATCTCTAAAGGCTCAACAACTTCTTCATCTTCAACATCAACAATTCCTAAACTCTCAGATAATGCACTTATCATTTTACTTGTCTTGCTAATTCCTTTCGATATCAATATACCTACCCTTATTTTCTCCTTAACCTCTTCATAAGTTCCATACCGAGTTGAAATTTTATCAACCAATTTCTCCAATAATTCATTAATCTGAATACTGGGTGCATCTATATTCATCACATAGCCCATAGGTGGTAACCACTTAGTTCTGGGTTCCACGACCCTTATGATACAAACATCAGTATTAACTTCAAAACATAATTCATCCTTATACTCTTCCACTAACTGAGGTGGAATTTTGTATCTCTTGTGCATTCTATATTGAAACTTGCTAAAGTAATCATCTATAATTACATTAAAATTATCACCCATGCATTGAATAAATTTACTAATCTAATAAACAATGGGTTTATCTTCTTTTCATGTAACTTCACCGACTATAGGAAATGAATTTTGGAAGTAAAAGAAAATAGATACCAACATCGGTCCAAAATTCAATGTATTTATCTTGGCTTTCTGAATGTTATTCATGTTGTCATCTAGTTGTTTTAGCAAAATCTCGCACAAATCGAACTTCATGTCCTTTTTAACAATTTTGTAGGCAATGTCTACATCTCCATAGGGTACACTATCTACCCGATATGATTGGAAAATTCTATAGGATATAATGTTCGATGTGAACTTCAATTCAAGATCCTCAATTGTAGACAATTTCAGTCCTCTTCCATCCCACTTAGCTTTGGTAAGCTCACATAGCTTGTTCTTGTCAGTTTGTTTATAATTCCTCAGTCTATCACCGACTAAAAATTTGGTTACAATGTGTAAGACATATTTTTTTATTTTCATTGGTCCATCAAGCCACATAAACTGATCATGTACTCTGCTTAGTACAATTCTCATACATTCATGTTTAAAGACCATCGGTACATGCATTGCATGAACCAAAGCCTTGGTCTGCAAGTGTGTGTGGTCACTCTTCAAATTTCCACTAACACACAAGTTCTTGTATGATGAGTCAATCTCTCCTTGAAAAATGTCTTCAATCTTGTAGTGGATGAAGGCGCAAACATCTTCAATCAATATGAATCTTGGTGGGATCAAGGATAGGGCTCTAGTTTTTTCTACTTCCGAAGCAACGACAAGAGGAATCTTATACTTCAAATTTATGGGGTCTATCTTTTCAACTATAACTGGTTTCTGCATCTTGGGTGCCATTGTGATCTCAAGAATACTTCAAAAGATACTAGGGTTCCAAATAAATAGTAATAGAATCTATAATTTCAGCTTAGTAAATGCTTGAAATACCTCAAATAATCTTTGTAGATGCTCAGAATGCTCAAGTGAATGCTCAAAATCACTTTGTGATCTCGTCGTTGTCAATGCTCAAAGGTGCTCACAAAAGTGTAAAGTAAAAATGAAGTATCATGCCTTCTATTTATAGTTTTCCATAAGGTTAGGGCTCCCAATGGCTATAATATGCATTTAATACTTCTTACCTAACTTTATTTTACTGTTAACTGAACTAAACTTTGCTTCACTGAATGGATTAACATAGCTCAAACACTTTATCGATCAACATATGAAATCATAATTTCACAACTTATATCCAAACGCATCTTGATATGTCGATATGGATCTTTGCACTAAATCTAGGAACTGATTTAAGATAAACTTTAGGTTATCAGCTCCTATACATACCTTTGCCCGATTAAGTGAAGATAGGTGCACCCAATCTAGAGGATGTGGTGCCATCAGATGTTCCCAATTTCATTCCATCATCTTGTGACTTCCTTCTCCAAGTCTTATTCCCCTACTCTCTGATTTTATCAATGTTATCTTGAGTCATTTCACTCAATTTTTCCTCAGTTGAATCCTTATTTTGGTACCTACAGTCCTTAGATAGGTGACTGACTCTATGACAATGGAAACAAGCCATTCTAGTGTTTCTCCATGATCCCATGTTGTTCATTCCATGCATCCTAAAGCAGTTTGCAACAATGTGACCAAATCTTCTACATGAAGTACACATAATACTTGTATTATAATCCCATGGTATGATAGGTCCTTGTCAGTTGTTGTTAGCATTCTGTCGGTTAGGGACCCATTTCTCATTTTTCTTTTGTAACTTGTACTCTCTAGATTTGTGACCATATCTCTTTCTTTTGTTATAGTAACCTTCAAATCTTGGCCTTCTTGGATTGTTAATAACTCTTGTTCTAAATTAAAATTCCTTATGTCCATACTTATTGTAGTTGTAACAATAGCCTTTCAAGTTAGGAGTATTCGGTTGATTACCTCTCTTGATCCTATAGATGTTTGTTGTGTGTCTTGGTTTGCCAAAATGATAACATGTAGGTTTCTTAGACTCCAGTGGGGTAGAAGCTTTATCTCTGTTGGATTCTTTTTTAGAAGACTCACCCTTCTCGGTAGTGTTGTTTGTATTGTAATCAAGCCCAAAAGTGTCTCTCGGTTGTCTTTGATTTCTCAGTTGTTCATCCAGAATCTTCAATTCTTATTCATTTATTTTTAGGACTTCATTAGTATCTCTCTCAGATTTTAGATTATTTTTCAAATGTTCATTCTCAAATCTCAGTTCTAGTATTTCTCCTACTTTCCTTAGAACATCTTGGTTTGTAATAACAAGTTGGTCTATCAAGTTGTAGTGAGTTTTTGTCAACCTCATTATTTCCCTATCTTTCTCATCTAGTATTGTATTCATTTTCCTTCTCTTCTTCAATAGTTCTTTTGTCATCCTCAGCTTTTCCTTTTTGTTCCATGATTTCACACATCCTTACTAGTTGTGCTTCTTGTTATCTTTTCAATATTTTCTCCTGATCAACAAGCATCTTATTCTTTTCAGATAGTTATGATATAATAGCATTAGATTCATCAGACATGCTTCCCTTTGATTGTTCTTTGAGTTCCTCCACTTCATCTTGAGTATCTTTCAACTAATGTACAAGCTCCTTCCTTTTTTTGATTGAATATTTCAATTTCCTACTCAATTCTTCAATTTTCTCATTAGCCATCTTCAATTCCATTTCCATATTCTCAATTACCCTTTTATACTTGTAGCTTTCTATCTTTCCAGATCTTTCCTCTCAAGTGATTAAGCTCCTCAATAAGAGACTGGACTCTAATACCAATTGTTGGATTAGGTGTGGAAAGGTAAGTACTAAGAGGGAAGAATTGAATCAATACTTTAAAACACTTTTAAACTATTTAACTTTCCATTTTAATCATTATCTATTCCTTATCATTTGCATGTATCATGTGAAATATATAAAATATGTAATAAATAACTCATAACACAAATATTTGGTATCACATAAATCCTTGTTAGAGGATAAAAACTGTGGTGGGGATGACACCCACAAGACTTCACTACTTTAGAATAAAGTTTTCTTGGTTAGAGATATAATGCTTTAGCCATTTTTGATAGCTTACCCATTTAAGAGTATTAATCTAGTTAAGAGTCTAAAGACTGCTAAGTCTACATTGTTAAAGGATTTTACAACTCTAATCTAATAATTGTACCTGGTTAAAGGATTTACAATTAAGATATGCTAGGATCTTCTCGGTTAAGAGACTTTACAAAATCTGATTACTCTTTAATCAGTAACACTAAAATGTCTTTCAAACTTGCATCAACATATGCTATTCAGAATCTATGTGCTCAATAACTCATTACCTCATACTATGTATCCTTCATACTAACAATTTAGTACTTGGTAGATCTCAATATTTATCTGTTCTTCACTGCTATGTTACTTGGTGGCTTCTCTTCTCATAATTTTCTCATTAATCTACTTCATAAATGTAATTTCTAATTTCTTTCATATAAACCACAACCGCCATACTGATCTTCATACTCTGATCCATTTATATGCAATTCTTGAAGCGGTGCTAGATGTTCAAGAATCATCTCTTCAAGTGGTGCTAGCAATGAGTACTCTTCCAATGCATATTCCATCCTTAATTCTCATTGGCGGATCTCACCTCATAATCATGTGTAACCATTATATTTCAATCTCCAATATTCTATCATATGATCTCCTCGAGATTGGTAAACTATTTTCTGTTCATTGTCCAAATTCAATGTACTTATAAATTCTTCCCGTGTTGTCATGTTATGCTTGATAACATGTTTTTCTTAACTCGGTAACCATTTTCTCATCTCGGCTCAGTGCTCGGTACAATTTGGTTCTTGGTACTCAGTTATGTCTTGCTCAGTGCCTATACTTTCTTCTTCTTAAGTAAAATTCCCTATCTACTTATTTCCTTTACCGAATGACTTTCTTTTCTTTAATGACTTGTCTTTTCTTCATTTTTGAATGACTTTGAAAAAAAATATAAATTCTTCATAACTAATGACAACAAAATAACACATAGGAGTATCAAAATCTTGATAATGTTGGAAATGAGCAACAAGAGAACCCTCAAAATGTAGCCCCACAAAAAAAAACCCTCAGCAAAACCCAAACCCTCTCCCAAACCCCCTGCATCCTCCAATAGGTTATGTTGATGCCACACAAGAGAACCTTATCAACCTTCTTCAACAAAATAGTTCTCAAATATCCATATTTGTTAATAGGTTGAGGTCATCTAGTTTTGAGAACCACTCATACCTCACTACTTCCTTGGAAAGAATGGCCAATAGTGTGAATGGGGTGTCTAAGGAGTTTACGACATGGCGTTCATGGAGGGATAAATGTTGTGCATTTTATGTTGATGGGTTGTCATATGATCAAGAGAAAAAAAAAGAGGATACTTAAAGAAGACATATGTGTTGTTTTCACTTATCCTATTACTAGTAACTCGCTAGAAGTAACTACGAATTGGTTTCCCATACATTTGTGTGTTCATAATAGGATGAGAGCTACATTTTGGGATAGGTGGTATATGGTCTTTGACCAAGCACCCTGTAATAATTAAGAGGTGGCTTTATATTTTTTGACAAAGCTATATTATGAGTTTATCCTAGGTGAGAAGCCAAATTAATTTGACATCCGGTAGTTCCAAGGTAGAGAGAGATGCTCTATGTAGGATAGAGTTGGGGCCCATAGGGTGGTATAGCTGCAACATAGGAGGCATCTTGCTTAAAAAACCCATAGTTCATGTTGCAGACCCAGTAGTACTGAAGGAGTCTATGTATTTATAGGCCCTTCATGTAACTACATCATTGACTAATGTCATTATTAATCATGGCACATAGTTAGTCAATGCAGAGGGTGGATCAACATCTACAACACCTCCATCATCAGTAAATGCTCCATTTGGCTCAACTTAGCCCATTGAGCATATGTGCCCCAGTTTTCAGGGTATATGTGTCGAAGTAGATACCGATAGAAATGAGGATGGTTCAAAATACCATCCATGTACACATTGTGGGAGTAGATTCCAGGCATTTTTTGTTAAGGATGTGGCCCTCACAAATGACCTATTGATGATGATATTTTCTATGAGATATGCACATGCATGTTTATTTTTGTTTTGACATGTTATTAATTTTAATCACCTAAATCTTATAAAATTAAATAAATTTTTATTTAGAGAATAAAATTAAATTGATATATGAATAATATGCATTTCACAGTGCAACAGGTGATACTATGACCACACCACAAATTTTTCATTCGACTAGACGTGCACGGGTAGCTTCAACACCTGAGGTATAGTTTTTAAATATTCATAAAATAAGAATAATTTAATGGTGTCAAGATATATTTTATTAATATGTATATTTATTTGATGTTTTATAGGGTTTTCCAGGGGTTCAGATGTCCAAAGTTGATGATTTGACGCTTTATGTGATTGACTTTAGTCTAGAGAGATTTGTAGTATCATATTTTTCACACCTCTTTTTAATAATTTTAATTGAACCTATGTGTTATCATATTCGTTTGTCTTATGTTAATTTTGTTTTTTCTAGGTTACCCCACCTAGCTCCAAGACACTAGGATGAAAAAATAAATCCTTGAGGACACCCAAAGTACAAAAGGTAACTTAGTACAATTTAAGTTTACTTGTTGAAATGTATTATGATTAAACATGTACATGTATACTGATCAATGTTACTGATGTTCAAGTTGGGAAGAGGTAACTAATAATATACAACTGATTGAATAACCTAATGAATAGAATGGACAAGTGAAAGACAGTGATTAGAGATCACCGAGCTATTAAAGTGATATGTAAGGCAATTTAATCAGTCATTATGTTGTCATTGATGTCAAATAGTTTTGACTATACTTATCATAACAGTTACAGACATATGAAGAAGAAAAATGGTAAAGGAAAGAGATATCTACACAAAGAAGAGATGGATATAGAGATATGGCTAAGGTTTACATTGGGTACAACTTATTGATGAGTCTATGACATTATTTTGTTGACTTGATTGTATTACATCAATTTGTTATGCATTGAAGATCAGAATTGAACAAGTTAATGTGGTCGATAATTGAAGATTTCTATATACACCGAGCTAGTGCATTGTATACCGAGTATCAGTGATAACTGAGTTAGTATTCACTGACACATTATGTATTAACTGAGTAAGAGGAAACAATTAAATGTTATAACAGCTGACTACATTGATGACCTGGAAAATTGCATATGATTCCAAGGTAAAAGATAAAGTTAGTTATGAGGATCTAATGACTAACAAAATTTAGAGATGATTGAACGAAGAGGATTGAAACGTGTTAGAGACACATCTACCAAGGAAGCTTGAAGTGGCAAAATGGACGATGGACATTAAGAGGCAAAATCTAATAGATGAGATGAAAATGGTTTATGACGTCTATTTAAAGAGACATGAAATTCATTGTTAAAGAAGGAGCTAATTGAATCTGTAGGAGAAATCATGTGAAATGGATTTTTCATGCATCACTGATCAAACTAGTTATAGACAAAATTGAGTAGAACTACAGGCATAATCAAGCATCAAAGTATTGTTGACCGAGCTAAATATGATGAAGGATTGAAGTGATTATTGATAATAGGAGGTATTATGAGCTTAGCTTAGATCTGAAAATATTCAATCTTAGTTGTATTGGAATCAGATCTCTACTGTATCAATTCAACCATTGTTATATCTAAATCTCTTAACCAAGTGGACTTAATAGTCTTATTTGTATTTCAATATTACATTCTATGAATGTTGATGGTTTTCTTTTTGACGCCATTCTAAATGCTGGTTGAGAGTTAACTGGTAGTGATAAATCCTTTAACTAGGTCACACCTTACAGTGTGCATTGTAACCTTTAGCAGGGTTGGCTCCTAAGAGAGCTCACTTCATAAGAGTGAAATATTTTGGGTTACCAGTCCTAGGTGGTTTTTCCCTTAGCATGGTTCCCACGTTAAAATCCTTGTGTTATGTGTTACTTGATGTGATTAGATTCATAGTTTACTTTATACATTTCATATTTTGGATTAATCAGTTAACATAGTATTGATTTTACTATCATTTGGTAAATGAACAAAAAGATTGTTATTGCTATCTTACTGAGTTGGTTATTTATTTGAAAAAGTTTCAATATATACATCTGGGAGTTTGGGACTATAGGATAACTGGAATTAACTGATTCACCCCCCCTCTCAGTTATCTAATAGTAACATTTTTATATTCACTTTTGATTGCATTCTTGTTTGTTCAAAATCTCATAGAAATCGTTCCTCTATGACTATGATATATGTTATTATTTTCATATAGAAAATGGTCATAGAGGCCTCATCAACGACAATCCCTCCTAAGAGTACTTGAGAGCTATCTGAGGCTCTTGTATGCATTATATGTGTGTGTGTGTGTGTCATATTTTCAGATCAAAGCTAAGATCATAATACAACTAAGATTGCATATTTTCAGATCTAAGCTAAGTTTATGACCAATATTTCTTAGTGACCCTTAGGGACACTCTGGTCTAGTGTGCTTGTGAATGTTTGAGGGACTCCATGGGTGAAACAAGGTTGTCACTAGAGTTTATCCGGCCAATCAAATCAATCAAAAGTGTAATAAAAAGAGTTTAATAGATATGCATACAACTGGACATAACAATGGTATCTTCTAATCCATGTCCCTGGGTGAACCCACAATAGTGGGTTACACTTTTTTGCCTGAACGGACACTGAACTCTACATTTTGAGAAAAAATTTCAGATTCAGATGCATATTGTCATTGAACCATTCAAAATCGGAGGATGAAGTAAATTAGAGTCTTTTAGGATTTTCTGTCTAGATTCTAAATATATTTTTTTGAATTTATTTGACTACTTTTTTCTTTCTCCCACGAAAATTGGTATGGTGCTGAAAATGTCATTTTCAAATAGTAACACTGTTTTCATAGAGCATAACTTTTTTTGTAAAATAGATATGAATGTGATTCTTTCGAATTTAGTTTTTTAACATCCATATGGAAGGCATGGAATTGGTTTGACGACATTATCACTATTATTTCATATTTTATTAACATTTGAATTTGACTAAACCATAATTTTGATGTACCTTGACTACATAGCTTATAACTTATTGTGTATTTATCGAATTTCAAATTATTTTTTTTAATAGAAAGTAGACTCGAATACGGAGGGCATTGTTATTTTTCAAAAAAAAAAATTCCTTTTTTTACTATTTTTCATTGAACGTCAAACTCAGAGGTTTATATTTGATAAAAAACCCACATTTGTTTAACGTAAAAAACCATACACATAATAAATTTAAAAATAGTCAAATATATAATCGTTAGAAAGCTAGTTTCGAGTACTTGTTGTATGAAAAAGGACGTCTTCTTATTCTTCCATTTGATCAGTGCGCTAGAGGCCTAAAGCCATGAAATTCTCATAATTTCTTCAAAACTTGCAACCATGGCCTAAACCAGGCACTTTCAATCAAAATTTTGACTTTCGATCGAAAGTACTTTGCCAAAATTGCAAATTCTAGCCATTACTAAACTATTTTTGATCTAAAGTCAGTTACTAAACTACTTTCGATAGAAAGTCATTACTAAACTATTTACGCCAAAAAAACCTAATTTAGGACTTTCGATCGAAATTCAAGTACTAAGGACTTTCGATCGAAAGTATCTTGCATAAGAACTTTTGATCGTAAGTTTTCTACTTACGATCAAAAGTACATCTTGGTTTCTATCAAAACTTAGTAAGGTGTTTTGCACCGAATTCTCTTTTCGGGCCGAATTCGTTCCTCCAAAAAAGTGTAACCCGCTATTGTGGTTTCACCCCCCTATGACAACAATGGATCCTATTGGGTAATGAATACCCTCTCCATCAATGATTGTATTTTTCAATTTATTTTTGGCCAAAATACAATGACACAAAAAGTAATATGTTCCTTCTTCATTGTTCTCATCTATAATTACTGCATATACATGACCCACATTTAATAAAAGGGTTAGTTAATACCAAAATTAACATTTAAATAACTAATAAATTGAGTTTAAAATTGATTTAACCAACAAAATCTACATAAATTACCTGGTTCAACTAGGTCTGATACATGGTCAAAATCCACTGATGCTTCAAACTGGTTTATTTTTAGTTCTCTGGGAAGTTGATATGTATCTAGGGTTTGCAAAGGTCTAGAAGACCATTGGTCAACCCACTCTTTTGATTCAAATTCATCCCACAAAAATTCATACACGAAGAGAAAAAGCATGCAATTTGTCTAGTATAAATAGCTAATGATGTTGCATTTGAACTTCTAAATGAATGGATGTTGCTTGATCCTATAAGTGTACAACAATCTAGATAGTTTTCAATGTTAGATTCATGTATCAACCAAAAATATATAGAAACCATATAATTACATGCATTAAAATGTCCTTACACAACTTGAATTTCTCATCTAACCACCTAGCTCTATGTGTGTGACCTATGTACTCATAAACTAGTTTCTCTTGAAACATCTTCAAAAAATCAGCTATGCATATATCCCTTTTCACTAACTCACACCTCTTTAATTATTTTCCATCTTTATCACCATATGTGAATGACTTGTATTTTCTAATAGAAACAAGTGTCTTACCAATTTCATGTGTGCTATCTAGATGTAGGCATCTAGACAATTGTTGCAAACCACCGCATGTATGACAAAATGCTTTCAAACACATCATCTTATATTAAATGCACTCGTCATCTCTTCTACATAGTACACTTGAAATAAATTGTCTCAGTGACTTAGGAGGTGTTTGTAGACCACATTCCTGCAAAACATTGTTAGTGTGCAAAGTACAACATATATAACAATAAATATCATAATGCATGAAAAATTCAACATGGACCCTACAACAACACATAGTACATGCATGATTAATCTTAACATAAAATGATTTTGTCATCTCAAAAAATCTTTGGCTAATTTTAATCAAAGGAAAGCTTGGAAGAAACCTTTCATAAAATTGTGTTTGGGTCATGTCTAAATAGTGTTTTGGATGTGGTTCATGGTTTCTAAGTCCAATTCACCTTCTAACAACATCTCTTTGGTTGGGTGAAACCCTTGTGTTGTCATGCCAAAATGTTTCAATTAACGTTCTTAGTGCATCGA
Source organism: Chamaecyparis obtusa (assembly GCA_027943335.1). Lineage (NCBI taxonomy): Eukaryota > Viridiplantae > Streptophyta > Pinopsida > Cupressales > Cupressaceae > Chamaecyparis > Chamaecyparis obtusa. Next base: position 324,846 of record BSBK01005081.1, read on the forward strand.
CAACAACCTTATCCTTGTGTGGGAGTCTACCTGAGAATTCCCAAAGAGAATTATTGTTAGGATCCCCAATTTTCTCCCCACTCTCCAAGGCATTGGGTAATGTTGTTCTACTTATCCTTAATGACCTGCTTGTTTTGAGATCTTTTCATTTCCTTTCCCATTAGGGTTGATGTGAGGGCACGTCAAGTAAAATTATCATCTTTTGTATATGCTTTTGTACCAATGGCTTGGTATGCATCAAATAGATTTCTTACAATAGTTATTTCACCACTATTTTCCATTGTTCTTAACTCAAAACTTCTCATTGTCTCTTTAAATTTCAGATTTTTAATCATTTCAACAACTAATTTGCATCTTCTACTTTGGTTTAAAGTTTCAAAATAGTTATTCAAAATTCTTTTAACCATTCTTCTCCAAGCTCTTTCATAAATTTTATCACGCATTGGCCTCATATATTTTTCATCAATGTCAATTAGAAACTTTTCTTTTCTACGAATTATTCTAGGAGGTGTTAAGATGCCTGCATGCTCTTGGTTTTCATTAGGTGCATTATGTGCACTAATCTCATCAAATTGAAGTGGGGTATATTCTTCAAATTCATTAGGTGATGTATCTCATAAATTGGAAGCACTTCCATTTAGGATTGGTTTAGCCCTCTGAGTAAGTGGTTTGGGGTCATGTCAAATGCCTTGAATGGGTCTTTGACTTAGATCTGGCTTTTTCCCCTATCCTACCCTATTTTCCACTTCTTTCCTCCCTATTTCTAGTATCTTTCTCTGAGATTATGAGGTTCTTGACCTTAGGTTCAAGGTCGACCTTCTGGGTCAAGGTCGACCTCGACCCTGACCTAGGGTCTAAATTTCAAATTTTAAAGATTTCTGGATGTCGGGATTTGGAAATAATTCTTTCCTACTTCTGGGTCGGTTGCTTCAGGCTTCGAAGCGGTAACTCTTAAAAAGTAATTTAATATAGGTCCACTTCTAAGGGTGTGAGCCTAATGGGAATTTATTTCTCATATATTGGCCTCTCTAGAAGTTTGTGTCCTAGACTAGTATATAAGCCTTTTCCTCTCATTTTGGCAAGCAAGAAAAGAAGCAAGAAAAAAGAGAGAAGGAAAGAAAAGGAAGAAATCATCTATTTTCAAGCATTCAAGCATTCGAGCATTCAAGCATTCAAGCATTCAATTATTCAAGCATTCAGGATTCAATTCATCAAGGAGATCCATTGGTAGCCATTGAAGGATTCAAGCTCTATGGAGCCCTCTTGTTGAAGATTTCTCCATCCATATCCATTCAAGCTTCTTCCTATTCCAAGATCCATTCAAGATTGGTGTTGAAGATCTAAATGTAATTGATTTGAGACATCCTACATCCTACAATTCTACATCCATTTGGAGCATCCATACTTGTGGATTCAAGGATTCGAATCCTCTACAAGGGTTTCAACATAAGCAAGGTGAATTATTCTATTTACTTTGTTTATTATTGAAATTTCAATTCTATATCAAGGTTAATTCCAAAACTGGGGTTTGACCAAGGCAAACCCCTCATCCAAACAAAAAAATCATTTTTCTTGTAGGAGCAGGTGCGAAACAACGAATTACAGAGCATATTCAGATACCCTTTTCGACAAACTTTTGAGATCCGCGAACAGAATTTCCATCGGAGCAGTGTAGGTCAAGGTTGACATAAAGGGTCAAGGTCGACCTGGTTCAGAAAAGAAAAGATTTTTGGGTTTTCTCTATCTCTGTGTTTCTGTTCCAGATCCGGTTGCAAAATTTCTAGAAACTCAGTACAGACACCAGAAAACAACAATTTCTAGATCTGCTACATTTCAAGATAAGTGTTTCATTTTATCCTAATCTTTATGATTTATTGTTTTACTTTATAATTAAGAAATTATATCCCCTTTCCCTCTTTATCCATAACTAGTTGATTCCTTTTTGCGTTAATCATCTCCTTTCGGTTAATCAATTGGGATCTCCTTGTCTTGGATTAGGAGGTACTATATATCTACAACATTTCCAACACATAACCACACACACACACATAGATATAAAAATATATATACACTATTTATATATATTTTATATATTACATTTTGGCGAACCCGCCTTAGACAAATCCTTATTTTTGGTGTTGGATGCTTTGCCTCTTTTCCTTAAGACTAGCTTAGATTAATTTTCTTTTATGCTCTTGCATTTTAAAACATAAAAACAAAAAAAAATCTACATACTCATCAAAATATGAAAACATTTCTTGCATTTCATTCACTATGAAGATCCTTAAGATGCTTTGGTGTGTGGCTATTTTCCTCATTATTATCCTCTTAGCATCTCTCTATAGTACTTATGATATTTATGAGAGTATCATCCATTTAATTATGTTTATCACTCTTCATGTTTCACTTGCTTATGCTTTTATGAGATTGACTAATACTAGCCTTCCTACTTTCAAAACTTTGATTAAGAATTTGTGTGGCAAACTTATTTCTCTTTTGGATTATGTGAAGAATTTGGTAGATGATACACCATTTCCTAATCTTCCTAATCCTAATCTTATCCATCCTAATCCATTTCCTAATCTTCCTAATCCTAATCCTATCCTTCCTAATCCAATTCCTAATATTCCCATTCCCATTTCTCCATCTGATATTCCTAGTTCTTCCCATACTTATGACGGGGCTCAAATTATGGTTCATGATGTAGATGTGCAAGAATTATTTGATTTACCTTCCCCTTCTTATCTAATCCATGATGATATTAAAGGGAAGAGAAAATAAACTTCTTCTAAACCTATCATTACACCTTACACAACATTTTCTCATGATCACCATAAAAAATCACCTCCTGTAGAAGTTTTACAAGATATGTACACTACAAGATACAATATGATGGCTAAACAAGGTTATAAGGGTTTAGGGATTGGTGTTAATGAACAAGGTATTAAATATTTGGTTCATCTATCCCCTAAATAAGATATGCATAATCTTGTATTACCGCTATCTCAATTTAATGTGGTTGATTCTGATCATTGCCCTCCTCTTCGTGTTCTTCTTCCAACACCTTCCTTAGATTACCCTGATACCCCTCAAGATGTGGCTAAGAAGGTGTATGTTAAGTTAATGAATTCTAAGACATAAATCTTTAAACCTATGTTGAAAGATGCTCTCTCCAAGTACAAATTTATTTTTCACTATAGTAATACACATTTACTTTCTGATTGTGTGTATTTCAAGTTGTATGTTAGAGAAAGAGTTGCTTTAGGAATTATATCTCACTCTTGTGTGGTTTTACAATTTCTTCATAATTTCCATACGGGGAATACCCATCATTCTTCTATAATATAGATATTTTCTCCTCTTGTCTCTTGACTGGGGGGAAAGAGGTATTTCTTCCATTTTTCTAGGATCCATTATGCTCTTAGCATGTTTTTTTTTTTTAGCGTAATTGGTTATTCTTTCTATATTTTATCCCTATGGTTTTGTATTATGATATCTTTCCATTTCTCATAATCATCCATAGCTCTCTTCTAGTATTCATGATATCTTTTCTAAAGACATTTGTTTTGAAAAGGTATCCCTTTCTTTCATCCCTGTGGGGTAAGGTTTTCCTTCTCTCTCTCTGTCTAGGGATCTACTTTCCTTAGCTTAGTGGCCTTTGTTTATTTTGAAACATTATTTCCTTATACTGACTAATGTTTTGGCTATGGATATCCTTTTATGTGAGAGGTTGTTGTCCTAAGTCATCACCTCTTCTTTATTTTGCAAATTATTTTCTTTATAAACTCTTTCCCTTTCTTTGGGGTTAGAGTTTGATTCCTTCATTCCAAGATTCCTCTTCCTCTTCATTGCAAGGTGCTTGTTGATTGAATCTTGGGTCCCTCTTTGCTTTTCTTTGAAAGATGATATTTTATCCAAAGCACTCCTCTTTGGTGGGGGTCTTGTTGATAAGATCTCTTTCTCTTTGAGGATCCTTTTTCCATAAGTGGCATATCCTTTTTCATGATTATCTATGTTCTTCGATGTAAGGGTCAATACTCTTTGCTAAGAATATAGTGTACATTGTTGTTAACAGGATATCTCCTTACTTTTTGAAGTAAGTATCCTCCTTCTCTTCCTTATCTTGTCTATTAGGTAGCCATGATAAGGAGGGGGCATATATAGGGTCTTCCTATACTATACTTTACATTTTGCAATATGCTAAATCCTCGGAAGGTAACACACATAAGTTGCTAAATCTTGAAGAGACATGCATTTTCAATTTCAAATATGCTAAATCCTCAAAAGGTAACGCACATACGTTGCTAAATCTTGAAGAGAGATGCATTTTCAATTTCAAATATGTTAAATCCTCAGAAGGTAACACACATAAGTTGCTAAATCCTAAAGAGACACACATTTTCATTTTTATTCATGCTAAATCCTCAGAAGGTAAAGCACATAAGTTGCTAAATCCTGATGAGACACGCATTTTTAATTTCAAATATGCTAAATCCTTGGAAGGTAATGCACATAAGTTGCTAAATCCTAAAGAGACATGCATTTTTAATTTCAAATATGCTAAATCCTCAGAAGGTGATGCACATAAGTTGCTAAATACTGAAGAGACGTGCATTTTATTTTCCATAGTGATACAAGAATGTGGATCTATGGGTATTCCAAAAGCTGTCAGAAGATGCATTACAACTACAAAGCACATTTTATGGGTGAACTATTAGGTTTGGCTACCAGTTGGGCTCTCCCTCCTTGGTGATTCACAGTAAGGTGGGCATCTTACTGGTTGAGGTAATCACACCCTCTTCTCTCTTTTTTCTAGTGATGTCTCTCTTATTGTAATCTTGGGGTTGACAAAGACTTGAGTCCCTAGGGTCTTGAGGATTGCTTTGTCCCTTTGATTTCAATAAGATTTTCCTTTTCTTTGTGATCTCCTTTACCAAGAGTTTGCATTGAGTCCATACTCTTGCTAAAGTGGGGGCTAAATGTATCATTAGAAAATGGAAGCACTTCCATTTAGGACTGGTTTATCCCTCTGAGTAAGTGGTTTGGGGTCATGTCAAATGCCTTGAATGAGTCTTTGACTTGGATCTGGCTTTTTCCCTTGTCCTGCCCTATTTTCCACTTTTTTCCTACCTATTTCTGGTATCTTTCTATAAGATTTTGAGGTTATTGACCTCAGGGACAAGGTCGACATTCTAGGTCAAGGTCGACCTCAACCCCGGCCCAGGGTCTAAATTTCAAATTCCAATGATTTCCAGATGTCGGGGTTTGGAAAGATTTTTTTTCCTGCTTCTAGGTCGGCTGCTTCGGGCTTCGAAGCAGTAAATATTAAAAAGGCATTTAATATAGGTCCACTTCTAAGGGTGTGAGCCTAATGGGAATTTATTTCTCATATGTTGGCATCTCTAGAAGTTTATGTCCTAGACTGGTATATAAGGAAGCCTTTTCCTCTCATTTTGGCAAGCAAGAAAAAAGAGAAGGAAAGAAAAGGAAGAAATCATCTATTTTCAAGCATTCAAGCATTCAATTATTCAAGCATTCAAGATTCAATTCATCAAGGAGATCCATTGGTAGCCATTGAAGGATTCAAGCTCTATGGAGCCCTCTTGTTGAAGATTTCTCCATCTATATCCATTCAAGCTTCTTCCCATTTCAAGATCCAATCAAGATTGGTGTTGAAGATCTAAATGCAATTGATTTGAGACATCCTACATCTTACAACTCTACATCCATTTGGAACATCCATACCTATGGATTCAAGGATTCGAATCCTCCACAAGGGTTTCAACATAAGCAAGGTGAATTGTTTTATTTACTTTGTTTATTATTGCAATTTCAATTCTATTTCAAGGTTAATTCCAAACCTGAGGTTTGACCAAGGAAAACCCCTCATCCAAACAACAAAACCATTTTTCTTGCAAGAGCAGGTGCAAAAAAATGAATTACAGAGCAGATTCAGATACCCTTTTTGGCAAACTTTCAAGATTCGCAAACAGAATTTATGTCAAAGAAGTGCAGGTCAAGGTTGACATAAAGGGGTCAAGGTCGACATGGTTCAGAAAAGAAAAAGATTTATGGGTTTTCTTTGTCTTTGTGTTTCTGTTTGAGATCCAGTTGCAGACTTTTTAGAAACTCAATACAGACACCAAAAAATAGCAATTTCCAGATCTTCTACATTTCAAGGTAAGTGTTTCATTTTATCCTAATCTTTCTAATTTATTGTTTTACTTTATAATTAATAAATTAGATCCCCTTTCCCTCTTTATCCATAATCAGTTGATTCTTGTTTGCGTTAATCATCTCCTTTCGGTTAATCAATTGGGATCTCCTTGTCTTGGATTAGGAGGTACTAAATATCTACAACATTTTCAACACATGCATTTGAATTGCTGCATGTTGATCATTTTGATTTGGTGTATTAGGTACATTTATCATGTCAATTTGGATTTTTGCATGTTCATCGCTTTCATTAGGTTCATTAGATGGCATACATCCACATAACCTCCCCATACGCTCCCTATGCTTATCATTGTTGCCTCTTGTTGTTCATTTGTTCCTCTCTTGTTATTTCCTATTACATTAATATTGATTATCCTATGTACATAACATCATGATGAACAATTGAGTGAAGATACTGTTGTGATAAAAGACAATGAGAAGAGCAGAGATACCACTATGATAAAAGACAAAAACTACCTAGTGGATTTTACCTGCACTTTAGGGAAACTGTTGGATGATGTTGCTTGGGTTAAAGAGAAAACCTGTATTATGGGTTGTGAGGTTAATCTTCTTAGGAATATGAACATGGGTGATAAACCTATTTCTACTTTCCTGGAGGAAATGAGAGATGTGGTGGGAAAAGTGAATGCCTATGCTACCATGGTGGACAAGGTGTGTAACCTAGAAAAAAACCTCGAAGAAAAAGAGGATATGAACATTGATGGGGACTTTGGTGAAAGGCTTGATACCCTGTATAAAAGAGTGGACAAATTAGAGGAGGCTATGAGGAAGATTGGGGAGAAGAGTCATGCCATCCTTAAGACCTACACTGATCATGTCAGGATCATGGTTGATAAGATGGAGAAGACCAAAGGTGATAAGGACACGAAGGACCTGAAGGAAGCCACTGGACTGGGAAAGCACACCTGGGCTAGTACTGGGAAGACAGAGACCAAAGACAACAAGGACCTCAAAGAGCTTAAGAATTCTACTAAACATGTGTAGATTATGGTGGTCCAGGCTGGGGACCTGATGAAATGTATTTAGCTATCTTTTTGTGTTGTCTTGTCCTTTTGTTTGGCTATCCTATTTTGTTTCTTTTGTTGCAGAATTTTATTTATCACTTATTGTTATGATGTTTTTTGCTTATGCTTTGGGGTGCTGAGGCACAGACTCTATTTTCCTTTAATGGTTTATCTCTAAATAATTTGTAAAGGTTTTAGGTCCCAACAAAACCTATTTTTACTTAATCAAAACATCATGATGAAAATCCACAATCAAATAGAAAGAAAATAACAAACGAGCATCATTTTATTATAATCTAAAGTAACAAACCAAAAAATAAAAAAAATCAATCATTTCAAAGAAAAATTGACAAAAAAATGCAAACCTAACTGTTATTGTCCTAAAAATTGATGCCAAACAATGCAGTGGAACCTTCAAACAACTTGTAGTGCTGATTTCTAGGCCATTGGAAATATATTATATAGATTTTCTCATAATGCATACGGGTTTTGGAAACATAAAACCAATGTTAACATTTTCCTCATAACCTGTATAGGTTATGAAAAATTACAGGTTCAACTCTACTTTTCCATAACCCGTATGGGTTTTGTAAAATAGGAACACAAGTAGGAAGGGAGGGGAGAGAGGGAAGGGAAGGAGAGAGATAGGATGAGGAGAGTGGGAGAGAGAGGGAAGGGGAGGAGAGAGAGAGAGAGAGAGAGAGAGAGAGAGAGAGAGAGAGGAGGCATGCATTTATACAGGCATATATCTATATAAATATATGTATATAAAACTATAGATATGCATATATACAAATATAGACATATATTTAGACATAAATTTAGTGTATTTTTAATTTAGGACCATGTATTTTGATTTATTCATAACCTGTACGTATTCTATAAAACATAAATTCTATGTCTTTACATCTCCAAAACACGTACAAGTTTTGAAAATTTTGAAATGTACTTTTTTCTTTTCAAAATTCGAGTGGGTTCTGATGGACACAAAAACTTGTACGCATTTTAGGCTTGGAAAAAGGGTTAGTAAACACTAAGGATTGAAAGCTAATTTTCCCTCAATTTTAGTCCCTTTACACATTTTTTCATATTCCAACATGAATTCTCAACTTCATTCTCACCAGGTTTACAAATGATCAAGTGGGTATCTTTGAAATTACCACCATAATCTTACATATCTTCTCATCTTTCTAACCATATAAATTTTTCAGTTTTTGGACAACATTAACATAGTGAAATTTAATTTTCTTTACCAATGTCTTGATAGGCATCACAGACATAATTTTACCATTTTTTTATTAACTTTTGATATACTCAACTAATCACAAAAATAATTACATAAATGTTCTACGATTGAATATATACTCCTTTAAAAAAAAAAGATTGCATTTTTTATTGTTTTGATGTAAGTTATGCCCAATGCATGAATAGGTACCATATTTTCAAGATGCGGTCACTTCAAAAAATCATAAAAATAAAAGTACTCAACATAAAATTATGAAAAAAAACACAACTTCTAGATCTCAATCTTACCTACTATCTTACTAAATGGTTTTTCAAAATATTAAATCAAACTATATCTTTTGTTGAGTGCACATGAATAACTATGTTATGTTTTTCTAAAATAATCCGGAATAGTTGTTCATGCATGGAGGGTTTGACCCTCTTAATATTATCCATTTTAAAAAAAATTTAGTAGTTTAGAAACTAGATTCAAAATATTACAATTCTTATTCTTTACACATCATCTAATTTTGAGTGCAATACCCTCCAATTTCTCTTTGAAGTTCAATTTTATCTGATTTTAGAAAAAAGTGGCCACTTATACCCCTCTTTTTGCACACCATCTTGGTGCAATTACCCAAGTAATAGATTGAAGTGTTGCATCTATTGTTTAGATCACTGCATATACTATCTAAATCACCACAACTATGATTTAGAGCACTCAATATGCTCTATTGAAGTGGTGCAACTATCCGATGAAACAACATAATCAACTAATAAAACCCATAAAGGTAAAGATCCAATGACTAGCTGAATGAAGAAAGAAGCAAAGGGAAAGCAAACAAAACTAGGGACTAGCTCATGGAATGTGAATAGCACAATTGGAAGTTGATATTGGTTATGAACGACTCTTCAAATTTTACTTGGACAAGGTAAACAAAATTGTTGATAAAATTGGGAAACTTTGTATTAATACAAGTGTGCTTATGAAAATTAAATGATAGATCTAGTATTTTGGTACTAACATCAAATTTTTAGCAGGTGGCTTGGAAACAACATTTATATATTTTTTAATCAAAATCAATTCACATTTTTTTAAGTGCACTTAAAAAGAACCTTGTATGAACACACAAAACCAACTCATATTTTATTTAGTGCTTTAAAATGGACATTGGTTAAGAATTGAACAAGAAATCTGCATTTCAATTTGGTGCCTTAAATTGAACAAGTAATATACATTTGAGTTTTGTGCTCTTCAATCCTCACTTTGTTTGGTGCTCTAACAATGAACCCGTGTGCATGTATGGATGATTCCTAGAATAGCAAACATTTGGTTTTGGAGTTTAATTCGTGTTGTCTAAAATTTTACCCCATTAAAAATTTACAAATTTTACTATACCTATCGCTAACCTCATGTTTATGCTATTGTAAGTCAATTTTATGTTCCTCTGTTTCATGTTATATTTGATAAACATCAGCTATACCAAATCTACCATCGGGTCCTGAAGTGCTTCTCAAAATAACATGAAATCCCGACACACTTCCAACTAAATTAGAATTCTTCAACTAACTTGTAGTCAAGAAGATTGGAAAGCGGTTGTAAACATCAGCTATGCATATTGATGGTTATCGGCTTCAACTTCTATGGTGCAAATCTAAAGTTGCCATTCTCTATTGCCCAAATCATTGTTGGTGATAGTATGGATAAATGAAGGCCCAATTATCATCGTCTCCATGTAGATCTAGAACAAACATCATAATTCTAATAAGAAATGAAAGTTCTCTTTCAAACATCCAAGTCTGATGCATATTCTCGAACCAGTTTGAAGGCTCGATGAGTTGCCAATAATAAAATCTTTAAAGAGAATACAATAAGAAAAGGGCTCTCTTAGTTCTGCTAATGTTGCTCGACTCTGACACTATATCAGACATCACAGGATAAAATACCTTTGATTCTTTTCAATCATATTAGAACATTTATATCACAAGAATCACTTAAATTACCTATGGTGATATGGGTACGATCTCTTTGTATGTTTCAGCAATATATTCAACATGAACTTAGAAATGCATGGAATTCAATGTTGAGGAATAAGCTAAGCTATATGTGTTGAGGACCTTGCAAGATCCGAGTTTGGTATTCTTATTGAAATGATACAGTATCGGTTGGTGCTCACTGCTCATGTTGAGTTGATTCTCATTAGAGCATGTCTCATTAGGTGTGTTGATTATACAAATTTATTTGACAAGGGGAATCTTTTCTACATCGAGGATGCAGAGGATTAGATGTTTGTAGAGAAACCTTTAATTCACTCAAAACTATGAGTCCTAAGATCAAACTATATATGATAGTTTGAGTATGAATTGTTTGACAGGATTCCTTATTTGAATTAGTTAAGATGAGAACATTCCAAAATGTGATTGTGACAAGGTTTCATGGCAATGAGAGCATTCATGTAATTTAGGATCGAAACAAAGATAAAATTAGATGTATGAATGATAGAAGACCCGTCAATAAGGAGTATATAAGCTTGTAAAATTGCAACGTCTATAGAAGATGGAGGCTCTATTTCAAACTATTTAGACTCCTTGATAATGCTGTGGAAGCTATGAACCATTAATGACTTGACGTAATAACCGAATTGGGTATAGGAACATGTGTCTTTTTATTGTTTGCTTATACATGTGAACTCAAATTAAAAGAACCATACTTGGGTAGCCTTCAAAATTTCTTGTCACTCAAGATTAGGCTACACGGGGAAAGACAAATGTTTAGCCATTTAAAAGAGAACAAGCAAGTTAAAAGGGTCAAAAATATCAGTTTTAATAATGAAATGATTTTCTCAAGAACCAGTTATGGAAGTTGAACTGAAAGGGGACCATCAAGTGATCTTTAAATATGTAATAAAAGAGCAGGAGTAGGATCACCAATTTTAATTCATTTCCCCATGTTGTTGTGACAACTGTGAGAGACTCAAAACTGAATTATGATTGTTGGTCAATAGATTATATTATTGAATAGATGAGTATTAGGATGAATGGAACGAACTAATTATGGAGGTCAAACTATTTTTTTGGAATCTATGATTATAGGGTGATCTATGAGTCACTATTTTTTCTTTCTTTCATTATATTAATGTTCTTTAACAGATTTATATTTCTTTGGTAATCAAACTGTATGAATAATATTTACAGTTGTGGAGGTGTATGTACAAAAATAGAGTAGTGATTTAAACTGTGTTTGGTTTTTCATGGTTGTGAGTTATCAAACAAAACATTGAGTTTATTTTAGTTTATGATTTTATGTTATATCATGGATGTATCATGGTGATGGGAATCCATTAGAAGCCTCTTATGCTCTTGGATTAAGAGAATTCCCCATTTACATCCAAAAAATACCAAAAACATGTTCATTAAAGATTTGTCACAAGGAGCTATACCTATAAATCCGAAGATCAAATGGTCATCATTAGTTTCAGTTTGTTCAATTGTTTGTTGATAGAGAGGTCTTGTGAGGGTTTGATTCAATATTATAAAAGGGCCAATCTATTAACTAACAATTTGATATACCTTGTGTCTTGTGTTTCTAGTACTTTTGGATCAAAATCCTTTATTTACAAAGGCATGTCTTGGAGAAGTGATCACCACCAAAGGATGACGTCAAACTGGCAAATTCTTTTGCCTGGCAATAGGTATAGAAATAAGATGTGGGGTAAAGCCTAGAATTATCTTACATATAACCAAGCTTGGGTAGAAGAGTAGATGATAGCTTAGATTGGACCTCCATGCCTAAGGAGCCAATGTGGTCCATTAGAGACTGAAGTGTCTTAATTCGGTATGAACTAATTGGGGAGACTCTATGGAGCACAAATCTTACTAAAAATTGGTTAAAATAGAGGCCACCCATTTCACCTCTGAAGAATGTCTTATTTCAATGTGAGGGGAGGGAAAAATATCCCCCCAATATCCCCATCCTATGTATCCCAAGGTATTATATTATTTAGGGGAAAATATTCTTTGACAAGTCAACCACAAAGGCAGGTGGATATCCAGGCGCATATCCAATTCCGTATAAAGATCCTATAGTGGATTCCATATCCAATGGTTGAGGCAGGTGCAGTGTTTTGATCATTATTGTTATTTTTAGATGATACTTTTCAAAAGAAGCTATTTATTCCCTTTAAATAGACCTATGTATTTGGTTCTCCCACTCTGCATGCATGTTGGTCCAACAACGACAATCCCTGGTAAAAGGCAAAAACACAAGCACCTACAAGAGGACTCTCATGTTCTAGTAGTGTGACACGACTATGTGAGCTGATAGAATACTAAGCAATGAGCCTGAAATATTTGAATGAATCTTTTTTGACCTTAGGTAAGTAATTCTTGAATCTATTTTCATTGTATTAGACCACATGGAGACTTGTGACTTAGGTCACCGAATATACACAAAGTGTATAGTCAATCTATTTTTTTTCATAGCCATACTCTTGATGTATGATTTTTCATGTTGAGAATCATCAAAATATTTCCTAAAGATTATCTTGAAAAAGAAATCAATTGAGATATTATACACAATCAATCTGCAACAAGGGTCCAAAAACACACCATTTGTCTCTACCTAAAATTCCATTTATGTGATCAACATATTAGTCTTTATCCTTGCATATTAGAAACTCATACTCTTGAATTTAGAGGTTAGAACCTCACATAGTCCTCATATTATCCGCATATTGCGTTATCCTCATTCTAGATTTAGAAAATTGAAAAACACAAAAATTTAGCTCATATTTTCATAAGGTAAAGTATTATACTTTCTAGTGTCATTTTCCAAATTATAAGGCACATCTTCTTAGGGTATTCCTATAGTGGTATTGAGAATTATCTTGACTTCTTTGAATTTATATATCCTTTGGTTTATTTGCCTTGTCATAGGAATTCATCATTTTTGTTCAGAATCTATCTTATTCATAGGCACTTTGTCAAAATTTATATTGTATTTGTCCTAAATATTGAAGTCAAGATAGTTCCCAACAACATTCAGGTATTTCCTAAGAAGGCTTCCATTTAAAATTTATAGAGTCTCTCTTAGGGTATATTCCTTACACCTTAGGTATCATCCTAGTTTCATTCATAGATTCCTAGGTTTTGCATTTACATTCCAGAATCTTCAAAATCCAAAAAATTAGTTTCCCTTATTTGCATCTACATTTAAAAAATACCAAAAAAAAAATTAGAGTCATGACCTAGTCGACATTGTCATCCTACATATACCTTAGTCTTAGATTGCATTCTTCCACATGTTGTTCACACAATCAAAGAATGGAAAACACAAAATGGATCACAACAAGAACCCTATGCTGAATCCTACTAGTGATATGGAATTTATTGTCCTAAGGACCATAAGACTGTATTTCAATGTCCTAGATGAACTACAAAATACAAGAACATTGATACCAAAACTACCACCATACCTCCACCAAAAGATGAGTTCTCAAATGAGAATATTAGGGATGCTTGAACACCTGAAGAGGTTGACATGAATGCCCTATAAGACCCTAGATTAATACACTACTACATTTGGGGCCAAATTTTGACAGCCATTTGTCGGATTTGCAACGCTCATTTGTCAGAATTTCGACACCTGAGTCCGTCACCATTTTTGCATAGAAGATTGTGACAAAAGACCTATCTGTCAGTTTACCAACACCACGTCACATCAGAAAATTGTACATGACAACAACTTCGTTATGGCATTTCCTACGGTTCATCCATCGGAATTCCGATAACAAGACCTATCATAAATATACAATCTCTGTCGGAACTAACTGTCGAAAACATATTCTTTCCGACATTAGAACTGTTGGAATAGCGATAGTTTGCATCAAAATATGACAAATCTTCCTGTCGGTGATATGGCCTCACTATCGAATAGTCTATCGAAAGTTCTGTCAAATATTTTCTATTTACGACACTTAAACTGTCGGACTAGCGACAGTTCTGCAGCATTCTCTGATAGGTTTACCTGTCGAACGTATAGCATTATTGTCGCATGAAATGTCATAAATTATTTTTTTCTGACATTTTGTCTATCGAATGCATAGCGCTTCCATCAGAATTAATTATAAATTGTTGAAAAACCGACGGATAGGCACATTAAAGTTAACACAACTCAAGAGACCATCATAGGTTGTCTCTTTCTTCGGTCTATATTATTGATAGAATGTTTTACCTTTCATTAGCTCATCAAATCCGAGCATTTGAAAGAATTTAATAGAATATTTTCATGACAACGTATATTATTTAAGTAGACGTTGCACAAATTTATCTACTTCGTGCACTTGTAGACTATGAGGACGGCGATAAAGAAGCATTGCCATGGGAGGAGATGCTTCTTTATCGCTGTCTTCATAGTATACAAGTGTGCGAAGTAGATAAATTTGTGCAACGTCAACTTAAATAATATACGTTGTCATGAAAATATTCTATTAAATTCTTTCAAATCCCCAGATTTGATGAGTTAATGAAAGGTAAAACATTCTGTCAATAATATAGACCAAAGAAAGAGACAACCTATGATGGTCTCTTGAGCTGTGTTATCTTTAGTCCTAGCTACCTGTCGATCGTCAAGAATAATCACCACCTTGCATTTATGTACACTACACAAATTGATCACAGTCTTGCAAAAATATTTTACACTTGTACATCTCATCAATACTGGAGACCTAAAGTAATTTTATATGATCACTAGCACATTTCGTGCATGGATGAGAAAACACTATCCAAAGTTTCTAGATAACCATTTTTGAGAAGAGGAATGAGTGGAGGCCAAAGAAGGGATAATTATGAAGGTTTTATAGATGTAGGTTACTGAATCATCATCTCTGCACTGGTACTCAATCTGGCCTTCACTCCATATACGTCTTCTCATAATCTAAAAACTCTCCATCATTAATTCTCGTCATTTTTTCAGCATCTCCGTGGACTGAGACCTTAAATTATTGAGCTTCTCTTTGTTTCGAGAATAGTTTAACATTCTCTACTTAATAGGGCCAGCCACGTGAAGGTGGAAGCTCACCTAGCCCCTCCTAGGAGCCTCTTATGACCCTTTACGACATTTTAAGACCTCTACGATGTATTCTTAGGGATTGTAAAGGGTCATAAGGGGTCCTGGGACACAACAGCTGAGAAACATAAATGTAGGCATCATGGTCACAATTTTTTAGAGACACAACATAATTGAGTGGTTTTTTGAGATGATGCAAAGTAGTGGTTTCTTTGCATCATCTGGGAATAGCACTCAATTATGTTGTGTCTCCAAAAAATTGTGACCATGATGCCTACATTTATGTTTCTCAGCTATTGTGATATGTACATCGCAGTCTGTCATTGTTGCAGTAGCAGAGCCTATATTCCACAACAAAAAGGAAGACATCTTTTTATCTTGGGTATCGATCCTACCCCAATTGTCGAAGGATCCAGGGCCAGGCTCGAAAGATGTCTTCCCATTCTGTCTGCAACATTGTGTCCATCCATGATCTCAGGAACATCATCATCTTTCCACTCTTCATTTGCCAAAATATATCGCTTCTTCAAGCTTGCAGAGTAATCTTATTAATAAAAGAACTCTTGCCAACATTAGGGTACCCACAGATCAAAATAGTTGATGTTATTGGTGCTTGTGCTCAAGGATATCAATTCACTATTTTGAAACGGCCAAATCATTTTTATTTCGATTGTAGAGAAAAGGAGTGGGAGAAAACGAGTGGGTGAAAGTTGATCAAGAGCGAGAGAAGGCATTGCATTTTATTTGATCATAAATGCTCTCTGAAATGACCAATCATGTTTTTTATTCGATTATTTTTGGTGTTTTTTTTTCCCATATTCAGTAGATAAAAATCATGGCGGTAGCCACTTAGCCATCTTTTTGATGTTCCAGGTATTTTACAAAGATACAGGTATGTGGATTTATCGTTCAATTGCTTGCAATTATTGGTCAAATGCAAATATTTTGTCACATTGCAAGGGCAAGATATTAGTTTGGTGTTTTTGGTTTATGTTAAAAGTTGATTTGGTAAAATCCTCAAAAAACACACTACATGTTCTAAAATGTAAAGAAGTTGAATGTTAAATGTAAGATATATATCTCATCCATAGTAATCAAAAGAAAGGACATGAAACTTATAAGGAGATTTACCAAACCAAAAATATAAGCAAATAGGAAACATGGATTGGTACCTTATGAATTGGTTTTTGAGGTGCACAATCTTCATCAATCTCCTCAGAACAAGACCCCTCCTCACAAAAAATGCATTTAACACAAAAAAGAAATCTACAAAACTGAACCAATGGCATGTTTAGAACAAAGAAATAGATTGATAATAATATGCTAAAAATTCTATTATGTTTAATACACGCAAAAGGACTAGTCCCAACAATTCTTAAACATACTTTATCTGATATGATAATAACATGCTAATTAAACTAATAAAGATGTTATCTGCATCTAATCTGCCAATTACTAATTACACAAAAAACAAATTTACAAAATTGAACCAATGGCATGTTCTTTGTATGTGATTTCTTCATCTTTCGAGCCTCTCGCATCATATTTGACATCAAATTTCAAATGCATTGCATTTTATTTGATCATGAATGCTCTCTGAAATGACCGCATTCTACTGGTGTCGTGCCCTAGCCCGTGCTTTATCTCCATTATTTGATGTTATTGGTGCTTGTGCTCAAGGATATCGATTCACTGTTTTCAAATGTTTGGATCATTTTGGTCGTGACTATTCCTCTAGTACACAGTCAAAAAATGTAACTGTCTAATGATTATATGTAATGTTGAATGGATTAAATGCTTTATTCTTGGTAGAAGTGAATGGAAGGAATAGTTTTGGTGTTAGGTTTCATTTATTATTGAATTCAATGGTTTCCAAGATGTATTGAGGAGTTTGCTCCTTGTTTAATGTTAACTGTTCCTGCACAATCCACTCATACAACAGTGAAATGCTATGTGATTGACAATTTCATACAACTGGTCCTTTGGCATGTATTAAATACAATCCAGTCACTTATTGAATGCTTTGGAGACTACTAGTTTGGTTGTCCATGTGTTACCAGTGATTGAGATTCATTAAAGGATACAAAACCCTTCATTTTGGGGTTATTGTGCGTGCATTCAAATGTAGGTTTGATTTGGTTAATGTTTAGAAAAGATCAATAAAGTATTTAAAGACAATCTTACATGTTTGGAGAGGTTTGAGAGGCACTTATAATGACTATACCCTCACAAACATGGGCATAGATTGGTTTTACTAAGTTTCCTTTCTCTATTTTGAGGTTTCCTTTCTCTGTCACAGGGGTACAGTCAGAGGGTTCATTGACAAAATGATCCTTTGAATGGTTACTATGAATATGAATGATTTGATATAGCATATTGCTCATTTTACTTGAAGTTTGGAATAGCTTGTGCAAGGGTGAAAGTAGTTTTGGTCATTTTGGTCGTGATTGTTCCTCTACACAGTCAGAAAATGTAACTACCTAATGATTATATGTAATATTGAATGGATTAAATGCTTTATTCTTGGTAGAAGTGAATGGAGTTTCCAAGATGTGTTGAGGAATTTTCTCCTTGTTTAATGTTAACTGTTCATGCACAATCCACTCATACAACAGTGAAGTTACAAAACTGAACCAATGGCATATTTACAACAAAGAAATAGAATGATAATAATATGCTGAAAATTCTATATATTCTATTTAATACACGCCAAAGGACCAGTCCCAACAATTCTTAAACATACTAGTTATCTGATATGATCAATTGTTAATAAAGGTCTAATTCTGTAGACTGCTAGCACGAAGGAAGATTTGACCTAGCCAAATTTTCTTTGTACCACACAAAAAAAATGTGTGATAACTATGTCTACTCCAACCTTAATTGTTTAAGAATTCATCATATCAGATAAAGTATGTTTAAGAATTGTTGGGAGTTCTATTAGACCTTTGTTGTAAACATGTCATTGGTTTTCAAATGTTTGGATTCACATTTGTTGATATTACTGGCATATATGTTTAATGACGCCATTGTATATTGTTGTCACTGAAATGACCGCATTCTACTAGTGTTGTGCCCTAGCCCATGCTTTGACTCCATTATTTGATGTTATTGGTGCTTGTGCTCAAGGATATCCATTTTTTTGAAATGTTGACTGTGGTCATCAAATGGACAGCCCGTGAGCTTCTAGCTAGGCGTCATTTGTATTGATAGCTTAGGGCATCAAATGTATTTTATCATTAATAGTTGAGACTTTGTTAAAAGGAAATAGGACAAAGAATGATTCTGATTTAGTTTCTCTATTTTGATCTCTAAGTGGCTTACAACCCTAGAGAAGTATATGCAGATTTACAAATGTAGTTGCAGGATACATAGCAGCTGATAATTCACAAGAAATCCATGCATCCAATTTGAATAGCAATTAATACAAATAAATAGGGTCCTCCAATGGCCCAATCATCCAGACCTTGATTGTTCCCTCAACCAGTGACCCTTCAAAACTGGGTTATCATGCAATCAGTGAATGATCCTTCATTCTCCTAGTCTGCCCTACATCCAAACATATTGGAAATACACAATACAATGATAACAAGTCTTTCACAATCCCCCTTCCCTCAAGGGACACTATCAACCATCCCTTCCACATAGCATTTCACTATTGTATGAGTGGATTGTGCAGGAACAGTTAACATTAAACAAGGAGCAAACTCCTCAACACATCTTTGTTGTAAACATGCCATTGGTTCAGTTTTGTAAATTTGTTTTTTGTGTTAAATGCAATTAAATGGAACATTAAGAATAGTAATAATATGCTTAATCTATTAGTAATTGCAGATAAAATTCCCATAACACCTTTATCAATTTAGCATGTTATTATAAGATACTAAAGAAGACCTACCATTTGTCAGAGAAATCTTCACTGTCCCCCACAATGAAGACAATGAAGATTGACCTCCTACCCCACAACAAAGAACATTGTAATAAGAATAAGATTATAATATAGTGTTAGAATAAACTTTGAACAAAGACATGTAATGCTTAAGTTAATGATCTAAAAAGATGCAAATATAGGAATTGAAAAAGAAGATAGTGCCAAGAAACATTTTCACAAATATGAAACATGAGGAAAAGTAATAACATTAACAATGCCAAGATTCATAGCATTAAATTTCACCTTTGGATGAGTTTCTGCAGTGGGTTGCCTAGCATCAAAAATATGTTGAGTTGCATTTGAGCTGTAACTAAGAGTATCATGTGGAACAAACCCTAAACTTTGAAAGCGTTCTCCAACCTGGCAATTCAAAATTCAATCTAGGCAAGCATCAGTAAGTGAAATAAATTATAGACATCAACATCAACATCATCATAATCATTAAAAATAAACTTTAAAGACATATTTTGGATAGTACTATGTTTCTTGAAAGTTTTTGTGATGCTTCTAAACTTTAAAGACATATTTTATGGCTTAATGATAACATAGATTAGGGTTTTGTTTTCTGATGGAATGTTGTTGATCATTCATGGTCTTGAAGAAACTTTTGATTGTTTTGATTCTCAAGTCTTGACATTGTTTCTCAATGTGATATAGACTGACCAAAAGATGGTTAAGTTGGTCCTCTCTTTCTATTTAATCATTTGTCTTCTTCATGGTGTAAGTGTTCTTTAATATTCATTAATGGTGGACGGTGATTCCTTGGTAATAAAGGCATTGACAGCATTCATAATCATATAACTCTTTACCTAATCTTGTCACATCATCAACATCGAGGTCATTTTGTCTGGCCTCGGTCTCAACCTCAACTTGCTCATTAACAATGGCCTCTACACTCTCTACAGTTGCAATACAAATTGTTACATTAATCCAAACACCAGTTGCAATTAAATTTGTATTACTGCACAAATCAATTTAACATGTTTACTTCTATTATTGTGATGTACATCCTCATTGTCATCAACACGCATAGGTTGTGTACGTCAAGAGTCAGCAGGCTCCAAAGTTTCTATATAACCATTTTTGAGAAGAAGAAAAAGTGGACGCCAAAGAAGGGATAATTGTGAAAGTTTTCTAGATGTAGGTTACTGAATCATTATCTCTTGTTGATATATTTCAGATTCTACTCTGGAATGAACAAAATATAGAGATCTAACACAACTAAATATAGAATAAAGTAAACAAGAAGGGATAGAAGATACTCGGATATCAACCAAGTATACTCCAATCTATATGCCTCCAAACTGTACTAACAAAGGTGTTGAGGAGAACCCGATTAGTACCTTAGTGTTAGTGTATTGAGGAAGAGTCCAGTCCTAACAGAGGCTTCCAGCCCTAATCAACTCGTAGTTAACATTGCCAATAATTGCTAGTTGTATGGATCAGATCATAATCTGATCTTTATTCATGCTCAGACTTGTTCTTATCTATTAGCCGAAGCTTCTTATCTTTCACACCAATATATGCTGATCTAAGTTTGCTTAAAGCAGAGAATCAAGGTTTTGGGGGAGGGAAGCACGTTATGTTTTTGGTGCTTCTCTCCCTAGAATCCAACACCATATATATATGAATTGAATTATCTTCAAGAGGGCCGACCTAGTCTTATTAAATATATTTAATGTTAAAGCCAAGAGGCCGACCTTGGGCCCTTAACTAATTCAACCAACACATATATATAAATGAAATAATAATCTCCTTATTATTATAAATTGCACAAGGGTATTTATTTGATCAGTTTGATCTTGGCCGAAAGGCTATAATTATTAACACTCTGCACTGGTACTCAATCTGGCCTCCACTCCATATACGTATTCTCAGAATCTAAAAACTCTCCATCGTTGATTCCTGTCATTTTTTTAGTATCTCGATGGATTGATACCTTAAATTATTGAGCTTCTCTTTGTTTCAAGAATAGTTAAACATTCTCTACTTAACAGGGCCAACCACGTGAAGGTGGAAGCTCATCAAGCCCCTCCTAGGAGCCTCTTCTGACCCTTTATGACATTTGAAGACCTCTAAGATGTATTCTTAGGGATCATAAATGGTTGTAAAGGGTCATAAGGGGTCTTGGGACACAACAGCTAAGAAACATAATTGTAGGCATTGTGGTCAAAATTTTTTGGAGACAACGTAATTGAGTTGTATACCCAGACGGTGGAGAGAAACTCCTACACCTTCGATTCCAAGTTGACTACATCTGTTGCTCATGAATACAAGGTCCTCCAATAGAAGTATTCAACTTGGAATCAGGGGTGCAGAAGTTTCTCTACACCGCTTGGGTACACAACTCAATTACGTTGTCTCCAAAAGATTGTGACCATGATGCCTACAATTATGTTTCTCAGCTATTGTGAAATCTACATTTATGTTTCTCAGTTGTTGTGTTTATGTGCATGTTTTTTATGTATTTTGGATAGTAAGTCTAATTTAATTTTTCCATGGACTAAGACCTTAAATCATGTAATGAGGACACTTAGAACACTAGTATATGCAAATTTCATTATTTAATAATAAAAATCTATTAAAATGTTTATACCTTCTCCCATTTGCTGGTGTAATTCCTCTTTGAGTATCCCCTTTCTCCTTTGCATCCAAAATGAACTCATTCCAATCCCTCATTGGAATAAAGGGAGGACGCTCAAACTTTAGCAAGACTTCATACACACAACATTCATAGATTACGTTCAATGCGTTATTTATGTTCGTAAATCAGTGTTGCGTACAAATCTACAGATGGTGTGTGGTATGAAGCCACGCTCAAGATTGAAAATGATAGTCAATCCATATTCAAGGTTAAGGAACAAATGAAACAACCAAGAAAACACTATACGTTAAATCATGTGATTGATTGCAGATTGGGACTCACCTGAGCCATAAACATGAAGAATTATTCTAAAAAAAGATGTAAACCATATATATGCACACTTGAGGCAAAGAGAAGTTACGTCATATCCATATTAAAATATTAGTTACAATATGAAAATACTAAACTAACTAATTCCTGAGTTCATCTCTGCATATGGTCACAACAAAGATATGTGATTACAATACAAAGAAGGCATCGTAAAAATATAATTTCAAAATTTTCCCTAGCCTGACATGTTTTGCACTCAAATCCTTCACAGCATATAAGTGGAGATGGGCGGATAGATGCAGATGAGTTGTCATCGACCCAACTAAAGTATCCACAATCATTATTTCCCTATGATGCCCAGTCTACATTAGTTCTTATATTATAATGAATAGTATTTACATTAGAAACATTAAATATATACACATCAGCAACCTTTTTTCTATTTGGGCAACACCAAAATTTTCATCCAGGGTTATTCGGTGTCCATGAAGTCTTCAACACACACTGCCCACCACCACATCGACAGTTTGGCACATTGACAAGAGTCATCGAGCCTATATATCAATAATGCACCACACCATCGTTACTACATTTATTATTTTTATATGAAATACACCAAGGAGTACCATCAAAAATATTAACCATTTACAATAATGAAAAGTAAACCTAAATCAAATAGCTCATTTTTTTATCAGCATGTGTAGTCTCTGTGTATATGAAAAATGAAAGAAATATGAAGCTGAAATAAAATAGTGAACAAAATAGCATTCGATCCACATAGACTGAATGAAATATACCATCAAAAGAAGGTGACAAAATCCTTTCACGAAGCACAGACATAGGAAATCAAAAAGGGACCAAAGACAAGAAATAAGAAAAATCATTATGACTATAGAAAAATCATTTATACTATAATCAAAAAAAGAAATACTCTTTGTCAACAATTTTCAAAATCATTAGGACTATAGAAAAATAATTAAGACTATACAAAATGAAATTTTAGAAATGGATGGTTCTGATGCTTTTCCATTACAACAATTGAGCATTCATCATTTGGTATTGTGTATTCCATTTAAGTATGTCAACAATGTTCAAAATCATGTCACCAAGCACAGACAAGAAATAAGAAAAATCATTAAGACTATAGAAAAATCAAGTTCTATAAATGGACGGTTCTAATATTGCTTTTCCATTACAACAATTGAGAATTCATCATTTGGTACTTCTTGGTATATTCCATTTAAGTTTCTCAGTTGTCGTGTTTATGTGCATGTTCTTTATGTGTTTGGCTTCTCTCCCTCGCAAGGGATGCGTCGATAGGTAATTGATTTGAAAGCATAATGATTTGACAGTCTTTTTTTAGGATAGGCATAATCATCCCACCAACCTTAATTAGCAACATTTGTGATATATGTCAAGTACTTATTATCAATATGCCCAAAAAATAGAGACTTAGTAGTAAAAGCATGTCCTTTGGTTTACTAGTTTACTTATAATCAGTATGTCCTTTGGTTTACTAGTTGAATCTAGTTTAAGAATGGTTTGTTTCATGTTTGAATGTACCATTGAATGAATCTTGGCTATATTAAGTACAATCTTAAGACTTGTGACTCTTCAAATTTTCTTGTTTCCTTCAGACCTCCAAACATGTGTACTTTGAGTAGCCCTCCAACAAATGGACTTGTGATGATTTTCACAATAGTACATGTGTAGGAGGACTACTCAAAGTACTTCTTAGGAAAATCTGAATGTTCATCACCTGTGCATATTAGAGTTGGTCATAGAAGGTATATGGTAGACCCAGCAGAAAATAGATTTGTGGTGATTTTCACAATAGTACATGTGTTGCTGGGTAAGCTCCCAATAGCTCTTAGGAAAATATGCATGTGCATCACCTGTGCATATGAAGTGGCCCAAATGGAAGATACAATCACTAAATTTTGCATACTCCTTATTTTGTTCTATGTTGATATTGTCAGACATGGTCTTTCTTGAATGGAATGACTCGCTACTTGTACATTGACTAGAATGTTGGTGGAAGAAGGATGATTTGTTTGCAACCATTTTTTCAACTCTAATTTTCTCAACACAAAGGGACATTTATCACAGCCATAGAAACATGATTATTTTAAAAATTAAATACACCAAGGAGTACCATCATAAATATTGAGTATTTACAATCATGAATAGTTAACCTTAATCAAATAGCTCATTTTTTTATCAACATGTGTAGTCTCTATGTATATGAAAAATGAATGAAATATCAAGCTGAGATAAAACAGTGAACAAAAATTCAAATTCAAGGCCTAATTTATCAAGAGCAACAAACATTAGGATGAAAGAAAAATCATTAAGAGTATAGAAAAATCATTAGGACTATAGAAAAATCATTAAGAGTACTATAGAAAAATCATTAGGACTATAGAAAAATCATTAATAGTACTATAGAAAAATCATTAGGACTATAGAAAAATCATTAAGACTACAAAATCAAGTTCTAGAAAAATCATTACGAATATAGAAAAATCATTTAGACTATAAAATCAAGTTCTAGAAATGGATGGTTCTGATGCTTTTCCATAACAACAATTGAGCATTCATCATTTGGTACTTCTTGGTGTATTCCATTTAAGTTTTTTAGCTGTCGTGTTTATGTGCATGTTCTTTATGTGTTTGGCTTCTCTCCCTCGCAAGGGATATGTCAATAGGTAATCGATTTGAAAGCATAATGATTTGACTGTTCCAAGTAATGTTTTTAATCCTTTGAAGTTTCTCATGATCTTGATGTAAGTTGATTGGATTAAGCAATTTGGGGATCCAATAGGACTTTAGGGGAGTTCAATAAATGTTTTGGAAGACTTAGAGGAACTATTAGCATGATTGTTCCTTCATCTACAATGAGTTAGACTGAATTTGCTAAGTTTTTCCTTTGTTTTGAAGTGTATTTTGTAATCTATTTCCTTTCCATGGACCCAAAGACCTAGGACCCATGAAAAAAGGATACTAAAATATATTATACAACTCTAATGTTCTTGACTTGTAGAGATTTGAGAAAGTAAAGACAACACTGGCTATGTTTAATGTTAACTGCTCCTGCACAATCCATTCATACAACAGTGAAATGCTATGTGATTGACAATTTCATACAACTAGTCCTTTGGCATTTATTAAACAGAATAGAATTTTCAGCATATTATTATCATTCTATTTCTTTGTTGTAAACATGTCATTGGTTTAGTTTTAATCTACTGGTGTCGTGCCTAGCCCATGCTTTATCTCCATTATTTGATGTTATTCACTATTTTGAAATGTTGACTGTGGTTATCAAATGGAAAAAATAGAAAAAAAAATTGTACATATTAACCAAATCAAACCTACATTTGAATCCACACACAATAACCCCAAAATGAAGGGTTTTGTATCCTTTAATGAATCTTAGACACTGGTAATGCATGGACAGTCAAACCAGTAGTCTCCAAAGCATTCAATAAGTGATTGGATTATATTTAATACACGCCAAAGGACTAGTTGTATGAAATTGTCAATCACATAGCATTCCACTATTGTATGAGTGGATTGTGTAGGAACAATTAACATTAAACAAGGAGGAAACTCCTCAACACATCTTGGAAACCATTCAATTTAACAATAAATGAAACCTAACACCAACACTATTCCTTCCATTCAATTCTACCAAGAATAAAGCATTTAATCCATTCAACATTACATATAATCATTAGACAGTTACATTTTTTGACTGTGTAGAGGAACAGTCACGACCAAAACGATCAAAACTACTTTCACCCTTGCACAAGCTATTCCAAACTTCAAGTCAAATGAGAAATATGCTATATCAAATCATTCATATTCATAGTAACCATTCAAAGGATCATTTTGTCAATGAACCCTCTGACTATACCCTTGCAGCAAAGAAAGGAAACCTCAAAATAGAGAAAGGAAACTTAGTAAAACTAGTCTATGCCACTGTTTGTGAGGGTACAGTCATGATAAGTGCCTCTTAAACCTCTCCAAACATGTAAGAATGTCTTTAAATACTTCATTGATCTCTTCTAAACATTAACGCATGGACAGTCAAACCAGTAGTCTCCAAAGCATTCAATAAGTGAATATGAATGTTTGAAAACTTTCCTCTCAACTTCCCCAACCACTCCTAATCAGTTAGAGGGATTAGTTGAGGGTTTAGACACTAAAACTTCTTACACATACTTTATCTAATATGATGAATTATAATATCAACAAACGTGAATCCAAACATTTGAAAATAGTGAATCGATATCCTTGAGCACAAGCACCAATAACATCAAATAATGGAGATAAAGCATGGGCTAGGGCATAACACCAGTAGAATGCAGTCATTTCAGTGAGCATTCATGATCAAATAAAATGCAATGCATTTGAAATTTGTGATCGAATATGATGCCAGAGGCTCGAAAGACATTGCCCGTCAAAGATACCAATCAAAGATGAAGAAATCACATCCCTTGTCTCGCGCTCAGCTTGCACGAAGGAAGATTTGATAGCCAAATCTTCCTTGTACCACACGAAGAACATGACATTGGTTCAATTTAGCATGTTATTATCATATCAGATAAAGTATGTTTAAGAATTTTTTGTAAGGATAGGAATAGTGGAGATTCTAGAAATATCCCTCTAACCGATTAGGAGTGGTTGGGGAAGTTGAGAGGAAAGTTTTCAAACATTCATATTCACTTATTGAATTCTTTGGAGACTACTGGTTTGACTGTCCATGCGTTACTAGTGACTGAGATTCATTAAAGGATACAAAACCCTTCATTTTGGGTTATTGTGTGTGGATTCATCTGCTTTAGCCAGGAAGATCAAGAAGATGGGGCAAGAGGACATTGTGGTAGAAGAAGTATTTAAAGAAGCAACAAGAAGAAATAGAAAAGTTTTTAGGAGTTTGGAACAACATTTCAGAATCCATGAATGGTATGGGTAAGGTGACCTTCATTCTTGGCCATGACTTCAATGAAACATTGGATATGGCTGATAAGAAGAAGGGTCACTTTTTGATAGTGTTCCTTGAGGGAAGGGGGATTGTGAAAGACTTGTTATCATTGTATTGTATATTTCCAATATGTTTGGATGCAGGGCAGACCAGGAGAATGAAGGATCACTCACTAATTGCATGATAACCCATTTTTGAAGGGTCACTGGTTGAGGGGACAGTCAATGTCCAGATGTTGATAGTAATTCATTGAGGGAAGGGGGATTGTAAAAGACTTGTTATCATTGTATTGTGTATTTCCAATATGTTTGGATGCAGGGCAGACCAGGAGAATGAAATATCACTCACTGATTGCATGATAACTCAATTTTGAAGGGTCACTGGTTGAGGGGATAGTCAAGGTCTGGATGTTGATAGTGTTCCTTGAGGGAAGGGGGATTTTGAAAGGCTTGTTATCATTGTATTGTGTATTTCCAATATGTTTGGATGCAGGGCAGACCAGGAGAATGAATGATCACTCACTAATTGCATGATAACCCAGTTTTGAAGGGTCACTGGAAGAGGGGGGAATGAAGGATCACTCACCGATTTCATGATAACCCCACCAAGCATTCTTTCCTTTAAGTTTCCACAATATCTCAAAATATGATCATTATTATTTACTTTCTTCTATATGCTATTCTTTCTATGGTTTTTTTATCTCAGAAATATATCAAAAACATTGCAGATGTGCATATAAAAGTAAAATATTGTCCTTCAATTGTTCCACATTGAAGCATTTCCTCTTGGGAGTATTCTCTTCATTTGTACAATATCTATCAAAAATGGTTCCCATATTTCTTCAAGATCTATTTTAATCTTTATACTACAATTTTGATTAGATTTGACCAATAGTTGATTTCATTGGTATTTTATAGCATATACTCCTAATGTGAAATGTGAAGAGAAAGAAAGAGACACACTAGGTATGAATTACATGATATACCCATCATCACTTAGCACTTAAATAATAAATTATGGAAATGGAACAACCCCCTAACTTCTGGATTTTTGTTTCATGTTGGCCTCTTATTATATGCAAAGGTAGGCCTGTCTTAGGCTAACAACCACAGTGTAGGGGCCATAAATTATGGATCCCAAAATAGTGCACACTTGTATTAAATTAGGTTCACTATACTACAAGGGAATGGAAACCATGCAATAGTGCCTCATGGGGATGGAAGCAACCCTTCACCAAGAAGATGATTGTGTCTGCAATATTTACTAGAGGCAAAGAACATAATTTGGTTCCAGCAATTACTCCTAGAAGATAATGGCACCCACAAAACACTTGGAAAAGATAGCACTCACTATATCTTTTATCACTCTTTTAAAGCTGGGACAATAAATCTCAAAGATTGATCAATGAATTCTTGAACACAAAGAACCATTGACAGTTATGATTCATGTGTACAATAGCCAACAACCAGTTGTTTCAATCATGGTGTCCAATAATTATGTTAGAAAAAGCATCTACAAATCCCTTACACAACCATAATAGATTCAAACCATGAACCGTAAGAACCTAACAATGGGACTAAGAAAGATATAGCCTAAACAAATCTTGATCATATTCCACCCTATTGTAAGGCCCAAGAAGTAACTCTATCTTAAAGCTACACATTCCTCTAGATGAACCTCAAATGTCAGGTAGCTGAAGCATAGCAATACTTGAATGAATATAGGAATAATTTGATGTACAATCATTTGCTAGCTTGGTTTGTGGGTTTTCCACATAATATTTTCCCTTTAACCATATTTATAGTTTGAGAAAATTAGAAAAAATTGTTTCAGATTTATATTATCCTTTTGAAGTAGCACACTGCCATCAAAATGCATAATCATTGGTCATATCAAGAAAATTCCTATTGATTAGTAGGATATCCTTATAAAAATTTGATGCATGGATTTCTTGTGAATTATCGACTGCTATGTATCCTACAACTATGAAAGGAATAGTGTTGGTGTTAGGTTTCATTTATTATTGAATTCAATGGTTTCCAAGATGTGTTGAGGAGTTTTATCCTTGTTTAATGTTAATTGTTCTTGCACAATCCACTCATAAAATAGTGAAATGCTATGTGGAAGGGATGGTTGGTAGTGTTCCTTGGGGGAAGGGGGATTGTGAAAGACTTGTTATCATTGTATTGTGTATTTCCAATATGTTTGGATGTGGGGCAGACCAGGAGAATGAAGGATCACTCACTGATTGCATGATAACCCGATTTTGAAGGGTCACTGGTTGAGGGGACAGTCAAGGTCCGGATGATTGGGCCATTGGAGGACCCTAGTTTTTTTTATTAATTGCTATTCAAATTTGATGCATGGATTTCTTGTGAATTATTGGCTGCTATGTATCTTGCAACTGGATCTGTAAATCTGCATATACTTCTCTAGGGTTGTAAGCCACTTAGGGATCAAAATAGTGAAACTAAATAAAAATCATTCTTTGTCCTATTTCCTTTTAACAAAGTCTCAACTATCAATGATACAATACATTTGATGCCCTAAGCTATCAATACAAATGGCGCCTAGCTAGAAGCTCACAGGCTGTCCATTTGATAACCACAATCAACATTTCAAAAAAAATGGATATCCTTGAGCACAAGCACCAATAACATCAAATAATGGAGTTAAAGTAGGGGCTAGGGAACGACACCAGTAGAATGCAGTCATTTCAATGACAACAATATACAATGGCATCATTAAACACATATGCCAATAATATCAACAAACATGAATCCAAACATTTGAATACAGTGAATCAATATCCTTGAGCACAAGCACCAATAACATCAAATAATAGAGATATAGCACTGGCTAGGGAACAACACCAGTAGAATGCAGTCATTTTAGAGAGCAACTCCCTCAACAATAAAATTAAATGCATTTGAATATGATGCCAGAGGCTCGAAAGATGAAGAAATCACATACCTTCTCCTGCGCTCAGCTTTCGCTCCTTTTCTCCCACTCTCCAATCAAAATAAAAATGATGAGGCTGTTTCACTTTTTTTTAAAAATGTATACCCCGAATTTGTCAGAGTTCTGATGGTCAATTAAACACCCATCGGAATACCAACATCATCGAGGCCTATTACAAAAAAAAAACACCAAATTCGTAAGAAAAAGTTACGCGTCAGAAACTTATGTCGAAATTTGGCCCAAAATGTAGTAGTGATAGTTGTCATGAATGTATTTCTTTCATCAAACCTAAACTAATACTTTAAATTACTTGTACGGAGTGGTGCTAAATTACCAGATGGATTTGATGCATCAACCTTAGTAGAGGAAACTTTGATGGTAACATCGTGGGTCATCCCGACAACATCCTCCCAATATATTTCATCATACCATCTAGGAACACCACTCATAATGCTACCCAAGTAAATACGTCCTCCACCACACTTGGGATCCTATAAAAAAAACCCTCTTTTTGCCAACAATCCATCCACAACTAGTGCACCCATTATCATAACTACACCTTTTATGTTGTCACAAACCCATCCGACAGGTAGTTCTCAAATGATGGTAGCAAGCTCATCCAACCCAATTTCACAAGGTTTGACACCAAGCTCTAGTGGTTTACAACTAGGTGTGACATCCAATCAAAGTCCACACATAATTATTCTAGGGGCACCCTCATAGAAACCTCTGATCAACCCTAACCATCAAGGGATTCTTTCAAGCCTTTTAGGACATTATGTGACAACTAGGTCAAATACTTTCCATTACTCAATACCACTCTAGTATGTCCCATATTCCTATGTGCCTTTGACACATACAAATGTGGAGTACAGACCCAAATTTCATCACATGTCAGTATACCATAGCGGGAACCCATTTTCTTATCCTAACGCAATGCCAAACACTCTAACTCCCACTAAAGTCCTTTCTCAAAAAGTTCAAACCCTCCAATAGTAGATCATGAATCTACAAATAGGTGTGCCCAAAAGGTTATACATTTCAATAGATCTTAGTCCTTATCCATTTTATAGGACAATGTACATGCCACCCTTTCCACACAACTTTGAAAATCCTAAATTTGATTGGTACAAGGAAAACAGTGATCCTCGTGACCACATCTAGGAATTCTTCACAGCTTGTTTAGAAATGGCACATGATAACACATACCTTATGAGATTATTTCTATGTAGTCTTAGTGGGTCATCCATGTTTTTCTAGACTCCCTCTGAGGATAAGCTCATGGAATGAACTAGTTGAAAAATTCATATCCCATTACTCACATAAAATTTTCATTAAAATAACCTTCATGAATCTCTGCACTACCAAGCATAAAATTGGTGAAAGTTTCTCCTCATTTCTTCAATGTTGGAGGAATTTTTCCTCCAAGGAATCCTTTCACATACTTGTAAAAGAGAAGATTTTCATATTTATTAAAAATTACAAATTGGATATGATGTGTGAACTAAAATCCTAGCACATTGTTTCATTCGAAGAACTAACCGAGAAATGGCTAAAGGCTGAAATATCCCTTACCTTAAAGGGTGTGATAAAAAAAAGGGGGGACAATACCACAACAACATGCGACAAATCTATGTATTGGTTTAAGAATAAGAATGTCACAAATGGAAAAATTGTTGATGAAAAATTTGCACAACCAGTCATGCATATCCACACATCAAAAAATGTCCAAAACAACACCATAACCACTCCTAGGGAGAGTCCCCCATTAAACACGATGAACAAAAACCAAATTTATGCAAGAAGGACCAATCCATGAAGGAATTATACTCCTCTTATAGAACCTCTTGAGAGCATCTTGAAGAAAATTTTACAGTCCCATTTGATAAATCTACCATAAATTAGTATCAGCTAGGTCCCTTCAAAATAGCATGGTGGGAAAATGACTTTTGTTCTTATCATAGAACTAAAGGACATAAAATTACTAACTATTTTTAACTAAATAACATAGTCCAATATTTACATTCAGTAACAAATAATAAGGATCTGAGTATGTTGATTAAGTTAGACATTAGTAAGGCGTATGATAAAGTGGACTGGAGATTTTTGTGTAAATGTATGGAAGCTTTTGGATTCTCAAAACAATGGATCAATATGATTTTTGAATGCATCTCCACCCCTCACTTCTCAATTATGGTGAATGGGTCTCCTGAAGGCTTTTTCAGCTGTTCTCAAGGTTTGAGGTAGGGAGATCCGTTATCTCCTTTTTTGTACATTATTATGGCAGAAGCTTTAGGGAGAGGTATCAAGAAACTTCAGGAAGAGGATAAGGTTAAAGGAATCAAGATTACTTTGGGAGTCGAGGCTACTACTCATCAACAATATGTCGATGATAATCTTGTTTTTGGAAAATCACTTTTAGAAGAAGCTCAAGCTTTCAAAGAAATTTTAAAAACTTATGCTAACGCTTCTGGACAATGTATAAATGAGGAAAAATCAGAAATTTTTTTTATCAATACTGAAGAGAGACGAAAGAATGAGATTAAACGTATTCTAGACTTCAAAGAAGGTTTCTTCCCATGTAGATATTTAGGTTTACCTCTGGATAAGGGGGTCAAATAAAATCACTTATGGGAAAGCACAATTCAAAATATCTCCAAGAAACTAGATCAATGGAAAGGTAAATGGTTATCAAATGCGGGAAGGGCTGTTATGATCAGGTCAGTCCTCTCTGCAGTTCCTATTTATTAGATGATGAGCATGAGAATCCCGGTAGGTATTAATAAGGAGATTGCTCAAAAGTTAAGGATATTTTTCTGGCAAGGGTCAGAGGAGAAATCTAAACTAGCTTTAATTGCTTGGAATAAGATTTGTAAGCCAAAAGAAGGAGGTTTGGGAATAAAAGACCTTACGCTTCAAAACAAGGCCTTGGGGGCAAAATTAGTATGGAGAATGATTAAAAACCCAAAGGCAAAATGGGTTAAAATACTAAGATATAAATACTTACTAGGAGAAGAGGAGGAAAGTGTTTGTCATTCTGATAATTATCCGACGGGCTCACGCATATGGAACTTCATAAAAGAATGTAAAGATATAGTATTAGATTCCCTTTCTTGGGACATGAAAAGCGAGGATAAGGCTCTTTTCTGGGATGACTCATGGGGTGGAAAACCAGCCCTACGTGAAATTCTTGGGAATGATCAGCTAATTGAACTAATCAAACAAAGTAAGGGAGAGCGGGTTAAAGACTATTTTTCACAAATCAATAATAGTGAGGGTAGCAGCTAGGCATGGAAATCTCTAGAGGAACTCAGACTTCCCCTTGATTTCCAGAATAAACTTAACAAGGCTCTACAAGAATGAAACTTCTATCCACGCTCTGGGGAGGACACAATTATATGGGCTGCCTCAAAGAGTGGTGTATACAACTCGAAAGAAGGTTTCAAAGTTATTTTTGGGATAGATAATCCACCCACCAGTCTTCCCATTGATCTATGTTGGAATAGAAACTGTCTTCCTAAGGCAAGTCTATTCTCATGGGCAGCTTTACAGAAAAGGATTCTCACCACTGAATGGTTTGAAAAAATAGGGTACCATGGTCCTTCTAGGTGCCCTATGTGAGACAGAAAGTGAGACGATTAATCATATTTTGTTAAATTGTGAGTATGCCAATAAATGTTGGCTTTGGGTTCTGGAGAAATTAGATCTGAAGACTGCTCTTCAAAATGATATCACAGAAGTTTTTATTTCATGGCAAAGATCATGTAAGGAGGATTTATACAGTAAAATGAGATACATAATACCATCTCTGTTAATCTGGGAATTATGGAAGGAAAGGAACCGTAGGATTTTTCAAGATAAAAGGATGAACATTGAGAGTTTTTTGAACAAATTAGAGGCAAATATAGTAGAAATTACAAACAATAGAAATATGTTGGGACAATCAATGATGGAATTCTCACTAGAAGACAACAACCAGAGAAAGAAGTGGTATGGCTTGAAAGTTCCTCCCTGGATTGGATCTAGCATTGACAATAAATCCTTATCAAGGGCGAACTGTAAATGGAAACCACCGAAGCAAGGATGGATTAAGTTGAACTTTGATGGGGCAGCTAGGGGAAACCCAGGGGTGGCAGGTATAGGGATATGTTTACATAATGCGGAAGGAAATTTATTAGGAAGGTTAGCAAAACCTATAGGAATTAAGACAAATAACGAAGCTAAAATAGAAGCTATAAGATTAGGTCTGGCTTGGTGCAAAAAATGGAGGCTTAAAAGAATTGCGATTGAAGGAGACTCAGCTATTATTATAAATGCAATAAGACAGGGTAGAACGCCGAACTGGAAACTAAATAGTGCTATTGAACAAATATTGGAATCTCTTGAAGTTATAGGAGATTATACAGTGAATCACATTTACAGGGAGGGCAATATAGACGCAGATAAGTTAGCTAACCTAGGAGCTGATGGGCAAGAAATTGAAGAAATTCATGAGAGTTTGAAAGAACTCGGAAGGTGCAGAAAAATGATTTCAAAATAGGAAATCAAGATTAGATGTAAATAAATGTAAATGAATTTAAAGGTAAACAAGTATAGATACATTTGCGAGTATAGTATAAAAATGCAAAAATACACACACAAACACGCACAAACACACACACATATATATACTGCCCTCTTACATAGAAGACTTCAAGATAGGGAATGTAAGAAGTTAACATCTCATTTAGTCAAAACAATCATCATATATTAAGGGCATGCCAACCTACAATGAAGTCTCATCGATCACAAAAATGATAATCTTTAAAACAGAAAATGTTATGACAAATTAAAAGATTCGTAAAGTGCCCATAAATTTCTTATGTTCATAGCATGACTGTCAATAGAAATGGACTCAGATTGTAATGTTTTATTTAGTAGACTAACTCATGGATTAAGATTTGAAATTCATTAATTTCATCAATACCTAACCTGAACTAGCTTTATGAGGATTGAATCATGAAAATGATTAATTAACTGTAAATTAGGAGAATAGAGGTTGCATGGTGTCTTTCTATTTTGTAGGTATACAGGGAAAGCATAATAGACCAAAAAGGCAGAAATAAAGAAAAAGAGGCTCAAGAACTTATCAAAGCTAAGGCAAATACTCGAAGAGCGAGGATGAGAGAAAATAACATGATTTTTCAAAAGCACAGTTAAAATTAAAGGAAGGCTCATTAGTTCTAAAGATAAGAGCAAGGTATATGTAATCTCAATCTAAATAAATGTACGGCATAGGATGGGAATGCTCATCAGTTCTTCTTAAAAGACCATTGTATATAAAAGATTAATATATTTGTGTTCACTATCATGGAGGTATGCCTACATTAATCTGTACTAAAGAGGGAATGCCCTCTTTGACTCCATCAAGTGGAGCTTTGTAATCCTACGCTTGTAGGAACTCTAAACTTGATTTTTTTCTGGACAAAAGTCCCGGACCAGACTGGAGGTTTTCTTCCCCGTTCTTTCCTACCAGTGCCCGCACAAACAGAGGAAAATGTAAAAAGATAAATTTTAAATAGATAAAATCAAGGCTTCGACCGTTTATTGATAAAAAAAAAACAAAAAAAAAACATAGTCCAATATTTCATCAAACGCGGTGAAATTGAAGCAGTCAAAAACTCTGGCACCACCAACATAGATCACAAGATCTTTAAATAGCCCTTGATGGATCATGACAAAGGCAAGGCCTTGTCATTGATGATCCTAATTAATGGCTTTGTTTTTTCTGTCTTTCATATTTTTACTAGTTATTTTAGGGGTTTTTAGATACTGATATAGGATTTAAATACCTTGTTTTAATGTTTCTATGATGACGTTCCTTTGTCTTTCTAAACCTATTAAGTAGTCATGAACTTATTCTTATACTTCCTTTTTTATTAAATGGTGAAAAATAATATGTGACCTTTACTATGTGATTTATTCATATTAATCTTGCATGTAGTTAGATAAATAGTTATTCTTATGTGAAATAGATATGCCTTTGTTTTGTACACACTAATGTCATAATGTAGGAATAAATACCGGTGGTCAAAATCCTTGCAATGAGGAAGTTCATAACAGATAACCAGTAGGAGACAAAGTCCACCAAGATGAACCTTGAAATACTTAGAAACTAACTACATAAAGCTCATGAGGTGTAATAATTAGAATTTAGTGTTCATAGTTGAAGCAGATTATATCTAGGAGGGTCTTTTATGCTAGATTTCCTCTACAGCAAAAATAGTTTGATTATTTCCTATTCGAAGCATAAGTCCCTTTCTTTTTATCATGTTGTTATAAATTGTGTCCTCCTAGTGTCTTGGGAGTGGAATTTATATTAGTTAAGATTAGTTAGGAGTTTTCTTTCTTTAAATAAAGCTTAGATACCTCTTCTCAAGAGGTTATAACTTTATAGATTATAATTTCCAATTTACAGTTTATTAAAGAACAACTTTAGCTACATTAGTATGTAACAACATTTTGAAGAAACAATATGATAGTATAGTTTACAATATTAAGTTGAGTTTAAGAAGACTAGCTAAGGGGTACCCACTTAGTGAGAACCCCCATCTTTGTGTCCAATAGTTATTTTTCATGTAGTAGTTAGTTGATGTCCTGGCAGTTGGTTGTTCCTACAATCAATAAAAAATATATCCTATGACTGTTTTTGTAGCCAAAGTAGACAAAGTAGTTTCCTATTTGTTTGAAATGGATTAGATTATTGTCATTAATTTGAGTTAAAATTAGCTATTAGTTTCTATTAAGAATTTGAGTTTTTTCCTTTTCCATGAAACTTACTTTCAACACCATTTCCTTTTCAGGCATATATAGAATGGCTACAATTGGTTCTCTGGTGCATATACCTTGCTGAGGCATTTCAAGTATACACCCCCAACTTGATAGAAAATAAGCCTTCATAATGATCAAATAACTACTTAGAATGGCTATCCAATCTCTAAGTTATGGTTATAGGGCCTAGTTATTGAAACCATTAAAGGAGACAAACCTTTTTGGCATCGTTATCGAGGATGGTCTCAAACTAGGGAGTCTTTTGCAGTCATTATTAGCAATTGTTTATTTTCAGTAGTGCATTAGTTTTTTTAAAGTGTAACTTTAATTTGATAAGTAATGACCAACTATTTTTATAGACTTAAAACTGCACTCATGGAAGAAGAGATTCTCTAGGAAGATTTCTTCCTAATGATCCTTATCTTGATAACCACCTAGATGATTTTTTCAATCACCCAGAAGAAGAAGAACAAGAGATAAATTTTCTAGCTAATATATTTTCTAATTTCAATAGTCCTAAAGACCCAGCTTCCCAAAAGTCATTTGAAAATCCACTTTCTTTAATACTCTATTAAGCAAGGATAGTTGCACCAAATAGACCTAACCATGCAACTTTTAAATTCTGTATCACTAACTAGAATGATTTTAATAATCTCAAGAAAAATCCTACTTCAATCCTTCCTAAATTGTATGGTTTAGTGATAGAGGACCTAGATAGTTTCATGATTGAATTTGATATCCTCTATAGGAGCGATGACTACACCATATATGCTCATAGGATTAAGTTATTTCCTACTAATTTGAAGGAATCAACATTAAGATGGTTTATGAGTTTAGGAAGAGATGTTGTGGATAGTTGGGATGCTATGAAAGAAATGTTCCTTTAAAAGTACAAAGAATATTACAGAGGAAGTGATCTAAGAGGAGATAACATCTTTAGGATGCAATAGAAGGAAGATGAGAGTTTGCAGGACTATATTTTGACGTTTCTATTTAGTCTGTAGAAGTCCACGCATCATCAACTTAATGAAGAGTCTCAAAAGCTTCTCTTCCTCAGGAAGATCAATGAAAGTTTTATATAATCCTTGGCCTTTATGGGAGGATGTATCACTCAAGATCCCTGGGATGATATCAAGAAGATATGCCAAAATTACTCTTGAGGATTTGTCAAGAAAGGAAGAGGTTACTAATCTAGTATGGGTAAATCTTCCACTAATGGATTCTCAAGGATGGAAATTACTCATTTGTTGTTAGATTTAAAGAAAGACATCATAAATAATATGGCTACTCAAATGGTCACACTTTAGGCCAAGAAGAAGCATGAGGATGCAAAGGAAATGTTAGAATAATATTTCCCTCACTATAGATAGAAAAGAAATATTGTAGATGAAAAATCATAGAAAACATTAAGAGAAAGAATATTTCACCAAATTTCAATCCAATTAAAGGAGATGATGAAAAAAATTTATACATTACACAAAGAAGTTCATGGGCTTCAAGACAAGGTATGCCACCAGAACCATTATCTTTTAGTGGTCCTTATTCAAATTCTTATGCTCCTAATAGTCATTGGAATCCTTAATTCCCACAAACTTATAGATTATCCCTCACCACCTCAAAATAATCCTCAAAATGCATGACCCAATTACCAAAATTCTCCATCTCAATGGTAGAAACCCTAGTGGAATTGGAAGCAACCTCAAGGAGGTTGGAAACCACCTCAAGAGAAGTGCCAAAAGAAATCCCAATGGAGGAGAGGACAAAAATGGCCAAACTAAGCCATTGGATACCTGTAGCCACCTCCAAAGCCTTAGCAGAAATAACTAATGTCTCATCTTAACCCGAGTACTATCTCACCCACACCTACTCAATTTCCAGAACAAGTTATCCCTAATCCTAACAACAAACCACAATAAAAACCCATTTATCATGTTGTCCCAAAGAAATATGCTACACATGTTCTTGGTGTAAGTGATATATATCTTAGATCAGGTATAACTTTGCAAGAACCTTCTCCCCTAGTCATAACTAAAATACTTGCATAAGAAGTAGAGGAAGATAATTTACATGGTCCACCTATTCAATCAAGTCAAATAAATAAATTAGAACTTCCCCAAAAAAATTATGCATTACCTATATTTCATAAAATGTTAGAGATGGAAGTGACAAAGCAGAAATGGGAACCAACATGTGATCTTTTAGACTAGCTAAATAATGTTTGTGTTAAGATCCCTTTAGTCCAAGCCATTAAGGATGTCCCAATTTACAACAAATCCATCAAAGAGGCATGTATAAAGAAACCAAGAAGGAAGAAAAAGGATCCACAAGTAGTTCATGTAGTAGGTCAGCTACCAGATATAATGCTCAGAAATGGGATTGTCCCTAAGTACTCTAACCCTAGTAGTCCTATAGTTGGGGTTGTTAAAAATGGAATCAAAGTCCAAAATGTCTTAATAGATCTATGTGCCACCATCAATGTGATGAAAAAATATATATTGTAGCATCTCAATGTCACCAATTTAAAACCTAATCCTACTATCCTACAGCTAGCAGATAGTTCTATTGTTAGACCTAATGGCATGGTAGAGAACCTTGTAGTAACCTTGGATTATTGGGAATACCTATCTTACTTTATGATTCTTTCTCCTAAAGTAACTCTAGGAGGATATCCTCTTATTTTTGGTAGACGCTAGTTGGATATAGTAGATTCCTTTATATGTTGTAGGTCAGGAGACATGACCATTTTTAATGGCATGACTACTTAAAATATTTCTCTTTATCCTACAACATAATCTCAACCTAATTTAGGATAACTAGTGTGGCCGAATATAGGGGAGGAAGAAAATGAAGTTAACTTCATCACACAACTTATGGTGATAAATAGGGATCATTTCCTACAACTCCAAGAGAAGGATGAAACCATCTCCAATATCATTCTAAATTATTATGGAGTAGATGAGAAACCAAATAGTTGTCAATCAAGTCTTGCATATCCATTGTAGACCATACTTTCTACTTCCTATTCACCCTAATTTCCTATTATCAAAGATCTATTTCAAACAATTCTGACCAGGGATAACTTTCAGAAACCCCCCCCCCCTCCTCCTGGAAAGTATAAAATCGCGGTGAATCACATATTTTTTGGAGGGAAAATTTTTAATATTGATGGTGAATTGCGTTTCAAAAATATGGATATTTGGTGGCAAATTTTTTAATAACGTATACCATTTTTATAAAAATATAGCGACTACAAATGCTTTTTATAGGAAAATTATTAATTTAATTGGTGAATCAGACTTCCTTATACTGATAAATTATGGCAAAATTATTTTCCAAATATTATAATTAATTTATTTGTCATGGTGAATGTTTATGAAAAATGTATATAAACTTGGCAATTTAATACAATAGTTGTATAGTTGGTATGGCAATTTAATAATTGGAAATAATTATTAAATTTTCATTCTCCTGAGTTTTCATTCTTAAAGAATGACACGTGTGATGAATCCAGAAAGAGTTTTCAGTAAAGCAGTCATCTCACCACATTCCGTCTTAAATGCACCTTCCACCGTTCATCTATCTTAACCCAATGGTTCTGATTTGATGTTAAAGTTGCATCGGGTCCCATCCCTATGATGTCACAGACTCACATGTCCATTGGATTACAACATATCAATGACCAAAGGTGAATTTCAGGCCTATTGTTGGTCTTCGTAATCTTTACAGAAAACTCTCAGCAAAATCATGACACATGGTATGATTGATCATGGGCTTTGATTCCACCGAGAGTTTACCGTAAAGATTATGAAGACCAAAAATAGGCCCAAAATTCACCTTTGGTCATTGATATGTTGCAATCAAATGGACGTGTGAGTCTGTGACCTCATTTTCTGATAGCAAAAAAACAAAATTCTTTTGGCAATCTTCGGTAAATATTAGATAGAAATATTAATTAATGGCGATGAGTAGATGAATCATGACATTAATTAAAGTAATGTGAATTAATGGTTTCTTAGATGGTGCCTTTCAATTTTCACTGACAGATATGTGTGACATCATTATCTATTCATTACCTCGATAGAATAATGCCTTAAAGTTAAGGCTTTAATGAAAACATCATGTTATCTAAGGACATTCTTTTCTGACCATTCAATGATCTTACATCAATGGTAAAGCTTCATTTCCTACCACCATTTTGCAGCTAACGTACTTTTCTTATTGTTTCTACGGAGTGGGCATAGGTTTCAATTTTTTTTATAATA
Organism: Chamaecyparis obtusa; assembly: GCA_027943335.1. Lineage (NCBI taxonomy): Eukaryota > Viridiplantae > Streptophyta > Pinopsida > Cupressales > Cupressaceae > Chamaecyparis > Chamaecyparis obtusa. The sequence continues at coordinate 366,242 of BSBK01005081.1, forward strand.
AAGAATTGTTATGTCCACCTGCGTGACGCAATCCTTTCGCCCTTCATTATTCCCAAGATAGCAAATGTCTTATCATAAGTGTTGTTTCCAATTTCACCCATTGTTGCATTAAATATGAAAGATTTGGAGATTTTTGAAGGATAGTTACCATTTATCTTTTGATTTAATTAGATTTTTAGGGAAGAGAAAGAATTTCAATCAGGACTTATAAATAGATCGATCTACGCTCGTTAATTTACGATTGTGAAAGCATATTTGTGAAAATAGTATGTGAGTGCTAGGTTCTCTTTGATTTTTGTAAAAAATTAGAATACTAATATCAGTTTGATTTTCAATGGACACTCCAATTCATTTAAGATGTACTACCTTGGAGGATCAAAAGGCCTTTTTGGGCCTAGTCACAAACCCAATCCTAGCGTCTATTGCTACGGAGTTGGGAGCCTTCACCAAGGAGGCTATAAGGATGGTGCTCGGACATGAATTTCTGGAGAGTGAAAATAGGTATAGAGTTAACACTGACATTTCATCTTGGTTCTTGGCATCTCTGTTGGAACTAGGGGAAAAAGGTGGATATTATCATGCTTCTGAGGAAAGTTTTCAAAGAAGAGTACCTCAGCAATGATGTGCATGTTGTCATATTTTCAGAAATTGCATTTGGAATTCCTTGGGAAAATGATTTGCCTAAGATTCTATAACCAGGAGTAAATGTGCCCAAGCAACCATTTCTACTGAACCTTGATGTTGAGTAGCTCACGCATCATTGGAAGTGGGCACAGATTGGGAGGGATTTCCTCTAGAAGTGGCACCTACTTGAGGAAATTGAGGACTATTGGTAGCTAGAATAATTCTCCAAGATTATCCTCTCTTCAAACTTCCACATAGAAGGAAGGGAGCCTGAGCCAAATAGTCCCTGAGTCTACCTAGTCTCTAGTCCCTCTACTGTGTCTCCCTCTGGTGGTCATAGCTTACCAGGGTTTTTGCAATGATATAAATTGTAATCACGTATGTTAAAAAATAAAATATGAAAATATTTTAAGAAATTTAAAGTGCTACTACTTTTATTATTATTATTATTATAAGAATCGTTAATAGATATGGTCTATGGGAATATTTGAATTGTAATGAAATTTTTCCTTATATAATATAAAAAAATTTGTGTTGCACTTTTGTTTCATGTAATAATTAAATGTTTCCAAACTTTATCATTTAATGGCGCCTGGTTCAAATTTCATGGATAAGCTATTCTAAGTGAATATACTTAATGATTAATATTCATTAGTGTGTATTAAATTATTAATATTTTAAAATTGTGACAATCGTTGGATTATGAGAGATGAACAGTTGAAGTTGTATTTCGGAAGTACTATGGGTTTCAAAAAGCTTTTCTGAAAACTCACTCTGGAAAGTGACACATTGACATGTAATTCATCAAAAAGATTACGTTACATGTAGTATGTTTTAGAAATATTATGTTACATGTAGTATGTTTTAGAAATATTACGTTACTATTATAGTATAATTATATACCATTACATTTAACGAAAGGTTTTTAACATTTCCTTTTTAAAAACCTATCAACTCGTAGCAACAGAGCTAAAAATAATTGTTGAACCTAAGCCGAATATTTTGAGATTGTAATTTGTGAGAGCCTTAGCCGTTCTAACTTCTATCTATCTAGATTTCAAAGTTTTAATTTCAGGTAAGATATCTAGCCTGATACATCTTGATTTTGTAATGTCAAAAATTTAGTTTAACTTGATTTAGAAATTTGAATTCTTGCATGTACAATTGGGGTTTTCTTAAATTGGGGTTTTCTTAATAAGTTAGTTATTATTAGTGATTTTGTTAGTAAATATCTATGAATCTGTATTTTTTCATTCTTTCGAAGAACAATGGGGAAAGCGAAAACTTAAGGCCAAGGGCAAGCAAATGGGAAATCTTTAATAGACTGCAGAAAACTAGTAGAAATCCCTGGTTTCACTTATGAGTATCACGATGTTTATGATCCTATTATCGACGGTGAAAGGAGAGTTATAGAAATTAAACATACATTTTGCATTAAGGAAACTGGGCCAAGGAGGTTTGAATTTATAAAATTTAACCCAGCGATAGGTGCAAAAACCAACAAAGTTGCTTCGTGGGATGTTGGTTTGGGTCACATGTTGTTACCCAAAGTTTTCCCTTGTCCATAAATTGTCTTGATTTGTGCAAAAAATTATGATGAAGAAAGAAAAGCAATTGTGAATTAAAAAAATTAGGAAGAAATTTTATCAATAACCCAGGAAGAATTTCTCATTTTGCTAGACCTAGGGTTTGAGAGACAAAATTGTAATGTCCATATTGACCTGGGATTACTGGCAGAGCAATATGAGGTAGTCCCACCAAACACAAAAGATTCATTTATAAAGGGTCTAATAGTTGGAGAGGCAAAGGCTTCATTGGGTGAGAACCATAAGCCTCCTTATGATTTTAACATTTTTGTGCCATGGGTTCAGGATACTATATCCTTGCTAGCATTTTGCCTGGGACTGGAAAACATTAGAGAAGTGTGTGCTAGTATTCTTCAATTCATTTGGGATATCCATTGTGTCAACGAACTAGTAAGATATAATTTTGTTGGACACATGGTTCAATCGATCTAAGAATAATTAGCATTGATTAAAAGAGGCAATTCTAAGATATTTAGGCTCACAACCTACTTGTGCTATCTTCTGCTAGCCAAGCATGCTACAATATTAATGAGCAATGACAACAAGCTTAAAATTCAGAGGGGGACAGGTACTCCAATATATAACTAGACACCTCAGATAAGAATGTATGATAACAGAAGGAATTACAGTAATTTTGTAGACTTCTTTTTGGAACCATTGTACAAACAAGTAACAAGCACTCCAATGCCTAGATCATTTGCTTCATGTAGGGATTGCATCCAACTTGGAAATACAATTCAATTGGATGACTGGTACTTACTGGAAGAATACACTGTGCTAAGGTTTTACATATCATAACTACAACCCCACAAACTTCCAATGCATGTGACATATAGGGTGTTTGCAGTAGAATATGTAGTAAAACTAGAGAGCATAGATAGAATCTTCACTGGCCAGTCGAAGAAGAGCATATTCCCTTCCTTACCTTTCTCAATTGGAGGGTTAACATTTGAGAGAAAGGCATTCAAAGTGGAAATTTTTTTTTTAGATATTTTTCAATTTGATTTAGAGTGGTACTAGAAGTATGATCTACTCAACGTCATTCAAACAATTCTTGTTGCTAATAAGAACTTTGCAAACTTATTTCAACATGAAAGTAAACCATTGACAGAGAAGTTTAAAAACAAGGATAGCTGGGATGATGTTACAAAAGAGATGGAGAAAGTTTCTGCTGAGGAAAAAAATTTAGTTGAACAATTGTCATCATAAATTATGACAACAATAAACCAGGGCATTGTACAGCCTAGGATGTCCTACAATTTCTACGAATAAGTTTCTCATCCATCAAACATAAAAATACCAAAGAAAATAGCAAAAGCTTGTAAAGATAGAAAATAGACTAGAATGAAAATGAATGATTTTTGGAGCATGAGAAAGGATCTTGGTGAACCAAACACCAGTGAAGATCTGGATGAAATAGACGAGGATATAGAGTTTAGAAAATTGTGGAATTTGGAGCATCCTATCATAGTAGGCGACAGTAGTGATCCAGACAGTGACGATGATAATTCACCAATTGCATTTACTCCAGGGACTGGGAGTTAGAGTGAAGTCAGCAATGACTAGAAAAAATTATATAGCAAAGGGGAAATCATTGTGGAAAAAATGGGTTATAAAGGTGGTGGTTTGGGTCCCATAGGAGAAGGTGTTTGAAATAAAATTCAGATAGAAAAAATTGATAATGATCATGGTGCAGGCCTTGGGTTTGAATCTACTGCTACTAGGTCTGGTATTGGCAATGGTGCCAATGGGACTGGGCAACTTATACAACAAGTTCCCTCTCTAAAGAGGCCACTAGAATCTACACAAAATCCCATAGAAGAAGATAGTGTCAAGAAGCAAAAGGTTTCCAGAACAATGACATTTGATTCTAAAGAATTGTTTGCAATTTTAGGTTCAACAAAACCCTCTAGAAGTTTAAATCCTCAAAGAGCATTAGTTAGATACACATGCATTGCAATCTTTGCTTCTGGTTCACCTTTCAAACATTAAAATCCTTCTGCAACACCAGATTTTCGTTTCAAAGATTTCTATAATAAATTTACAGAAACAAGAACCAAGAATAAGGAAATAAAGAAGACATTGTAGATTGGTGCCCTTACTGCATCTGTAGAGGAACAACCTACATCCAACTAGTTTTTTCCAACATATGACCCAAATAGAGACATGATGGAGTTCATGGTTGTTATTCCACCAAAAAAAGATGGAAACCCACCAGAGAGTCAGATAGATCCATCAGAATTTCAAGTTAGCACTCTCCAAATGGATTTTTCCAAAGTTAAAAATGTGGACAAAATCAATGTGTCAAAGTATACAAACCAAGTGGTCTACAGTGCACTACTAAAGTTGGAAAGAGAGAAAAGCAAGCTCGAGAAAAATATAGAAAAGTTACAGGCAGACATTGCCAATGAAAAAGAAAAGAGGAAAGCTTCAGAGAATGGTTTGAAACAATTACAGAAAAAGATTAAAAAATTGACCTCTACGTCAGCAATTATAGAGCAGGAACATGCGTACAAAGTAGTGAAGGAATAGAAGCAGGCGGAGCTGAAGACACTGAGGGGAAAATTGGCAGAAATTAGTAAAAAACTAGAGGAAGTAAGAGTCAGTTCAGAAAAGTTATTTAAAACCATGGAGAGTAATGTTGCCTCCAACCAGGAATTGCAAAAGCAATTGGACTCTCAGGTGGATAAAGCCAATCATTGGGAACACAAAGCAGTGGAAGAGAAAAAGAATTGTGAAAAAATGGCAGAAGAACTAAAGAAGGCCAATAATACAATTCAAACTTTAACAAATAGTAGTAATAATTTAGTGAAGATTACAAAAGAACACATTTGGGGCCAAATATTGGTGATGTCTAATAGCTTGTATGAGTGCTTTGAAATGATTCAAAGTATGAGAGTATTTTATTTGAAGCTCCATAAGAACATTGAACAGAACATGGATGTTTTCAAGAAATAAAAGAAAGCAAAAGATATTATGCAACAACTCTACAATAAGAGTGATAGTTATCTATCAAACAAAGGAATTAGCACCCACCTTGATGCCTCAGTTAAGGTATCAAGTATCATTCAAAAATATGAGAAGCTACGAGAAGCACATGAATTGGATGACAAAGCTAAGAAGAAGATCACAAAGATGGAACAAAGGAAAGCAAATATGGAAAGTCTTGGTTTGCCTAAGGGATTTGATGAAAATAAGTTCATTGGAAGAGAAACTTACAAAATAAGGTTGCAGGACAAAATAAATACTTATTTACGCTTTCTTCCTACAAACATATCTCCTGATACATTCATGGATTTCATCAAACCAGTGAGAACTTTGAATGGAGTTTTAGAAGAAACAGTGTTGTCAAGTCACACTTCCAAATATGAATTGCTAACGAAGTTGCAAGAGTGTGACCATACTATGAACCAAATTGTTCTACCATCAGAGGATGTTTGGCCTGGCCTACAAAGATTACTCTAAATTTTGAACTACTATAAATTGTAATATATTGCAAATGAATATAAAACAAATTGTGCTCCATCTAATTTTTATGTTTTCCAATTCAATGTATCTTGAGTTACTCTATTTTATTCAGTTATTCTTAGTTTATTTACTCTATTATATGCTATTGGAATACAAAATTTCATTCAGGGATTTCAAATTCAAATATGAATGATCATTGATGATATGATACAAACTACACTCTACGTAATAATACTCTTTGTTCTCAAATTTTAATGATGAAAGATAATACATTCTTGCTTTTCTAAAATGAACATTGAATGATAGGATATAGAAGTTAATAAGTTCAAAAATACCTATTGATTGCTACTGCTAATTTAGCAGAAATTTCCTAAATTTTCCAATTCATCTTTGCATCGTCATCGTCATCCAATTCGGGTATTCTAGTTCCTTCATTGTTCTCTTCATTTTCATTTTTCTTCTTCACTCTGACCTCTGCTTCTATGACTCCCATCGCCACCTGTAGTTGTCCAACTCGGAATCGGAGATTGGTTAATGGTGTTTCCCAATCCTCTTCTTTTGCATCTTTTCTTCCAGATTTCCATTTCTTTTTTATAAGGAAAATTATTGACATCATACCTAGATGTGTAGACCCTCAAGCATGTTTCCAAATTCTTGTCTAGTTTGTTTCTTAGCTTTGATTTTAGGAAGCCCAAAGCATTGAAAACTCTCTCATCCTCCACTGAACCCAGTATCATGATTTGACATAGATCAGCAAGCTTGAAGAACTCTGAAATTTCTTCACGTAACATTGTGCTCTTTTTTAGTTATGTCCAAAGCCTTCTTGACGAACCCTCTTCATGTGGGTTATGGATTAATTGATATTGATGCTTCATAGAGTTTGCAAAAGTGCATGATTGTTGTCTAAGAAGACCCTCATCTAAAATTCCATTGATAGTCACTCCATTGAATTCTACAGATTTGCAAAATTCCTTTATCAAAGTCAACAACCTATTATGATAATCTTCCTTAGAGTTTTATAAGGACCAATATTGAGGAAACACAATTTCCATGGCCTCAAGAAGTTGTTCATATGGGAATCAGGATCTTATTTTAGAGGAAACTTTAAAGTCTATGTCCCTTGCATTAGTTGCTATAGACTTGACAATCTTGGTAAACTCTTCCCTTGTAACTCTTGTAGCTCGCTTCTTTGGGGCACTGTAGTACATTGGTATCTGAAATCCCCTTACACAAACACATAAATCTCCATTTTCAATGATCTTTAAATAATTATCAGGATTGTCCAAATCTATTAGTTTCCACCAGTGATTAAATCTTTCATCGGATAAATTTAGGTCATTTCGATAGAGACTATCGAGGGCTTGGCATGACATTTTATGCAAGTATGAATATTCTACAATATACATGGCTCTTTGCTGGGATTTTTTCATAATGAATGTCATTTCTTCTAGCATGGGAAGAAGAGATGCTAAAGTCAAAAGTGTCTCTATATTGCTTAACCTCCGAAGCAGGTCACCACATCTCTGATTTTCTGCATTGTCCCGATTTTCGTACATCAGTCCAATCAAAGATAGATATTCATAAAAAAACTCAATGCGTTGGTCCATCCAAAGAGATCCATCTGGGATCAACATCTTTAAGAAGCTTGTTTCCATTGGTAATTCTATCAGCAAAGTGCTGAAATTCCCTAAAATGTTTGGGACTTCGACAAAAATATGAGTACAACTCTCTTACTAAATCTTCAATCTTGTTTACTAAAGGAAACTTCTTCACAACTCTAAAAGAAAGATTCATCTTGTGGGCCATACAGTGAATGCCAACAACATATGGTGAACAAGAAGCCTTCATCTTTTTACAAAGACCATCCCTTTGACCTTGCATTACTAAAGCTCCACCCGCTCCAACACAGATCAACTTCTTCGCTATTGTCAATTCATCAATATTGGCTCCATATTAAATTAAATGTCTCTTTACTAATTGAAATAAAGTTTCTAATGTCGCATTGTCCCTCAATTTTGCAACAGTTAGTAGATGTGGTTGGCGGACATTATTATGTATAGTATAAACATGCATGCCTACCCACGACGTATTATCTATTGTCGTAACTTCATCTAAAGACAATGCAATAAAGGTTGACTCTTTTATTTTTCTCTGTACATCCTCTATTTCAACCTAGACAATACAACTTCCCCATTCCCATCCACTATTTATTGACCAATGAGTGACAGGATAGTTAGGAACTTTCAAAAAGTGTAACAAACCACTCATTTCTAGATAGTCTATCATTAGACACCCTCTTCTCAAAATATGGAAAACATTACTTAATTGAACAGCTTTTCCACGTTCTTCTACTTCACTTTCTTTTGCAAAAATAGCATTAATAGAACCTTGAACTTCACCAGGCTTCATCTTAAATGTATGAAACAAATAATATTCCTCAACATTCATTTTATGTTGACATTTCTCCTTTGTTTTATATCTTACCACTTTTATTTCCTTTCCATCTACAGTTGAGGTTTCGTAAACCTTACCAGCATGTTTCTCTATGGTGTCTAGTTTGAGCTGCAACCGCTTTTCATTTTTATACTTCCATCTACAAATCATACATCTACATTCTACTGGTGGCTCACCTACAATTGGATTGTCCATGGGTTCAATGAATGGATACTTTTCCACCCAATCAAATTTAAATCTCCTCGACATCTCCCATTGATGATCAATTTTTTCTTTTGATTTTCCTCTCCCTTTAGTGTTACTCTTAATTGAACCATCATCATCACCATAGTCGATCGATTCATCCTAGTACTGGTTATTTACTTGAAATTCATCTACAAGGTCATCTTCATCAGAGATATCAGGTTTTGCAACTTCGTCACTAGATTTATTAGGCTCCCCAATTTGTTGAATAGACTCCTTTGTAAGTTGAGAACCTTGAAGTTATACAGGTTCATCTGATGATGTACCTTGCTCACTTTGACCAACACTATTGTGTCTTCCCCCACCAAATTATGAAGATATATTTCTACATTTCATTGGCCTCTCTTGGACATCTCCACCTTCAATAGTCCTCTTCCTGTTTAACTTTGACTGTGACATCTCCAACAAATTAAGGCTACAATAAAATTTTACTTGAATAAGATACTACAAACTTGTAGTCATTCTGGTTCTCTACCGATCATAATTGTGAGCTCAGAAATAGAATCAACTAAATTTTTGTACTACTAAATCTCTTGAAACTATCCTTATATACAAATGCTTATTTCAAATATTGGCGAAGGGGCCAACAATTTCTTATGATAACAACTAATATTTGGCGAACCCCGCATAATTTCAAGTAATTGACTGGGCGAATAGGACGGGAATTTGGGACATGATTGTGTATGATGCATGGCAAATTGGGTCCTAGTACAAATACAAATTTTACTTGGGACAATGGGCCTTTGGAAAATGGTGATCCTCAATAAATACACCCTTCCTTAATCCATGGTGAATAAGAGTAAATATATACAATAGAAAAATGGGTGAAGAACCCGACTACCATAGTGAAATTGCGTAAAAATAGTGGTGAACGATTTGACCACTAAACATCAATGGGTATCACCTCTTGTTATGGTTCCTAAAAAGGGAGGAAAGTTGAGAGCATGTGTAGATTATAGAGAGCTTAATTATACAATAAAGAAAGATCATTTTCCACTCCCTTTCATAGACCAAGTGTTGGATTCTCTAGCAGGTAAGCAATACTTTTAATTCTTAGATGGTTTTAGTGGATACAATCAAGTAAGGATTGCACCTAAGGACCAAGAGAAGAAAAAATTTACCTATATTTTGGGAATCTATGCCTACTTTTTACTCCCATTTGGATTTTACAATTATCCATCCATATTTCAGAGAAAAATCATAAGTATATTCTCTTACATCTCACATGATTGCATGGAAATATATATGGATGACTTTATTTCTTATGGTGGCACTTTTGGGGAAGCATTGAGAAACTTGGAAAAATTATTGCAGAGGTGTGAAGATCATAATTTTTTCTTGAATAGTGAAAAAAATTTGAGGATGATGCAAGATGGAGTAGTGCTTGGTCATTACATTCCACAAGAAGCTATTCAGGTAGAACCAACTAATATTGAGGTAATTCTCAACCTTTCTACTTAGATTAAGTATAAGGATGTTAGAAGTTTCTTGGGACATACAGGCTATTGAAATTGGTTTATAAAGGATTTCGGCAATATGGTAGGCCCATTATATAATCTATTGACCAAATATGTTGACTTCCAATGGACACCACATTGTGAAATATCATTCTCTGACTTGAAGATAGCCTTGACTCAAGCACCTATTCTTAAAGGTCCCAATTGGGAAATTACCTTCCATGTCCATACTGATGCATCATATTATGCAAATGGATTTGTCTTGGGGTAGACCAAAGAAACTATGGAGATTGTACTTTACTTCATCATAAAAAACCTGCAGGGACCTAAGTTCAACTATACTGTCACAGAGAAAGAAATGTTAGCTATCATATATGCACTCAATAAATTAAGGCATTTTATATTTATCCAATATTTTTTCATCCAAATCATGCAACCATTAAATATCATATGAAAAAACCTTCAATCATAGGAATATTATCAACATGGTTATTGTTGATGCAAGAATTTGATATTACCATTATTGATAAACCAGGGAAAGAAAATTTGGATATTACCATATTCTATCTAGATTGACAACCAAGGAGGATCCAAAAGTCATTGATGACTCATTTTGAGATGATAATTTGTTCTCCATTAGAATTCATACACCTTGGTATGCTGACATATCTAATTACCTAGTTTCCAACAAGATTCCTTCTTATTTTTCACAAAAGGAGAAAAGGTTACTTGTTGAAAAGAGATTTAATTTCTCATGGATAGAAGGATGATTTTTTTATACTAGACCAAATAAATTGATGAGAAGATGTGTAAGTGAGGATGAGAGCTATGATATTCTTCATGCATGCCATGATGAGCCCTATGGAGGGCATTTTGCAACCAAAAGGACAACCATTAAAATATTGAATACAAAATACTATTGGCTTGCCCTACATAAGGATACAACCAAGTCAACAAGAAAGTGTGATAGATGTCAAAGAATGGATAGACCAACCAAATAATATGAAATTATATTTCATCCAAAAGTTTTAGTAATGCCATTTTATAAATGTGGACTTGATTTTGTAGGACTCATTGATCCTCCATCCAATGGAAAGTCTTACATCTTGGTTTGCACTGACTATGTGACTAAATGGGTAAAGTTCAAAGTCATGAAGCATGCAAGGGAAAAAAAAGTTGAAAAATTTCTCTCTGAATATATTTTCACATGCTATGGAGTTCTAAGGGAGATAGTAATAGATCAAGGGGCTCAATTTACTTCAACCCTTGTCACAACTTTGGTGAACGAATACAACATCGAGCACAGAAAATCTACACCTTACCATCATAAAGATAATGGGAAAGAAATAATCACAAATAGAGATATTGAGTCTATTCTCACAAAAATAGTGACTTTTCATAGGAATTATTGGGTAGCAAAACTTTCTAAAGTAGTATGGACATACCAAACATCATGAAAAACAACTAGTTTCACCCCTTTTAAATGTTTTGTGACAAAATAGTCATGATGCCAATTTAGTTTGAGCATAAAAATTTGAGAACAACACTTGACCTTGACATGGACATATATGTAACATAGAGAGAAATGCTCATGTAGTTGAATAATTTAGATGAATTGAGAAAATCAGCTTTGCACCAAACAGAAGTGATCCAAAATTCTAGAGGATAAAATGGCATGGCAAGCACATCAAAGAGAAAAAGTCTGAAGAAAGAGAATGGGCACTCCTCTATGACTCTAGATACAAAGATAACATGGGAAAATTATAGACCATATGGTTAGGTCCGCATGAAATTATAGGATTTTTTCCCTATGGAACTGTGTAATTAACAACAATTGATCTTGTTCATTTCAAATTATTGGTCAATGGTCATCGCCTAAATCTTTATCATAAACCAACTTCAAAATAGGAGTTCTTGTAGAAATTTAATTCCACTCACAATTCCATAACTCTTGAGCTGAGGAAGGAGGACTTGATGTCCTACCTTATACCTACTTAAATATTTACATGCAACCATAATAAATGCTTCCACTTCTCCATCAATAAATTCCCCATGTTTTCATCTCACTCCACTTGTCTTCCATATCACTTCATATTCATTTCACTTCACCTTTTCAACTGATTTAATAGTTCAACATGTGACAAATTTCCATCATGTGTGGATATTGTGCATTGATGAAACACTCAAGGTATGTACTTAGCATTTTGTGTATTCATTTATTTCATATATGTTTATTTAATTACTGCTTTATTCATATGCATAATTCACGTAGCAATTTCCTGCCAAATATCCAACAAAATTTCAAAAGACATGCATTGACACATGTCATAATTTAGGTTGGGGGGAGGGTAAACACATGTTTCATGTGATCCATGTCACTAATTTTAGAGCTAATATGCTAGCATGCCAATTTTTAACTTCAAATCTTTTGAACCCAAGATGAAGTGACAATTTATGTGCATGATGTGACCCTTCTTTAAATTTTTTCATTTTCTCATTGTACTAATATGACCATCATTCTAAGTAATGATGACTTTATTTGGTACAACTAGACTTTAATGATTTTAACTAACATAATTACATTGAAAGATAGGAAATAGAAGGGGTTTTGTCTTGGTGGTAGGGCATAATTTTTGTAAGAAGTTAAAGTGGGTTAAGAAGTTTCAAGAAGTGAGTCTATAGTGTTTCTAAAAGCTTGTTATTTTTAGAAGAAATTATTATTTTCATAACCATTTGGGATATTTTGAGATAAGTTGAGGGGTATACACCAAAGGTGAGTCCATCAGAATACCTCCTATTCAAAATGAGCCAACAATTCATATTGTGCTTCTTTAGGATCCAATTTGTGAGCTGGGGTTCAAGAAATATGGGTGGTTAGATTACTTCTTGAAGCCAAATAGGTTTAACAATGACATTTCATTAGATTTTCCTCAAACCTTCTCAAATGGAGAAGCAATCATTAAGGGGTTAAAATTAGTTTCCATAGAAGAAAGGATAGTTAAGGTCTCAAGGTTTCCCATGGATGGTGAGAATTACCATGAATCCAAGGATGCTAGGTCTGCCAGAGCTAAATCCACTAGACCTCACGACCTTCCACTAATTGCAGACAAGAAGGGGACAAAAGGCTCTCTCTTACAAATAAATAGAGGCAAATTGTAATTTATGTAATCATATATCTTACCTGTGAGGGAAAATAGACTTACCTTTATTCATTGTATTTAAAATCGTTGAGCCACATAAGACATAGTTGGTGGATGAATGTGCCAAAAATTTTATACTGCAACCTACTCTTAGTTATGGATGATGAGATTCAAAAAGGTAGGCCTAACTCTATTTCACACCATTTCTTAACTAATTTTCTCATGGAAAGATCATTACGTGATGTATCTTAGATTTCATGGGATGGATTTGTTCAAATTAGAAGGTTTAATGCACTAAATATTTGACTTAGGGGTCAATATTTGATTCAGAGGTTTAGAACTAAGAAACAAACTATAAAATTAACCCCAGGTGCCTTAACCTCTAGGGAAATCCCTACTATAGGTTCTCCTACAGTTGAAACAAGTCTATTTGAGTCTTCATCTAATGATGTTAGTAGTTCAATAGTAGGCCTTGATATTAAAGTTTCTCCTAAAACCCTAATTATAACTAGGGTTTCTTTGCAAAAAAAAAGGAAAAGAAAAGGAAGTAGAAGGTTTAGGGGGGAAAGGGAAGAAATATAAATTAGTACAGAAAACCTTTGGCCCTAGTTAAAAGGAAAGCAGAAGAAACATGATCACCTACATCCACTGCTCAAGTTTTAAAAAATTCCAAGAAACCAAAATAGACAAAAAACCCTAGAGCGTATAAGGAGACACCCCAAAGAAGAAGTCATAGGCTCCAGGGGAAGCCTAGGAAAACAACTGCACCTAAGGATCCTATGGTTAAAATTTAAATAAAATCATCAAATTTTTTGCAAAGTACCCCTAGTGAAGAAGAGAGAATAATATTCAATTTTCCTCCTAGACCACCTAGAGAGAGTCATCAATTCTCCTCCTTAGATGAGCAATAGGATAATCCATTGATGGAATTTTATGAGTTAGAAGAAGGAAGGGATGAGGAGGTATCATAGGAAGGTGGTTTGGGGGAATTTCCTTATGAGGAGTAGGATTTATTAATGGATAAGGTGTAACCTCAAAAGGATATAGGTATGGAGGGTCTTGTTGGACTTTCTATTGCAGTTGAGTAGATGATAAAGCAAGTACTAGCTAGGAGAGAAGAGGAGGAAAGGATATAGAAAAAGTTTCAAGTAGTAAGGCATAAACCCACTTATTTTTCATGGATGTCTATAGCATTGGATTTGTATAAAGACGTGATGGATAAATAAGAAGAATTGAATAAGGAGAAGCTTAAGTTGCAATAAATAATCAATAAGAAGGATGAGGAGATTGAGAAGAAAAAAGAAGAAATTGTTGCATTAAAAATTATAGTGGATAATGTGGTCACCTTGGTACCACAAATTTTAGATTGCATATCACCAACAAGAGTGTATGCAATGTACTTAAAAGAAATCAATATCTCCTTTAAATTTCCAAGAATTATTTTAGATTTAAATCCTTCTATCGAGTTTTCGCATGAATTGTATGATGTTTACCAGTCTTCTCCTACAATAACTAAGAATCTTCTTTTTGATTTTTACTTGCATAAATTTGTTGTTCTGAATGATAATGATTGGAATCCCTTGTTGTAAATTGGTGATGTTCATCTCAAAGCCCTTATGTCTTGGATAAAGAATGAAAACAATAGGAGGCAACAATTTAGAACACACAGAGATGATGACCTCTATATTCCTCTGCCCTTAAGGGCTAAAGCTAAAGATCCTAGGTGTGTTTACTTTAGTTGGAAAAAGATTTTAATCAGACTAGAGTATAAACTGTTAGAATATAAAGTTGATGCTACTATTGTTGTTTTCATTAATGGTTGTCAACATATTCGATGCATAGAAGAGGTTTAGATGTTGTTTTGACTATTTTTGGTGTATGAGTAGCAGTGTGCACCGGATGATGTACTTTAAGTATTTACTCCTATCTATGTTAGTTTTGGTTCTATTAAATGTGAAACATATTATAGAGCATTTTTTTTGGTTCAGTACTATCTTGGACGTGTTCATTGTACTTCAATCAATGCATTTGAATTGTAAGATATAGATTCTATTCATTGGTACTGAAGGTCTCGGAGATGGTATAGCATAATGTTGTGCTTGAGGCATATTGTATTGAGTGAGGCGGTCCATATTTCATTCCTTACCACTACAAGAACACTTTTTTATGACCTATTACAAATTGGTTCATGCCAACTTGGTTGTTGGTATCAAGAAGTATAAGAAGAGCAATAATATCAATTGTTGATGTGGTGCTTGTATGTGAGTAATATGTAAAGTGAATGTGAATATGACAAGGGAAGACTTATATGTTAATGTATGTGCAAGTTGATGAAATTATTATCATACTATTATATCATTTTTGTATTGCAAAGTGTCGGCGATAGTGACTTCAGTGGTGGATTCAACTTTCATTTCTTATATTCTAGCAGTGAGCCCATTTGTATTGGTAGTGATCCTATTTGTATTAGCAATTAGCCTCTCTTATTTCTAGGTAGTTATCCCAACCGGTAGTGAGATAACCTACAATGAGAAAAATGGTAGTGAACCCTTGTAAAATCACTTTAACTGGTGTTCATTTCATGAGAATTAGCTTCTCCATGGTTTTTCCCACTTTGGGTTTCCACGTAAATTCTAGTGTTCATTGTGTTGATGGTTTTGTGCTTTCATGTTTATATATTATAAGTTTTTTATTGGTTTAAGTACTTATCAATTTAGTAAAATTTTAACAAATTGTTTGTAAATAATTGATTCAAAACCCCCCCCCCCTGCTCTTATTTATTTGTCATGTTCAACATAAACAATAGATCTTAGCCTTGAGTGAAGAGGCATTCAAAGAATTTGAATAGATGGGCCCCAATGCATGACAGATAGTAATGTGTTATCTAGCACAAAGGTGGGACAATTTAATAAATGAATTGAAGCATATGGAGCCACATTCCCTATAGAAACACTATGCAACCATTAGAAGAGCCACATGGTATATGTACTTGGGTAGAGAAAAAAAAATTGGATTCCATTTGTCTTCCAACCACCTATGTTGTTATGGCCAATACCAGATTGTAGGTGGTATGGAAATGTTTTTAGTGAAGCAACGGAAAAATATAGGTGCAGGGATAGGTTGAAGAAAACTAAAGGATTTTATTGGAGCTTAACTACAAGAGTTTCAAGCTAGACTACCCCTAGTGACTACAGAATGCAAGCAAGGATGATGTATCTTTTACCTATTGGAGGACCAATATGAGATTCGGTTGGAGGGAATGATGATCATAATTAATGGCTCTATTTTTTCTATCTTTTATGTTTTTACTGGTTCTATATAGGTTTCTAGATACTGATATAGAGTTTAAAGACCTTGTTTATAATGTTTTTATGTTGACTTTTTGTTGTCTTTCTAAACCTGTTAAGTGGTCATAAACTTATCCTTATACTTCCATTTTTACTAAATGGTGAAAGATGATATGTGAGCTTTTCTATGTGATTTATTCATATTAATCTTACACGTAGTTAGATAAATGGTTATTTTGATGTGAAATAGATATGCCTTTATTTTGTACACACTAATGTCATAATGCAAGAATAAACAACAGTGGTCAAAAGCCTTGCAATGAGGAAGTTCATAACAACTAACTAGTTGGAGACAAAGTCCACCAAGATGAACCTTAAAAGAGTTAGCAAATGACTACCTACAGCTTGTGAGGTGTAATAATTAGGTGAGGCAAAGGAAGCAATGAAAAAAGCATAGAGAGGCAGTGAAATTGCAAGATAAAGACTTCTAAAAATACAGTGAAGGCCAGCATTTCCAGAAATTGGAGAATTTTGGATTTGAAGGGGCAGAATCTCAGATTGGGAGGCAAGCATTTTGGGCAATTTTCAAATTGCAAGGCTAGGGCATCCAAAGATTTGGTACAAGGAAGTGATTTTGAGTAAAAGGCAAATTTGAAATCCTCATAGAGGCCACCGAAAATATAACAGTGCAGTTCAAAAATAGCAGAGAGAAAGGTGTAGATCCAAAAAGCAGTCTAGGATTTGCGATTTTGTCTAGGCATCCAAATCCAAGGTTGGGCAGATCTTGTTTGTCTGCTAGGGCATCCGAAATTGAGCATTAGGAGGCTATCGAATTCAAGGAGGGCAGATTGAAAAAATGCAAGTTGGAAATAATGAAATGAAAATTTGCAAGAGATATTATGTAACTAGCGAAAATGCAAAAATTACGAATTCAAAGGAAATTAGCAATGCAACAAAGGCAAATCAAACTAGGGCTCCTGCATCACGGTCATCTGAAGGGTAGGAGCCTTGGTGCAATCTTGAATAAAACTCCTTCCAGTACATCTAACCCCTCAAATTCTGGTCCTGCAATGGTTTTCTCAAGTTATTGCTTTAATTGTTGGCTCTATGGCCACAAGAAGAAGGAATGCAGAAGGAAAAATGAGAGAGTGTAGCCAAACTATGACCATTTGAAGGAATTAATCGCTAATCAGAAGGAAAAAAAGCATTCAGGAGGCTAAACTAAGCATTTCTAATAACGCTAGGGTCTCAAATTACAAATCTGAAATCCCTTGTGACAATGGGTCTCAGATCCAGATCAAGAAGCTGAATCATAAGGTATTTTCTATTCGGTCATTAGATGATCAATTGGCTTTCTTTGCAATGACCAAATATGCAGTACAGGATAGATATAGAATCGGACCTACTAGGGTAAATTTACTTGAGGAGCTTCAAGGTCAATCTTATCCCAATTTTGGAAAAGAGAGAGTGGTATCCAATCTGGAACCAGCACTCTACATTATGAATCAATCTACCATTGGGCAAGCTAGGAAAAATAAAAATGGCAGCCCTAGGACCGCAAAGGCACTGTATTCCAGGCATGATCCGGCCAAGTGCTCCTATGAACCCCTATCTGCTACGGGGGAAGGGGGAATGTCAGTGGCTAAGGTGACTTTTGGGGTTGGAAAAGCTTGCAATGATGAATGACATGATGTAAAAGGTAAAAATCTGGTAAGATCTGCCCCTAAAAAGCTTAGCAGTAATGATGTAATTTTGAAAAACTCTTTTGAAGTGTTTAATCAAATGCATAACTCTTGTGGAAAGAAGCCACATTAATTTCTCCAGTAGAAAGGTAGGGTTTTGGAAGGGAAAGAAGGTCTCTGGGAGAAACCACATTTGGATTGTGGAAATACACAAACAAATGTGGAAAATTCTCCCCTTTCCCCTCACAAAAATCTAAAGCAGCAGCAATGTATATCTAAAGGTAGTAAGAATATTTATGTAATGCATAGAGCTTCTAATGCTTATAGCCCTCCGCATCGGAGGGGGAAAGATGAGATCTTTGGGAATAGGAAAAACCCTATTCTGGCTAAACCTAGCAGTAAGATCTATCCTTCTATAGCTAGGCATAATGATAATGTTTACTCCTCGCCTCATAGATGGTATGGTAACAATAATAATGAGTCATCATTTGCAGGTAGTATTTCTAATCATAATCAACTAAGGTTATCATTAGATGACAAATGTATTGCGCAGAACCAAAATGTTTTTGCAGAGATAGGTATTTTATGCAAATGGATGGGGACAGGAGCACACATTGATGATATATTAAAAGGTCTGGTATCTATGCTCCCATCTGAGGTAAGTGTTACTATCACAGTAATAACTTCTTTCTTTTAGATTGCAAATGTGGTGATCTAAAGAAGAAAATCTTAGAAGAAGGATATTTGAAATTCAGAGATATGCTCTTTTTTGTATGTAACTGGTTTCCTTTATTCAACCCCATTTGTGTTAAGGATTTTATGATAGAAAGAGCAGTAATTTTAAGGAATTTGCCTTTAGAATTTAATCATTTTGAGATTATTAAAAGCATAGGAAATAGGATTGGTGAATTCAAAAGGATCGTTAAAACTAAGCATAAACATTCAGATAGTATCATTATAGTCAACCTTAACTATCACAAGAAATTCATCCCTCCTTTACAACTTTGTTTTAACTCTAATTCCATAATTATTAACCCTAAGATATTGGATGACTTCGTAGAATATTCTGAGATTGAAAAAAGGAAGTCCCTGTGTACTCAAAAGTTTTGTATAGAAACACATCAAAGCCTAGATAAGAATATAAAGGTAGATTTTTTAAATGATAGAGGAGGTTTTAAGTTATTGAACACTGAGATAGAGAATCCTGAGGCTCCCTATTCTCAAATTGAAAATACCAACCCGGTGGTGACTTGCAATAATCTTGATAACTTAAGCAGTAAGGCAGAAACCCCTCTTATAAATATCTATGGCAATGCTAATTTGGAAATTAAAGATATATCAGTGAATAATCACCATATTTCTGCAAAGGATGGCTGTATGGAAGACATTCTAGATCAGTTAACTCTAAATCAAAGTGAACAGATTAACATACAAACTAAAGACAAGCTAGTAATGACTGAATGGGAGGTTGATCCCCAAATAAATCAGCCTTCGAATCCTGAATGTATAGACTCAATTGCATCAAAAGATAATGAAGAGAAAGGTAAAGGAGAATCCCTTACGGATGAACTCCTAGATATGTTCATGGATGAGATTTGCGACTTTGATGAATTGAAATATCAAAAAGAAACTCTAATTAAACTGATCCAGAACTGTATCCTAGAAGAAAAAGAGGAAGAGAACATTTTGACAATGGAGCCTGTACAACCCATTACTCAGGGAAAAGAAATTTCAGTAAATGATCTCCCTAGTTCTTCTGACAGAATACCAAATAAACTAGATTCAAATTATTCAGAAGAAAGAAACAAAAAATCTCTTCTAGATAATATAATCTCAAGACAAAATAAGAAAACAGATAATGAGATCTCTTGTATGGAAATTAAAAATATACTTAATATAGGGGAGGAACAGGCAATCTCAATACCTTTAGAGCTGGAAACGTTAAATCTAGACTTATCTGGCAAATCAAAAGATATAATTGAAATGTATGGTAAAGAAATCTTAGAAGAGGAATCTCCTCAAGTACAAACAAAACTGGATCATAATAGCTTAAATCAGCAGGAAGAAACCATCTTTAACTTAAATAAAAGTTTAACATTAGTCAAAGATTCTATAGAAGGTCTCTTCAGTATTACTAATACAGAATGACAACTGGGCATAGCAATGAACATAGGGAGTCTTAATACCCCCAATATTAAAAGAATTAAAAAGAAAAGAGGTAGGAAATCAGTAGTAGAATTGAGAACATTAGACGGTAATGCGGGTAACCAAAAAAAGATTGTTGACATCCTGCACACAGGGAAGGGGAAGTGCCTTCCCACAGAGAAATGAAATTCACTACTTGGAATGTTAGGGGATTAAATGCCCCTAACAAACAGAGAATTATTAAGAGATATCTTAAAAACTTTGAATCCGAAATTATATTATTGCAGGAAATGAAACTTAATAAAGAGGAAGGCAATAAGTTCAACAAATGATTAGGCATTTGGAAAGTAGAGTATGTGTCGTCAATAGGCCAATCTGGAAGATTAGCAGTTCTTTGGGATCCTCAAAAAGTTTCAGCACTACCGATAGCTAATAATAATAATTGGATGGTGGTAGATGTTAAAAGCTTAAAATCTAATCTGAGATTCATGTTAATTAACGTATACGGACCCATTCCTAATGAAGACAAAAGGAGGGTGTGGCATGAGATTCACCTTTTTTTAAATGATAAGTTAGATTATCAGTTTATTATAGGAGGATACTTTAATGCTATTCTAGATCCAAAAGAAAAATTTGAAGGATCTCAACACATATCATTAGCACATAAAGATTTCAGTAAATGGGTAATGGACAATCATCTAATAAGTATTAATACTAACAATGGCATTTATACTTGGAATAACAAAAGAGCTGGTTTTAGTCAAATAGCTGAAAAGTTGGATAGGTTTTTTATCAAAGTCAACCTAGATAACTCAAACCAGCTGTATTCTGCGGAAATTCTTCCAAAGGCAAGTTCTGATCACTTCCCAGTTAGGCTGTCAATTACCAAGGATTCTAAACCAACAAGAAATCCATTCAAATTCGAGTTCATGTGGTTTCAGAACCCAGAATTCATTAGTCTCTTAGAAGATTGGTGGAAAGAAATATCAATTAAAGGATCTAAAATGTTCTGTCTAACAGCCAAACTAAAAATTATCAAAAATAAAGCTTTAGAATGGAATAAGAATAACTTTAACAACATTTTTGATGAAAAATTATAGCTAGAAAAAGAGATAACGGATCTTAATAATATAGTAATAGAACAAGGTATGAACTTACAAAGCTACCACAAAGAAAATGAATTAATGACTAGATATAACGTTGTCCTCCTTAAAGAAGAAATCTTCTGGAAACAGAAATCTAGGGAATCCTGGCTTAAAGAAGGAGACAGTAACACCAAATTCTTCCATAACACTACTAATTTCAAAAGAAGTATCAACAGAATATCTAAAATTAGGACAAAGGAAGGTAATCTCACTGAAGACCCAAAATAGATATCAGACGCTCTTACATAATTCTTTCAATCCCTTCTTAACAAAACTGAAGCTACCGACCTCAAAGCACAGACTGAAATGCTTAAAGCAATTCCTAAATTAATCTCGGATGCAGATAATAAGATGATGAATAATAAATTATCCATAGAAGAAGTTAGAATAGTTGTGTTCCAGCTTCATCCAGACAAAGCTCCGGGCCCAGATGGTTTCGAGGCTAGCTTCTTCCAAAAATGCTGGCACTTTGTTGGGGAGGAGGTTTGGCAAGTAGTAGAAGCTACCAGAAACTCAAGCTCCTTGTTAAATGAAATAAACAACACCTTTTTCACATTAATTCCTCTGAAAAATGAGAGTACTAAACCAGGTGACTTTAGACCTATATCCCTTTGTAATACTATCTACAAGATTCTCTTGAAATGTTTAGCTAATAGACTTAAAATTCTTCTTCCTAATATTATCTCAGAAGAACAGACTGGGTTTGTGGCTAATAGATCAATCTTGGATGGGATAATCATAGCCCAAGAAGTGGTTCATACAGCCCAAATAGTTAAGGAACCTAGTATGTTAATCAAGATAGACATCCAAAAGGCATACGATAAAGTTGACTGGAGATTTCTTTGCAAATGTTTAGAGGCCTTTGGTTTTTCCAAACAATGGATTAACCTTATTTTCAATTGTATCTCCACTCCTAAAATCTTGATTCTTGTTAACGGCACTCCAGAGGGTTTTTTCAATATCTCTAGAGGCATTAGGCAAGGAGATCCACTCTCTCCCTTCCTCTATGTCATCATGGCCGAAGTGCTAGGAAGATCGATATCAAAACAACAACGAGAAGGTAATATCACAGGCTTAAAGGCATCGAAAAACATCCCTAATATTACGCATCAACAGTTTGCGGATGATACACTCCTGCCTGGTTCTGTGAATGTTAAAGAAGCTAAAGCCTTTAAAAACATCCTTAACCTTTACATGAGAGCTTCTGGCCAACAAGTTAATCCATCTAAATCAGAAATTTTCTTTATAAATACTTCCTCAAAAGTAGAAAAGGAGATTTGCAACTTATTGGGCTACAAAGTAGGTAATTTTCCATGCAAGTATCTAGGTATAGATTTGGACAAAGGGCTTTTATCCACCAAACTATGGCAACAAGTACTTACTAAAGTAGAAAACAAGAAAATTTCATGGAGAGGTAGATGGCTCACCAAAGCTGGAAGAATGACTATGATAAAATCTGTTCTTTCAGCCATTCCTACATATCACCTATCAATCCTCCCTCTCCTATCCAATATTAAGAAGAGCTTAGACAAAATATTCAGAGATTTTTACTGGCAAGGTCTAGCAGAGGAAAAAAAGCTTGCTCTTATAAAATGGGATACCTTATGTAAACCAATTTCTAAAGGAGGCTTGGGTATTAAAAATCTTTTATGGCAAAACCAAGCCCTTGGAGCCAAACTGATTTGGAGAATTTACAAAGAGTCCAGTAGCAAATGGGCTTCTATTCTTTTACACAAATATATACCTGATGCGGACCCCATTAATCTTTTTAGGGTCCAATCTCACATGAAAGGATCTCGAATATGGAACTTTATTAAGGAATGCAAAGATATCATTAGTAAGTATCTTTCATGGGATGAGGGGGCTAGAGACCAAGCTTTGTTTTGGGATGACTCGTGGGCAGGTCTCCCACCTTTATGTAAATTGGGGTTTTCAAAGGAGTTCATATCAGGATGCAAAGAAGTTAAAGGCATTTATTTGAAGGATTACTTATGTATGGCAGAAGGTAATTATTGGAGTGAGATGGAGGAAATTGAACCTGCAAATCCAGAGAAACAAAAGCTTCTCGACATTCTTAAGGTTAGGGATATAACCCCTAAAATGAGAGATGATAGATTAATATGGACTGGATCTAGTAATGGTAATTACTCCGTAAAGGAGGGATATAATTCCATAATCAGAGAACAGAACATGGATAATATTGATATTCCCTTAAACCTATGTTGGAATAAATCTTGTCTTCCTAAGGCTGGTATGTTTTTATGGGTAGCTTTGTAGAATAAGATCCTAACAGCTGATAGAATCAACAAGGTGGGTTTCGAAGGACCATCTCGGTGCCCCCTCTATGAGAAACAATCTGAGGATGTTAATCACATTCTCCTAAACTGCACTTATACTCAAGAATGCTGGAATTGGTTACACCGATGTCTAGGATGCAAATCAGCTATCCAACCTGATCTACTGAGCACACTTAAAGCTTGGCCTTCCCTCTATAAAGATAATCTGTATAAAGACATATGGATGATATCTCCATCAATTTTAGTATGGGAAATATGGAAAGAAAGAAATAGGAGAATATTTATTGATCAAAAATTACTGTGGCATTCAATAACAAATAAAATTGAGTCGTCAATTGTGGAAATCATCAATAGTAAACTCAAAGATCAATTAAGTTATGAAGACTCCTTCAAGAGCTGGGACAACAAAATCAGGAATAAATGGTCTAAATTAGACATCCCACCCTTGTATGGAAAAGGAGGAACAAAAATGAAAGCTGAGAGAACCTCATGTAAATGGATCCCTCCCAAGGAAGGATGGTTCAAACTCAACTTTGATGGAGCTTCTAGAGGTAATCCCAGGGAAGCAGGTATTGGAGGTTTGATCCGAAATTGGAAGTCTGAGGTGGTGGCGAGATATGCTAAACCCATAAACCCAACCACTAACAATATGGTAGAGTGTAAAGCTGTTTTAGAAGGCCTAAGAATTTGTAGAGCATTAGACCTCCCCAAAGTTATTATAGAAGGTGATTCACAAATTATTATTAATGCAATCAGAGCGAAAAAGACTCCGAATTGGACCCTTAATTCAAAAATAGAAGAGATCAACCAAATATTGGAAAATATACATAAATTTGAAATCCGGCATACGTACAAGGAGGGTAATAAAGAGGTAGATCTACTAGAAAACCTAGGGGCTAATGGGATAACACTTATGGAATAGGCAAATCCTGAAGTATAAATGTTCATTAAGTATCAACCCTATAGAATTTTGAATATTTAACTTGAAATGACCAAATTAGATATCGCAGCCCTTACAATATAGGAACTCCTTGGGTTGTTAAGAAGGTTTTTATAATACAGAATTAATTTCTATTAGGATTTATCATTGGAATATTTAGAACACTTTTCGGACAACTGAATATTTACAAAAGCAAATTAAAAAATGTATTATTAATGTGTAAGCTAGGTCTCAAAAAGAACAGCAGTAAAAAAATAGTAAGCTTATGTATTTAGATTATGTAAGTCTATTTCTAAGTTTGTTAATTAACAGTACATGATGAAGCAAAAGTACCTTTAAATTTCTTTGCCTTGGTTACAAATCTCATACTATTGGATCCTAGAATTATAAATAAAATGTTAAGATACTAACTATTAACCAATATAGTAATTACTTTGCAAAATAGGCATCTGTGAAGTCTATGGATTAAAGTAAAGAAGGAGTAATCTACATTTGTATTCAAGGCTGCGTGATGTTCTTATATTCCAGCAACTATTATAAGCAGCCCTATCATGATAGTTTGTAATTATTACAATGCTGAGGTTAAGATAAGCATATATGTAATGAGTGCAATTTGAGACACTGCACATGGCTTAACTCCCAACACTGTAATGATTATTGTTTAAATTATTATTATAGTGATTGGTTTTAATCATTTTAAAAGAAGGGAGTTTACATTCAGTCCTCCCTTTAGGGGTTCCCGTGCTTCACTCTTAGTTTATAATCATTATTCAGCTCCTTATCCTGAGTTTCTTTTCCCCTCATCCTCCCTTTATATTTCTCAGCTCTTTGGCTCTATATATATCAGCCCGAGCATTGTAGTAGTTAATCTTGACTGATATTTAGAATTACCGAGCGTAGTCTATACTATGTGGATCATGTCACTTCATCCTATAATGCCTATTCATAGCTATTGAATATGTAGTCTTCATATATGCAATATTTGGTAAGGAACAGATTAGGTACTGAATTTGGATATGATGTATAAGTAAATATATGGAGAATAGTTATAGCAAGAAATGTACATAATATGTTTAAAGTAATACAATCATTCTTTATGTATACTGATCTCCATTTCTGTATTGATTGGTTAATTATGTTTTAGGAAGAATTGTACAATTAAAGATAATGCATGACTGAAAGTAGGAACAACTCTCCCTATGGTTAATCAAAAACATCAATATACTGATACAGAGAGCTAAGTTATACATAACTTATGGCATTTTTACCTTTATACAGCTTCATCTTTGTATTCAGACATGTATTGAGATACAAATCTTTTACTCATTAAGCTTTTCTTATCATAATGTACCCACTGCTTTTCATATCGGAGTATAAGTCTGTAAGAAATGTTGATCACTGTATATATATATATATATATATATATATATATATATATATATATATATATATATATATATATATATATATATATATATATATATATATATATATATATATATATATATATATATATATATATATATATATATATATATATATATATATATATATATATATATATATATATATATATATATATATATATATATATATATATAGTGAGAGAGAGAGAGAGAGGTGAATATGCTCAAGCAGTATCCAGCTTAAGTCATCCTACAAATATGCTGAATTATGCTTGATAACATATCATGTATCGGGTTTCCAATTGTTGCTTTCCTTTAATTGAAGATACATAATTATCAGAGGGATGACCCCGAACATTAATCTAAATGTAAGCAGCATTGTAAATTGTTAAGATGATACTTATATTTCTAAAGATAATGCTAAACAATATAAGAAGAATCCTTTATACTTCTTTTGGATAGAATCAATGTTATCTTGGCAGGTTAGGTTACAGAGCTCTTCAGGGTCGAAGGTAAACTGTATATGTTTACTCAGTATTAGCTCTTAAACATATCTTTGTCTTATTAGTAGGCTCTTTGGTGGATAGCTAGATAAGTATACTAGTACATTCTTACCCTAATGTATCTTCTTTTACTAATGTTTTTGCTCTCTTTATCCCGAGACTCTTTTTTTTTTTTTAATATATTTATTTATATATACTTTTGTATATAGATGTGAATATTGGTTTTAAGGTTTCTATCTTATCTTTTTATAAGCAGAGATCTATATACTAAACATAGCCTGTACATATACTTTTTAGTTCTGTGCTGTAGGCTCCCCTCCTTTTTAGGTTCTCTCCCCTACCTTTAGGTTCTTCCCTCTCGGTTAGGTTGGCTTAGTATCGCTTTTTTAGGCTTAGAGGTTCTTTCCCTGACCTATTCTTCTTTTCATTCTGGATTGGTCATTGTGGGCTATGTTTTGTAGGGAGAGTTTTTGAGGTTCTTGTGTGCTTCTTGTATGAGCCTTTCTTTTCTAACCAACCTTGGTAGTGTTTATCTTCTCCTTTGTAGCAGATTTCTGGCATTCATTCCTTCAGGGAGACAGGTATTTTTTAGATATATCGATGGATGGAGGTAATATTTTCCTTTTTTTACATATTCTTGTTTTTTATAGCCCTTAACCTCTCGATATGGAAGATTTCATTGTGGCTTTCAAGAAGACACGATCAAGAAGGCACCTATATCAAATGAGCTCCAAAGGCTCTAGTATGGATATCTACAAATAACAACACAATTGTCTATAATGAAAAATTGTAACACTGAAATTAGCAATGTAATTGATGAATCATTAAAATTTCAATCTTATCGAGCGGTGGGTATGCCCATTGAAAGGGTGTATTATGGTTAGTTATAGCTACACATTATCGTGGGAATACCCACGCTATCTATGTATGAAATAAATCTCGACATTTGTTGAGTCGTGGGTATGCCCACGTAATTATGTATATGTATAGGACCTCGGGTCCTGGGCTAGGCTAGAGGTTTTCTCCACCCCGCTCTTTCCTACCAGCGCCCGCAGCAAGTGGGGTCACATGTAATCACATATTTTATATATTAATAAAAAAAACTTTATAGGGCTTCGGCCTTTTACCGATCAAAAAAAAAAAAAAGTAGAGTAGATCTAGGGGGATTAGTTATGCTTGATTTTATTTGCAACGAAAATAGTTTGACTGTTTCCTATTTGGAGCATAACTCCCTTTCCTTTTATCATGTTGTAATAAATTGTTTCCTCATGTTGTCTTGGGAGTGGACTTTCTGTTATTTAAGGTTAGTTAGGATTTTTTTGCTTTAAATAAAGCTCATATACATGTTCTCAAGAGGTTAATACTTTAGAGGTTGTAATTTCCAATTCTTAGTTTATTAAAGAGTTTTAGCTACATTAGTTTGTAATTTTTTTTTTGAATAAATAAGATAGTACTCTAGTTTGTAGTATTTAGTTGAGTTTTAGGAGACTTGCTAAGGAGGCCCACTTAGTCAAAATTCCCATCCTTTTTTTAGTAGTTATTTTTCATGCAGTAGTTAGTTGTTGTCCTGATGGTTGACTATTCCTATAGCCACAAGAAATTCCATCCTATGACTGTTCCTAGAGATAGATAAGTTTCATGTTTGTTTTCCATGGATTAGATTTTGTAATTCATTTGAGTTCAGGTTAACTATTAGTTTTTGTTAAGCATTTGAGTTGTTTCCTTTTCCATGCACTTTACTTTCAGCACCATTTCCTATTTATTCATTGATATCATGGCTACAATTGGGTGTCTAGTGTATATACCGTGTTGACTCATGTCAATTATACACCCCTAAGTTGACATAAAATGAGCCTTCATTATGATCAAATAACTACTTAGCATGGATATCTAATTTCTAAGTTATGGTTCTAGGGCCTAGTTATTGAAACCAATAAAGGAGATCAATAGTCATCATGATAGAATAAAAAGGAAAACCTCACCATCACTATTCAAGGCCTAGACATGGATTGTGTTGTCAACACTTGTCATTCCAAAATCACAGTACAAGGTGCCTCATCAAAACCTACCATATCCTCCAAGTCATTTACTCCACAATCAAGTTAGTATAACTTATTAGATCATCTAAAAAATACTCCAACCCAAATCTAAATCTTTGAATAGCTTTGCATTTCACCAAACCATAAAGTGGTCCTAGATAAAGCCCTACAATATTTATTTGTCCCAAAATACATGGTTTTTAACTAATTCAAAGCCATGGTTGGATACTTATCCATCCCACACCATGTCACTTTTGCCAAAAGGGATTTACCTATACATAAGTCATCCCATAATGATTCCTTACATTTTGAAGTCTTCATCCATCTCCACAAAATCAGACAAGTTTTGATAGATGGAGGAACTGGTCTAAATATATGTACATTAAAGTTGGTTTAAGCACTAGGATACTCTGAGAGTTATGTGGATGTAACCAAAAATATCATAATCAGAGCTTATGATGATAAAGACCATCCTTAAAAGGTCATGATAACCCTCCCAATAAGACTAGGTGCATCAACACAATAAATTGCATTCCAAGTGTTTGATAAAGAGCTAGACTACAACATGCTCCTAGGGAGACCATGGATTCATTCCATGCAGGTAGTACCATCCACTTATCATCAATGCCTTAATATTTCTCATGATAGAGTATAAATCACCATGCTAGGTGATTGAGGTCCTTTCCCATACTTCATAAATCTTAAAGGAGCCATTTCCAACCAGGTGCCCAATAATCAGGAAGCATCAATTATTTCCTCATCTCAAAACATAGATTCTACTAATATTTCAAAGTCAATAGTTGAACCCACATTAGAAATCAAGATCAAGATTCAGGAAAAAGGATGTGGAGAGTACACCTATATTGAATCATTCTATGTAGGAAAGCTACCTATATCACCTCATACATATGGAAAACCAAGACAACCTCTTGAGAGGAAACAAAAACTCACTGTTGACTATCACCCAACGGTTTCATAGGATGGGGTGAACTACATGAAGAATCTATTTAAGATAATTTATCTTCCTAGCTATATACAAATGAAGAACCCCCTAAGGTCACAATTCCAGTTCATGCATATGGACGGGGGTATACTATTGTCCAGAAGAAAGGATATAGTGGATGTACTCTCCTTGGAAAGAAAGGACAAGGAATTGTAGAACCAATAGCATCTGCTTAAAATCCAAGGTTTTGTGGCTTGGGGTACCCAACCACTAGAAGAAATTACTTTGAGTATCTCATTACTTCCTGATAATGATGCATGTACTTACAA
Source organism: Chamaecyparis obtusa (assembly GCA_027943335.1). NCBI lineage: Eukaryota > Viridiplantae > Streptophyta > Pinopsida > Cupressales > Cupressaceae > Chamaecyparis > Chamaecyparis obtusa. The sequence goes on from BSBK01005081.1 coordinate 395,930, forward strand.
TGAGGTTGAGGCATTCTAAGAGTACTATTCTAATACAAAATCCAATGACTTTGAGTGAGATACCTCATGAACTACCAATACTATCCACCTTAACACTTCCATTGCCCAATTATCCCTACAAGATATACCAAAATATCACCATGCTTGGATTGAAGAATTCATGAATTGATCTAAACCCTTGTCAAAAACCCATGAATCATTATATGATGCATTTATCAACACCTTGACACACCTCCCTATTTTCTCTTTTCAAACCAAAGATATCATTTCTTTGGTCTACCTTGAACTCATTGATTGGGAATTAATAAAATCCACCAACTATAGACATATTCGAGAATGACAAAGCTATAGATGAGTTCTTGGGAATTCAACAAGGCATACCAATGGGAGACCATAAGGATAGATTTAATATCTAATTGGATAGAGAAATGTATTTTAGGGAGTTATGTCAATCCTCTATTTGCAAAAATGATTGTAAAAAAATGTAAGGTTCTTAAGTGAAAACTGAAAGGCACCTTCCAACCATAAAATAGTAAAAATAAAGGATGTATCTGAGGGTGAAAACCTCCTTTAGGTACTTGAGGATGGATAGATTTTCATAATCCCTGTCAGTGAAGAAAACTCATCACTTCTAGCAGAGAAGAGACCAACCATAAACATAGGCACATAAGAGACAAAAAGACCAATCCACTTGGTAAAGTTGTTAACAATAGAGGAAATAGAACAATTCTTACAATTATTAAAAGACATGAAAATCATCTTTTCTTGGTCATACTCTGACATGCATGGATTAGAGAAAGAACTACTGCTTCATCATCTACCATTGAAAATGGGGGAAAATCCCTACAAACATAAAATCTAAAAAATGCACACTAAAATAGCTCTACTATTCAAAGAAGATCTCAAGAAACTATTAGCGCGGGCTTCATAATACCCATCAATTATGCTAATTGGATATCCAATCTAGTACCTCTATCAAAATCCAATGGAGATATCAGAAGCTACACAGACTTAAGGGACCTAAATCTGGCATGTCCTAAGGATGATTTCCCTCTACCTAACATTCAAGTCATTATAAATTTGACTTCTAGGTACAAAATTACATCACTCATGGATGGAATCTCTAAGTATAATTAAATAAAAATATCATCAAAGGACAAGCATAAAATAAATTTTACTTGTACATGGGGCATGTCGTGCTAGTGTGTCATGCCCTTTAGTTTTAAAAAAATGTCAATGCCACATATCAAGGGGCTATGGCTACTATTTTCCATGATATGATGCACATAAAAATGGAGGATTACATGGATGACATATTGGAAAAATCATTAAAAAGGAATCTACACCTAACTTTATTGGAACCCATCTTTGACAAACTTCAAGAATACAAGGTCATATTAAACCGAAAGAAATGTTTCTTTGGGGTCACTTCAATTAAACTATTGGGATTCATTATCTCCCATCGAGGAATTGAGATAGATCCAAAAAAGGTCCAAGAAATCATCAAGATGCCTCCACCAATAACACTTTGAAACCTAAGGATTCTACAGGGAAGATTACAGTATGTTTAATGATTCATTTCACAAATAGAGGAAAAGTGCCATCTAGTTCATAATCCACTTCACAAATGTGTTAAATTTGAATGGACACAAGAGTGTCAGAATGTATTGCAAATATTAAAATAATATTTTCTCTCAGCACTGGAGTCTTAGTTTCCCCTATTCTAGGTCAACCTCTATTATTGTACATTTTAGCTACAGAGCACTAACTGGGTGAACTACTAGCACAAAATGATTCAAAGGGAAATGATGGGCCATATATTATATTAGTCAAATAGTTGTGAATTATGAGCTCAATTATTCTTCCATTGAGAGGGCATGCTTGGATATAATTTTTGCATCACATAAACTTAGACACTACATGCTAAGTCACAAGATGCTCCTAATCGCCAATATTGATACATTAAAATATTTTTTGAGAAAAGAAATAATAATAGGGTGATTAGCCAATTGGTCCATGATCCTCAACAAGTTTGATATTGACTATATAGATAGGAAAGCCATTAAAGGTCAAGCTATTTTCGATTAGTTGGCAGATGCACCATTGCCTTCAAGTCATCCAATGTTGATAGAATTCATAGATGAAGTCATATTTACGTTAGAGGAATAGAAAAAATGGAAGTTACACTTTAATGGTTCTCACACCCAAAAGGTACCAACTGTTGATATTGTCTTCATTGCACCTCAAGGGGACACCATCCCTAGGTCTTACAAGCTGATTTTTGACTACGTGAACAACATTATTGACTATGAGGGACTCATATTAGGTTGTAACACCATATTCTAGTGAAAGATCTAGCATTTATAGGTATATGGTGATTCCCATTTGATAATCAATCAAGTCACTGGAAGTTATGATACCAAGGACAAGAAGTTGATTTTGTACAAGACCATGATAAAAGACTCTAAACAATACTTTGATTAAATATAGTTTGAAAAATTCCCTCGAGCCAGTAACAAAGAAACCAATGTTATATCCACTATGGGGTCTCTGCTAGACATGCCACCTAAAGTTACATAATATGGGTTCTTGGTCAAATAGCTTTTTGACTCTTCCTCTGAAGTCGTCACATCTGATTTTGTGTGTGATATTGTTAGTCCCAATTCTCCATGGTACCAGGATATATATTCTTATCTAATGAACCAAACCATTTTCCTTGACCTTTCTTATACAACCAAAATAATTTCTTAATAAGGAAAGCCTCTTGTTATGCTATCATTGTCAATACACTCTATAGACAAAGTCTAGATGGAATACTCTTATGATGTCTCAACTCAGAAGAAGCACAAACAATGTTACTAGAAGTACACGAGGGTATTTTTGGTTCCCATTCTAGTGGTTTAACCTTAGCTAAAAAGATTTTGAAAATTGGTTACTATTGGCCCACTATGGAGATAGATACCTTCATATTTGTTCAAAAGTGTTAAAAGTCTTATATTTATTGTAACCTCATCCATGAACTAGCTTAGGAGTTGTAGCCACTTACTTCACCATGACCATTCTCACAATAGAGGCTTGATCTTATTGGAAAGATTCACCCACTATCCTCTAATGGTAATAAATATATCATTACAACCACTGAGTATTTCAATAAGTGGATTGAATCAATTCTAATGAATTATATACAACTAAAAAAATATATCAAATTTTATCTAAAACTATATCATTAGTCAATATGGAGTACCATAGGTCATTATCATATATAATGACATTCCACTCAAAACTAAACAAGTTGATGAACTTTGTGAAAATTTTCACATCCAACACTGCTATTCCTTATGCTACTATCCATAGAGTAAAATCCAAGCAGAGGCATCCAATAAAACCATTCTAAAAATCCTTAAAAAATGAAGTCAATGACATTGGTTGAGACTTGCATTTCAAAATCAATCCTATCCTATGGGCATATCTCACCAATTTCTATACACCCACATGAGATACTCCATATTCACTTGTCTACATTATTGAGGCCATCTTTCTAATTGAGGTTGAGATCCCATAACTATGACAATCCCTTCAAAGCATCATTTTAGATGAGGAATACTGAATATCTTGCCTTCAGAAGCTAGAATTGCTATATGAGAAAAGACAAAATATATTGATCCATTTGTAAGCATATTAGCAGTGTCTCCATAGAAGCTACAATAAAAAATTTAGGTTCCACTTCTATGGGTTTGGAGAATATCAGATATCTACATCAAAGGGCCAGCCTCTATCAGACCCCATCACCAACTTGCATCTATGCAAGTATTACACTTAACTCTTAGAGTAGACCTATTTCAAAAATGAAAAAAAAAAGAAAAAGAAAAAAGAAAAAATGGTTACCTTGGCAGAACCTAGCAAACAAGCATCCTATGTGACAGAAAAATAGAAACCACATGAAATAAATTCATCCTATGGTGAAAACCATTTAGGTGGCACCTTGGGAAAGTGTCATGGTGAAAAGCAGGCAACCTGGTGCCATGTGTAAGGATCATGGCTCCAACTTGATGTCACTTTTTATTTCATTTTAGGTTTCACATTAAAAACCTTGGTCATCTATTCATGAATTAAAATTAGTTGATTGTCCTTGTCATGTCATTTCTCATCATTTCCTACATTGAGCTGGTCCATCACATCCTTTCCATAATAAATTACCTAGTTTTTCCTTACTAGGGATAGTAGAATGTCATGATCCATCAATGTCTCAAGAAAAAAATAATCCTAAGAAAATAACCAAAATATAAAAAATCCTTCAAAATTTTGCAATAAAATTCTATTGTACATAAACCATCCTTTCACATTTTAACAAGGATTACATGATGTCACATATAAAATCCAAGATCATGGAATCAACTCAAAATAGTCAACCTATTCAATAGATCCTCAATTAAACTAGTCAAACTATCTTATCTATTGATCAAGATAAAATCAATCCTTTTTTCAAATGATCATCTTATTTTACACAAAATATGAAAACACTCAAAACTAGATAGGTTATTCTAAAGAGGGGAACCTTATTCTTGAAACTAGACATCGTCATCAAGTTTCAATATCATTGTGAAACTACTACCAAAATATACACACATAATCGATGTGGTAGTTGACTTATCGAATCAAGTTAGTCTTGGTATGTCTTGATTCTTTCAAGTCATGTTCATATGCATCTCTAGGATATCCACAAGTGATTAGAGATGTCAGGATGGTTCATGCTTTATTTTTATTTGTTTTTTGTTTGTAGGATATTTTCCATGAAGTCTTAAAAGAGAATTTTGGGTGTCTATGAGAATTACATTCACACATGGACTAAGTACCTCAAGCACAAAATATTTCTAGAGATAGCGATGCTCGTGGACACTGCACATACCTCTACTCTTAATTCCCAACCTAGATGGATTGGCCCATATTCCTTGTCTGTTCAAAGTGCATGATAAAAACTATAAAATGGATGTACCTGCATAGATCATTCCTATCTTGTTGGGATGAAATGCATATTGCTACAATAAAGTGGCTCAATGATGAAATAAATTGCTCAAATAAGGTGGAATAAAAAGGTGGTTAATGGATATTAAGATTTCAATCAAGATTTTCTATCCTATCTCTCGTATCCTAATTATTTTGTCAAAAATTCTCTCTGATAATCCTAAAAATTCCTTGTGAAATAATTATGGCACATCAAAAATATTCTTATGTGCCATACAAATAGTGTGTTTAAAAAGAATACTTTAAATAACTTAAAACAATCAAACAACTAAATTTAAGCAACATCTAGATTAGACAATAAGAAAGAGCATAATGGAAAAGGCTTTAGAGTGTGCAAACCTCCTTAAACCCAATAAGATTTCCTTGAAGTGTAGATTTGTGCAATGCTTAGGTTGATATGTGTTCTCACTTTGTTATTCCTCAAGCTTCAAATATGGAGACATTTTGGCATTAGGATGGTATGATGGATGATTTCAAAACTCAAATGAGCATTATGATTTTGGATGAAATATGGATGATTTTTTAAGGGAAGTGGGTTCAATTTATAGGAAACAAGGAGAAGAAATGGAGGGCTAGGATTGAAATCTTAAGAGTGGTGATCGCTTCTTATAAAGGCTCAAAAACTAGGTATAATTATGAACTCGGGGATTGGACATCCAATGGAGCAGTTTATCCTCTTCATAAGAACTCATTTAGTATGTCAACCCAGGGATGTGATACTTGAAATGGGCCAGAAAAGTATATGCACCAAGTGTCACTCAGCCATGCATTCTATAGTTGCTGCAGGAAAGAAATGTTGGAAAGAAACTATCTTATGATTATAAGAAATAAATACTAGAATGATACTTAAACTAAAGCTGCAGAAAAGTAAGTACTAGAATAGAAATTATAGAAATGTAGATGCTAATAAAACATGAAGACTCTTAAAAACTATGCCTTAATACTTTAGTTGTTCCACTGCTTTGGCTGCAGGAAGCATCAGCTAGCCTATGGCTTTGGCTGCAGGAACAGTTTCAACACTTGACACTAAAATAGCAGAAATGCGGGAAAGTAATTCTAACTAGCATGAATCTATCTAACTATGGATTTCTCACCAAGTGGGCCCCCTTGGATGAGTATTCCAATAAAAATTATGCAAATTTAATTCTCAAGACTTCATTTGCTCATTGATTGAATAATTGAGTATAGAGATTCATAAACTAGAAAATAATAGATAACTATATTGCCAGTAAACTGATAACGCCATCTCTCTCACACATGAGTGGGGCTTTATTTAAAGGAAAAATTCTAACAACCTATCTAACTACGCCATAGAAATAGGTAGATCTTTATTCCAACACTACTAACTGGAAAGAAGGAAAGCTATTTAAAGCTGAAACAAATTAGATCTAGAAAAGAGGAAAGAGTTGTCGCAACAACAAATCTAACTTCCCACTCTCACCTAGATTTCCTCATGGAATTCATCACATTGCCTCTGTCTTTTCTAGATGACTCCCACCTTGTTCTTCTACAAACTCTCAACTGGTGTTGCGCTTAATACTTCTCCGCTGGAACTTGTTGGAAGACTAGGTTTGAGCACTCAGTGCATGAATACACTTTACCTAGTCAAAACAACATTTTCTATTTCGATGTGCTACACTTCAAAGGTTAGGATAAGAAATTCATGGATAAATACCAAAATACACATAATCATTCATATTCAAATAGCTACTTTTCTTATTAAAAACATAACCATAACTTCAAAACAAGTAACATAGTAATCTGTCCAAGTATAGCATATTTAAGTACGTTTGAACCATGATAGCAGCATACCATATAATAACAGGAAAGAGCATTAAGTCTTAAGGAAAATGTATCATAAAATGGAAGAAGACCTAGCAAATATCATCCTAGGGCATCTAAAAATATGGCATTAATATGCCTTGTCAAGTGGATAGGATGCAATTGAAGGTGACCACATAGATTGTGCTTCTTCAAACTCATAACCTTGTGACAAGTGTCACAAGGAGAGAGCTTTAGAGGACATAGGTTTTGGGAATACATGTCATAAAGGAACATCTTGAAAATCCCAAAGGTCAAGCCTTGAGTATTGTGACCATTTTAGGAAGAGGGAATGCAGGACAAAGATATAAGGAAAGTGGTTGGGACTGTAAGAGTATTTAAGGTTGACAAGTGGAGAGGGAGTTGGGATTGGAGGAGATGTGACATGAGGTTAACTTTGTGATGGTTTAGGATTTCTTGATCCATGGATTAGGATTGTGTAGATGTTTAGTGGGTGATTAGGCTTGGATTAGAGGGCAAGTGGGAGAGTTAGGAGGATGTGATTAGAGGAGAGAGAATGAGTGGAGGATCATTAAGCTAGTTAAGTTTGATTAACCAACTTAAGAGGGGACTAGTATGTGTGAAGGGGTTGGATTGAGTTGGAACTATGGGTTAGGTAGTTAAAGAGGGTTTGGTTAGGGGTTAGAGTTAGGAGCCATGTACTCAAATCAGATTAAATAGAATTTAATTAATTCAATAATAGAGGAATATGAATAAATGAATTAATTAACCTGAGTAGGAGTATTTGATTTAATTAATAGAAGAATGGGGATTAATTAATTAAATAGCCAAGGTTACATATTTAATTAATTAGACTATAATTAATTAATTAGGAGAGTGATATAATTTAATTAAATAATAATATTTAATTAAAATACCCTAGGAGAGATCAATTTGATTATAAAATCGTTAATTAGATTTAGGTGTCTACATTTTGCCCCTCTTTGAAATAGCATTAGCATAACATTATTTCAAAGATGTTTAAAATTTTGATGACATGAAGAATAAAAGGCAATGAATTTGTCTCGAACTATAGGAAATGATGCTAGATAGACTAGGTGATGCCCCCTAAATAAGGTGGATGAGAAAGAAAAAGGGGCCCGAGCGACATCTCGAAAAGAAATTGCCCTAGTGGAATAACGAAAAGGGAAAGGAAGAACATAATACACTTTTGTGATTAGAGTGCAAAATAGAGATATTGGGAAGAAAATGGGTGAGGAAAGGTTACCTGGGGACTGAGAAGATGAAAAGGGGTCCTTATAAGCTCAAAAGGGAAAAAAATGGCCTCATTTGCACCTTGAGCATTTGATATTTCCTACAAAAGAGATATTTTGAGTGAGTTTGGAGCTAAATGGGGCAACGAGAGAGATGGAACACATAGGATGATTGAGGCACCAGGAAGACATTATGAGGAGCGTTCATCAACATGGGATGGAGGACTGAGGTATGCACTGAAACCTGCTTCATCATTTTGTGTTTTTCTCATTTTATTTCAATTTTTAACATAGGTTTTAGTATTCTCGTTGAGTCATTATAGCGGGAATGGGGTTTCGACCAGTGGGACTATATTCCTGTCAGTCTGCAAAAATGAGGGGTTTTGAGTAATTTTGGGCTTATGGTAGGGACACGTTCTTACCAAGGCAAGAGAAAATGGGTTTAGCGGGATCGCAAACCAAGTAGGGTGACAGGATAGTGTTCCCACAAGACCCACTAGGAAAGGTTAGCGGGAACACACTCCTATGAACCAACATTGTACGGCTGTTAGGAATGTGTTCCCGTGGGCAAGAAAAGATGATGGGATCACACAGAGAAAATTCTTTGTGGGAATGAGGGGAAAATGAAAATTTGATGATTTTTTTGTTTGGAAAGAAACAGGGGATTAGCTAGATAGAATAGGTGGGAGGGAAGATAATTGAAGTACCAATATCTAACACGGGTATGGGTTGACTTTGTAGTGGTCTGTGGATGAAATGACATCTAGGGAGATATGGTGAGTCATTTTGAGGGTTTGTATATGGGTTCACTCCAATGGAGTGGGCTAGGATAGATCAGATTGGTTTTGGGAACTTGGATAGGATGTCCCATTGTCATGTACACCTAGAAATGATCATGACACTTTGTGAGAGGTGGCTATATGAGACAACCACATTCCAGCTCCCAACTAGGGAGATGATAGTTATGATAGAGGATGTGTATCGCATCTTTTACGTACCTATTAGGGGGTGATAAGTAGTCACGTAGCATGTACCACAAACATAGACAGTGATTGCACTACTGGGTCATGATGCAACATAGTGACATGGTTAGTTATCTCTAGATAGATGGCTAGATCAGGCTCCTATTGTTAGATGGATTTACTTCTACATCTACAGACTAGTCGAGGGGTACTTTTCCCTAGATATAGGAGGGGTGTGAGTTACATTAGGATTGCTCCTAGTTATAGTGGATATTGTGGATAGGGGAAGGTTGGTGGCCTGGGGGATGTTAATGCTAGTTGAGCTATATAGGGACCTACACCATATTGTATATCAAGGAGGGGAGGGTTAGAGACACACCATCAAATTTGTGACACTGTCAGAAATTTGGGAGTGGGAGAACATTACAGTGTTGAGACTAGTGGGATGGTAGGATAGACATGTAGGGGAGCTAGTGGCATATAGTTGGGTGGAGTCACTCACATACCACCATGTAGATGATATAGATAATTTGTGAGAGGTTCTAGATGGGTTGATGGATGGGATTACTTGGAGACCTTACAAAGGTATAGAACCATGGGTTGAGCATGAAACACATATTCCTTGGATGACCACTTTGACATATATCTTTGGATGGTGGGATTATGTTGTTGAGAGATATAGGATAGATAGGGTGGGGAGGTATTTTGGTTTGATTCAGGATGTACTAGACCTAGAGGAGTGGTTTCAGAGGGTTACTAGGGAAAGGAGAGTGGAGTTTGGACTGTCACTAGATCATATTGGACTAATGGCAGCCTGGTGAGAACTTTTTCCTATTCACTAGGACACATAGGGAGGGTTAGTAGATACAAGCGTCAAAATTAGCAGTGGGGAGATCAGGAAGGTTGCATCCTAGGAATGGAGGAGGGGGAGATATTTTCCTACAGGGAGAGGGGTATTGGTGGCATAGTTGTCACATCAAGTGAGGCTGGCAGTAGGAGCAGTGCCTTGTGGGGGGAGGATCTAGGGAATTAGGAGGCGGAGGAGGAGAGATGGAGATATAAATGGAGTCAAAGGAAGGGATGGGGGGATTTAGAAGGAGGGCGTAGAGGATATAGTGGAGGGGGATATGGATGAGACACAGTAGCAATGGAGGTGGGTACATGAGGAAAAAATATTGAGATACATGCACTAGCATAAGGACCATCATAGATGATGCCACCATAGCCCACACCACCAGTAGGGATAAAATCAAGGAATGATACAAGGATTGGTTCATCATCATCCCATGGTGGGGGATCACTAGTAGAGAGAATCAATTCCCTCGAGACCATACACGTGGATACTATCCAACTACTGAGGGACACACAACAGGAGAGGGACATGTTATAGAGGGAGTATGACACATTCCTCCATGAGAGGAAGACAATGACCCAGGAGCATGATCAGACACAGATAAATGTGGTGGATTTGAGGACACAAGTTACCAAGTTGACTTGGAAAATAGATGAGGCCAGGGTGGAGGGGGATCAACTGTAGGGATAGGTGGCACAATTGATGACAAACAATTTTGAAGTTATTAAGGAGAAGGATACTTATCGATGAGAGAGGGAAGCTTACATGGGAGAGAGGGACATGTTTCTAAGGGAGAGAGATCAACTTCTTCATGAGATAGGTGGTTTATAGGAAAAGCTAGATACTTTTCAAGATGCACTAGAGTAGGCATGGTATAGGCGAGAAGGGGATGGGGAGATACATGGGTTGATGACAAATATTGTCGATCTGAGGGAGAAGGTGGGGTGGTACATTAATGTGTACTTTTTAGTGATGAATCCAAAGAAGAGAGAGAATTTTAGGCCAATAGGGGGATCAGTGGGGGCCATAGTGATAGGTTCCAATAGGTAGTCTGGTAATAGCTAGCATTCAAGGAGCTCTTCTTGGAGTACACATAGCCAAAGCTAGAGGATAGGGAAGAGCTACAGGCATAAGAAGTTGTTAGGAGGGTCCACACAGGGGAAACAGACAAGATTAGAGAGTCAGAGGGATAAGGATGATTAGTACAGGTACCTCAAAGATGAGATAGGATACAGGTTTAGGTTCATGTACAGGTGTAGGGGACCACAAGATAGGTTACAAGTACCGGGATGCTCAATACCATAGAGAGGCCACATGCCTGGGTTATGAGGATACAAATGACATAGGGTACCCTAGAACCAAATCTAAAACTGGTTGCCCCATCCTAGTATTCGATATAGGACACCCCCAACCTACCTCCCATAGAAGGCGCTGATGAGTATTGATGTATTCTAGTCCGACTTTGTACTATATGATTCTTTTTGGGTGACACATGACCCACATTGTACTATGTAGCATATGAACATTATTTTATTCTTTGATGGACTATACACTTTATTCTTTTAAGACATTTGGATGGGACTATTTATACATATTTGGATAGTTGATTGGGCCCATGTGTCATTTTACATTTTTTACGTATGGATATGTAGATGTATGTATGAGGATGTACTAACATGGTTATGATGCAGAGTGTGATGGATTTATGATATGAATTTGTGATTTTTGGTGTGGTACTAATTTTTTTGTGATGCAACGTGTGGCAGATTTATGTATGTATGCATGATGTGTAGTGTTTGTGCCTCATGAGATGTGTCCTATATGAGATGTGGATGCATATATGTTTCTTTTGATGTGTTTATCATGTGGATAATGATGTAGGATAATTTTTTTGATATGATGTTTCTCCTATGTTAATGTGATGCTTATGTGATGATGAGATATGCATTATGTATCATGGGATATATGCAAAATTATTAGGTTATGTAAAATGTGAATATGCTATGAAAAATGATAATGATATTTAAATGCACTATACATTTTTTATGGATGCAATTTCAATGGATATAATGAAACTATAGTGAACTAAATGAGTGCAATTAATGACATTTAAATACAATCAATGATGATGATAAATGGATAATGATTAATGAACTAAATGAGCCAAATGAGTTAATGCTAAATGTAACTTAATGTACTTGATAATGTCTAAAAATGGATTAATGAAATTAATGAAAATACAACTAATGATAACTAAATGGGCTAATGAAATTAATGATTAATGTAATTAATGAATTAATGATGAAATGTAACTAATGATAACTAAATGAACTAATAAATTAATGATAAATGTAAGTAATGAAAGTGGTGATGATGAACAAAAAATGTACATGGATGAAATAAATGGTGATGCAATTGGTAATGCAACTTACAATGTGATGGAGGGGAATGCAAATGCAACAAGGATGGATGACCATGAGAAAATGCAAATGGTAGTGCCACAGAATAAAAGAATGCTCAACAAGGTCACACCTGCAAAAAGATAACTCGTAATAGGGAATAGTGAAAAAATATTTGCACAATCCTAATATATATTTTAGAGAAAGGGGAAAAGTGGATTGAGTAAGGTTTTTTAGGAGGTGAGGACTTTTGATGGGTGATTTTTTTTTGAAGCTTGAACATGGGGTATTCTGGAATGGAATACCACCATGTAATAAGAACTTAGTTTAATGTAGCAATATCAGTGACCTGTCAGGATTATAAAGAACTCAAGGCCTTGTCATGGACATTGCATAGGACTGACTCATCAAACATAGAAGGATTTCTCTAGCATCACAGATGAGTCCCAAAGGATTCAGGGTGCAAATGATGCAGGGGAACCCACAAGAAAATGACATTTCCCAAGTGCATTATGCAACCATAAAGGATTGCATTTTTAAAATGCAAGGGTCACATCCAAATGACTCACAAATAGAAAAAGAGATCAAAACCCTACTCTAGGTGCATCTATTCACAGTGTACCATAATAGAAAGGATTGTGACAACTTTGAGGAGGACAAAAAATGAGAAGCCTGGAAAAGATAATCAAGAACCAAAAAAAGAAATTCAAGACAAAAATGAGTATCCAAAAGATGCATTTTGCCAAAACAAATAGACTGACTGAGAGATATTTTGATGAGGTCCAACATGAGGAAAGATATATCCTCCAAGGACCAATTGATGGGTAGACTAAAAAATTTATTTGACAACAAAATATGTATCAAGGACAATTAAATGACTAAGAATCTCTTCTAAGGAGCTTGTTGATGCATGGGTCTTGAGGAGAAAAGAATCTTGGATCACTCTTTCTGAATGATGACTAACCTAGAGAGAATTTATGTATAATGAGACTTGAACCTAGAACTAGACTGACACTATGATACAACCAACAACCAATATGTACAATAGTATATGAAAAAATTCAGGAATTGGGATAGATATAAGTGATCTATAGATGAAGCTTAGGAATTAGGATAGTAGTACAATTGTCAATGTATGTGTGTGATGATAGAACACCCAAGGAATGTGGGTTTGTGATGTAAACTTTCTATTAGGGTTTGGTGGATTAGTTAACTTGAGTGGATATGGGGGTGACATGATTTTAATAGATAATGGTATGGCCTGCTATGTGTGACATTTGTTTCCAAGTTTTCACCACACATACTTATCTAAGGTGCCTAATTGCCAAGTTCTCACCATTGGACACTTATTTATCTTTAATTTTTTCATTTTTTTTTATTTCTTGGTATCATCAAGGTCCTTGTTTGCAAGGTTTTACCAGGATAATAATTTTTTCAGGACTTTTTATATTTTTTATGATTTTTTTCAAATAAGTGGGGTACACTACATGACTCAGGCGTAGAACTTTTTGAGATGAATGATATTGATGGGATCATTCAAAGGTTCTCCTTCTGGTTTAGATAATTGATATTCTCCTAAGCCAAAACATTTTGTGATAACATAGGGGCCCAACCAAGTGATCTCAAACTTTCCTTTCTTTTCTCTATCTTCTTGTACCTTCTAATTTTCTTTAAGGACTAAATCCCCCACTTGGAAATGTTGTCAGAAGATTTTCTTTTTATAGCTTCTCTTAAGCCTATTCTGGTATACAACCAAGTGATTATATGGTTTTTGTCTCTTTTCATCATGAAAATCCAATTGTGTGAGGCATGCTACATGGTAATCTTAATCTATGACTAAGTTCTTGAGTGAAACCTGTAGCGATCGAAACTTATCCTCAATTGGTAAGACAACTTTTGCACTATATACAAGAGAGTATGGGGTGGTGCCTATGGGAGTACAATATGAAGTGTAGTAGAGCCAAAGGGTGGGTTTTATTTGGAGGTACCAATTACAACTAGAACTATTGACAAATTTCTTGAGGATTTTTACAATGGTTTTTTTTATTGGTTGTCTCAGCTTGGTTGTTTTCTTGGTGAAAATATGGGCTAGAGAAGTGGTGGTGTATATGGAATTGGTCACACAGATCTTTCATGTGTTTATTTTCAAATGGTGTGTCATGATCTATGAAAATGATGGAAGGGATGCCAAAGTGGTAGATGATGTGGTAGAGGAGAAACTTGGGAATTCAGACACCTGTAGTAAGAGTGAGTAGAATTTCTTCTAGCCACTTTGTGAAGTACTCAGTAGAAACGATAATGTACTTGTGTCTATCTAAGGATAGAGGAGCTATCTTACCTGAGGTTGAAGCCCCAAAATAAGAAGGGCCAAGGAGGTGCAATGGGATGAAAATATTGTACTAGAGCATGAATGAGGTTCACATGTTGCTGACATGGTAAGCATTTCTTTACAAATTCACATGCATCATGCTGCATTGTAGGCTAGCAATATGCTACTCTAAAATTTTATTGGATAATACCATGCCATTCATGTGGGAACTGAAAATTCTAGCATGGACCTCTTGTAATTGTAGGGTAGCCTTTTTTTATTCTAAACATCTAGAGAGGACATTGAGATAACTTCTATGATATAGGGTATTAGCTACAAGAGTGTAGTGGGATGCTCTATAAATAAGGTTATGGCATTGGGTATTTGTGAGGTAGGGGGATATGATACCATTTTTTAGATAAGTGTGGATGTTGTGGTACCATGGGGACTGGGGACCAACCATGACATGCCTTGTGATGTAGGTAATTCTTAGACATTCTTTTATTCCCAGATTGACAGGCTTGGTTTCTTCAATTAGAGTAGGTGATTTTTCTAGCCTGTAATCATGAATGAGAGAAAGAGGAGAGTCTTCATCCTTTGGAACCTCAGAGAGGTTTTCACCATAAGATGCACCCTTTCTTTTTACTTTTTTAGATTCAGCCAGTGCCCTAGAAGGGTTTTCACTAAGAGACTCGTGTTTTGATTTTTTATTTTTATTTTCATTTTTGTGGCTAAAGACTTCATCTTCCCCAAAATATGGCTTTGGGTCCAATTTGTAGACATGCACTGAATCATGCCCCCAGTCCTATCATTTCTCTATTTCTCCCATGAATCTTAGGTGTGCGTCCTCACTTTGGAACTCATCAATATATGTGACGCTTGGTTGATTCCAATCTACAATTTTGGGGTGAATGAGTGGAAGGTCAACAAGGTTTATGGAAAGTTGGCAAAGGACATATTTTCCAAGGAAGGTTTCATCATCAAAGATATCATCATAGGATCTCTTAACTTCCTCTTCAAGGATATCTTCAATCTCAACAATTTTTCCTAGGGTATTACAATAGGTATGGCTAGTTTCATTGGTGCCCCCAGTCATGTCTAGGGAAAATCAAAGACCTTGATTCCTTGGTCATAGAGAGGCTTTGAGAGGGGCCTTCATACCACTCTCTTCATAGCCTAAAGCACCACCTTGATATTTCTATTATTCTTTAGCCAGACTATGAGATTTAGGATATTTCTCTTTAAAATAAAAAAGGAGCTTGTCATCGTGGGTTTGATAATCTCAGTACAACTATATGTTGATATTGGGATCCATTTCTTGATTTCTTAGGAACCCATTTGGACAGGAATGTGGAGGAGCCTCTTTTCTTTGGTTGTGGCTCATTTTTATCTTATAGGCCTTGATGTGATGGAAGCCCTTGGGTGTGTGGATCAAGGGGCAAGGATCCAACTACAATTGTGTTTGTTAGGCTATATTCTCTAGAGCCCTTGTTGATCTTGATGGTGGAGAGTGTGGAGGCAAGAATGGTTTATGTATTAGTGTGTGATTTGGAAGAACTAGAAACAGAGGTATCGATGTCAATTCATGGGCAATGAGTTAAGTGTGGAAATGAGGCTTCCAATGAATGGCAGTATGTGAAGGGTTGGGGATCAACATAGATGGTAACCTCAGTTACATTGTATGGAAATTTGATGCACTGGTGGAAAGTGGAGGGGATGACCTACATGAAATGAATCCATAGGTGACCTAGGAGGATGTTGTAGGGGAGGTAAAGATCAACAACATGACATATTATATCTTATACTGTTGGGCCCATCTTGATAGGTAGTGAAATAGTTCCCTCAGAGGTACATTCTAGATTTTCATAGGCTTTAATAGTGATGACATAATGTGTTATATCTACTTCAGTATACCCCACTTGATTTATTAATTTCAAAGTGTGTATATTTAGGGCCAAATCATTATCTATCATGACCCGTTTGACGATAAAGTCATTAACCATGAAAACAATACAGAGTGGGAGCTTATGATCTGGCTCAATAGATGGCATGTTAGAGGAATTGAATGAGAGGCCACAATATGCTAATAGGTGGCCAACATGGGCTTGGAATTGTGATGGATCAATTTCATTGGGGATATGTGATTTTTTTAATGTCTTATTGAGGATTTCTTGATGGATGGGGGATGTGTGGAGGAGATCTAGGATGGATATTTGTGAGGGGGTATTCCCAAGGTGTTCCAAGAGATTATATTATGCACTAGAGGAAGAAGTGATAGTGGGACTAGAAATGAAGATTCTTCATCAACATGTAGTAATTTCATATTGACTATGTGCATCTTTGATATGGGTTACATTAACAGAGGACTCAACCTTGATGATACAACCGATGAATTTTTCATAGTTGATATGTATTGTGGTGTAATATTTTCCATCACCATGGTCACCTTGTTTTATTTTTCCTTGGTTCTGGGATTGTGGGTTGGTGTTAGTAAGACCTTTATCAGTTTTATGTTGAGGAAACATATTTTGATATATTTGGAGGTTTGTGTTGGGAAAATATTGTGTGGAAGGATCAACTATGATCTCCTTGCAATCTATGAGATCCTAGATGTAGTATTTTAGCTTCATGCATTTTACAATGGCGTGTCCCTTAACACAATGATAGTCAAAGTACTCATTCTCTTTATACCATGCATATTTGGGAATAGATTCATCAAATGGTTGAGTCTATGGGAATATAATTAAGTTGGCCTTAGCCATTCTATGGAAGATGACATCCAGGAGTCTACCTAGAGGGGTGAATATGCACTTTTGAGTATTGTGGACTCGTAGTTCAGGTTGTCCTTGTGTGAATAATATAGTGTTTGTTTGATTGGCCATTGGTTGAAAAATGGGAAGTTGTGGTGGTCTTGGTCTAGCTACAACAACTTGGAAATTTTTAGTGTTTATGGCCCCATAAATTATTGCATTTTTTTCCTTTTTCTAATAGTCCAGATGATAATTTTTATCCCTATATATCATGGTGCATTTCTTTGCAATGTTTGATGGTACCATCATCTAGGAGGCCCTTCTTGATGTCCATTCCTTTTCCCTTAACTTCTTGGTCGGTATGGATATAATTCATGAGCATGTAGTGAGATAAATTTAGATGAAATTTGTCAATGAATATTTGTCAAATGCTTTTTTGGAGGTTGATATGATAATCTCATGGTCAAGTTTTTCCACCTTTGAATATAGTGAGTGAAGCTTTCACCTCCCTTCTATTTTTAATTGCAAATATCTAATAGAGATAGTTCATTCACAATGTTATGTGCATATTGTGCCACATTTTTTTGGGGATAAATCTACAAAGGTTGAGACTAATTTCTAGGGTATCTTGTAGAACCACTTAAGAGTGGTTCCCCCTAAGCTCTTGGGAAAGAGGCGCATAAGAAAATTGTCACTATAGGTAACCTCTTGAAAAGCCATGAAAAAATCCTTGACATGACTGGCTATATCTCCATTCCCTCTATATTTGTCAAATTTGGGAGTTTCAAAGTGCTTGGAAAAGGGAATTATTGTGATTGATCAATCAAATGGATAAGGAAAAACCTCCTCAAACTTGAAGGTCTTTCTCTTAATTCCTACATGAAACTCCTTTAGGGAATTCTTCATTTCCTCCCATTCTGAGTTGTGAGGTGGTGTAGTGGGTGTCCACAACATGTTGGATACATGTGCTTGATAGGGGTTTGGGGAATATGGGGGATTTTGGGGAGGATACTAGGGAGTTTGATAAGGGAATTGACCTACTACATACACAGGTTGTAATGGATGTTGAGGTGGTGGTTGAGCGTGATATTGAGGTGGAGGCGATGGTGGGTTTTGTTGAGAAGGGTATGTATGTTAGGGCTACAAAAGTTGTTGGTAAAGAGGTGATAGCTACTACACAGGTTGGTAGGTAGGTTGGGTATAGGTTTGACCTATATCAGCTGGTTATGTGCTAGCACCACCATAAGATGGGTATGCATTTTGCATTTTTATATTACTAGGAGGTGGAGAAAGATAGTTTGTGAAGGTGGATGTTCTATGTTGATGTGGTGGAGGTAAGGTTTGAGCAGCGATGGATGAAGGCATGGCCAAATAGTTAGTGAATGTGGGAGCTACAATAACTAATTGTTGGGGTTGGGTAGCTTGTGTTGTGAATTGTAGGGCTAGTTATGGGATAATAAGGTTGGATATGTGTGATTACGTCTAGATTCCTAGGTCGTTTATTTATTCCTAACTGAGACCCCAAGAGGAGCCTGACCTTGCAATGGGTTATGATGTAGCAATTCCTAGAAATGTAGTCATGACTACAGGGATCTATGGTATGAGTGGTTGGTTTAGGAGTCTTGAAGGGGGCATCCCCATTGAGTGGTGTGGTTTTTGGGGTTGTGTTGCGGGGATGAGAGGTGGGAGTGATACTTGCACAAATATTTTTTGGATAATAGGTGGCATTGGTTCTTGTGTAGGGATTTATTGAGTGGAGGATTTATTGAGTGGAAAATGGTGGCGCTTGTGTTGCTCCTTGTGAAATAGGGGGTGGAGGTGGTGCTTGAGTAAATACTTGAGATGTGAGAAGTGGAGGTGGTTCTTGAGTGGATACTTGTGTTGTGGGAAGTGGAGGTGGTTCTTGAGTGGAGACTTGTGATGCAGGAGGCGGAGGGGGTGCTTGCAAGAGATAAGGTTGTGAGCATTGTGGTTTTTCTCCCATGATAGAGAAGAGCGTTTCTTATTGCACGATATGTATTATGGATTGGGTGTCTACTGGATAGATTAAGTGAGGGATAGGTGAGCCAAATTGGGTGGAATTTAGATGTGGATCAACAAGTTTTTCCACAACTGTATCAAATATTCCACTTGGGATGACTATTGGGTGTGTAGGACTAAATTTTGGAATCCCTGTTGGCATTGGAGTGCCTTCTCGTGCAAAATTAGCAAGGATGGTATTGCAATTTTGGCCTATGATAGAACTAACCATATTTTCATGTCCTAGGTGATTCATGAAGGCTTTCATGGAGCTTGTGGTAGGGATTTCATCTAGATTAGCCCATACTTGTTCAATTTGTACTTAGTATTGTTGATCATAGGAAACCATGGCATTATTGCGATCGAGTGTTGGGTCAAATGAACTAGTGGCAAGATAGGATCCATATCCTTTATCTTCTTTGAACGTGTTTGAGGTGGCATGAAATGTATGACCTAGGATGTATGAGGGATGATGGATACAAAATAAGACTAAGACAATGCACCTAAAGATGATTTGAAAATGCTCCTAAAATGTCTAAAGGTAATGATGATGATGCAAGACTTAGGATCACTATGCAAATGAGTCTAAGACACTTAAGGATGATGGTGATAAATGAAAATTGATGAGGATTCCCTAAGTACCTAAAGGATAACTTGGTATCGGAAAGATGTGAGTTGCTTTTCCTAGTGTAGATTCAAATGGATGTGACTTTTCAACCTAAGACAAACTAATGATCTTTCGGAAGATGAGTTTTTTCTGAAAATGTAAACCAACCTTTAGATCAAGGTGATGAGGTCACAAGGACAAAATAATCTATCCTATATAATTCTTAGTCAAAGAGTGAAGCTGTAATGGTGGTTTTTGATTTAAGATGTAGGTTCTAAGCAACTTGAAAGGATGTGGCACCAAAGTAGGGATGTTTTATTTTGAATTTTTGACTTGGGTTTTGGATGAGGTTGGATTGGATGATGCTTCCTAAGAGGATGACCAAATTCCTAAGGGTGACCTTAAAATGCAATGATGGTAATGCAATCTTGTGATGAAGAAGAGTGAAAGAATAGGTTTATTGTGTGTCAACTAGTCATATCTCTCAAAGTTGGCAAAGGTGTGGTTCAAGTGATATTTTCTCATGAAATGTGAAAGTTTGTTGTTGAAGATGATATTTTCATATTTCTCACGTTCTTGGATTTCTTGTGGTACTAATTTCATAAGGTGTTGGTTTTTCTTCGCATCTTGGTTGGCTACTTTCTTTTCTTTGTACACATGGGGTAATGGGAACTATGATTTCTTATGTTCCTCGAGTTTAACATGTGTTAAAACTTTGGTCTCAAAATTCTAAGCATGAATGACCACAAATTTGGTGACAATAACAAGGTTTTGACAAGTTTTGGATTTATCAAACTAGGTAGCGACTACACTAAGTATACCTTGGCTTTATTTTGGACATGAACCTTTGGACTTTTTTTTTTTGGAAATGTGAGAAAGTAATCTCGCAAGATACAAAGCAATCTTGTGGGAACAACATAGTTTTTGGAATTTTTTTTTTGATCTCTTTGGAAAAGGACTTGTTGAAAAAGACTTTGATTTGTGTATGTTCAAGTGATCTTTTCAAGTCACTTATGTTTTTACTTGGTCAACACAACAAAAATAGTTCAAGAATTTTCTATCCTAGGAATCAGTTGAGTCATAAATATCTTTTCACATGCTTGATATCCCTTCAACTCACATAGTTGTGTCACCCCCTAGAGGGCACCCCTATTTTTGCCTTTACGAGAGCTATGCATAATACAGTTAAAGGAGACTACGCAATAAGTCCTCCAATGTTTTATTATCCATTTTAAAACTCTCAAGGGGATACATATAGTGAGTGTATTATTCAAGAGAGATTCTTCCCCCTCCTTGCACAAAGATTAGGATACTTTTAAAGGTAAATCAGGTAGGTTACTACTCTAAGGCTTCTTTAGTAAATACATCTGTTCAAATATATCTTATGAATCATACAAGGCCTCATGGTAGTGTAAATGCTACTTAGGTCCTATATACCCTAGAGGAGACCAGACATAAGATATATTTTCCCTTTGAAACTTTAATATCAAGAAGGTGTTTGATTATAGTGGGTCGAAAGAGGCTAGATTTACCTTGTTCCCACTTGGGTCATTCTTGTGAGATTTTTTCTCAATGGCAAGCCCTCTAAAAAGAAAATTTTTGAGCAATCACAACCATTTTTCTCTTGCACCAATGACCATGAGAGCCAGTGGGAGAGAATAGTGTATGATGTGAGGTCGCGCTCTTATAGATTTTGTGATAGTGCACCAAAGACTTCAATCACATGGTTAATTATCCTTCCAAGTCAGGCAATATTTTGCAAATTTTACAAAATAATAAAAGTCACAAAGATCATTCATTTTAATGCACCAAGTCCAAATGTTTGATTTTCTTTGTTCAATTCTCCAACCCAAATCGAAGTGTGTTGTTTTCTTTGTTCAATTCTTAAGCCCAAAATGAAATGTTTGTTTGTTTTTGTTCAATTTTAAGAACCCAAATTGAAATGTGAGTTTTCTTGTTCAATTTTAAGAACCCAAATGAAATGTGAGTTTTCTTGTTCAACTTTAGCCAAGGTTCTTTTTATAGCCCCAAAAATTGAAGTGTGAAAATGTTGTGAGCACATACAATGTAAGTTTTAAAGCACCAAATCCAAATGTGAGTAAATTTTGTTAAGTTAAAAAATTAATAGCAATCTCACTGACCGTACTCACGAACCCGCCAACCTACACAAAACCAAAAATAGAGATTGTGGAACAACGATCCCACAGGCCATACAGACAATCAAGCATATTTTTCAATAAATAAATAAAAAATACACAATGAAAAATAGAATACAACAAGTTATACCTTTTGTATGAGTGATCTCACCTAATCAACCATCTATGCACGTTCCCATTGGGTCAAATCTCATTCTCGATGAGTTTTAAATTTCACACTTTTCTTTAAATCTCATAAATTTTGACTTGGTTTTTGCATCTCATAGCATTACAAACATCAGACAGTGTTCCTGTAGGGTCAAACTGCATTCCCACTGGCTGGTATGGATAGAAAATAAGATGAAAGCAGAAGAAAAATAGACAAAAATAGAATAAATGAAGTATCTCCTAGGCCACAGAGGGCCAGTTGGCAGGATTGAGATCCCATAGACTTTGCAAGCATTCTTTCCTTTTGTCCACGCATTCCCACTGAGTTTTAAATTTTGTCTCTATGTAAATTTTAAAGATATGACTGGGAATGCAAAAGTCTATTCTTCCGCTTTCCAACCTACAAACACCAAGAAACCTTGAAAAGACACTAAAAAAACATTATCTTTTTGGGTTAGTTTTAGCAAAAAAAATGATGGAGATGATGAAATGACCCTTGAAGTGGGTCCCTCCAAGAATGCCCAAATGTGTGTGATAAAACTAGTGTGTTCAAAAGGAATGCTTTAAATAACTTAAAACACTCAAACAACTAAATTTAAGAAACATATAGATTAGACAATAAGAAAGAGGATAATGGAAAAGGCCTAAGAGTTTGAAAACCTCCTTAAACCCAATAAGATTTCCTTGAATTGTAGATTTTTACAATGCTTAGATTGATATGTGTGCCCACTTTGTTATTGCTCAAGCTTCAAATGTGGAGATATTTTTGCATTAGGATAGTATCATGGATTATTCAAAACTCAAATGGGAATTATAATTTTGCATGAAATATGGATGATTTTTGAAGGGAAGAGGTTCAATTTATAGGAAAAAAGGAGGAGAAATGGAGGGTTTGGATTGAAAGCTTAAGAGTGGCTAGGATGAAAATGAAGGTGAGCACATGGATTGTGCTTCTTCAAACTCGTAGCCTTGTGGAAAGTGTCACAAGGAGAGAGCTTGAGAGGACATAGGGGGTTGTGAATATATGGGCCATAAAGGAACACATTGTCTCAAATCCCGAAGGTCAAGCCTTGAGGATTGTGACCATTTTGGGAAGAGGGAATGGGGGAAAAAGATGTAAGGAAAGTGGTTGGAAGTACAAGAGCATTTAAGGTTGAAAAGTGGAGAGGGAGTTGGGATTAGAGGATATGTGACATGAGGTTGATCTTGGGATGGGTTAGGATTTCTTAATCCAAGGATTATGATTGTGCAAATGTTTAGTGGGTAATTAGGCTTGGATTAGAGAGAAAGTGGAAGAGTTAGGATGATGTGATGGGAGGAGAGAGAATGATTGGGAGTATCATTTAGCTAGTTAAGTGTGATTAACCAACTTAAGAGGGGATTAGTATGTATGAAAGGATTGAGTTGAGTTGGAACTATGGATTAGGTTGTTGAAGAGGGTTTGGTTAGGGGTTAAAGTTAGGAGCCATGTACTCAAATTGGGTTACATAGGATTTATTTAATTCAATAATATAAGAATAGGATTAAATGAATTAATCAACCCAAATTGGAGTATTTTATTTAATTAATAGAAGAAGGGGGTTAATTAATTAAATAACTAAATTTGCATCTTTAATTAATCAGACTGTAATTAATTAATTAGGAGACTGACATAATTTAATTAAATAATAATATTTAATTAAAATGCCTTAGGAGAGAGCTATATTTGAACCAATGGATCTGGGGATGGTGCTGATGGTTATGAAGGTCCTACTTGTGGCTGAGTAGAAGATGGGCCTATGCTTGTCTAAGATGGGCTAGTCGACGACCCCACAATTTCTCCACTACTCTATGATCCTTGTGATCTCTATGTCCTCTATAATATGTGGGAAGTGATATAGTTGGGAACCCTATAATTAAGAGGGAAAAAAACTTTCATAGTGTCCCCTCCAATATTGTATCTCTCTATTAGCCTCTTGAGCCTATTTTTTAGCATTTATCCTTGTCTGATATAACTTATCACTAGCTCCCTATAGGCTCAAATCTTGTGCACTGACAATAAAACTATGTGCATCCATCTCTACATACAATTCCTTGTCTTCAACCATCTATGTCTTGGCCTCCACTACCTATACCTCTTCCCTCCAATTCCCTCACTCTTGATCCATATCATGTTGCATATAGGATATCCTCCCCTCCTACATAGTCACCTTCGAGGAGTATCACTGACTTTTTGCCTTTGTTGTTATAGCCCTCTGCTTTACCTCATGTTCCCTGGCATCTTCCTATGTAACCATCCTTAGAGCTCCATCAATTATACCATGTATGGATCTGATCTTCTCCCTTAGACTAGAAAAATCCTTTGTCTCCTCCTCTCCACTCCTTCCCACAACTACCTAGACGGGTGCATTCTATGTAGCCTCATCCCCATGAAAAAATCCATTATCCTTGTGACATCTCCACCCTCCACCCCCTCCATGTCATTATCTCCATCTGAAAATCTTGACCCACTAGTACTCTTTGTCTATATCTCCTCCCCACTCTCCCCTGTCACATCTACATCCACGTCCTCCTCCTCCATAGTCGCGAATTCACTAGTATCACCTTTTTCCCTACCTCTTATCATTATTACTAGGGAAAAAATAGGTACTACTAAAAGGGAACTTGCAACAATAGCTCCACCACCCCTATCATCCACATCACTACCATCTCTATCATCATCTTCATCTCCCTGTCCACCCCATCCTTCATCTCGTGCACTACATCCTCTAGATCCTCCTCCATCTCTCCCTCCTCATCCACCCCTCTTCTCTCATCTCTCATGTCTCCTTTAAGGTTCTCTAATATATTAACCCATGTCTATTAGAACTAGTAAACCTAGATATGTATAGAGCACTGGCCTATAAATCACCCACCATGCATCATACTCTTTCATAGTCCCAAATTCCACTACAACTGATCTCCAATCCCATCTCAAAGGTCCCAGGGTAGTAAATTGTGTGACTTCAGTAGCTATAGGGATCATTGGTCCCCATCCTCTAACATCCCTAAAAACATCTAGAGAACTAATACAAACCAATTGGTACTCCCTACCTCTCTCCAAACTATCGTAGAATCATGTCTGAGAGTTGAATATCAATAATCCTCTATGACTAAGTTGACCACCCAATCAAATATCACTCCTACCTGCAAAATTGAAGATGAACCACCTCACCATCCCACATAAGGTAGCCAATGTATGGTCTCCAAGTTAAGTCTCTCATTATATCCAGCAAATCCCTCCAGTATCTAATGTGTTACTTCCTCATAATAATATGTGTATGGTTGTCCCGACTAAATAATTGGTTTGTCAAAAATAGGATGAAATGCGACTATATGCTCAAAAGACCACACTTGTAAAAGTGTGACAATGCACCCTAGACTCTGTGTTCCATGATATGAAACTCATGCATCTGATGATATAGTATAGCCAATGTGCATGGCCCCCAAACATAATTTATCCATGTAATCCATATTTATGTAACCATCTCCCCCCACCCAATAGGAAAATAGTGTCCTCTCCTATCTGGTACCACAACCCTACATAGAAAAGAAAAGTACTCATCATACCCAACCATATCTTTCCATCTTAGATTTATCTTAAGCTCTAATCCTTAAGTCCGCCACACTGTAATCAAATAGGTCACACACTATTTCTATCCTTGTCTATAATGAGTACACCACCCTTTCCCTTCGAATAGGAATCCACAAGATCTAATAAACATCCTCTAATGTCACACTACACTCTCTCATCGGTAACTGGAAGGAATAATTCTCTTAGTGCCATCTCTTGCACAAAGTAGTGGTCAAGCCCCTATTTATTCTCATCTCAGGCATAAAGGAAATGTGAAGCAATCCTATAATCGCTAGATGCTCTCACTCCTTGGCATCCAGTGTATATCCATAAATAAGTGTATCGAGATGATTCTCCTAAGTAATCAAAACCGAGTCTCTAATCTACATATGTAAATGTAGTCACAATATCAATCCAAATGCAAGTGAAAGACAAAGACAAATAATGCATCTATACTAGATAATTTATCACACATGTCAAAATACATTAAAAAACATTGCATCAAACTCAAAGCAAGATAATTGCATCAAATCAAGAATTCAAATTTGTCTCAGTTAAAAATGCCAAATTGTCAAGCATATGTGTCAATTCAATCCAACAAGTGTGTTGTATCCCTATACACAATTCATTGATTCCCTACTACAAGTGTGTCACTTACACACTACATATGCATTGCATAGAATACATATGAAAATTGGTTTATTATATCCTACATTAAGATAAGTGTGTCGATTTAGACACACTTGTGGTGATTGTGCCTACATTTGTGGCAAAACCGCCTAGCACATACAGCTTGATTAGGAGCCTACTTTGGCCTAGTCTACAAAAATAGGTAAAATAAGATAAATAAATGAACCAAAATATGAATATGTATCAGTGCTAGGGCACCTGCTAGATGCTAGTAAGTCCTAACTCGCTCACTGATATGTACGCCATCCTCGTACTCTTCCATCACTCTGCAAACTCACTCAAAGACTCCTCCATAAATTCTTCAAATTTCAAGAGTGCAAATGAAATTGTAAATGACCCCCCTCCCCAACCTATTTTTTATACCCCCTACCCCTCCTCGGTAGATGTGCACACACTCCATTTCTATTGGTCCTGATGCTTTTCACCTTCTATAGTCAATAAATTTTTCTGAGGACCCCTATTTTT
Source organism: Chamaecyparis obtusa (assembly GCA_027943335.1). NCBI lineage: Eukaryota > Viridiplantae > Streptophyta > Pinopsida > Cupressales > Cupressaceae > Chamaecyparis > Chamaecyparis obtusa. Next base: position 422,935 of record BSBK01005081.1, read on the forward strand.
TAAATCGTGAGTTGCGTTGTGATCTTGATCACATTGTCAACAAGTTGAGCCCTTCATTATATTTTTCGCTTGATTTCTTGAGGGGGCACCATATTACCTAGTTACTACTGCTTTTTCACAGGGGCATACTAGGACATATTTTTAATTAATTATTCTTTGAAATAATCCTCAAAATGTATTGTATCAAAGAGGGAGAAAATGTAGACACCTAAAATTGACCTATTGCCTATGGGCAACCATTTTACAAATATTCCTCTTAATTGATTAAGCAATCTTTATTATTTAATTAATTTATGTCTTGTATTCTAAATTCAAATTCATAATTTTTCCCTAATTCCATAATTAAGTAATTTAAATTAATTATTTAATTATTAAACATCTAATTAATTTTCATCACGATATTCTTCTATAAAGTCACTAACTAGTCATTATTATTTAATTATTCCCCGTGTCTCTACATTAATTATGTTATTTATTAAATATTTCTACTTTATTCTTATTACATTTATGTAATAATTACAATTAATCAATTCCTCTAAATATTGAATACAATGCTAATTTATTTAATTTACCAATTATTCTTCTCATAAATAGATAAGTTTACGTATTATTTATATTCCCCCATGTGCAATTAAATGAATTTATTTATTTATTTAATTAGAATTATTCTTCTAGTTCTAACTAACAATAATCCCTAGTCGAACTCTTCAATCAATTTTCATAATTCTTCAATCATGATTTCTAACTAATCCATCTATTTAGTTATCCATTCAATCTATTAAATGCAATCTAGTCAACTCCTTAATCAATTTCAGTTCACTCACAATCAAATGAGTTAACCAATCAATCAATTCAATCATGCATCCAATTCACTCCCAATTAGTCTCAGTTAACTATTCAATCATTTGAGTTCAACTCCCTAATCAATTTGAGTTAAACTTCTCGATCAATTTCAGTTATCTCTTCAATCCTAGAATCCTGGTTGAAACCTAAAATTCTATATAATGAGAGCTAATTCTCATAATTTGCAACTACATACTTTGAATTATTATGTTGTCTAGGTGAACACTTGCTGAGAGCCCACAATTTACATAAAGAATGAGAACAAGGGAGACTCGAATCTAGTTTACATATTGTTTTGAATTAAATTCATTTATCTGTTATTGTATGCAATTCCATTATTATCAATTTTCTCTCTTGATATTCAGTGATACTAATTGTGATTGAAAGGTCTTTTGTGGTTAGATTTATTTTTATATTGCAGGTTTACTCCCTCCAAATTTCCCCTAATACACCTTTATATAATACTCGATATTTTCCCATATGAATAATTTTGGAACTATTTTAGTTAAGAATAACTTTAAAAAAATTAATGAGCTATATTTTTCTATCAAGTCCTCTATGGGTTAAGTAGAGATTGAATATATGTACATAGCCCTAGAAGTGCATGGAAAAAGAGAGAAATCTAGACTTCAAAATGAATAATATATATTTTGAATAAGTCTTGTAATATTTTATTGGTCTTGGAACAAAATGAAATACTACAATTTTGATTATTCTAGGGAAGACAAATATAATCTTGATGTGTAATTAAGCTAGTCATGGAGGTGGGGATTTATTTCTTATATTAGGCCCTCAAATACCATGGAATGCCTAGGGCTTCTATTGTAAGCCTCAATAATTAAAAAGGACAAGCCCTAAAAAAACTCTCTAGTCATGGGTGCAATAACACAACACTATATTTCATTATTGGTTATTTTTTGTGTATAAAAGTATGGGTTGGCAAACCTTACCTTGTAAAGGGTTTATGTATATTCAAATTATCTTTGTGCTTGCACTATATCTAATAACTTGGTTGGATATGATGGGGTATATTACAATATGTTAATGATACCTAGTTTCATTAAGCCATGTAGTGTAATATGATATTATTGTATTTCATGCCAAATAAAAAATTGGGTGAATGGTCATTAGAAAATTGACCCAATGCATTGTATGCTATTTGAATTTTTACTATCTTGCCATGAGCCTTAAAAGCCACTTGGAGGAGTGAATAGGGATTAAATCCACTTTGGTTGGGTTCATATTGTAACCTAACATGAACCATGATAGAACAAGGACAAGGAGTATATACAACCTTTATTGAACACTTAAGGTATGCCTCAAGTATTATTATTAGTTAATCCTTTATTGGTCATTCATGATCTAATTGTATTATTGTGGATTTCATATAGTTGATGTTTGTTTACTCATTCTTCATCATGATCTTATGAAATGAGATCTTCAAAAAAAGTTATGCAAAAAATTTCATGTTTGTTGGAGTTGTTGCCACATGCTCATGACCTTCAAACACCAAGATATCTTATTTGTGCTCAATAATTTCCTAGGCTTATTTGTACAATATTATACCAAGTGTCAACCAATGACTCTTGCAATTTGTAACTTATATCCAACATCATCGCTCCTTTCAATGTTACTATGGTGTTTATCTCAAATAATAGACCCTCCTTAAAAAATAATTAAATTATAAAATTTATAAAATGATTCAAGATGGATTCAAGATCCAACATAGCTTTTCTAGTCCATATTATCCTCAGTAACATGGTCAAGTAGAGCCATGGAATTAAACCATGAAATAATTTTTTTTGTATAAACCAATTGGAAAATATAGGATGGAATTAAAATTTGTAGTAACCACTAGCTCTTTGAACACCCATAAGTCAAAATCCTTATTCACTTAGTTGTGAAGTTGAAGTAGTCATTCCCTTAGAGCTTGAAATTATTTAATTCACAATCTAATTGAATGATTACAAGAATTTTTAAAAATGTGAAAATGACTTAAAACTCCTATGAAATTACTAAAGACATCTCAAACATACTTATAATTGAAACTAGTGCTAAAAATAGAATTATAGGTAGTGTTAGGGTTTAGGCAAACAAAAGCAATAAATTTTATTAAATACAATGTAGAATACAAGATGCAAAAGAATAATTTGCAATAAGACAAATTTAACATGGTTCACTTAATGTGGGTTATATCCATAGAAAAATAATCATCCACTTTCTATTATCCAACAAAGAGAAAATTACAATATGATAATCTTTCACATTACACAACCACTTATTTATCAAGCCCTTTTGGTGATCTACAAGGGTTGGTTTACATACCAAAATAATAATCCACTCCTTTATTAAATAATGGTCAACTTTTTTCTTTGAGGGTGTTTGTCCCAAGCCCCTAATTAGGAGCGCTCCCCCAATAGCCCATGAGCCTCTACCATGGAATTCACCCTAGGCCCCTACTAGGGTGATAGTCTCTTTGAGCCTTACAGGAAGGGCTCTATCCCTATACACCCCCTCACAATTTATATGGGGGGAAGATATGACCAAAAAAGTCATCAAAATTTAAGCAAAACAACATGATTAGTCATTATATACCAATGATCTCCCACTTAGACATTGATCAAGCCACACACCAAAGAATCTCCCACTTAGAGATTGATCCTATAGAAACATTGTTGCACTTGGAGCTCCCACTAGATTGATGCACTTGGGCTTGGCTTGTTTCTCTTTTCCACATTTATTATGTTTGAAGACCAACAAAAACTAAGTGGGAAATTAGTTTCTCTCGAGTGATTCCTTTTGTTAACATATTTGCAGGGTTTTGACTAGTGTGTATATCTAGCTTCAATAATCCATCCTCTTAAGATTGATCATATGAAATGGTACATCGGTTGTGTATGTTTAATCTTAGAATTAAGGGTTGAGTTCTTTTCAATATGGATGAAACTCTAACTATCGATGTACAACCTATTATTATTTTGCACCTTTTCTAATTCCTCCATAAACTATTGTAACCAAATCATTTATTTACTAATGTTTGTAGAAGCAACATATTTTTCTTCTATTGTTGAAAATGCAACAACCCTTTGTGATCATGAAGTCCAACTAACTATTGTTCCACCTATAATAAACATATACCTTGTAGTTCTTCTCTTCCTATCAATATGACCTACTAAATATAGATCAACATATCTTTGTAGACTAAAGTTGGAAACTCCACAACATAATACCTAGGTATTAGCACCTCTTAAATAACTAAGAATCCACTTCACTACATTTTAATGCTCTTTTCTAGGATGATTCATATACCTAATCACAACTCCCAACGCATGTGCAATATTTTGTCTTATACACACCATGACATATGTCAAGCAACCAAATACTAAAGAGTATGGAACCTTGAATGTATATTTCATCTCCTCTTGAATTTTGGGACACATCTCCTTAGTCAATTTAAAATGACTAGGAAAAGGTGTACTAATTGGTTTTGTATCTTACATCTGAAATATTTTCAACATATTCTCTATGTATTCACTTTGAGACGATTTAAAATGACTAGGCAAAGGTGTACTAATTTGTATACTAATTGTTGCATTGTCACTCATTTTCCTCTACTCATAGAATATTTATGACATTTAAATAAATTTTTGATGGTGCAATCCTCATGAGAGAAAATGTGAAATCAAACACTCAATGGTTAGAAAATTTCTCCCAATCAATGTTTTATCTCTCTCAACTTTAGAGAAAAATATCAAGTTATTTCTATCAAAGATGGATTGAGCTAAGATTCACTTATTATCCTCTAACTTTATTTATTATAAAATTAATAGGCCTCATTTTGAATTAGATGAATGTTCAAAAACTACATACCTTGAAAACACAAAATTTTGTGGTACCTTTATATAAAACTTGATACTTGCCCATATGAATCATTTTGGAACTACTTTTAGTTAAGAATAACTTTAAAAAATTTAATCAGCTATATTTTCCTATAAAGGCCTCTATGGGTTAAGTAGAGATTGATATGTACATGGACCTAGAAGTGCATGCCAAAAGAGAGAGAAATCTAGAATTTAAAATGAATAATATACATTTTGAATAAGTCTTGTAATATTTTATTGGTCTTGGAACAAAATGAAATACTACAACTTCGATTATTGTAGGAAGACTAATCTAATCTTGATGTGTAATTAAACTAGTCATGGAGGTGGGGGTTTATTTCATTATATTAGGTCCTCAAATACCATGGAATGCCTAGGGCTTTTATTGTAAGCCTCAATAATTAACAAGGACAAGCCCTAAAATACCTCTCCAATCATGGGTGCAATACCACAACACTATTTTTCTTTATTGGATATCATTTTGTGTCTAAAAGTATGGGTTGGCAAACCTTGCCTAGTAAAGTATTTATGTAAATTCAAATTATCTTTGTTCTTGCACTATAACTAATAACTTGGTTAGATATAATGGGGTATAATACAATATGTTTATGATACTTAGATCCATTAAGCGATTTAGTGTAATATGATATATCATATTTTATTCCAAATAAAAAAATTGGGTGAATGATCATTAGGAAGTTGACCCAATGCACTGTATGCTAGTTGAATTTTTACTCTCTCACCATGAGCCATAAAAACCACTTCGAGGAGTGAATATGGATTAAATCCACTTTGGTTGGGATCATATTGTAACCTAATGTGAACCATGATAAAATTAGGACAAGGACTCTATATGACCTTTACTGAACACTTAAGGCATTCCTCAAGTATTATTATTTGTTAATCCTTCATTGGCCATTCATAATCTAATTGTATTATTGTGGATTTCATGTAGTTGATGTTTGTTTACTCATTCTTCATCATGATTGGTGGAGACATCTACAAAAATAGTTATGCAATTTTTTTTATGTTTGTTGGAGTTGTTTTCACACACTCGTGGCTTTCATACACCAAGATATCTTATTTGTGCTCACTAATTTCATAGGCTTATTTGTACAACATTATCCCAAGTGTCAACTAATGACTTCTAAAATTTGTAACTTTCAGTCGACATCATCACTCCTTTCAATGTTACTATGATGTTCATCTCAAATAATGGACCTTCCTTCAAAAATATTTAAGTTATAAAATTTATAAAATGATTCAAGATGGACTCAAGATCCAACATAGTTTTTCTACTCCATGTTATCCTCAATAACATGGCCAAGTAGAGTCATGGAATAAAACCATGAAATTAATTTTTTGTATAAATCAATTGGCAAATATACGATGGAATTAGCACTTGTAGTAACCACTATCTCTTTGAGCATTGTTAGGAATGAATGCTAAATGTTTGGCAGCCATTCTGTAGTAGTTGTTGTTGCATTCATGACTATGATTGTCATTGATGTCAACACAGTGATTTACCGAAGACTTGTAGAGAAGCAGACAGAGTTTGGATTAGCGCACGTGGGTTATTGCAGTTGGAGTTATGCGATGTTGAGGTTATACTCTTTGATATTTCATATGTCTATGGTTAAGAGCGCAGACAGTAATTCATTTATTCATGAAAGTTATGATCATTTTGGTGGAAGCAGTATTCAGGCAGTATTCCTGAATAGCGGTTTGTGGAAATCAGATGATATCTCCTAATCGGGATGGAATTTGGTTTTGCGCAATTAAAGGGAAGTTGAAGACACATTGATAGTGACGTGGATGACAATGCAGACTTCGAGGTCGCATGAGTGAAGATTTATTATATTTGGAAGCCAACAATTTTGTGTAATTTTGGTGTAGGGTGTGGAAACTTCTATTTTGTAATTGTATGCCGACTCATTTGTAATTATTTGAGTGTGGTATAAAGGAAGGAATGTATTTCCTTGTTGTAATATAGTTGGAATGAAGTAGTAAGTATTTGTGATGTGGAAGTAGCGAATGTGTGTGATGTTGTATGCATGAAGTGAAGAAAAGAGCTAAGTATGAAAGTGAATTTGTGAAGGAAGACATGGAAAGTACAAAGATCTGAAATTGAGATATGATGTAACAATGAGTGCAGTTTGGCACAGTCAGAGAAGAGGTAACATATTATTCTGTTGAGTAATGCAAAGATTATTTGGACAGTGTGTTCAGTGATCTTACCTTGAAGCTGTTTGGGCAGTGGGTCCTTCTATCTTCCATAACTCCTAACCAGGTTAGAATCTTTTAACAGGGATTCAAAATCTCCTAATAGGGATTGTTATGTACTGAATGTATTTCATAAGACTCCTAACAGAGTCCATCCTCTCACAAGGAATATTCATAGTAGTGCATCTTTTGTGGGCATCATTCCCATCAGGGTTTACTCTTTGATCAAGAGGTTCCCTAGTCAACATATCTTGTGTCATTGTGTTATTGTGTATGAATATCTTTCTATGGTTGGTAATTATATTGCTTATATGGTTTAATACTATTGAAGATGATAAATGTTATAATTATCTGATAACTGATTCACCCCCCCCCCCCCCCCTCTCAGTTATCTTGGTGGACTTTACTTTCTAACAAGCATATTATACTAGTACAAGAACACCCACAAGTCAAACTCTTTATTCACTTAGTTATGGAGTTGAAGTAGTCATTCCCTTAGAGCTTGAAATTATATTATTGCAATTACAATTTAATTGAATTGTTACAATAATTTTTAAAATGTGAAAATGAATTAGATTTCCTATGAAATTACTAAAGACATCTGAAACGTACTTATAATTGAAACTAGTGCTAAAAATATAATTTTAGGTAGTGTTAGGGTTTAGGCAAACCAAAGCAATATTTTTTAAAAGTATAATGTAGAACACAAGAGGCAAATGAATAATCCACAATAACACACAAATTTAAGGTGGTTCACTCAATGTGAGCTATATCCATAGGGAAACAATCATCCACTTTCTATTATCCAACGAACATGAAATTACAATATGATAATCTTTCACATCACACATCCACTTATTTATCAAGCCTTTTTTATGGTATATAAGGCTTGGTTTACATACCAAAATAACATTCCACTCCTTTATTAAAAATAATGGTCAATTTTTGCTTTGAGGGTGTTTCTCTCAAGCCCCCAGTTGGGAGCACTACCCCTGGTAGCCACCAAACCCCTATTATGGAATTCGCCTAGGCCCATACTAGGGTGATAGTCTCTTTGAGCCTTGCAGGAAGGGCGCTATCCTTGTACACTCTCTCATAATTTATATGGGGGGAATATGACCGAAAAAGTCACCAAAATTTAAGCCTAAGGACATGATCATTCACCACATACCAAAAATCTCCCACTTAGAGATTGATAAAGCTACACACCAAACAATCCCCCACTTAGGGGCTAATCCTATAGCAACACCATTGCACTTGGAGCTCCCACTAGATTGATGCACTTGGGCTTGGCTTGTTTCTCTTTTCCACATTTATTATGCTTGAAGGCCAATATAAACTAAGAAGGAAATTAGTTTCTCTCGAGTGGCTTCGTTTGTTAACATATTTACAAGATGTTGACTAGTGTGTATCTCTAACTTCAACAATCTATGATCATCTTAGATTGATCATATGAAATGGTACACCGGTTGTGTATGTTTAATCTTAGAATTAAGGGTTGAGTTCTTTACAAGATAGATGACACTCTCACTACCATTGTTCAACATGTTATTATTTTGTGCCTTTTCTAGTTCCTCCATAAACTGTTGTAACCAAATCATTTATTTACGAATATTTTTAGAAACAACATATTTTTCTTCTATTGTTGAAAATGCAACAACATTTTGTGACCATGAAGTCCAACTAACTATTGTTCCACCTACAATAAACACATACCTTGTAGTGCTTCTCTTGCCATCAATATGACCTACTAAATTTGGATCAACATATCCTTATAGAGTAAAGTTGGAACTTCCACAACATAATACCTAAGTATTAGCATCTCTCAAATAACTAAGAATCCACTTCACTACATTCCAATGCTCTTTTGTAGGGTTATTCATATACCTACTCACAACTCCCAATGCATGTGTGACATTTGGTCTTATACACACCATGACATATGTTAAGCAACCAACTATTGAAGAGTCTGAGGCCTTGAATGTATATTGCATCCCTCTTGTGTCTTGGGACACATTTCCTTAGTTAATTTAAAATGACTAAACAAAGGTGTACTAATTCGTTTTGCATCTTGCATCTTGCATCTTTTCAACATCTTCTTCTCTATGTATTCACTTTGAGACAATGTTAATGTGTGGTTTTTCCTATCTCTTTTTATTCTCTTACCAAGGATTTTTTTTCGCTCCACCCGAATTCTTCATAGCAAATGACATTTCTAATTTCTACTTAAGCTCGTTTATATGATTTATAGTAGATCTAAGAACGAAAATGTCATCAACATATAATATAACGTGATAATTTAACTACCATTAGCCCAATATTTTTAAATAAACACAATAATCAGAATAATATCTATTGTAACTTTGTTCAACCAGAAAACTATTAAATTTCAATTACTATTGTCAAGTTCCTTTTTTCGTTGTTTCTTATAAATATCTTTCCTTTTGACCTCAAATCTTTATGGTTGTTGCATATCAATCTCTTCCTCCACATTTCCATAAAGAAAAGTTGTCTTTTACATCTCATTTATCAAGCGCAAATCTTCTATTTTTATTTTTAAAATGTTGATGACCTAAATATACCAACTAATCACTTTTTATTATTTTAATCTTCCTAATTTATACTATAATATATAAACATGTCAATATTATCTATAAACTCTCTTAACTCATTGCATAAATATTGTCAAATATTATTTATTTAACCATTATTTTAAAAGGCAACATTGGAGAATGAATACCCTAGTCTTGTTTGACCAACTTAAATTTAATGTTTTAAATTATCTTTTACAGAAGAAATTAGTTTCAACCTGCGAGTTGAAGTTTTAATACTTGAATGTGCCTATACCCTAAACCATGATATATTCTGACAACAATACACCTTGCAGATAAGTATCTGGTAGAGTCGGCAAATATATTTATTGCCTTTGAACGGGACAGTGGGGAACTTTATTGAATTCACAGGGATGTACCCCACATTCAGAAAATGGTACCAGTTGCAGATTGGCTGGCGATGTGAGAACACGGAAGAAGATAGCAGCTTTTAAGGCATTCTGAAAGTGTTTGAGAAAATGTTTTGACCATTTATACAGACATGAGACCGTTCAGGGAAATTTCAGTGCTATTCATGAGACTCACGGTATCTGCAATAGCAGGAGATTGAACTGCCGTGTCAGAGCTGCAAATATTTTCGTGGACATGCCCAATCCCCAAGGTTTATGATGGCAGAAAGATCAGTTTTGGAGCGCTTCATTCAAAAACATTAAATTTACATCGTGGGCTTATCAGGTTAGTTGGTGGAATGATGTTAATGAATGGGATATCTGTTGAGGATTTGTTTATAAGTTTGTTGGTGGGGTGGAATTTTGACTTCAAATTATGGGTTTTTGGAGAAGGGTTGTAGGGATGGCTTAACGAAATAATCTACATATAGGAATTTTGCAATTTAATAGTTCACGCCAGGTATCTTGCTTGTTGGGTTAGTTGTAGATGTTCCGTGTGCAGGGAATTAGTTCACCTAAGTGATTGAATTTAATGGTTTTATGAAAAGGAAGAATTTGAAATATTTCTTGTGGGGTTTGCATAAAGAATGAATGGTCCTTATACATAGTTTATCCAGAAAAGAGTTGGGGAATGGTTATGTATAGACTGCAAGCCCTAAATTTATGCATATTTTTTAGTGGGTTTAGTGGTCTATGTGTTTGAGCTCGGGGCAGTTGGTGAAAAGATTTTTTGGTAGTTTTTGAAGTGGATTTTTGGTAACTTGAGCGAGGTTGTTGAGGTCATGATCGTAGCAGAATTCGGCAGGTATTTGACCTTTTGCAGAACAGTAGAAAACTTCTGTGAATAAGTTGGTTTTTTCTGGGGAAGTGTGTTTTGGTTTTGATTGAGAGGGTTTGGTTCAAGGTCGTAGCAGAAATTTGCAAGTATTGTGGCCGCTTGCTAGACGGTAAAAAATATCAAGTGATCGTCTGGTAGTTGTGTATTAAATCTTCTATTGTGTTGGAGAGTGCTTTGATCTGGTAAGCTGGATCTTGAAGATTAGGTGCTCAATGGCTAGATTGTTGAACACTAGTGCTTGTAGAAGTCTTATTTAAGACAGCTTATTTTCTGGTCTGGGTGAATTCTGAAGATTTGATGTGGAGTGGCTAGATATATGGGTTATTTTCTTGAACATTGTGTTTGGAGCTTGGAGATTTTTATTGCTGGTTTTGTACTATTTGGACTCTGAATAAAAAAGCCAATCTTTGCAGCAGTTAAATGGCAGCCGTAATCACTGGTGAAGTTGCTTCTTTGAGTAGCGATCTGGTTTATGAAATCTTAAGTAGGCTGGACGGTACTACACTTGCTAGTGCTGCATGTGCCTGTGTTGACTTTTGTGCTATAACCAGAGAAGAGGGCATTTGGGAGGATGTATGTGGCTCACTCTGGCCTTCTATTATGAATGAAGAAATGAAAAGCTTGATTCATTCTCTCGGTGGATTCCGGAAGTTCTATGCAGATTGCTTTCCTCTTATAACAAATGAAGAAAAAGTTTCTGCAGTTCAGTGGGATTCTGATCTGGAGGAGTTATATGTTTGGTCTGATTACTCTGATGATGAAGATGAAGAGCTGCAGGGGGTTTCACCCTCGGACTTTGTCTCGATTGTAGATGTTCGATACAAGGACAAAGTCATCTATTCCAAAGTCCTCTGGGGTATCCCTGATGCAGATGATTTTCATGGCTGGTTCTCTCGCTGCCCATTCCGAATTGATATGCTAAACTTTTCCGATGAAGATGACAACCCTGGAAGCGAAATTACTGTGTCTTTTGCAGATGGGCTGCCACAACTTACATCTATTGAGAGGGAGAGGAAAGATGGGAAATTCTGGAGGGAGCTGCAGGACAGTATTAGGCTTAGTTGGATTCTTGTGAATAAAAGATTAAAGCAAGCAGTCAACCTTGCAAGTTGGAGCCCCCTTGGTGGACAGAGGCATTGGCCTACAGATAATGACTTTCTAATACGTTTTGGATCCATACTTCCCTCTCACAATATTTTACCCTGCAAGGTTGTCCAGTGCATTATTGGAATGAAATGTAGAGTCTCTCATACTGGAGTTGAAGAAAATGCTCAAACAACGTTGAAGATAATTGAACTCAGCATGCAGTTGGAAGACTTGAGGCACGCACATCTGAATGGAAAGAACAGTTTGCTTGTCCTTAAAAGAGCTATGAGCTGTCGTAGGAGTAGGAATTATAGTGAAGTCTTAGAATCTTGTCATCAATATTCAAAAGCACAGAGTGAGTTAAAGGAGGAAAAGATGAGAAATGAAGACCGTGTAGATAGGCTTTGTATTGTGAGTGCTATTGCAGCCTTTGCCTCATTTTGGTACTTCATTTTATTCTCTGAGAATTAAATGTTGGTAAATTATTCAATAGTATATAATATATAAGCAACAAATCTCTTGTCCATATGCCCATTACATTTTCTGGTATTGCTGGGATTGACAGATCCTGCTTGTGATAACCATCTGCCAAACTAATTTATGTCCGCATTTGTCAATTCCATTCAAGCTTCCAAATCTCAGTATAAGAGTTGGGCAAGTAAATGTGATATTGTAGCTTGGTAGTTGTGCACAAAAGATGTGCTTAACTCTTTTTGTAGGACACATAACTTTCTTTATGTGTGGCTTAATTGGTTGTGACTTCATGTCAAATTTTATGTTTGATCATCAGTATGCATTAAGTACATCTAATTATCAACTTGATGGTTTCTGAATTTGTTGAAAAAATTGATTACACGTTCAAATCCAGAAACCGTCAAGTGAAATTTATCACGGACTGGAAATTTCACATTTTTAAAGATCTAATTATTTCATTCTTGTGATACATAGCTAGATATGTTTATGTATAAATTTTAAATTGTAATGTTTTCTGTTTGGAAAAAATGTGCTACTTTTCATGTTTGGATGTTTGAAGTTGAGTTTGAGATAGCTTTAAAAGATGATTCACAAGTGGTTCTCAAAATTAGACTGAAAAGCATTTTGCAGTCCAGTTGTTGAAATTCTCATCTTCTTGAAGATTTGTTTTTCCCTGCATTGTTGCTGAGAATTGGTTATGCAAATAAATTTGGTTAACACCCATGAAAGCATGACCAATCAATTTATGTTTTCTTTAGGTTTTTCTTTGTAATTGTAATCACAAATTTCTATTTATTATTTTAACTAGTTTTGTCTGTTATGTACTTTTCTATCTACTTTCTCGAATTTTGTTCCTATTCCAGCTAGTTTATTTATCAGTTGTTTGTGGGACAGATAATGTTCATGAGAGAACCTTATTTTACTCTAAGGTTGTACACACTTCCTTCAAAAGGAACTAATGGTGCCAAAAATATTGGAAAGGCAATTTATCTGGTTTCAGAGCCTGCTACAGGTAATCAGTACAAGCATGCAATCTCAGGATTGCTGCTTGAGTTGCAAAGCATGTATGAATAAAAATAATCAGTTGTTTCAGTCTTCAGATAACTCATCTTAATAATAAGTATAACCAGTACGCTACAAACATCTCATTATTTAATACTCAACACATGCCAATTGGTGGCTGACAATAGCTCTACAAGTCCATATTAATAAGTTAACGTTTCAAATGTCATGGAACTTGGAGTACTGTCTATTTGAATTTTGTCATATGCTTCTCAAGTACTTTATTGTAAAGATAGATTAGATCAAACTTGTTGTATACAAATTGACTCACAAGGGCTTGGATTTCACTGCTGGGTGACCACACACTGTTTTTTGATTTCAGTATGATATAGCCTACAGAACAAGCCTCTTTCACCAAACTTGCTGCCAATTTCAAAGCCTGAATCCACAATTAACACTCTTAGCATATGGTGTGAAGGGGATGTGTGCAGAAGTATTATACTTTCAAATGCATTTACTAAAATGAAAAATTGTTAATCAGACTAAGTGCATTGAAAATAGGCATAACCCCTTTTTAATTGAGGGAAAACAGCTTAAAAAAAGGAATGGAGGATACAGTGAGTGCTGATCATTCAAATATATCTCTATCCCACGATAAATCATAGGATAGAAGATGATAGGATTGTGAAAACCCCCATCTATGATATTCAGACAGGAATCTAACTAGTAGAGTAGGAATAATCCCAAAAATTAGAAATTTAGATCAACCTTCCATTTTGCAAGCAATCCTTTGAATACTTCTTATTTATGAGCTATTATAATACAGTGTGTTCCCTTTATATAAATATTTTAGTCTGCTTAAATTTACATGTATGTTCATTGTTAATTACAAATACTGCTGCAAGGTGTGCAATTATGTACCTTAATTTGACAGGCCACAATATTGACTTGAGATTTGCTGGTCCTCTAGCTTATAAATTGTTACTGCTTCAATAACTTCAGGAACTTGTCTTTATTTAGTGGGTAATGCAAAAAAATGGATTATAGCCTTGTACATTAAATTTATTCCATAAGAACAGGAGACATAGCTGTGGAAAAAGATTTACAGCAGCTGAACAACAATAATCACTAAATACATAGAAGAAAGCTCAGCGGGTAATATTCTTCTAGATAGAGAAATATTACAAACACAAAGCAAATAAAATGGAGAACAGTCTTGGAGTGGGACATATATGTGATCTCAGTTGCTTCATTTATGGAGCAAAATATGCTAGTGCTACAAACTCTCAAAGAAACGAATAAAGTCTAAGCAAAGAATAGAAGAGAATATGGATGCCAATTTAGGCCAATTCCAAAACTAGTATGGACGGAGCATCTGACTAGGTGGATTATCTCATAAACTAATCTCTTGGAACAATTACCCCAAAAAACATTCTACTCCGCCTAAGAATTTATTCAGAATTAGTGTTAGATTTACAACTGCTTTATTGAGTAGCAGGTAATATGAATGGCATTAAATATAAAATCTCTGGTTAACACAGATTCACGACCCTTGAAATGCCTAATGACTCGCACACATTATGCACTAGACAATACTCTAGCTGTACTCTTTATATACGATATTAACAGTCCATTGAATTGTTTATCACTACAACAATTTGTATGAATATTGACCTTTTCTGAAGGCTTTTCTAGAGAGTACTATCCAATGGAATTGGATGAAATATTTATTAGTACCTTAGCATTCAACTTCTCCAGAGTTTACCACGTTGTGCTCCGGAATTAGTAGAATGTGTCCAACTAGAAGCGGATAAGGAATCTAAAATTTGAAGCTTTTTTTTTTACCATAATATTATGCATAAGATATGGTAGGTGTTATGCCCTTATGACCCAATTAGCTCATTGGAAATTCACAAGAATACGTTACTTGTCCTACTCTTGCCAGAACCTTATGAAAGGCTAATGACATGCAGGCCTAGGTTTCTCTACTTGTTTATCTTTGCAAGGCATATGGGGTTGTGATTCTAGAAAGCCCAATCTTGAAAACAAGGATTTTGTGTTGGATATATGGGGATCTCATCTTCTATTTTGTTCAATTTGAGTTTTCTAACCTTTGCTTCAATGTGCCGAGTGTCCTTTACAAAATCTCACACTCATTAAACTGGGTCATTATCATAAAAGACACTGACATGGTGATTTCAATAGATTGTTGGTATGTTATATTAACCGTGTATTTATGTGTGGAAAATACTCATTGCAATTTGTAACTTCTATGTAAAAATATAAGGTATTTGCCTTAAAAGGGTAAAATTAGAGGATTCAGGATTGCCTTTGAGACGATCCAATGGCTGATGGACCCTTAAAAAGGCTACAGATTGTACCTAATTGGTGAAAGGTAGAGGTTTGAGTAGCTAAGTTGAGGATTGATCACCTCTCAAAATTTCCCTTGTCATTGATTCACTCGGTTGAATAGTGCAAAAATAAAAAGCTTAGCTTTTAAGGTAGAGATTATGGAGTCTTGCTCCTCCAACCGCAGAAAATATTGACAAGTAAAAGAGAAGTTGAGAGACAATGGCATCTAATGGCTATAAATATTCCCAAAAATTGCATAGATGAGTTGTGCCTTGTTGTATGATTTGTAGAATGGAACATGTGTTTTGAGCTTTCTCCTTAAATTGATATGTGAATGATTGACTATCTTGGTGTGCAGTAGCAAGAGGAACCAACCCACTTTAGAAGTATATTTGAGCTAAGAAAGTTGTGTTGGAACTTCCTATATCTAACAAACAAGTATTGCTGGCCACAATGCTAAAAACTTCAATCTAACAAACTATTGATTTCTATGCCCAATGGGATTACATTAAAATGTCCACAAGATATGAATTTATCCCCACAAATATAAGCTTGCAACACTAAGAACACTTAAGATCCCAAATAGATGCCTTGTTATGTCGAACTCTTCACTTTGTACTTTCTCTAATAGTTCAACCCAAGAATCTTTGCGTGATAAGTCTAAAAGTTAAATCCGTTGAGGCAAAGTTCAACAAATCTTTGTAGCTACGCCTCTAAAGGAGTAGAGCAACAACCACAATTCCAGTCCCACTTGACAAGATTGATTTTTAATCTCCTTTTGGAAGTCCACAAGCTCAAACTTTGTTTGTATGGAGAATCAGGATGTCTTACTAGATGATAGAGCCTTTTGTCTCATAAAATTCTACAAGCTGAATACTAATTCAAGAGTGGACTGATCTCCCTATTTCATAATTGATGGTGTTGCTTATTTCATAAGAGATAAATCCAATGCTTATGTTGTCCATACATAAGATGAGGCAAATATTTCCCCTTTCTACAATAGTACAATTCTAGATGCAGTCTTAAGGTTACTAGTTGCATCCCTAAGAGAGAGGTCAACTAGTCTATGGGATTGGTTTATGTCTCTATTAGGGATTGAGATGCATTAGCAACATTATTCTTAACCAATCTAAATAGAATTCAGGCAATCTATTCTTAGTGGAACGTCATACTCGTATCAAAAGCCCCCTAGACACCATGGTGTTCATTTTTTGTTCAATCGTGAGTTTTAAAAAAGAGTTCGAAAAGAATATGAATATAGCTACAACCCATGGGTACTATAGCTTGCTTGTATTATCTAAGGGCACTAAACCTCAAAAGGGTAGGAATGATCTTAACAATGATTTAGTCCATAGGAGGTGGTACTTTTTAAAAAGATTATAATAAAGTTATTTTAGCAAAATTTAGTTTTATTTAGGTTGAAGAGATTGTTCCAAGACTTTCAATACCTTTGTACTCCATAGTTGAATATCCCTCACTTGCCTTAAATCAAGGGCATGGTCTTCCCCAATCTCTCTACAATTTTTTTAAATACCAAAGAGATAGAAAATCTTGATGAAGGCTTTCTCAAATGATCTTGACACTTGTAACATAATATGCCACTTCTATTATTCAAAGACTGTATAATGATAATAATAACACCCAAAGTTATCAACCTAATAAATGCTAGTAGTCTTCACAAATAAAAATAGAGGTTAATTCAAACCACCCACCTATTCAAATAACATTTATTTCTTGCCAGAGCAAATCTTTGTACTAAGATTCTAAGTTAAACCCCTTAGGGCTCTAAGGCGGGCATGAAGAGGAAGAATTCTATTTATTCAACAATGCGATGTAGATGTAATCTAGTTGCTTTTGGGTTCGATTGTGGGAGATTTTTTGCATCAACGTTTTGGATCACACTTCATGATCCATCATCAAGATGTTAGAGTAAACAAAATGAAAAATGATGATGGATCACAGTGTGATCCAAAACGTTGATGCAAAAAAAATCACACAATCAAATCCAAAAGTAGATAGATTACATTTACATGGATTGTAGAAATTTAATGTCTTTAATAGTATGTAGGTCAGCATGCAACCTCATGTTTAGTAAAACTATATGACAAAGATGACATAAAAGAATCGACATATGAAATCCACATGCTACCTAGTGTCTTCACTATTCTAACGAAAAAGATGAAAGAAGCCCATGTGAAAATATTCTTAAAATTTTAAAAAATAAAAAATAAAAATTTAGATATCAATGCCATACCTAGGAAGTTGGTGTCATAACCACCAACCCAACACTTGAGAATCATCCGAAATCTGATTCCCTTTTCTTTAAAATCCAAAAATGATGTCGGGTATACACATCAGAGTGAAAGTTGGATCCACCCAACTGTTAAAATGAAGTAGAACTCAGGGAAAGACCCTTGAAATTTTAATAATGTAGGATGTTTTATTAATTTCTAGGGAATTATACAAAAGAGGTTTGCCAATTATGCATGATAAGGCAAAAGAAGAGAACAATATGGTAGTGTTAATGTATGTTAATCGTATTTCTGATTCCTAGGAAATTATACAAAAGACAGAAAAAAATATTAAAGGGTTGTAAATTTCATATTTTTATCGAGTTTCTTAACAAGTGAGGTGGGATGGATTTTGTGGATAAACTAAAGGTCTAAATTTGGGGACAATAGGGGACAATGATGGAGTAGTGATGGGGCAACATTGATAAATAAATTGAGGTGATTTTAAAATCTTCAAGAAAAAATCTATAATATAACATCTTTGTGTGTGCTTAATAAAAGACAAATTAGTTTTCACAAAGTTAAAAGTTGCAAATAGTATGTAATTACATGTGCCACATAGCAAGCAGTCTAGCGGCATACTCAACGGAGGTGGAAAAGGCAATGGCGTTGTGGTGGGAACGTTTCCCCAAGTTCTCAACTCTAAAAAACATCCTTCTATTGGGGATATGGGTTCCTTTTTTTGTTTTTCTTGCTTTATTGTAGTCCAATTGGTTGGGCACAACTTGTGAAGGTGATGGTAGGTATGTTTCTTAATTATGATATCCACCAAAGTTCAAAGTCTTGGAGGTATAATATATGAGATGAAATTGGGATTGTGTTCCAAGAGACTTTGGTGGAATAGATGCCCTTGATACTTAATTCTTAGCTGCATAGGTATCAACATAGGTCCATACTATAATATAACATTGATACTATAGGTATCAATGTTGCCAGTGTTCCACTGTCTGTAGGCTCGGTGCCTGGGTTTGCTTGTTTTGCGCTTGGGTCTTCTTCTCTGGAGTCTTTGGGTGCTGCAAAATCTACCGGTATGGTTGGTGCTACTCCTGCTTCTGTTGGTGCCGCAGTGTCCTACGCTGTTGTTGCGGCCTATGAAGTAGGAATCCATGGCCTTGCCCCTACTGGTAGGGGGGATTCCCGGTCTCCTCTTGTGCAACCGGTTTCGGTATGTAAACCCATTAGGGTAAAGCTTGGTTCTAAAACTGTGGATGAGATTGTAAAAAATGCTGATGATTTCTCTTCCCATGTTGCTATTTTTTGTTTTAGGGGCTTCTGGCCCTTGCTCTTTGATTTGCATGCTTGGATCTCCGAGCATTGGGAGCCCATTCTATCTAATGCGGTTCAGATATACCTTGTGGCTAGGGGTTTTTTATTGTTAAGTTTAAAAATGCGGAAGATAGGAAAATGATTTTGTGTGACAGTTGCTTCACTTAGGATGAGCGTTTTCCCCTGATGGCCAAACCCTGGTATCAGGGGTTTGATCCTCTCTCAGAGACATTCAATAAAATACCCTTATGGGTTAGGTTGCCGAATCTTCCCCTCCACCTTTGGCTGGATTCGGTTTTGGAAACTGTAGGTGAGACTTTAGGGGACTTCCAAATGGTGGATTCGGACTCCTCTGAAATTTTTAAGACTACTTATGCTCGTATTCTAGTGGAGATTGATGTTTCTAAGGGTCTCCCTGAGCAGATTGCTTTGGATTCTCCTGTGGGCTCTTGGATTCAAAATTTTGGATTATGAGAATATTTCGTTCAGATGTAGGAAGTGTCACAAGACTGGACATCTGGCTGCATGATGCTTATCTAACAAGATCAAATCAAAGAAATTGCCCTCTTGGTGGGCGGGGGCCTCTAACCACCACTATATGGTTCAGAAAACCTCTATGGATGGGGGCTTGAGTTTGAGCCCGACTCAAAATGATAATGCTTTGGTTGGAGCTTTAGCTAACACTTTGGCTGCTTCTAATGTTGTCTTTGATGTTGCTGGTGATGGCTCTGATGTGGCTTTGTCTCATGAGGTTGCTGCTATCCCTTCTGGTGTTGCTCCTACTTCCCTTGTCCAGACTGCTGATGCTGCCCCTGTCCAGTCCGCTGGTGTTGTCTTTGATTCAACAGCCTTGTCCATGGACGTTGCTGGCTTTACTGCTCCCTCTGTTGTCTCCGGTTCCGTTGATCCTATCTTTGGTCCTGTTGCTACTTTAGGGGCTGGAGCTGTGAGTTCTTCTGTGACCTACCCTTTAGTGGGCTTGTCTAGCTCTTCTTTGGCCTGGCAGAAGGATGCCGAAAAGGTGGAGGATGGATGGACAACAGTGAAGGGGAAAAAATTTAAAACTTCCACTCCTTTTGATATGAACTTACGTTCACATAAGGATGTGCAAAAATGTAAATCTTGATAGCCCTTGTTTGTTTTTGGTGTGGGTTTTTGTCCACTTGGTAGGAACTCTGATTTGTTTGGTGGGGCACCATAGTTGTTTTGGTCTTTAATTGCAAAATTTGTTTATGCTCTTGTTTAAGGTTTCGGGTCCTTTCAAAACCTATTTTTACATAATCAAAACATAAGTCCATACTCTCATAATAGAATAAAATCCTTCATAAAAAAGAAAAAAAAAAGAAAGATCATATGATACCTCTAATCCCTTTCATATTGAATTATTAGTCAAGTTGACAGAATAAATGAAATGCTCATGACCCCTTCCCTTCTCCCTCCTTAGATAGTTGAATAGATGAATAGTAGAATGGTCATCCTCATAATACAATAATCTACCTTTGTCTCCAAAACTATGGAAATTGCCAAGATTTTACATAAACTACACATTGTAAGTGATTAATCTTCATCAATGTTGTTTCTAAAATAGATTGTACAAAAGTTTTGAACATCAATATTTTTGAGACAAATTGGAATAGAATGGAAGAATTGGATATCTCAAATGTGTATAAAGCAACAATAGGCAATTGAGGATGGGATCATATCCTCTTAGATGTGAGACACACTAAGTGGAAGATACCCAAGGAAGTCTGGGAAGAGAGAACTTGCATATTCTGCAATTAGGGTGTGGTGGAGATAGAATGACACTTTATCATGGAATGTGTAGACTTTGAAGATATTTGTACTAGTATTAAAACAATTTGAAGATTGATAACATGCACCTTTTATTTGATGAAAATACGATCAACCAAACTGTTAGCTTCCTAGTTGGGATCCATAATAGAAGATCCAACATCAAAAAGGGTATGGAGAATATTTAAGGTTGTTATTCTTTGGTCCCTTAAACTATTCAGTCTTGTGGATGTCATTAAGATCATTGATTCATTCATTCATCATTTACAAGATTTGGTAATAAGTATGTAGTGGAGACGGAGTGATACTTTATCATAGAATGTGTAGCCTATGAAGATATGTGTACTCAATATGAAAATAGTTTGAAGGTTGACAACATACACCATTTCTTTGATGAAGATAAGATCAACCACACTACAAGATTCCTAGTCAAGATCCATAGTAGAAGATTTGACATCAAAAGGAGTATGAAGATAATTTAATGTTGTTATCCTTTGGTCCCTTAAACTATTCACTCTCATGGACATCATTACGATTCAATCTCATGCAAGGCCTCAACATCATAAGGGATGATGTTGAGATCCTGCCCCAGACAAATTTAGCGGAATGGATACTCCTCAGTGCTTGACTCTTAGCTGAAGAGGCTTTAGTCTATAGGTTCGTACTCCTGTATCGGATAGCTAAAACTACTTTGTGAAGGTGTCCTTGTGAACTTTGTGCCTCTCCTAAACTGCCACGCTAGCAATTTGTACCTCCATAAAAT
This sequence comes from Chamaecyparis obtusa, assembly GCA_027943335.1. NCBI lineage: Eukaryota > Viridiplantae > Streptophyta > Pinopsida > Cupressales > Cupressaceae > Chamaecyparis > Chamaecyparis obtusa. Next base: position 444,746 of record BSBK01005081.1, read on the forward strand.
ATATCATACAAAACTAATTTTTTTTTTAATAAATTGAGGTCTTTTATGATTGTTTGTAATCGTCACAAAACAAGGATGACATTTTTAAATGATCCCATTGTGCTCACCAAGTCAAGCCCTTGGAAGTGCCATGGAAGACAACGTATTGTATTATTATCATTTTTGGTGATTTCTTGCAACTTTATTGCTCAGAAGAAGACAAAATCATAAAAGATGGGATCGTCAAGTAATTCGAGGAATGTATTGAGAAACTTGTGATTTTCATAGTCTTCATTTGTATCCACAATGAAGACTATCATTTGTAACCAATGATAATTCAAAGGAGGAAAACAAACTGGACAACTATGAAGATCATCTTTACACAACTCCTATAGTAGATGTTGGGCAAGCGTTGGCATTGCCCTTATTTTCCCTCAAAAGGACAAGACATACCATTTGTTTTATGTTTGGGTATTCGTGAAATTTGAAGGTTTTGTGTGTTTTTGAAGTTTGGATTTATGAAGGTTTAATGAATGGTTTTAATGGTGAATTTGGACTATTTTGGTTCTGTTAATATTTTTCAAAGAAATGAAAGTTGAAATTAAATGTTTTTTTGTTTACTACATGGGACATATTGTCCATTGGATTGGGATTGTGCATCATTGGATAATGTGTTTGGACTTTTTGTATAGGTTTTTTTTTCCATGATCAAATTGTAATTTTGGTTCATTTGGTACTTAGGAATTCAGGTGCAGAGTGAGGAAGGATTGACCTTTCATGAAAGGAATGTGTGGACCATGTCAAATGAAATTTAAATGATAAAATTTATTGGGGATTGATTTAATGATATTTATAAGGAATATAGACTTTCACCAAGAGTCAAATGCCTCAAAAGGATTTATGACTTGGAGGAGTGGGTAATACATAACATTGGTCTTATATGTTTTTTAAGGGCTACTCGGTAACACATATGGCTATTGAATAGAGGTAATTTGGAATCACCTCTATATGTGTAAGTGTGTGGGGGAAATATGAGATTCACTCCTAAATCCAAATTCCCAAAGGAGAGATCCAATTTGATCAACCAAAAGGTTAATGCACAATCGAACCAATCCATGAAGAATATGAAAGAGAGAGAGAAACCCTATACTTTCCTATAGTTGGATTAAGCTTGAGATCTGAAATAATTGAAATGCAAATACTAACCTTAAATTAGGGCAAATCTAGAAAATGTCATTTTCTGATGTTTGTGTGTACTTTCGAGCAATTCTGCAACCTGTTTCGGACTGGAAATGCCGAGACAAAGAAAACTCAGAAATCTTTCTCCAAAATGAGCTCAGGTCGACTTTGACCCTCATAAAAGGTCAAAGGCTAAATTCTTTATTTGAAGGTCAATTCTGTCTCTATTCGCAGATCTGGGAAGTTTGCCGAAAAGGGTATCCAAATTTGCTCTCAGATCCGAAATCTCACACCTGTACCTGCAAGAAAATGGGGGGTTTTTGTTGTTTGTTTGGGGGGTTTGCCTTGGTCAAACCCCAGTTTGGAATCAACTTTAATATTGAAATTGAAATAGGAATGCTAGCAAGTAGTAGAAATGGGTCTAACAATGAAGCTATGCAATTTGATAGATATGTAATTGTATTTTGAATGTAAACAAGTAAATTGATATGAAAGCTTGCACATAACATCAATAAATGTAAATCAAACCTCCATGATTGTATGGTTGGAATCCACCTTGAGAGAAGAATGAATGGATCTTGAAGATTAACCAAAGGATCTTGAAGGAAGATCACACCATCATGATGGCTAGATCTAGTGTTTAAATGATGAATCTTGAATGCTTGAACCAAATCCCTTCAATAGCTTGAATGCTTGAATCCTTGATCTTCAATGGAGAACTTGGATGGAGAAGAGGACTTGAATGTTTGAATGGATGCTTGCTTGAACTTGAGAAAATTTTGAGAGCTTGGTGTCTTGATCATGAAAGTGGATGGAGAAAATGAGAGAGGAAGGCCTCCTTTTATAGTGAACTAGGGCACAATCCTCTAGAGAGGCCACCTTGGAGAATTAAATCCCAATTAGGTCCTAACCTTTAGAAAATATACCTAGATTAAATGCAATTGAAGGATTTACCATTTTGAAACTCGAAATGGCCGACCCAGAGGCAGGAAAACAAATATCCCAAAAGCCCGATACCCGGAAATCAAGGATTTTGAAGATTTGAAGGAAGAGGGCAAAATCGAGGTTGGGATTGACCTGGTCAGGTTCAAGCTCGATCCTAAGCTAGTCAGGTTTGAGCTATTCATGTTCAATCTCGAATCTGACCTTGGTCCCAGATCCAGTCAGAATCAGGATAAAAGGTCCCAGGGATGCCCAGAGACCTAGAAATGATACCAAAATAGGACAAAATGCCAGGGATAAGCATAAAATCCTATGATGACTGTGATGAAGGCCAGGAGGACCTATTTCTAATTTCTACCTAGAAAATAGAGCCACGAAAGAGGGAAATTCAGGAGAATCCTTAAGATCCTAACCCTAATTTCACCTAGAATGAAGTAGAAAAGAAGTGGAAAGCGGGGAGAAAGCTAGATTAGAGCAAAGATCAATTCAAGGCACCCGGTATGACCCCAAACCACTTACTCGGAGGGCTAAATGCTCTTAACATGGAAGTGCTTCCATTTTAAGACGATACATTAAGCCCCCACTTTAGCAAGAGTATGGACTCAATGCAAACTCTTGGTAAAGGAGAAGGAAGAAGAGATCCTAGTGGATTCAAAACAAGATAAAATGACACTTAGTTAGGAACACTAGCCTCCAGACCAAGGATTCTAACTCAACATACATGCATGAGGGTGCAACAAACAAAAGGACACAAAAAGGGGTTAGTACTGAAACAAACCCAAATCAACTAGCATAAGAAACCTTGCTAAGAAATATTTCTTATACTAATATCATATTTGGAAAACTATCATAAAAGCATAAATGTTTACATAAGAAAGACAATAACAACACTATAAATAACATAGCTTCATGATCCAATCCTACTAGCATGAAAGCGAAAAGAGAGAAAGGGAAAAGAGTGATTACCTCGCCTAGTAAGATGCCCACCTTACCATGAATCACCCTAGAGGGAGATCCCAATAGGTTCACCCATAAACTATGCTTGCAATTGTAATGCGTCTTCTGACGACTTCTAGAATACTCATAGATCCATCTTCTTGTATCACTATGAATATAAAATGCGCATCTCCTCAGGATTTAGCAACTTATGTGCATTACCTTCAGAAGTTTTAGCATATAAATGCATGTCTTTTCAATATTTAGCAACTTATGTGTGTTACCTTCCAAGATTTAGCATATTTGAAATTGGAAATGTGTGTCCCTTCAGGATTTAGCAACTTATGTGCGTTACCTTTAGAGGATTTAGCATATTGAAAACTTGAAAAATGCGTGTCTCCTCAGGATTTAGCAGCTTATGTGCGTTACCTTTAGAGGATTTAGCATATTGAAAAACTTGAAAAATGCATGTCTCCTCAGGATTTAGCAACTTATGTGCGTTACCTTCGAAAGATTTAGCATATAAATACGTGTCTTTTCAGGATTTAGCAACTTATGTGCGTTACTTTCCAAGATTTAGCGTATTTGAAAAATTTGAAAAATGCGTCTCCTCAGGATTTAGCAACTTATGTGCATTACCTTTGGAAGATTTAGCATATAAAAATAAAAAACTATAGTACAAGGGAGACCCTATATATGCCCCCCTCCTTAATATGGAAAAAACATACTATTTTGACATGTTAAGGAAAGAAAAGAACAAGGATAAAGCCTTCTTCAGCATTAAGACAATATCCTCAATCAACACCCAGTCCAAGCCAAGAAGGTCACAGCTCCTATGAGACCATGGAAGGGACGAATGTAAAGAGATATCATGCAAGAAGTGAAAAGAAAGTAACCCTTATGAGGGATAGCACACTATTCAGTTTCCAAGGTGAGAGATATTTCAACCATGAAAATCCAATGTCAAACAACAAAAGAGGTTGTTATCAAGGACATAGGTCCTCAATGCAAACCAAAATTTTCATGTATGATTGGATGTCACATAATAGATAAATACTTCTTAACCAAGGAAAGAGGTGAATCCCGGAAAGATAGAAAAGAAGGAGATGGCATCCTTGCCCCCCAAGTGTAGGAACAAAGATGGAAGAGGATACCTACTTCACAAAGCAAGGAGATATCCTATTTACAACAATGTATACTATATCCTTAGCGAGGGATATTGACCCCTACATCCAAGAGTATAGATAATCATGAAAAGGATATGTCACTCATGGAAAAGGATCCTCAAAGAAAGAGATCTTATCAACAAGACCGCCACCAAAGAGAAGTGCTTTTAGATAAAATATCAACTTTCAAAAATGAGGGAATAAAGATTCAATCATCAAGCCCCCTGCAATCAAGAGGAAGAGGAATCTTTGCAATGAGGGAAAGAATTCTAACATCAAAGCCAAGAGTTTATAAAGAACATAATTTGCAAAATAGAGAAGAAGTGACGACCTAGGATAACAACTTCTCATATAAAAAGGTTATCCATAGTCAAAACATCTATCAATATGTTTGAAATAATATTGCAATGTAAACAAATACCACTAGGCTAAGGAAAGCAGTTCCCTAGACAAAGAGAAAGAAAGAGGTACCTTGTCCCCCTGGGATAGAGACAAGGGATGCCTTCGCAAAATACATGTCCTAGGAAAGATATCTTGAAAAACATAATGCAAAGCTATAGAAAAATAGGAGAGAAAGAATATCAATTAAGCCCCAATAAAAGACCTAATGGATACTAGGAGACTGGATGAAAATACACCTCTTGCCCCCCAGTCATGAGACAAGAGGGGAAGAACATTTACATTATATCTAATGGAGGGGAATCCCCTATATCAAAATTATGAAGGAATTGTAAAACTGCACGAGAATGAGATATAATTCCTAAAGTAGCTCTTTCTCTAACATATAACTTGAAATGTTTATAATCAGCAAGTAAATGTTTATTACTATAATGAAAAGGACATTTGTATTTGTATAAATCATCTATCGGCATAGGTCTAAAGATTTCTTTCTTGGAATTCATTAGCTCAACATATACCTTCTTAGCGACTTCTTGACGAGTATTAGGGCTATCTAATATAGGTGTAGGGAGAAGAACATGAAGAGGAGGACCATGATCAACACCACTTAACTTGACTTGAGATTTTGAACATCCAACACCACACATATCCGGTTTAGGGGGTATATGAATTGGAAACCTAATACCATGCTCATTAACTCCTAGCCCTAAACCTTTATAACCTTGTTTAGTCACCATATTATATCCGGTGGTATACATATTATGTAATGTTTCTACAGGAGGTGATTGATTATCATGTTCACGAGTAAAGGTTGTATAAGGTGAGATAGTAGGCTTTGAAGAAGTTTCTTTACCCTTTCCTTTAATATCATCATGAATCAGAGGAGAAGGTAAATCAAAAAAATCTTGCACATCTACATCCTGAGCTATAGCTTGAATTCCATCATAGGTATGGGAAGAACGAGGATGAACAGATGGAGAATTAGGTATCAGATTAGGATTGATAGGAATAGGATTGATAGGATTAGGATTAGGATTAATAGGATTAGGAAGATTAGGAGATGGTGTATCATCTGCCCAATTCTTCACATAATCCAAAAGATGAATAAGACTACCACATAAATCCCTAAGAAAAGTTTTAAATGTAGGCAAACTAGTATCGGTCAATTTCACAAAAGCATAGGCAAGAGCAAAGTGAAGGGTCATCAACATAATGAAGTGAATGATATTCTCATAAACATCATAGGTATTATAAAGAGATGCTAAAAGAAGAGTAATAAAGAACATGACCATGCACCAAAACATCTTAACAATCTCCATAATAAATGAAATGCAAGAAATGTTTTTGTATTTTATTGATTATAAATTTTATTTTTTTGGATTTTTGAATTTAAAATGCAAGAGCATAAACTAGATCTAATCTAAATGCAAGAAAGGATCTAAAATCTAACACAATAGGGCATCTAATTCCACAAAAGAAAAGGAGAGTAAGTATGTCGGGTTCACCAAAATGAATAGGGGTAATTTGGAATCACCTCTATATGTGTAAGTGTGTGGGGGAAATATGAGATTCACTCCTAAATCCAAATTCCCAAAGGAGAGATCCAATTTGATCAACCAAAAGGTTAATGCACAATCGAATCAATCTATGAAGAATATGAAAGAGAGAGAGAAACCCTATACTTCCCTACAGTTGGATTAAGCTTAAAACCGAAATAATTGAAATGCAAATACTAACCTTAAATTAGGGCAGATCTGGAAAATGTCATTTTTTGATGTCTATGTGTACTTTTGGGCAATTTTGCAACCTGTTTCGGACTGGAAATGCTGAGACAAAGAAAACCCAGAAATCTTTCTCCAAAATGAGCTCAGGTTGACTTTGACCCTCATAAAAGGTTAAAGGCTAGATTCTTTATTTGAAGGTTGATTTTGTCTCTGTTCACAGATCTCGGAAGTTCGCCGAAAAGGGTATCCAAATTCGCTCTCAGATTTGAAATCCCGCACCTGTACCTACAAGAAAATGAGAGTTTTTGTTGTTTGTTTGGGGGTTTTGCCTTAGTCAAACCCCGGTTTGGAATCAACCTTAATATTGAAATTGAAATAGGAATGCTAGCAAGTAGTAGAAATGGATCTAACAATGAAGCTATGCAATTTGATAGATATGTAATTGTATTTTGAATGTAAACACGTATATTGATATGAAAGCTTGCACATAACATCAATAAATGTAAATCAAACCTCCATGATTGTATGGTTGGAATCCACCTTGAGAGAAGAATGAATGGATCTTGAAGATTAACCAAAGGATCTTGAAGGAAGATCACACCATCATGATGGCTAGATCTAGGGTTTAAATGATGAATCTTGAATGCTTGTACCAAATCCCTTCAATAGCTTGAATACTTGAATCCTTGATCTTCAATGGAGAACTTGGATGGAGAAGAGGACTTGAATGTTCGAATGGATGCTTGCTTGAACTTGAGAAAATCTTGAGAGCTTGGTGTCTTGATCATGAAAGTGGATGGAGAAAATGAGAGAGGAAGGCCTCCTTTTATAGTGAACTAGGGCACAATCCTCTAGAGGGGCCACCTTGGAGAATTAAATCTTAATTAGGTCCTAAATTTGAGAAAATATACCTAGATTAAATGCAATTGAATGATTTAGCATTTCGAAACCTGAAATGGCCGACTCGGAGGCGAGAAAACAAATATCCTGAAAGCCCGATACCTGGAAATCAAGGATTTTGAAGACTTGAAGGAAGAGGGAAAAATTGAGGTTGGGAATGACCTAGTCAGGTTTGAGCTCAATCCTGAGCTAGTCAGGTTTGATCTCGAATCTGACCCTGGTCCTAGATCTAGTCAGAATCAGGACAGAAGGTACAGAGGATGCCCAGAGACCTAGAAATGATACCAGAAGAGGATAAAATGCCAGGGATAAGCATAAAATCCTATGATGACTGTGATGAAGGCCAGGAGGACCTATTTCTAAGTCCTACCTAGAAAATAGAACCACGGAAGAGGGAAATTCAGGAGAATCCTTAAGATCCTAACCCTAATTTCACCTAGAATGAAGCATAAAAGAAGTGGAAAGCGGGGAGAAAGCCAAATCAAAGCAAAGATCAATTCAAGGCATTCAATATGACCCCAAATCACTTACTTGGAGGGATAAACGCTCTTAACATGGAAGTGCTTCCATTTTAAGACGATATAGCTATCATGTCAAATTATTAACACTTTTTATTTTACATATTGGACCCTCTTCCTAGTTGTTTTATCAGATTTTGTATTTGATATGTGTTGAGGTACCTCATATTTGTAATGTTGATGGGAAGAATCTCCATGCACGTATGATTTCTTGGAATTATCTATATGAGTGGTTGATGTTTGTATAGTCATTTTTGTTTCATGTGTTTAATGTGCTTTTTAATCAATTTGATCATCTCTAGTTTAGAGTGGTTGGTCTAAGGGCTCTGAATGATTGGATGGTGTTGAATTATCATAGGGAACTCGTAGATCTTTTGGAAGAGCTCAAGATTGTCGAGAAGGATTATCATCTTTTAATTTTTTTAATTTATCACTTGTATGCAAATTGAAGAAAAATTATAATCTAGGACTTTGGTGTCCTCATTTATAAAGTTTTGATTATTATCTTCATTTCATTTACATTGGAGTTTTGCCCACATAATTGGTGATGGCTCTATTTGTTTTGGGCATGAATTGATGTTGGCATTAAACATACGTAGAATTTTGTATTGATATCATATTATTCTTTATAGTGGGAAGATGATTGGAGAACTTAGTTTCCTATTTTTTGATTAAATGAACAAGCAATTAGAATGGATGAATATTATGTCTTTTTAATTGATACTATTGATTTTTTAAAAATTTAGTAGTTAACAATATCATTGGGGTGATTGTGGGTGAGTTTAAGAAGTCAAGTCCACTTTTTGGTAAAAAAGTTGACTTTTTCCTAAAATATCAAAGTTAGTCATAATTGCAATAAAAATTTGAAGCACTCACACATGAAATTTTATGAATAGAATATTAAAATAGTGTAAAAATAATAAATAGATTTTTTCTTTAGTTTTCAAATCTATAAATTATTCTAATACCCATCTTGTAAATGCTGGTTTTGTTTAGAATGTACAAAAGTGGTTTTTTCAAAATCTTATATTTTGGCCAAAAGCATGCATGTATAACCAACATTGTTTGACCTAAATCAACTTATTTATCTAATTCCTTTTGTTAAAAGATGAATATGATGGTTAAGTTTCATTAAGAACTCTTTGTAATTATTTAATAATTAAATAGTTTTTTTAAAGCTTTTATTAGCTCTAGTTTGTGTTTTAAAAACTTCATGTGTACGACCAACATAATTTGAATTAAACTAATCATAAAATTGATTTTTCATCATGTAGATGTAAAGTCATAAATTTGCACCCTTGTGTAAGTTACCATTATGTATTGTCCCTACATTAGCCAAACACAAAATTTCATGTCATCATTTGCATCACCCTCTACTTAACCTTGTTAGAACCTATTAAGATTTATGGCCACACAAATTGGTCGACCTAGGATGTGTGTGCACTACAAAGACATCTACATAGAGTGCACTCATCCCATGAATTCACAAACATGTAGTGAGTTGTTGAAGTGTTACAACTACCACCCTTGCAATGTAATACTTCATACCACCACCCACCAATACCAAGATTTGACCCTTTTCCATTATAATCTAGTTTGTGAGCTTAATTCACTCTGCTTCTTCTTTATTCACACTTGGCTCTATTTTCACAACTATCTCATCATGTTTTGAGTTTCTTATTGTATTGGGACAACTTGTTCATGATTTTTTGGTCATCCTTTCCTTCACTCCATCGAGTTTTGGCTTCATAGTGGTGAAGGGGAGTCATTCACACTACCTTACTTCATATATTGTTTATCATATCATAGTTCTTTATCAAAATCTTACAATATTATAGTTTGTCTATTTATCTTTGTTGTTATCTTGTCTATTCGACTATTTTGGAGGTGGAAACACAAAACCTAGGATTGACTAGGGCATGTCTCCAAATAGCTACCCAACATTTTCCTTTGTTTTTGTGTGTGTAGGTCCATTAGAGTTAGAAGATAGTGGAGCAATTACTTGGCTTCATCAACTTATCTTTGGGTTGAAAGAGGTTCTACCACCCTTTTTATTTCACTATGTCTTTGCTTATGTAGTTTTACTATTTACTATATTTCTTATCATTAGTGTGCTTTACTTTTAGTATTTTAGTTAGTTTTTAGGATTTGCACCTTGATATTTTTTCTTTGTATTCTCTGGATAAATGGGTGCCACATGGACATATTGCATTCACATTGTCATCCTCAATCTTCTCTGGTGTCCAAGGCAGTGAGTTTGGAGAGTTTGATGGTTTGTCTTTGTATCTTACTCTTTTGTTTTGATTAAGGAAAAATAGGTTTTGAAGGGGCCCCGAAACCCTGTACAAAATGGTCATAAAAGGATATTTAAAAAAAACATTCAAACATGGGACAGATCAAGACCACAACAAGGATTTTACAATAGGCTCCCACAACGCGGAACAAGAAAGAACCAAAAAGAAGAAAGAATCTGGATCCCCAACAAGAACAACCACTACAAAAAAAGATAGAACAAACAAGTCCAGCAGCCCAAAGACATCCAACGGATAGCAAAGAAAAATACATCCAGAAAAAGGTCCAACTGCCTGGCAAGAAGAACCCAAGAAAAATTATTTCTTTCCCGACTGGGAATGAAGAGACATATCAAAAGAGGGCAGATGTTTAGGTTTTGTTTCCCTTTTACAAAAGCCCACCCATCTTCCACTTTCTTAGCCAAATCCTGCCAAGAAATTGAATCCAGAACCAAGACATCCAAGTTCTGAGAATCAAGAGAATGATCCAGGATAGAACCAGAAATATCCAAAGAAGCAGTAGTATCCAATCCAAAATGAACCAACAAAGTATTGACAGTTGAAGAGGCAGAAGCCTCACAACCATCACAACCCTAAACAATTGAATCTATAGTCAAAATATCAGTATTTGCTGGCAGTTATTAGTTATTGTGAGTTTCTTGTATTTTTGCACCTTAGGTTTTACTCTTTTGTTTTTTGTAGTCAAAACATCATTATCTGCTAGTAGTTAGTAGTTATTGTGAGTTTCTTGTATTTTTGCACCTTAGTTTAAATCTTTCATCATTTAGTTGTCTTGATCCCTTAGCTCACACGAGCACTAGTTGAAGTAAGGTGGCACAAGGGGTAGTTCATCCCTTGAGATTTTAACCAGTCTTGAGGTCTGTAAATTTTCCCTTCTCCACATTTTGGTGAACCCAACGTGAACTCGGAGCCTCTAAAATGAACTTTCTCCTTTTGAGTGGTAGTACATTTACTAAGAAGGTGAAAATCACTCTTATCTCACAACCTACCCAGAGGGTGTTCAAATGAACATTACTTTCACCCCTCTACATGATCCATACATCGGGGAGCCCTCCCCTCTCTATATACCAACATTGATCAATGGTGCCTATGTCAGGGGTGTTGTGGTCGATTCTACGTTTCAGGTTAATCTTATAATTGAGGAGGTGCTCTTTTTCAATGGTCTTAATCATGCAAGATATGATGAGTAATTTTCCACCATTATGGAACATGACAGACTAACATTTCCCCTTTTAGGTTCAACCACCTTAACAGTTCAGGTAGGACCCGAGGAATTCTTTTCAACTTTTATCATCATTCCAGAATCATACCTCTTCAAGGTCAAGTTGGGTATTTCCTGGTTGGTATCCAGAGGATTCGTCCCTTCTATTGTGCATAAGTGCTTGAAGTACCCCCACAAGGGTACTATTACATAATCCAAGATACTAGATATCATCCTCTGGTGTCTTGTGAGGGCTTTCTATTAGACCATGTTTGGCCTACTCTAGTAGAGCCCTTATATCTTTGGTAGGATGCTTCATTTTTAGTGTATTAGAAGTATAACATTGGGGAGTTAACTTTCAAGTTTTTAGTGCCTATCCACTCTCCCTTTGTCCAACCCTCTCATGAGGCTCACTGTGCTTCATCTTTTGTCCCTTCTTTGTTGAGGGATCAAGGTAAGAATGTGCTTCATGAGAAGCCTCCTCATCCACCTTGGTCTTTGCAACCTCTAGTGGTGTCTCGTGTTCCTGCGTCTACACTTAGTGCAAACAAAGGAAAGGCACCCATGTTGCCTAACCCAAGAGGTGCCCTCCTTTCCCTATCCCAATCATCATAAACATACCTCATCTTTCTATCTATGGAAAATGTAAGAAGTTACCTAAGACTATGCCTTCACCCCTAGCACTTGCTCCTAAACCTCCAAGGGCATCCTTAGTTCCTCCTATTGCCCACAAGGAAAAATAGGAAAGGTGCCTATGAATGAGCTAGTAGTTGTTATGTTAGTGGCACCTCCTACTCAATCAATGGGGCCTTATTCCTTTTTAGCAATGACATTGACAAGCATCCCTATGAGTTCGTATGTCATTGGGCCCTTGTAATCTTCTCAACTTGACTTGAACCTATGTCAGAACTAACTTTTTCATGAGCATACATGTTACTAGTGATAAAGGGCTTTGGCATATGAGGCCACCACAATGGTGGAAAATGCATCTTTAGAGCCTATGTTTGTTTCTTACACTATGGCTCCTAGCCCTACTCCTATCTCAACTGCTCCAACTTTTTGCTTGACAACCTCTTCCATCTCGCTTCCCCACATACTGAGAGTGAACTTTGGGCCTTGCACCAAGTGGATTCAAGTCTTTATCTCTCCTTCGCATGAGTTTTCACTCATCACCTCTTTGCCAAATGTCTTGCATTTTTACATGCTAGTGAACATGCTTCATACTCAAGTGGTGTCCAATTCGATAATGTCCATCCATCTTACACCAACTTCATCTATTGATGATTGTTGAGCTTTCCTAGGTCCTTGAAGGTAGCTACAATGGATATAAGGTTTTACTCTGCATCCTTCAAACAAGATTCTAAGCAAGGCCCTATGCATGAGTTTCACCACCATAAGTCTTGTCTGATGGATCCCCTTTTGGTTATAGGTCTCATAGTGGAGAAAGCTTCGACATCTCTAGAGTTCATCTTTTTCCCCTTTTGTAGAAGTTAGTGGGGCATCTGCACATCAACATGGGTCAAATGCGAGCTATGAGGCTTTCTTGTTTGCCTCTTTTGAGGAGATTCTAATGTTGACGATGATCTTTACAAGATCCCTCTCACTTGCCTCAATGGAACTCTTGGGTGAAAATGTTAAGGTAGCTTCATCCTTGGATTTGGTTTTTGGTGAGGTACCTAGGGATGCTATAGTGGTTGTACCACTGCAATATCAACCTCTCTCCCCATATGATCAATATTGGGAGGACAATAATCTATTTGTACATGATATGTGAAGACACCACTCACTTCTACATCTTTATATTAGGGCATGATTGTATGTGGACCCCAATGTTTTTCTTTTAAAGTTGTTTCCCTCTAAACACTAGTACATTTGACCTTATTTTTCTACCAAAATTTTTGACCATCAATTAAAAAGGTTTAGGTTGGTCAGATTATAGAAGGAAAAATTTCTTTTTTTAAAAATCCATGCCCGTGTTGGTCAAAATTTTGACCAATACCATGTAGGTCGAAATAGCGATGAACACGGACATAACTTAAAAAAAAAGATTTCATTTCTCATTTCATTTTTACGGGAAAATTAGATCAAGGGTTGCAGTGCACAAAGGAGGACTGCAGCGCATGAAGGATTTCCATCTTTGAAGAAGGTTTGGTTGTTGACTACGAGTTGATTCAATTAAAACAATTTATCTTGTCTTCTTTGAATTGAACTAGGGACTCCTTTCTGTAATTCAAGAGTAGTTTACCGCTAATCTTATATTTATTTTCTTACAGCCGCGGGTTTACCGCTAATCTAATAACTCTGTAAAACTATTCTTATAGTCGTAGGTTTTGAAGTTCATTATGCATTCTTAACTTTGCAAAGTTCACTAGTTTGTTTATACATACATATTCTGTCATGTGAAGGAATAACAGTCAATTGTTACAATTCAAGTTATATTGTTCCATTATAATATTGCATTTGTTCAAAGTTTCATTTTAGTTCCATCAAATAACAGTGACTCTCTGATAGACCGAGGCATAACCAATATCCTTGGCTTTGTCATGAAGTCCCGACCCTAACTTGTAACTTCACCATGAGATTTCCAATGTCATGGATTGAAAGAAAAGTTAGGGTAATGTTTGTGTATATTCTAAACACTCAGAACTGAGTGGGTTGTTAAAATTGCTTCAAAGGTCAATGCCCTAGTTAGGCGTATGTTATGAGTTTAACCATTGAAGCAAAGAAATGTTTGAAATAGTGTAATAACCAAAGATTTGAGGTTCACGGACACATTGAAGACTTTTGTGATTGTATCCATTTTGTGTACCCAACATTTATCCATTCCGGATTGACCTAATCTAACCTGATCACTTAGATTTAGTGTCTTTGCGATAGTCAACGTTGCTGGAGTAAAGTGACTATAATTATATAAAGGATTCAATGGAACATCCTAGAAACTAGAACAATCTATACCAAAATTGGTCTCAGTACCTGTTAAGTAATTAAATGAATGAAAGACCACTGTTGCAGGAATTGGTAGAATCCAAATGCTGTCTACAACTTAATATTTATGAACATTCTTTAAATGAGTAAAGTTATAATATGAAGGGAAAAAAATAGATGTTAATGACCTGTTGACAATTGTTGAGGTTTAACCAAAGAAGTGCCACAAGATTTTAGTTCTTGTTAGAAGTTAGTTTAAGAAGAGTATCCTGTTGATACTTGACAGAGGAAAAAGCAGTGTTATTTAAAGATTTTGGTAACTACCATTCAAGGGAATTAATAATTTGAAACACTACTCTGTTGCTAAAGTTATTCAAAGTTAACGGGTATTGACAGTATTGTTAGAAACTATCGATAGTCTATAGATTATCCATAGTTTATATACCGAGTTATTAATGACATAAAGTGAGCAACAGAGTCAATAGTTTGACAATATTTTGATAAACTATTGACTCTCTTGCTCACTTTCTGTCATTACCTGGTTTTCATTGCCCACAAGTTTGGCTGAGGTTCTTTGTCTTATGAACTGAGTCTTTAAGAGGAACAAATGAGGAATTTGATAGATTGGTTGGAACCTGCTTTTCTTAGAATGCCATGGATGTATGATTAAAAAAAATGAAAATGTGCTAATAAAATATTTCCTTATCCTTTCTTTTTCTAAACTTCAATTCATGTTGATTATTAAGCAATTAAAGTTTCTTTTTAAAGGGATGGTTGTTTTTGTCATTGATAACCTTTGTACTTTTATACAGAGTTTTCCTTCAATGATATGCTACTTGCATTGAAACTATTGTTTTGGCCTGATAATTTATAACTTCGTGGAGTTGTGAGTAAGAAGGAAATGTCCATGGTTAAAAGGGAGTTGTGAAACTGTTTGGAAGTCTAAAATGGAAATTTATTTTTACATAGGAGGAATTTCACAATACCTATCTAAAATCTCTAGTAATTATTTTTTCCGATTTTGAACGCGTGGAATTTGAGCGTGCAACTTCTACACTTCCACATTCGGGATATATATGTACTAGTAGGTTTCTCACAAAAACTTGTGGCTCAAATTCATTTCTTGATACATTAGCATGAATTGATTTTTCCCATTGCAAAGCTCATAAATACCCACATTTTAGAATGCTCACCACAATAACTGAATCAAAATTCATACCCTCTTGTAACAATTGATAAAATAGTGTGATCGAACAACCTGCATGTCCATTTTGGGCATATCCACAAATCATTGGAGTCCATGTTATTATTTTTCTGTTCACCAAGTTGTGGAAACATTTCGTATACAAATCAAGTAGTGAAGAACCCACAAAAACATTTGATCCATGTTCATTCTTTATTATATGATAATGAATTTGACTTTTCAGCTGCAGAGCTAGGAAAGTTGCAACAACCTTGAGAACAAACGAATTGGTCAAATTGTCTGGGAATAAGCCTGTTTTAAGTAGGTGTTTTTCATGTAACCCATCACTTAAAAAAAATTCTATTTAAAAGTAACACTGTACTATTTATATAATTTCATTGTACATAAACAAACAATGAAAGGAAACTCTGTACATGCTTATTTTTGTTTTGGCAGTCCCAAATAACACTATCTTAGTCTATTGTCATTCCCAGTCACAATATCAGTTAGTCCAAGTTAGGACAATCCTTTGTTGAGTAGTAGTTCTTCATTCTTACAATTAATGTATTCTCATGGTGGAGTAGAAGACTTCGTGTAACAAAAAAAATGATTGGGATCTATCTATGAGATTTATTTTCAAAATAAATTGACTGATCCAAGTTACCTCTGTCACTGCAGTAAGCACACAAAATTAGTTAAAAAATGATTGTTAGGTATTGAAACAAGGATACATATATTTTTCATATATCAGTGGGTAAGATTTACATCTTTTAATATGACCATATTTTCATCATGTAGACATTATGAAAGTAGTAAATATCATCCCTCAAGCATTGAATAACATTGTTTTGAGGCACTCTTCTTGAACATGAATCTTTTCTTTCACAACACTGTCATTCTATTTTATAGAAACACTAACAATAGTCTCTTTATGGCATTGTTGATCACCGCACCTTCACATTCATGAAAATCTATTAATGCTTGCATCTTTGTCATGATATAGTACCCTCGTTTCAATCTTTGAATATCACTACCTTTTAGAAATTGTCCCTCTTTTGATTTTTATGACATCATTCCTTACTGTGGCTATGAGCCTTCATAACAGTGTCTGTTCTTTATTCATTGTGCTTTGCAATCATGCATGCATGACCTCTATTATCTCTTGATGACTATTATAAGAGTGCCTTTGTGACTTATCATAAACCATATGAATCATTATTTTTTATCACTTTATACCACTGTGACAGTGGATAAGCATTGAAGAAGAACTTTCTTTAAACATTTCTTATCCACATTATTTTGGCATCTTTTTAAATCATGAATTGTTACACTTATCATCACCTCATCACCCCTATTTGATAGTCAACCTTGTCTATAACTAAGAACTCAAAAGTTTTGTTTGTCATTGGGACTAATCTTTGCTTACAAATTTGATCACCATTTATTGACATCCTTTTGATAGTCACTTCTCAAGAATCTTGGATGCATTTTTTTCTTTCGTTCTTACTATTCCTTCACATGACTGATCATCTTTTGTGCTCACTGTCATGAGGAACTCTATGACACTCTAAAAGTGCCATTCCAACTTCATCAACATTGTCTTTTCCATTTACAGTGTATACCACTATTTTGATGCATGAGAATTTGAAGAGTCACGAGTCTTAAGATTGTACCTAATATAGCCAAGCTTCATTCAATGGTACATTCAAACATGAAACAAACCATTCTTAAACCAGATTAAACTAGTAAACCAAAGGACATGCTTTTACTACTAAGTCTCTGTTTGTTGGGCATACTGATTATAAGTACTTGACATATATCACAAATGTTGCTAATTAAGGTTGGCAGGATGATTACGCCTATCCTGAAAAAAGACTGTCAAATCATTATGCTTTCAAATCAATTACCTATCAACATATCCCTTGCGAGGGAGAGAAGCCAAACACATAAAGAACATGCACATAAACACGAAAACTGAAAAAATTAAATGGAATACACCAAGAAGTACCAAATGATGAATGCTCAATTGTTGTAATGACAAAGCAAAATCAGAACCATCCATTTCTAGAACTTGATTTTTCTATAGTCCAAATGATTTTTCTTATTTCTTGTTTGTGCTTGGTGACAGGATTTTGAACATTCTTGACATACTTAAATGGAATACACAATACAAAATGATGAATGCTCAATTGTTGTAATGGCAAAGCATCAGAACCGTCCATTTCTAAAATTTGATTTTGTATAGTCTTAATTATTTTTCTATAATCCTAATGATTTTGAAATTTGTTGACAAAGAGTGTTTCTTTTTTTTATTATAGTATAAATGATTTTTCTATAGTCGTAATGATTTTTCTTATTTCTTGTCTTTTGTCCCTTTTTGATTTCCTATGTCTGTGCTTCATGACAAGATTTTGTCACCTTCTTTTGATGGTATATTTCATTCACTCTATGTGGAATACTATTTTGTTCACTATTTTATTTCAGTTTCATATTTCTTTCATTTTTCATATACACAAAGACTACACATGCTGATAAAAAAATGAGCTATTTGATTTAGGTTTACTTTTCATTATTGTAAATGGTTAATATTTTTGATGGTACTCCTTGGTGTATTTCATATAAAAATAATCATATACAAATAATAAATGTAGTAACAATGGTGCGGTGCATTATTGATATAGCTCGATGACTCTTGTCAATGTGCCAAATTGTCAATGTGGTGGTGGGCAGTGCGTGTTGAAGGCTTCACGGACACCGAACAACCCTGGACGATAATTTTGGTGCTGCCCAAATAGAAAAAAGGTTGCTAATGTGTATATATTTCAAGTTTCTAATGTAAATACTATTCATTATAATATAAGAACTAATGTAGACTGGGTATCACAGGGAAATAATGGTTGTAGATACTTTAGTTGGGTCAATGACAACTGATCTGCATCTATCTGCCCATCTCCACTTATCCACAATGAAGGATTTGAGTGCAAAACGTGTCAGGCTAGGGCAAATTCCAAAATTATATTTTTACGATGCCTTCTCTGTATTGTAATCGCATATCTTTGTTGCGACCATATGTAGAGATGAACTCAGGAATTAGTTAGTTTAGTATTTTCATATTGTAACTAATATTTTAATATTCATATGACATAACTTCTCTTTGCCTCAAGTGCCTATATATATGGTTTACATCTTTTTTAGAATAATTCTTCATGTTTATGGCTTAGGTGAGCCCCAATCTGCTATCAATCACATGATTTAACATATAGTGTTTTCTTGGTTATTCCATTTATTCCTTGACCTTGACTATGGATTGACTATCATTTTCAAGCTTGAGCGAGGCTTCGTACCATGCAGCATTCATAGATTTGTACGCAATGCTGATTTATGCTGGAGGTAAACTACATGTGTCATGTAAACAACATGGTTGAATGCAATCTCTTTTGTGTGTTTTCAAGAGTTTTCCCACCAATACAAGCGTAAATAACGCATTGAACGTAATCTATGGATGTTGCGTGGTATGAAGTCTCACTGAAGTTTGAGTGCAGCATGGTATGAAGTCTCCCTTTATAAAAATGATAGCTGAGAAACATAAATGCAGATTTCACAACAGCTGAGAAACATAATTGTAGGCATCATGGTCACAATTTTTTGGAGACAACGTAATTGAGTTGTATACCCAAGCAATGGAGTGCAGCTTCTGCACCTCTGATTCCAAGTTGACACTATGAGATACAAAGACCATAGATAAGGAATAAATTTAGAGAGCAGAGGAGGTCCATAATGACCAAAATAATACAGGACAAACCTCAAGTTAAATGAGGCAACTGCAAATATTTTAATAGATTTTTATTATTAAATAATGAAATTTACATATACTGGTGTTCTAAGCCCCCTCATTACATGATTAATTATTGTAAGCCCCCTCTAACTTACGCATCTAGAAAATGAAACTACAACCTATTGGGATTGAGACAAACCTTAGAGAACAACAACAACTAGGAATGATCGCTTTCCAACATTTGTTGAATACATCTGTAGCTCATGAATACAAGGTGTAGCTCATGAATACAAGGTCCTCCAATAGATGTATTCAATAGATGTTGGAAAGCGATCCTTCCTAGCTGATGTTGTTCTATAAGGTTTGTCTCAATCCCAATAGGTTGTAGTTTCATTTTCTAGATGCCTAAGTTAGAGGGGGCTTACAATAATAAATCATGTAGTGAGGGGGCTTAGAACACTAGTATATGCAATTTTCATTATTTAATAATAAAAATATATTAAAATGTTTGCAGTTGCCTCATTTAACTTGAGGTTTGTCCTATATTATTTTTGTTGTTATGGCCCTCCTCCACTCTCTAAATTTATTCCTTATCTATGGTCTTTGAATCCCGCAGTGTCAATTTGGAATTGGAGGTGCAGAAGTTGCACTCCATTGTTTGGGTATACAACTCAATTACATTGTCTCCAAAAAGATGTGACCATGAGGCGTACAATTATGTTTTTCATTTGTTGTGTCCCAAGACCCCTTATGACCCTTTACGACCATTTATGACCTCTAAGAATACATCTTAGAGGTCTTAAAATGTCGTAATGGGTCATAAGAGGCTCCTAGGAGGGGCCAGATGAGCTTCCACCTTCACATGGTTGGCCCTGTTAAGTAGAGAATGTTAATTAAACTATTCTCAAAACAAAGAGAAGCTCAATAATTTAAGGTCTCAGTCCACAGACAAATTAAATTAGACTTACTAAGCCTCTTATTGTAGTTTGTAATAAGATTGATGTGAAACCACTACAGACTACTCTACAAGCTTGAAGAAGTGGTATATTTTGGCAAATGAAGAGTGGAAAGAAGATGATATTCCTGAGATCATGGATGGACATAATGTTGCAGACTTTATTGATCCAGATATCTTGCAGAGGCTTGAAGAACTAGAGAGGGAAGAAGGGCTTAGGATGGTAGCTAAGGGTGACGAGGATTTCACAATAGCTGACGAACATAATTGTAGGCATCATGGTCACATTTTTTTGGAGACAACATAATTGAGTTGTATACCTAGACGGAGTGCAACTTCTACACCTCCGATTCCAAGTTGACACTGCGGGATGGAGAACAACTTGGAACTGGAGGTGTAGAAGTTGCTCTCCATCGTCTAGGTATACCACTCAATTACATTGTCTCCAAAAAAATGTGACCATAATGCATACAATTATGTTTCTCAGAGAATGTTAAACTGTTCTCGAAACACAGAGAAGCTCAATAATTTAAGGTCTCAGTACAAGCACTAGAATTGAGTTTTTTGGCACGAGCTGGGAAATTTTTGTATATCAACATGCGATAGAGTTTGGGCAAAAAACTCTATCACATGTTGATATACAAAAATTTCCTAGTCGTGCCAGAAAACTCAATTCTAGTGCTTGTACTACATGACTAGTGCCAAAACAGGGCTCTCCCAATCACTGACTATGACCCGCTGGCAACAAGCAACATAACGAGTGTGGACACCTGAAGATAAATATCAAATAGGGGAAAAGCACCTGCAACAACAGAGGCAATAGCTGTAGATACAGATGAGGATATCCCAAATCCCTAATATAATAATTATTACTATTTTGGAAGATGAAAATCCAACCAAGGAGATGCTGAAGAGGACAGATGAATTGATGCCGCAAGCACGTCATTTTGAAGTAAGCAATATTTATTATATTAGGGATTTCTGGGATATCGTCATCTGTATCTACACTTATTGCCTCTGTTGTTGCAGGTGCTTTTCCCCTATCCTGAACATCAAACTGTGACAAAAATATCAAGAAAACTATCATAATAACTCCATGAATGTTGTTTTACGTAATTATCTATGAATGTTGTGTATTAATATTGAATTAAATATGTCATGTTAATGAATATCATTATGTGTTAATGGGGAATTTAGATTGATGTTAGGGGGAGGGGAGGTGAGGCCAGATGAGCTTCCACCTTCATGTGGTTGGCCTTGTTAAGTAGAGAATATTAAAGTATTCTTGAAACCAAATGAAGCTCAAACTAACATACCTTCATTATTTAATCAATTTCACTCGTTCTAGGTCTTTTCTCATAAGTGCATTTTGAATGTGTCATTATCAGGCAACTATCAAATAAAAAACTAGAAGGGCCAATAGTCAACTTCTCATTGTCATTGTCTGTCATGATTCGGCTTCATTTTGTGTAAGTATTCTCGTATTGAATGCATCAACCTGTCTTGGCCTAATGTGGATTATTTCATTGGTTTGTGTTTTTAAGTAGGTGAAGTGTTAAATCAGTTCCTATATTCTATTCTTAATTCCTTCAAACTGCAGGAGGGCTTGATAGATATACTCAACATAGAATTGATTGCTAGTTTGGACAATTGAACACACTGAGTCTTTGGCTTGAGAGAAAGAGTTGGGTAATGTTGTTTCTGGAGACCTGTGCAATTGTCCTCAGTGGCCTCTTTTTATTTTAACAAGTATTTTTATATATATGTAGTGTCCATGTTTTTTTTAATACAGATTCTTTTTGTGTATATGCTAGTGCTATGGAGCCTAAATAAACAATTTTAAATGTAATAGATAATGTCTTTGATGAAGGAATTGATGTACCACATGTAAACCAAAATAAATGCTTAATGCCATTTTGTGCAAAATGAGTTTGTCTATTAGCATATCAGATTTTGTTACACCCTTCATGACTGTAATGTTTAAGTTAAGTATTGATGCAATTTTCTAAAGTAGCAAGTTCTGTTGTCATTGTTTTTTTTCTAGTGGTTCTGAGGAGATCAAGAATTATCAAGGAAAGATATTGAAGTGGAAAGGAAAATTTTCTGAGAGGTTACAAATATTGAGTCATCGATCAAGTATACTTTTTTTTAAGTAATCGCTACAGAAATGGTTAAGTTTTCCTGAATTTTTAAAATAAGTCATAATTATTCAGTATCATATTCTTAGCTGCAAGTTACAGGTCTTCATACCATAAATTTTAGAGTACGATCATCCTCCCTTTATTCCAATGAGGGATTGGAATGAGTTCATTTTGGATGCAAAGGAGAAAGGGGATGCTCAAAGAGGAATTACACCAAGAAATGAGAGAAGGTATGCAATAGTATTAACTAGTAGTACAATGTAACAATGCACTAATTAGTGATCTTTATATCTATATCATCTAACATATTTCAAAATTTTCACACATTGCAGGACACATCAAAGGAAACAAAGGCCAGGCTGCAAAAGATTTGGCAGCACAAGCAACAATGTAATAAAGCTTAGAGTTAATAGTGACAGCCAATTAGCAAGTTGAAATGAAGTTCATCGTTACAGGTATCTTGCATTCTCAATGTTTGGAGCATTATTAAAAGCACTGTTATAAACATTTATTACTGTTATGACCTCTATGCATGTTATGACCTTTATAAACATTTGTTATGTTATGATCCTATCATTTCATTGTTTTGTATCAATGTTTGTTCACCATTGACTTTGTATAGCAAAAACCTTGAACAATCACCATTTTTTCACTTCCATTACATCTTTGTCCTGCATTCGTTGTTATTGAGATATTGGAAGAATTTATATAATAGATAATCAGATGATCAAGTAATCTTCATTACTCTTTCTTTTACACATAAATTAGTATTTAATTTTATTGGAGCAAAGTTAAGTAATCTACATCTTTAAAATAGCACTAATTAACAGCCATTCTCTTTGTCTATTATGTGGTTTACCTTTCTAAGGGTTTGCAGGCAATCTCAATAGTATAAACTGGTCCATTCAAAAACCAAATCTATCTTCTCCTCCATTTAGATAAGTAGACTGTCTTTTGTTATTTGATATATTATGTAGATTTTTTGTCGCCAATATTATTTAAATAATATGGTCTATCAATCCTCTTCTCTTAATATCTGCATAAAAAATGGATCATTGAAATGTTAATGACAAAAAAATCTACATGAACTAATGGGAAAGAATCTACATGATCTAATGGGAAAGAAATATATTGATCATTATAGACTAAAATTTTCATAAATCTGATCTCTAATATGTGTTTTCAAACTATAAACTCATTTTTAAATTTATTTTATGCAGATGAATACGACCCATCCTATAGAATTTATTGAATTTGGCCTCAATGGGAAGGAATTTCAGCGTAATTGAAGGAAAAGCTGAGAATTTTAGGTTGAAATCTGAGAATTTATGATATGCTGATATCTGTCAATGAACACCCATCAGAAAGTGTGTGATTTTATTTTCGTGTTGGAATACTCCATAGAGCTCGGTACTATTACAAAATCAATCTTCTGTCGGTATGTTTCATGAAGTTAATGGAGCTCATGTGGTACTGTAGCAGTTCTAACTGTATAACTATTGACTAGTCACCTGGTAGTTTTTGGATTTTATGAATTCTCAGTTTCTTTTAATTTGTCATCGTCTGAAGTAGCTCTGCCCTTGTTTTGCACTTACAATAGTGATTATACTAGTGTAATACATAGATATATATTTATATTTCCAGATTAAATCTACTTCTTTTTATTTGTATTACTGCTATATGTAAATCTCTCGTATGATTCTTTATTATTTTATAAAGAAATAATACAATGACATCTATGCTTAAACTATTTTAACATAAGGGGACATGACATAATCAACCTATTTCCTATGGTGGAATTGAAGACATATTCCAAATATTCAAGCCAAGTCATGCTTACCAGTCATTTAAGAATAATGAGCAAAACCCTTACCCTTGTTTAAGGGTTAAGAAGCAATATGTGAGAAAGAAATAAAAACTCTTTGAAGGAAAGAAGAGACCACTAGGTAAAGATAAGGACTTTTAGGAGAAATCCTATAGTTGTGGGTGTCAAATGCAAAAATGAAAGCTTTTTATAGGGTGATTCTCTTCCTAGGAAACTACACCAATAATCATACCAAGAGGGAAGGTGTTGTCACAAGGATCACAGTGGCATCCTCTTTAGGTGTGAAGCAATTAGTGGTAGTGCGTGACTCCCTTGTGGTGATTAATGTGATGCAAAAAGGCTTGTTTCCTAATTAAGTAGTGTATTCGCACCTTTTCTTCCTTCCACAAGCAATCTGATAACTATAAAGAGTTTGTGAGAATTTCAAAATTTTCAATAATCTCATTTTGTGCCCTTTCATGAATTTGAAATGATTTTTTCACTGATTGGATTCTTAGCTCCTTGACCTCCAGCAATGCATAACACTAAGAGATTCTGTTGCAAAATAATCATTCCAAGTTTATCATATTTAAGAAAAGAAAAAATTCAAAACCAATCTTGACACAATCGGTTTACTATGGTCTTTCCCAAAACTGCTATGCCACACTACTTCTAGCAAAGCTTGCTCACAACATTTGTAATCCGCACAACTGCAATCTCATGTCATTTGTAATCTAGTTACAGTCTCTTTTCCTCTTCCCTCAATTCCAACATACCATATATATGGTCATACCCTCCTGCACTTCTTTATTCAACACTTTCTTTGGCTACATTTCATCTTTCTTTGACCATGTCTTCCTTACGAATTGGTGTTGAGCAACCAAACCCAATCAACAAAATGCTTCCCTTTCACAAGCATGGAAGATTTTTAATAAGTCTAGACCACCTTGCAATTATTTAACAAGAAGGGAGAATATTATCACTCTTTGTTTAATATTTTGAGACCCAATCAATATTGAGCCATTTGATACCCCAACACTTAGCCTTTTCAGATTTTGTAATTTTTGTGACCTCTCTAAAATACAATGAAAAATTATTGGACTAGCTGTGAGGTCCTCAACAACTTCAAGTCTATAATCACATTCTCAAACTTTTCTCAAAGAATGAGAAATCCAACTTCTCAAAAGTTGTCTTCTAAAAGGTCACAAATTTTTAAAATGTTTGACCATTAGGTTGAAGTTAGCCCCTGTAGACGACATTAGGACAAACTTACCCTTTCTAAAGGAGGTTATATTCTGGCTTCATTTGGCACAAATATAAAACAAACCCTCCAAGGGCACTTAAATTAATTTGTGGGTAGAGCTCTCAATTGTATTCAAAAGAAGAACAACAAGATGACACATTTTTTTAAACCAAAAATTATTATTGGTCATTTTTTTGACATTTTAATAATAGTTATTTCGATGAGAATGCTATGTGTTCGACGTCTATTTTGACCACATGTCATCGCAAGAGAGATGAACTATGTTTTGTGTTTCGATGAGAATGCTATGTGTTCGACGTCGATTCTGACAACATTATGGACCCTGAGTGGTCGCAATTTAGATGAACGTTGGTCGCACAGATAAAAGGTTTGATCTAAAATTCTTCTAGGTAATTCAGTCGGTAATTCAACCACTAAGGAGGTCAGAATTTTGATGACTATTTTTCCTATCATATAATCAACGACAAAAAGTTTGACCATAGTTTTAGTCATCTGTTCGACCAATGGGTATCAAAAATTTGACTAATCCTCATCGAATTAAAACATGGTAAAATTTACTAGTGAGAGGACCCTTGTACTCCATTGGTACCTAAAGATAAAGGGTTATCTATCATGTACCTTTTTCTATTTTTTATTTTATTCTTCTATTTGTCATGCTTTGATTTTTGGCATTTGGGAATGATACAAAGTGTTGGGGACATCTAGGTTTCCCTTCCATGTTGACCCAAATTTTTGTTTTCTTTTGTATTCACACACCCTTCTTCAAGTATGAGCCATGTTGGCCCTAATGAAATACCCCTAAGAGGATTTGTATCATATATCTTTTATTGTCTTGTAGGTTGTGATGCCAACTCATTGGATCTCTATGTCTTTGTTTGGATGTTGTGGATATCATGTGTCACTTGTTGCAGGTGGAATTACATAGAAACATCTTGTACATTGACATGTCACAATGCCTTTATCTCTCCTTAGAATTTCTCATACTCCCCTCTAAGTAGCACGGTCTATTCTAAGGGGGGAGTTGTTAAATATGATTATCTGATTATCTTATTATCATAGTCTCTACATTACAGGTTTTTCTCATAATTTTTCAAAAAATTTTTATCTGTCTTTGAATTTTTGGAGGCCAATCCACTATCTTATCAATCTCACCCTATGAATATCTAGAATTTTCTACTTGTACCAGTGTGATTGAAGCCACCCTATCATGTGACTCTAGATTTTTCTACTCGTATTGATGTATCATCTAAATCCACCCTATCATGCAACTAGTTATATTTTGCTACTCGCATTGGCACACCATCTACAACATCCCTATCATGCGACTATCTAGCTTTTACTACTCACATTAGTGTACTATCAAAATTACCCTATCACATGGTTGTCTAACATAGCACAACTTTCTACACATACAAGTGTACCATTGATGGTCTTTATCCATAGGTTGTCTTCATCATCTACCATCCTCATCTATAAATTTCATGCTAGATGTAACTTAGCAACAATTCAGTGCTTTCCTTCTAGGGGCAACCCTATGTGAACAAAAAACACACAAGTTGAGTTTTCTTTACTTTAGCTCACATCTCCTATTATGATATGCTCACTAAAGTGGGGGTGAAATGTAATATTGTAAATCTAAAACCTTGTGTGATTTACCATTACGTATTGTCCCTACCTTAGCCAAATAAAAAGTTCCACATCATCTTCTACATCACCCTCTGCTTAACCTTATTGCCAACTTTTAAGATTCTTGGCCATGCAGTCTACGACGTGTGCACGTTATGAATATGTTTGCATGACACACAATTGTCTAGTGAAATTACAAATGTGCAGTGAGTCATTGAAGTGTTACAACTACTACCCCTGCATTGTAATGTCTCATACCATCATCCACCGAGGCCAAGATTCAACCCTTTTCCATTATAATCCAATTTTTTAACTTCACGTGTTCTGCTTCTTCTTCATTCACATTTGGTTCTCTTTACATCATTTTCTTCATAATCCATTTTCACAACTATCTTATCACATTTTGAGTTTCTTATTGTATTGGGACAACTTGCTCATGATTTCTCGGTCATCCTTGCCTTCACTCCATTGAGATTTGGCTTCATAGTGGTGAAAGGGAGTCATTCACACTACTTTACATTGTATCTTGTTTAGCATATCATATTTCTTTATTAGAATCTTACAATATTATTATTTGTCTATTTATCTTTGTATTTATCTATCATTATTGTCTAATCTATTTGGTTGTTGTGGAGGAGGAAACACCAAAATAGTGATTTGACTTAGGAAGATCTCCAAATAGTCACCCAACATTTTCCTATGTATTTGTCTGTGTAGGTTCATTGGAATGAGAAGATAGCAGAACAGTTACTTGGCTTCGTCAACTTCTCTTTGGGTTGTAAGTGTTTCTACCACCTTTTTTATTTATTTTCTTATGTAGCTTTATTATTTACTATATTTATGGTCATTAGTATACTTTGCTTCTAGTATTTTAGTCATTTTTTAGATTTTTATGTTAATCTTTGTGCTATGTCCTCTCTAGACGAATACATGCTACACAAAAATCTTGCATTTGTGCTATCATCCTCTACTTACGATGGTGTCTGAGGCACTGAGCTCACAATGTTTGGTGTTTTGTCTCTGTGGCTTTCTTTTTTATTTTCTATAGTTGAAATATCATTATATGTTAGTAGTTATTCCAAGTTTCTTGCATTTTGTGTCTTAGTTTAAATCCTTCATCATTTAGTTATCTTGATCTGCTAACTCACCAAAGTGCTACTTGAAGTGAGGTGGCACAAGGGGTAGCTCATTCCTTGAGGTTTCAACTAGTTTCAAGGTCTAAATTTTGATTTCTCCATAATAGAGAATAACGTTAAGATTTCTCAACTTCTAAAAATTAAAAATAAATTAAAATAAAAACTATTTAAAAAGCAATATATGTCATTTCAAGTCTTTATGAGTCATTTTAAAAAATATTAATAATAGATAGAAAAATAAGTCTAAAAATTAAATAATTATACAATTAAAATTTAATATTATCATTTGTAATGGGTTTTAATTTGGACCCAAAACTCTAAAAGAAAAGTCATCAATCATAATGTTGAAGTCCATTTTTCTCTTGTTGTTACACGACATTATACTTGTAGGTCCAAGGGTTTAGGGTGAGTTTTCAAGCCTCTTCCAAGCATAAAACAAAAGGAAAAACATAGGATTTAAACATAAAATTTATAGAATATGTACCTATATCAAAATGTGTAGTTATTTTAAATAGGAAAGGGTACATGGTCTAAATATAAACACGTATATATTTATAAAATGAGCACCTATTTCTTTTTAAAACATGTATCCATTTAATAATGGATACTTGCTTAGTTTTAGAACATGCACCCATTTAGGAACGAGACCCCAAAATAGAACGGGTATATGTTCCACACATAGGAGTTTAAGTCTAAACACCTATTCCTAAATGGGTACACATTTTTTACAAAGTGCATACCTATTCTTATTGGGATTTTATTTCCTTAAGAAAATTCCACTAAAAGTGGACTCAACTTCTTGAACCCACCTTTCTACCCCTAACTTTCTTATTACCCTATCACATGTGTGTTTTAATGTCTGTATAGAATAGATAATTATGGGATTTGAAATTTAATTAAGTATTGTGTGTTAGAAATATAGAAAGAGATGAACACATTAAGAATTTTTTTAATAGATTAGAATTATAAAACTATAAAGCATAAACAAATAGATCAAAGATTTCAAGAGTATAAATGCTAAGATGAAAAATCTACATTAAGAGCTCACAAAAGGAAGTTGTGGAATCCATTGAATCAACTAAGGAAAGAGAACTACAATATAAATAGTCTTATATTATTCGAATCTAATGATGATGATAATAAAGTGTAACATTTAAAAATAGAGGGTTGCTTATCTAAGTTTCTAAATTTGTGCTGACATGAAAACATAAAATCCCATGAAAGAAAGTGAATGTACAACTCATTATCCTATTTTACATTAGTTAACTTAATAAACTAGTAAAATATCATACTTAAACATATCTAAAGATAGAAATTAAATTAAGAAACCCCCTTAAGTGCAACTAATATAAGAAGAAACGGGTCCCAATAATAAGGCTTCATGAGGTACATATGTGCAATTTTAAATAGCCTCATAAGTATAAAAAGAGTACCCCTATAGAAGTAGAATATAAAAAATTCCTAGAATAAAATTGCCTTCTAATTGAGGTGTGTGAAGGAGGACAAGATAACATCCCACCCTCACTACTACACCCCCACCCCAAAATTTTTTTTAAAAAAAAAAAAAAATGTCCTAAAATTCCTACAAGATAAGATGCATGTGTTCCTCATTAAGAGCAAGAATATAAAATATCACATGGTGATGTTGAAAATTAGGTCTCTTTGCAATAGATGATGCATCTTCCTTTGGATAGAAAGAAAAAACAAGTTGTCAAACTATTGAATTTCCACTCAAGTGGAATGTAGAATGTATAAAAATGTATGGTTCTATAAGTTTCTCACGTGTCTCAATGTCTCTCCTAAAATGTCTCACCTACCACTAAAATAAAAAATCAAATTGACCAATGGGAGACAAGAAACAAGTGCACATGGATCACTAATAGGCTTTGCTATCTTGACCATTCAATCTTGAAAGGGAGTCTTGACCATCCAAGTTGGACACATCATCAGTCTTGACTCAAATCATACATTGACTATGGTTAGTCAAACTCACCCCCTACACCTTGAGAAATCCTATAAATAGGATGAATAATTAGAGAAAATTATCTTCATTTTCATTTAGCATCATCATAATGCTAGTTTGCATTCATCATTTGAGCATAGTTATTATAGGCAATTTAGTTTAGTTTTATCATTGAGAACATAATCATAATAGAGAAACGGATTTGCATCTTAGTGTTCTTGATCATATAGTATAAGATTTTCATTAATCATAGCCTAATTCATCTCATAATTCTCATTTTCTAGGTTGTCATTTGAACCTAACTTGCGGGTGAGAGCATTTATCAAGTCCCTAGAATTAGAGAGCAACATGACGCTCATGATCTTTCATGTCATTGTTTTAGCTAGTTTTATCAATTTGATTTGAAAGATTATACTAACGTTCTATATGGATTTTTAGTATTCAAATTACACACACAAATGGTGCACACTATGGGGCCCATGCCTCACTAATCCTAACAATTTTTTGAGCTTTTGTTTGCATATTTGTACTTGCAAGTTACAGGAAATACGTTAAAAAAATGCTTTTAATAGGAAGATCATCGCTTTTACAAGAAAGAGTATTTATTTTAATCCAAATCACATCGCTTATAAGTAGAATAATTTCACTTATAGTGCAAATAAAATCTCTTATGAATCTTCTATCATCACTTTTAAGTAAAATAGTATCGCATTGAGATTTCTTATTCTCTACATGTTTCTTGTTTCTTCTTGCAGGTTTACTGACAAGAATTAAATGTGTCACTTTTAAGTTGAGTTCATCTCTTTTGAACTAAATAAAATCACTTTTGTAACAAGTAATATGTCTTTTAAAACAAAGATCATTGCTTTTGGAAAAAATGGTTTCACTTCTAAATCACTTGATGTCGCCTATAATTTAAATAAACTTGTTTTTACTCTCTGTAATATCACATTTAAATTTGATTAAAATAAAAAATAGAGAGCTAATTTATGTTTTGTGATGAATTACAAATGGCAAAGGTTTAGAAATTGAGGAAGGTTATTTGTAGACCTCTTGATTATTTCACTCAAAAGGCTATCAAGAAGGAAAATGCTTATGCTAAATAGGTACATTAGACTAATGAAAGGGTTAAGATTGGTAAAGAAGGAAAAGCTTTTGATAGATATGCTAAGATTATTAACATATATCAAGCTAAATATGGTGTACAAATTAATTTGAATGCTTATCCTCTGTGAATTTCATTTGATTTGATAGCATTAGTTAATTTATTAACTTTGCATGAATGTGTTGAGATTAACATTTGTGGAAGTTGTTGAGGATGCTAAGGAGTTGGAGCTATTGCTAAAAGGATAAATAAAAATGCTAAAATCTAAAAAATGTGCAAAATTGTCAAAGGTACATACCCCTAAAACTTTCAATCTTGTGTGTTGTCTTTATTTCCATTGAAATTGAATCTTGTGGCAATTTACTTCCAAAACATTGAATAATCTTAAAAAGACCTTCTTTGTTTGTGGATTCGAGATAGTAGGCCTATGATCTCTCCTATCTTGGGTGATCAAAATGCCAAACCTATCAAGAATACCACGTAGTTAGATAAGGTCAAAAAATGAACCACATTCTCTATGTGTTTGGAGGAAAAATATAGTAGGGATATGCTCTCAACTATTTTAGGTGATCAAAATACTAGACCTATCTTGACCTTGTTTCAAGTCCATTTAGTGTATTTTTATCCATAACGATCATGCCTCCTGAGATTTTACTTACAAGGTCGGTGAGAGGGAATGACCCAAGTGGGATACAACCAAGAAGTCATGGTCATCCGACCCACTCTAAAATAAACTGCATTCATCCTTAATGGGGTGAATGACGAAGTTTTTTGAACAATAGCCCTCCTCTAGTAGTCCTTCGAAATTGCATGAAACCTCATTTTTATGTTGGTGGGAGGCTCCCATAAAGAGAGGTAAAATTCAAAGAATTTTTCAACAGAATACTAAATACGACTTGGTTAAATAGCAAGCTTACCTAATTATCCATTGAAGCCAATTATCCTCAAGTAGCTTCTTTGATTTGTTCTTATTGTGAAAGACCCATGGAAATGATCAAGAACATACACTTAATGTTTAGATCTCAGGACAAAAATAAGCATTTTCATGTTTTTTTGTGTTTGATGATCCAAATCATTAGAATAAATTACTCATTTGAAGCCAAAAATACAAACAAAGATCTAAAAAATTCCACGGATTTGGAAAGAAATCAAGAAGTTCAACGATTTTGAGACAAATTTCATCGCTTTTAATTTGAAAAAACTACTTTTGAGCAATACAAAGTCTCTTATGAATTGTCTAAAGTCACTTTTAAACACCAAAACATCACTTTTGAAATATCACACATCAATTATCATCTTTGGAACATCATTTTTGAAATTGTTGTCAGAAATTACCATTCATTTCCTACTCCAAACTTGTCATTTTTGCACCCCAAAACATCACTTTTAAAATTTTGCTTCCAAAAAAATAGTACTTCCAAGCATGTAATGTCAAAATTGAAAGTAGATTTGCGTACCCTTTTTGGAGTAGGGGGTAATTTTCAATAAAAACAAATTTAGGAACCACCATTTTTGGATTGTTAAACAAATTGATAAATCTTCATTTTCATTATGTAGACACCTAAATCTAATCACACAATTTAGTAATCTTATTTAGTTTTCTTCTAAGACATCCTATTAATTAAATACTATTATTTGGTTAATTTATGTCATCCCCTAGTTAATTAATTTAACTAATTAACTATAGCCAAATTAATTATCTAAATGACAAACCTATAGCCTGATAATTAATTAATCCCTATTCCTCTATTAATTTAAATGGATATACTTATCTATTTAAATTAATTCATGAAACCCCATTTTCCTCTCACTTAGAATTTAATAAAATATTTAATTCCAACCTTAACCCTCAACTAAACCCATCCCAAAACTCCTAACATGTAGTTCATACTCAACCCAACCCATTCACCCATACTAATCAATCTTAATTAGCTAATGACCCATGATTAGCTAATCCAACCCTCCACTCATTCTCTCTCCTCCCATCACATCCTCCTATACCTCTCACTTGCCTCCTAATCCAAGCCTAATCACCTCCTAAACATTTGCACAATCATAATCCATGGATTAAGAAATCCTAAGCCAAACCAAGTAAAACCTCATGTCACATGCTCACATCCCCCAATTCCCTCATCTCATGTCAACCTTAAATGCTCTTACACATCCCTTACACACTCCATCCTTCTCTTACACATTTGTCCCCTCTCACATCTCCCAAAACGGTCACATTCCCCCATTCCTTCCAACCTCTCCCATTGTGACACTTGTCACAATGAGATGCATTTGAGAATGCACAATCCATGTGCTCCCCCTCAAATGCATCTTGACCCTTCCTCAGGTTTGCATCTTGACCGTTCATTTATCCCTCCTCTTGCCTATAGATTGAGCCCTCTTCTCCTTCATTTTCATCCACCATTTTGAGAAAAGTTACCATACCATTTTGAAGAACAAAAATCACATCCATATCCTCATAATGCCAAAATATTCCTACACTTGAAGCTTGAGAAATAATATTTGAGCACACATTCCATCCTTGGACAAATCTTCTACACACTTGGAGGCTATTTTGGAGTACAAGGTTTGCATTTCTTTGTGTTGTTTTTCTCCTCTTTTGTAGGTCTAATCTTAAAGGTAGTTTTGATTTGTTTTGTTGAATTTTTAACTTGTTTTTATATTCCTAACAACTCATTTAATAGCTTACATTTTGGTACACTCAGTGGGACCCACTTCTAGGGTCATTCTTCTTTCTATCTATTCATTTTCCATTGTAAAACTAACAAAAAAAATAATGTTTTTTGTTGTTTTAGTGCTTTGGAAGGGTTTTTTGAGTTTTTTTCAGGTTTCACATGAAAGAAGACACATTTGTGCCACCATCCCCACCTTAAGATTTCACATAGTGAAAAAAAACACACACATAGTTTTGCGGGAACACAAGTACGGTTGGCAGGATTGACTATACGGTTGGTGGGAATGCATTCCCATGAAGGACCCTTCTATTCTCTGTCTAAAATTATTCTCTCTATCCTAAATTCACTAGTCATTTCTCTATGACATATTTGTGGGATCACATTCCTACAACGCAGAAACATTGTTTGACCAAACAGGAGCACCTATGTACTTTTGTAAGCCATAAGGCATTAACTAAAATCTTGAAATTTGTGCCATCATTCCCACAATGTAGGACCAACTAATTACCTTGCAGGAATGCGCATTGATCTTGCGGGAATGCGTGTTGACCTGGCGAGATTGCATTCATAGGTATTGCACCAAACTAAGCATTTTCTGCTTTCTGTGAAATTTTTCATATTCTGACAGTCCCGCGGGATTGCTTGTACGGTCTTCGGGAATGATGTTCTTGATTTGCAGGATTGCAGGGATTGGCGGGAATGGTGGTTAATTTTTTAAAAAAATAGAATTAACATATTTTCTTTTGGTGCATTAAAAAGAACCTTGAATGTGCAAACAACACCTCATCTTTCGATTTGGGCTTAAAATGAACAATCTAACATTTTCTTTAGTGCTTTAAAATCGATCCAAAATTCAATCTTGAATGCTTAAGGGACAATAAATCAATGCAATGAAACATTTTGATTTGGAGCTTAAAAAGAATCAAAACAAAGTCTTCAATGCTAAAAGGAAGTAACACTTTCTTATTTTTTGCAAAGAATCAAATTTCATTTTCAAGCATTGTCATTTGCTTTCCAAAGAACCTTGCATGTTAAGAAAATGAGTGTTTGATGTTTTAGGATAGAAAACATTTAGTCTAATCTAGGTTTAATTTGGAATGGAGACTTCTTGGCATGTTTGAAGGAGTGTTTTTCAACACTTCCTTAGAGCTTTTCAATTCTTGCAAAAACCTTGTTAAAGTGACGCAAGAACAATTAGTTTGTATCTGTATCCTCTCCCCTCACCTTTGTGGAACTTGGGTGAAGAGAGAAAGATCAAGTTCAATTGGTTTTGCTTCTAGCGAGGCCTATCTAGAGAGAAGCGCTTCCTCTTTAGAGAACAACCTCAAACCGGTAATTCCCCGATCGGTATATAAGCAAGGTGTTGAGAAAAATCTTGCCTTATCCCCTCAAGCTCAGGCAAAGCATGTTGATGGTAGCCTGAGGTAAGTGAATATCCCTATGATTGAGTCACACATGTACAAACTGATTGGGGGGACACCATAGATCTTACTAAAAGCCATTAATCAAAGGCCCGCCTGATCTACTCTTGAAGGTATCAGAATCTTTGTGCAAGGACCGACCCAAGTAGTTTCCCGGGTCGCCTAAAGATTACTCACCATCTATATTCCTCTTTTGGGATACCAAGTTGTGGACAAAGGTTTTGATACTAGCCTGTCTTATAGTTAGAAATTGCTTGTGTGTGTTCTCGAAGTTATCAGACCCCATAAAACATTTTTTTGAACATACAAAAAATCAAAGTTACAAAGTTCTTTTCCAAAGAGATCATCTACCTGTTCTCCCACAAGATTGCTTTATCTCTTGTAGGACAGTTTATCAACTATCCTGAAAGCAAATTAAGTCTGTTCAAAACCAAGCCAAGGTATACTTACCATAGTCACTTCCTAGCTTGAGAAGAAGGTATTCCAATACTTTTTGGACCTATCACCAAACCAGTGAAGCACAAGAAAGCTAAGCTACCAACACCACATGTGTATCGAGAGAAGAAGGTTGCTGAAAGAAAGCTTAAAGATTACCAACCCATTGTCACTGCAACCCAAGAAGAAGAGAAATACCGAACAAGATTGGATAATGCGGAGTACAACGCAAGGGTCAAACAATTTTCCTTTTGAATTTGAGTTAACTGTCAGTTTGTCAAGCTAGAAAGTGAAGACTAGTTGGCACAATCTCCTCCCTTCTCAAAATCTGTGAAGTTGTCTCAACATCCCATAATTTTAGGTAATCTCATAGGTGCATTTACATCATCCTTTTAGGAAGCATCAATCAACATCATTTCCTATCCAAATCCAAAATTCATAATCATAGATCCACGTCACATCCAAGGACTCACCTTGAGTTGCCCGAACCTTATCCTATGAATCAAAATCTCAGCCGCACCTATTTGACTAAGCATTGTCTAGGGTAGCTAGCACTTACTCTTGTGAACCTCATCATCTCAATCTAGAGATTGGTTCACACTATTAAGGATCCCGTCATCCAAAGATCACAAGTCTATCCAAGGATGAATCCAACATATTTTGATCCCACATCAAGAAAGGTAGCTCATCTCGACCCTTAGCCACCCATCTTCCAAAAAGCACATCACCAAAATCTCTCATCACCCGCAACCCTACATCTAGGCTATTGCCAAAATCATCTAGATCTAAGATCCTCATCCCCAGAATCCCTCTTATGTCTCCATCCTCCCCCATCTTAGGACTTTTCACTTTCATGCCTGTTGAGATACTGTCGAAGAAGAGGAAAGGAATGGATCCCAACCAAGCCACTAGTTCAGCAGACCCGAATGACCCCATTGGTATGATGGTAATGTATGATCCTCAACCACCATTGGTTCAGAATGTGTGGGAAGATCCCAATGAGACACCTACCACTAAATCCATGGAAGCTTTCATGTGTCTTCTAGGACACATGCAGATGGTAAGCACGATTATTGCACAGAACTGTCTCGCTATCTTGGAAAATTATGCATAGGAGGGTACTCCCATTCCCCCACATTTACACCCTTTTGATCCCACAAAACCCATCAATATCCCCACCAATACCTACCCCTTTGTTATCCAAAAATCTATGATCTGACCATGTAAGTATCTCATACAGCTTCATCCATCCCGCATCTCTTGCAGCTTGGCACAACAATTCTGACAATCCAAAACATGACCCAAACCACCCCTTTCTCTGTTATGGGTGCACCACACCCACCTAATTCCTCACAAGTAGCCACACAATTGCAAACATCTGCACAAGCACCACCACCCCCCACACAAGTTTCTACATAGATGATACCTACACCCACCATAATCCAAGCCCCCACATTAGCATCCCTTCCACAAGGAGCAACATAAGCCACTCCACCCACATTCACCCAGTCTACTACATAGCCTAATTATGTGCAAGTCCCTCCCCCACCTTTTTTTTCCAGCACACGGGCTCAACATATTGCCTTCACAATAGGAATACCATTTATGGCATCCCAAAACCCCCCATCTGCACCACAAAATCCCACTTTTACTCCCACATTCGTGGCAACCCCCGCATCACAACCCACATTGATGATTGGTGCCGCTCGAAGCCTTAACCAAGTGCAAATGAATGCCTTGGGTATACCCACACACTCACACATTTCCCAACTAGCTTATCAGTAAGGAACCATTCCACAAACAACACAACAACCACCACCACCTCCTTTCATTGCATCTCTTCCCACATTCACCAACTACCTATCTATGCCACCCACCGCTCCACAAGCCATCCTTCCACAATCACAACAACTCAGCTCTGCCCATCCCACTAATTCTCTCTCTCAACCACCTATCGTACACACCCAAGCTACCATCCCGCCTCTCAACAATGTGAGTATGCACCCTTCCTATGTCAGACAAGCCCCACACCAATCCCAACAATAATCATTATACCAACCTCCCCCACAACAACAATACTTCTTGGCATAGAAACCTAATCCCCTCATCCCCCAGCAACAAGCCACACTATATCCCATGCAGCAGCATGCCTCGACCTTACACCAACAATACATCGCCCAACAAGCTATCCAAAATTTGTTTCAAAAAGCCTTTGCTACTAGATAATCTCCCTACCCAATCTCGCAATATCCCCAACATATCCCCCCATATTCACCTGCATCGTTAGATCCATTCCCAATGGGAGTACCCACTCCAACACCTATCAATTAGGAATGGGAAGACATGAAGAACGCCCTTAGGGAACTCAAAGCTGGCACTGAAGGAAAATAATTCAAGTTCAAAGAAGTCTATCCATACCCTTTTGATAGATCAATCACAACGCTCCCCTTCCCTAAGCATTTTGAAACACCCAAGTTTGACAAATATCGAGGGAAGGAAGACCCAGTCAACCATATCAAGGAGTTCTACATGGCATGCCAGTGTACAATGACATTTACCTCATGCACCTTTTTCCCAAGAGTCTAGGAGGGACCACCATCAAGTGGTTCTACAAAAAAATGTATGGTTCCATTTCCACATTCGCTGAGCTTTTAGAGAAATTTGTGGCCCAATACACTCACAATGTTGAGAATGAGCTCTCCTTGTTAGACTTATGCAATACTAAACAAAAGGGAGGTGAAACTTTGGATGACTATCTACAAATATGGAAAAACCTCACCATGAGATTATCATATCAACCGCCAGAGAAACACCTTACAAATATATTCATCAACAATCTGCATCTGAAGTTATCCCACTTCATGCAAATGAATTACATACAAACCTATCAAGACATAAAAGGAAAAGGAATGGACATCGAACAAGGCCTTTTGGATGATGGTGCCATTAAGCATTACAAGGAGAGCTCACAAGATAGGCCCAACAATGATCAATCCCGCTACTAGAATAAGAATAAAAATGTGGTCACGGATGGAGCCACGGACACCATGCATGTCCAAGTCATTGTAGCTGGTCCCAGTCCCCCTCCCCTAACATACAAACAACAAGCACCCGTGCTTGGCCAAATAATGGTATCAGAAACCCACAATAATGGACTGCTTATTTCAGGATTGGACACCCTTATTAGTTTCTAAATGAATTATTTAGTCTCATTTAACTATTGACCAGGGACGTAAACTTGGAATGGCTTTCACAAAGTATATGCTTCAAACTCTCTCAATCCTAAGACTATCCTACGGAATTCAAATGCTTAAGCTTCAGGAAAACTATGCTAAAACTAGTAAATGAATTTATTCTAACAAAGCATGTAATCACGGGTAGGAGTTACTCTAACCACCTATACTGCAGGAACAATCTACCAATTCTATTATCAGTGGCTGTAGGAACAACAAAGTTATACTTTACTTAAAAATGAACAGGAAAATGAATCCTACTCTAACAGAGCAATTCACTCACCAAGTGGGCCCCCTTGGATGAATGAATGGAAAATACAATCAAGATAAAAGATCTAAACTTGAACTGTGCATTCTATTCATTCATGGAAAATGATTGCACTTGATTGAAAATAGTATCACAATAGTTTTGTTATGAAAATCAACTCATTTGACTAACTCCTAAAGAGTTACAATAGTCATTTATTTGAAGGAAAATGACAACTACCTCCTAAATCTAAGATCACTCCAAAAATGAGGATCGTTACATACTCATAAAGTTTCTGAATAGAAACAACATTTATCATGAATAAATCTCCCAGGAATATAGCATGTTGAGGGAACTAAATCTACGCTGAATGCAACAGAAAATAGTAATTGACTTGCCCCGCTTGCGAAGATCTTGCAATCCACGGTTGGCTTTGACTATTCCAGGGCCACAATGCTAGTCTTTGAATGCTCGCGGTAAACCCCTGCAAAACAATCAATGCGCACACAACCTCCCATATAAATATATATTCTTATCATTAATATTAAGAAAAAGGTGTAAAGTTCTAATTAACACTCTTGCAAGTCCTGTGGCCATAGGAGGAAGAATACCCAAAACATAGCATAGGCAAGGAAACATTTATTAGCATGTATAGCTACTACATTATACCATTTTTTTCCATGAATTCAAGCAAATACCATGTCTTTAAATTATCCACATTTCTATTTAATTTCTTCACACACACACACACACACACACATATATATAACATATATATAAAAACCATAAGTTCATATGCCTGAAAACCATAAATTCATGTCTGTTTGCAAAATAACTATTTGAAAGGAGGATAAAAAGAACTAATAAAGATGGCCTTTTAGAGGCCCATCATTCCCCCCAACTGCACTATTGTTGGTCCCTAGCAACCATGAAATTCCAGATTCTGGCATGTAGTCTCAAGTCACTAGCTGTCTTTTCTCTAGGCTCATCTTTGACATAATCAAAATACCCATGATTTTCTCTAAGCCTTTCCCACCACTAGACTTCTGTAGACATATCATGATCTTCCACACTATCATTGATTGCTAGCAATGGCTGTAGGAGTACAGGAGGCTGAAACCTTAATGGAAACTAGTAATTGAGTAGACTCCTTCCCAACATGATGTACCATGGGACTCTTCTAGTAGGAAGGGTTAAATTCTGTGGAGAGTGAGGTTCCCTTGCCTTCAAATCATGCGACATTCATATCCATCTTTTTCTTGAGGCACTGATTGCTACTGCAATATCACGAGATGAATTTTGATCCCAATTTGTAAAAGCTTGCTCTCTTACTAGGTACACTTTTCCAGCTCCGCTTAGGTTTACTATAACAGAAATCTAGTCTAGAAATGTTTTCCTGGAATGTTCCCTGCTTATTTCCTTCTGCATCCAGGACATAACTGCCCTTAATTACACATCTCCTACATAAAGGAGTGAGTTCCATTCTGTATCATTTGACACTACCAAGTTATGTAGGTGTAGTTCACACAATAAATTCTTTAGGGTCATTGGAACAGATTGGAATGCATCATAGAATTCATGGGGGGTTGAAATAGAGGGACTGGCCCCTTCCACAATCCTTGTCAATTTAAAATTAACAATTTGTTCCTTAAGGAACAATGCATACACCGGAGATGGTGATCTGCATGCCATAAGCTTAGGAATTAGCTCTGTGATTTGATCAATCCGTCTCTTGAAAACCTCAATTTGATCTGATTTATGCTCTATTTGATGGTATTTCTCATCAATGACATGGTTCAATTTTTCCCTCTCTAATTTCCATTGTGCACTTTCCCACAATAATTGTTGATGTAAATTTATCCCTGCAGCTAGGGGTGTAGACAAATCTGGCGGTGGTAAGGGTTCTTGATTGAGAATATCTGCCTAGCCAGATGCCAGGTGAGGGGTTTTTGGTGCATAGGATTCTCCTTTCCATAGAACAAGGGTTTTCACTACATTTCTCTCCTTACTAGATTTAGCTGCTACCTTAGCCAATGCCTCTAATCCATCCTGATTAAGCTTTTCTAACACCTCTTCAACAATGTCTTTTCCAAACTCTAGGTACTCTTTAGAAGGAGATTCCTCAAAATCACTATGAATGTCTTGCCTAATAGAGTCATCTACAAACTCTTCAGCCTCCTCAGAATCCTCATCACTATCAATAAGTATATAGTTAACGCTAGGGTTAACTTCTTTTTGTAGGTTTTGGTTACTGAATTCAGTGTCAATAGCTACATTTTGTTGAATAATTTCCTCCAAAGAAGACCTCTCCACATATTCAGAGGATTCTAGGTTAACAATTGGAATAGATGCCTCGGCATCCCTATTACTTTCAAAAAGCCTTGCACTTCTTCTTCTGGGGGGTGTGGATGAGCATGGAGGATTCTTTTGTTTCCTCTTGCTAGTGGTCATTTCCTCCGTAGCTTCTTGAGGAGACTTTTCTAGAGTTTCTTCCCCATGCGAATGTAAGGTTTCATCAACATTATCATTATTAATACCAGGTTGCTTCTCTGATATTCCCTCTTCTATCTCCATAGTTTTACCCTTGTCTCTCCTAGAGGTGGACCTGGTCTTTACAGATGGTGGGGTTTTAGGGACATTAGCAGTTTCTTTATTTTTATTTCTCTTTCTTCTAGAAGTGGAGGCACCAACATTGCAAGTTCTTTTCCCGGATGTTCTAGAATTGGAAGGGGAAGCTTTAAGAATATTTTCTATCCTTTGGATGACTTTTCAAACCCCATTGGATGTTTTTTCTCTTCACCCAACACCCTGGCCTCTAGGACCGACCATCCTAGGTTCTACCTCATTCATTTGTAGAAATTATTCCCATGTCCCAATCAATTATTTATTTAATTCTCTCTCTACAATTAACTTTATCAAAAAATGATGTGAAATAGACTAGTCTTTTCCTGACTGAACTAAGGAAGCTTGATTTTTCACAATATTGAACAAGAAGTTGGGAAGATTTACCGGTCTATTTTCATGCCGAAGATGACTCAGAATTTTGAAATGTAGGCCATGCAAATACTTGTAACGCCCTTCACAAGTGAAGTACCAGATGATGAATGTAGTTGGCTGAATGAATTTGAAGGGTAAGGATTATCTAGAAGTGCCTTGCTTCTTATCTATGTCTATCTAGGGGTCACTGTGCAAGGTGCACTGAGTCCTAGCCGAATGCAAGTCAAGGTCCTTCACCCACTGTTCACCTTCCTGTGGAAAACTAGTCACTTCAACCACAATATCCTCTGTAAATTCAATTCTTAAACCTTTAACCACTACAAATCCATCCTTTAAAGTGCTTAGAAATTTTAGAGCAACTTCTTCATTGAACCCCTTAAGACTCAAGCAGTAGTCCAACCATCCTTTCCTTCTGAAAATTTCACAATTGGACACATCACCTAGCAAAACCCTATGATCCACTGGCTCATACCTTTGAAGATCTCCTCCTATTGTTATGAATAACAAATTTAAATTTTGCTAAAACTTGGTATTTTCACATAGCACAACAATGGCAAATCAAAAGAATTCAAAGTGTTGCGACATAGGATGTTGCAGATGAAAAAGGTGGCATACCAAATGCTACTTACTTCATGAAATTAAAAGAGTTTAGTTCATGAAATCTAATGATATTTTCACTTGCATCAAATCTCATAATGGTTCACTCATGTCAAGGCCTGCCACCCCGAACACGTCGCAAACATATCATTAGAACCTAAACTTCAACTTTTAATATCTTTAATTTCCTTACAAATATTATGATCGATAAAAGCACAATCAGGTGTCACCTTTTAGGCTAACTTATCAGCACAGCTGAATTTTAGTATTTCTCACTAAAAATTAATTTTGGTCAAACATATGGTCTAGCTCTATTCATTCTAGCTAAGCTAGATAAGTGCTTTAACTTTTCTAATTGGAAATATCTATTAAATGCATGTTTAATACCACTTTGGGTCCAATTACCATAAAATTAAAATTATTTCAGAAAAGTGGTGTTTCAATAACTCCTAATCTTTTTAATGATATTTTTTTTAAAATAAAAAAAAAACCCTTTTGTAGAGATCAAAGTCAAGAATATCCTCATATACATTTTATAGTGTTTTAATTAGACATAGTTTATTGTAATTAAAAAATATTGCAAGTAGGTATTTTAATAGTCGAGGAGATGTTGATTCGGAGAAAAAAAAAGGTAAATCATATTAAATAAATTTTAAAAATATATGGTGCACTAGAGGAGAGAGTCCTCTTCAAGAATATATATCTCTTTTTTTTATTGGGATAGATTTTTTATGAAAAATATGTTGCGAGATGAAAACTGTTGATTTCGGTGAGTTGGAATTTGAATTGTTATAAAAGAGAAAATATAGGTCACAAATGAATTTTTATTTCTTCATGAACTATCTATATATGTCATCTATGACATATTTTGAAATTAGGAGAAAAAATGTTTATTTACATATAGTTTTTTTGTGGGAACTAGACCCCTAATTTTCAGCATTTTTCAGCAACTGAAAAATCATCTTTAAAAATTAAAAAAACATATCAATTCTTATTCAAAAAAATTATTAAAAATATTAATCATAAACTTCATCCATTTTAACACATTTAATTAGTTTACATCATCTTCAAATTCCAAACATAAATATCATTTTTATACTATTGAAGTTGAACAACTTTCATTTTGTTAGCCTTTTCCTTTGTTAAAGGGTGACAACTTATTGTGCTTTTACCCTGATGCAATCAAGGAAAGACAGATTAAAAATCACATGATGACAGTCATATCATAAAGACAAGAAACTCAATGTTTACATGCTAATTTAAAAATAGAATATTCCCCCCCCCCAACTAAGTAAAGGCATGGGTCCCACCAAGCCAGGACATGCAAGAGAAAAAATTAAAATGAAACACATTCCTAATAAATAATGAATAAAATAAAATATGTATGAAGGTATGTGGCACGTACCTGGCCAGCGTTGTAGGAAGAGTGTTCTAAAAAGTATCACCTGCATTGATAGAGTGATGGGATGGAATGGAAGGGTGGTTGAG
Source organism: Chamaecyparis obtusa (assembly GCA_027943335.1). Taxonomy (NCBI): domain Eukaryota; kingdom Viridiplantae; phylum Streptophyta; class Pinopsida; order Cupressales; family Cupressaceae; genus Chamaecyparis; species Chamaecyparis obtusa. The sequence goes on from BSBK01005081.1 coordinate 488,984, forward strand.
AGAGAAGGTGAGGTGGACTTTATTATGGAGAAATAATTTCATAGAATGTGAAATGTTTATTATGAAGTTCTTGAATAGAATCAAGAATTGACATAAATCTGGGTAGGAGACCCAGATTCTTTGGCTGCAGGAACAAATGTGTCATCACTGTGCTGGAATTGCTGCAGGAACTCCGCATGACTGACTGGTTTATTGTAGAGTTTGAGTCTATGTCCGTTGACAAGTAGCTTGAACCATACATGGTCAACGGTAGAAAGCTAAACTACTCCATTATCAAATACTAAGATTATCTCATATGGCCCGAGCCACCTGGTTTGAAATTTTCTTGGCATGTGTTGGCATCTAGACTCATACAATGGCAATGGTGCCAAAAATACTTGGCCAAATAATGGGATCAGAAACCCACAACAATGGACTGCCTATTTCAGGATTGGACACCCTAATTGGTTTCTAAATGAATTATTCAATCTCATTGAATTATCGACCAGGGACGTAAACTTGGAATGGCATTCACAAAGTATATGCTTCAAACTCTCTCAATCCTAAGACTACACTACAGAATTCAAATGCTTAAGCTTCAAGAAAACTATACTAAAACTAGTAAATGAATTTATTCTAACAAAGCATGTAATCACGGGTAAGAGTTACTCTAACTGCCTATGTTGTAGGAACAAATGTGTCATCACTGTGTTGGAACTGCTGCAGGAACTCCTCATGACTGACTGGATTTTTGTAGAGTTTGAGTCTATGCCCGTTGACAAGTATCTTGAATCGTACAGGGTCAATGGTAGAAAGATGAACTGCTCCATTATAAAATATTGAGATTATCTCATATGGCTCGAGCCACCTAGTTTGAAATTTTCATGGCGTGTGCTGGTATCTAGAGTCATACAATAGTGCCCAATCACCCACAAAAATTTCTTTTCTCAGATGAATTTGTCATGCCATTTTTTCCTCTGTTGCTGGATTAATTCAATGTTGTGGAGTGCAGATTTCTTGTATTCATCTAACCCATTCTGTTGGCACCTCAATTTTTAAGCATAAAATCTTTCATCTTTTACAAATTGAGATATTTGCCAGTTAATTTAAAACTGAGAAATTTTTTTGCAGAAACCTAGAAAAAAACCTTGCAAAAATCCCAGAGCTTTCATTTAAACCTAGAAAACCCTAATTGAAAAACCAGGCATGAAAAACCCTACAATGCCTTTTCTTTTAAGAAAAAACCCTAAGTTGCTACTTTAGGTTCTATTCGAGCGTTACTTTTTACAAGGTCACTTAAATTCCTAAAAACACATGTGCTTTATTCCTATGTCATTGGGCGGGGTCATGTTCTTAACATTTCATATTACCTAGGCCCCTTTTAATTTTCCTAAGTCTGAAGCCTGATGATATCTTTAAATATTCCTAAGTCCTAAACATTTTATTTCCTAATGTTTCAGCATCATATATGAACCTTGAATCTTTTCTTGATCCAACGGTTGTTGCAAGGTCGCAAGGAATCTTTTAGGCCCTTGCGGTCATGCGACAACTGTTGATCTTGTTTAAAAAGACAGGGCATGGGCCCAATCTCTAAGGATTCTGCCAGATTGACAACTCTATAGAGAATCAACAGTTGTCGTATGTTCGTAAGGAATCTTTTGAGCCCTTGCGATCATGTGACAGCTGCTAATCTTACTTTATTTCCAGGTGATTGTAAAAGGTGGGTCCGCTGCCAGGTGTATACATGTGGGCACTTTTGATTGGTCAAAGGTATTTGTTGATGTGGAAAATGTCATTGGGACTGGTGCGCGATAAGAAAAAATAGCATGTTCGCTTGTCAGATATTATGACATGGATGTTTCTGATTGGTTAAGCTAAGTGGGGCCGGTTACTTAAGGTATCAGCAGTGAAGGAAAGATCTAATGGTTGTCGTATGTTCACAAGGAATCTTTTGAGCCCTTGCAATCATGTGACAAGCGTTGATATGGTATCAAGGCCATGGTGCCTTGCTTTATGTCTAGTCGTAAAGGGAAATTAATACTAACTGTCAGATGCAGGATCTAATGGTAGTGATAAATCCAACATGTCAAGTGGGTCCTATGTGATTTGTTTGAAGGTTTACTATTGATCGGATGGTTGTCCTATGTTCACAAGGAATATTTTAGGCCCTTGCAATCATGTGACAACCATTGGATTTTTTTCTAAGAAGGATCAACGGCCCAAATTCAAACCTGAAGCAAAAATGGTGCAAAATTGAATTTTCCCATTGAATGATGACAGTTCAATTTCTCAGAGAAGTAATGGCGAGATCATGTGGAGTAAACTGCTGAAAAGACTACCTTTAATTATTGAAAACAAAGCAAACAGTGCAAGGAACCTCAAGTAGTTAGAGCGAGCACAGATGCTACACCTAGCATGTTTTGAACTAATATTGGGAGTTGTTGAGATTTTGGGTGCTCATGTGAGTGATTAGTTTTATAAAATTGTAACAGAAAGGTGTTATATTTACCTTTTTTGTCTTATATGGTCACATTTTTGTCTCTTCTAGGAAGGATCTGAAGCTTGTATGCAATCCTTATTTTCTATAAAAGAATTACCAGGATCATTTTGAAAGGACTGAAACTTGGACATGCTTACTGACAAGTTTTGAGTCTAGGATATTGTAGACTGTATTAGGCAAGTTTTTTGTAAAGAGCAATATGGCTGGTTTAGTTAAATATCCAGACAGTTGTATTTTAAAGCATTTTGTATACATGACATTGATATAACATTTGAATAAAATCCAAAGTTTATATCTCTCCTTTGTATATTTCTCTTTGAGTTATGAATTGATAAAATTCATTGCATGGATAATCTCTATGTGTATGTTTATATTCTTCAGCTTTGATCCAGGATCAAATTAAATAAGTTTTAGATATGACATAAATTCTTTAAAGTTTTAAATAAGGATCTAAGTAAGTAGTATGAATCTAGGATTCCTTTGATAAAATCCACCATAGGGTGATAGCATTTTCAAAGGACAGGGCCATCAAAGTTCAGTATATTTTTTTTGTGTATTAAAATTTTGCAGTGAGGGTGTTACCTAATGGATAAGGCACTGGCCAGCAGTGGAGCTATTTTATAGAGATCAGTGTTTGAAAAGGTTCTATTTGCATTCCTAACATTTTGATATAAATCTGTCAAAATTCTTTAAGTGCAGTGACTTGCAAAGTAGTATTCCACCAAATGATAATGGAGAATCAATGAATGAATGGTCATCATTTAGTAGTTTATTATCATTTATCTATTATTATTGAATCTAGTCTATTATTGTTGAAGTAAGGCTTGTTTTTATTGGATTAGGAGTACCCTCCTTGGTTTTGTAGAGCCAAAAGTGCAGAGGGCAGTCTTGTCCCTATAGTTGGTCCAATCATCATAGAATTCCATATTTGGAATCTAACCCCTCCTAAAAACCTATAGATGCATTGGTTGCTTATGAAAGCATAAAGTCCAGTTTGAGGAACCAACAAAATGACGACTTTGCTGGGGAGAACATAAAAAAGTAAAATCTATTGAGAATCTCTGGTTATTGTTACATTATAGATTATCAGTATTATATAACCCAGATTGATTTGGCCCATCCGAGTCACCAATAAAATGGTGACTCTACTAGGGAATAGAGATGAAATAACTATGATAAAACTAAATTTTAGACCTCTAGTGTTATAAATTTGATATCAAATAACGTAGGTACAAGTTGAGCTACACTCCTGGCCTTCTTATTTGTCAGAACCAGTAAGCACCATTGAAGAACAAAGAATTATTTGTAAGCTTTAGATTTTTGCATAATCTTGAAAATCTTAGCAGGCTTTGCATTTACTTGTTATAAGCTCTTTCATTGATTTCTTTCCAAGTATTGAGTACTCTGAATTACTAAGTTTGTGAAAATATATCCCAACTTGTGTTGGTGGTGACTCTGAGATCTCTACAGTAGTTTTGAGTAAAAGGTAATAAGAATAAAGATCATTTCACACACTTTCAAGTATGAGTCAAAGAAATACTAGGGCTTGGAGGAAGGATCACCCTGAAAATAGATTAGAAGGTGAACTTCCAAGTACTTCTAGATCCCGTCAGCCTAGGAGAAATCAAGGGGATAGAGACATGTCTCGGGCATGGAGGCAGAAGAAGAATACAAATGAGACTAATACCTTTAATCATGACTAGGAAGGGAATGATTATGAATATGAAGAGGTAGTAGATCTAGGTTTAGGAGAATATGATGATTACTATTCACATCATTCTAAAGAGGATGGTGAGACACGTCATAAGAAAGGGATGCCTCTAAATGTAGAACTTGAAGGAGAAAATAGGAGGTCAAGAAGAAAAAGTAGAGGCTTAGAAAGAAAAGGTGATCCTCCAACCCAGGGGATCTCCCTTTTTGGAAGCCCTCATAATCCTAGAGGTGAACAACAAGAGTTCTTGGTTGAAACTTTAGAATTTGAAACCACTCTCCTAGATTCTAAAGACATCTTTGAAGAAGTGTCTAATTTAGAAAAAATAATCCAAGAATAAATTTCTATCAGGAAGGAGAGGGAAAAGGAAAAGGAAGCTGAAATAAGGTAAGCCCAGATTAGGTCAGACCAGTTGAGGAGTCAGTTGTTATCTTTGGAAGCCATAAATATTGTAAGGGCTCCTAAGAAAGTTGTTGAACAACCTGTTATCCAACCCACTACCGAAGTTAGGAGACCTAAGGATAAGGGTAAGCAGATCTCAACATGGATCACAATAAATGAGCCTATTAGTAACCAAATCCCATTGGAACCATTGTCTAAATTAGATAGTGATTTGGAAAGAGCTAAAAGAGAGCAGGAAATTTTGGCTAAAGAACTTGAGAAGGTAGAACTTGAGGCTACAACATTAGAAATGAAAAAGAAGATTGACTTTCTTAGAAAATATTCAGGGCCTTCAAATACAAATACTCTTGTAGTAATATCTAATGCTAACATTGGAAATTCTGCCACCCAGGTTGCTATTGTCACACCAGTAATTACTGCAAATGTTGCTAACATAGCAAATACTAAAGATTCTACTTCTCAGATTGGTGGATCACTGCAAAGGGGACCAGTTCATGTTGAAAGGTACAGACAACTTCTCTTTAACAACATTATTGGTTATCCTAATTTGATTCCTACAAAAATTAGAGAAAAGTTACCTAAATTCACTAGTAATAATGTTGTCACTTGTGAAGAGCATTTAAAGAAATTCATTGATATGATTGATGACTATGAAATAGATCATGAAGATGTAATCATGAAATTGTTTGTTCAATCTTTGACTGAGGATGCAAGGGATTGGTTTAAAGGGCTTCCTTATGATTGTATTGGTACTTGGGATGATTTTATTAATTGTTTCAAAGACCAGTATGGTGATAAGACAAATGAGGGCTTCATGTTGAATGAGTTCAACAATATAAAGAAAAACCAAAATGAAGAAGTCCTTGAATTCAATGTGAGATTTCAGAAGGAAATGCACAAGCTCTTCCAAGTCATTAGATTAGATGAGAAGGTGTGTTTGGAAACATATCTGAATGCTTTTGATGCCAAGATGGGATACTTACTCAGAGATAAAAACCCTAGAATTATTAGAGAAGCTAAAAGATTTGCTGTGAATATTGAAATCAACAGAAGAGTTTCTGGCAAGTCAGGGAGAAGAGAAGATCCTAAGCCCCCTAGGTTTGGCAAGAAAGAAGTTGATAAGCCTACCAATGTAAAACCTAGGGAGGATGATAACCTCAAGAAGATCCTAAATGCCTTAAAATATCTAAAGCAAAATGAAAATAAAAATAAGTTTCAGGGAAATGATAGGCCTCCTCCCAATACTTTTAATAGACAGCCTAGGTTACAAAATTTTCCCTACCATACACAGTGGAACGATGGGAAACCTACTATTCTAGAGAGAAAGGACCTAAAGCCTAATGATAAGACCCCTGACCCTTTGCAAAAGCATTAAGTCAATATGGCTGATGAGGTTCCATGGTGCACAACATGCCAATCCCCTCATGATTCAAATTATTGTGTGATCTCTCAGAATATGTCTAAGAATGATGAACAAAGAGAGGAAGAAGATGAATCATATGATGACAGGGGCTGTGGAATGACTTTTGCCAAAAAAATTTAAGAAGTTGACTCTGAGGAGGAAAATGAAAATCAGAATGTGAATAATTATTAGAGCAGAGGAGAGGCCTACCATCAGCAAATCTTTTCTAATGAAGAAGAGGAGGAAGTTGATGACATAAATAGAAACTCCAAGGGGGTGGAAGAATTTGTTGTACTAAGAAGACCCTCTAATCAAGAGATAGACCAGATCACTGCTAATATGGTGACACGGGCTAGAAGTAATTATGCCCTTAGAAATAGAACTGTTGGAAATACATATGGTAGGCCAACAGGTGTATTTATCAAAAGAAATAAAGAAGGCACAAAATAGTTTGCTGTGAAAAATAAGGCCATTGATGATGCCAAGAAATTTAAGTTGAAAGGCACTGAGAAGCCAAGTGAGCCAAGTAATATGCTCAAGATCAAGGCCAAAACTCCAATGGAAAATATCCCAATTCCCCAACATGAAAATAAATCAAAAGGGGAAAACAAGTTAGGGAGAACAACATAGTTTGAGAATAATGATGTCCCACAAGGCAAGCTAGACTTGTAAGTTCTAAATTATGCACCTATTGACATGAACCAACTATTATCCTAGATAATAGTTAAAGTGCCTTTCATGGAAATGATGAGGATAGGTGAACACAGAGAGAAGGCCCTCACATGGATAAGTGGTGTTCTAGCCACAAATATCCAAGAACCAGTAAACACTAAGATGAAGGGTCAAACTCTAATTAAAATGAAAGACACAAAGGAGATTGTTTCAAAATAACCTCAGATCTACTTAGATACTAATTTTGTGAACACTTCTATGGGAACTATTGAACCTTTCTTCTTAACATTGGTCATAAATGATAAGATGTTAAAAAATTGCATGATTGACTCAAGAGCTTCAAATATTGTCACACCTACTGAAATCATGAGGTCAATGGGATTGCAAGTTGACACCCCCCATGGGAGATCCCAAGCTATGGACTCCAAAGAAGTACCAGTGATTGGAACAATCAAGGCCCTTCCCTACAAGCTTGCTCCTTATCCAAAAGAAAAACTAACCATGAGCATCTTAGTTGTTGATATACCTCCCCAGTACGGGATGTTGCTGTCAAGAAAGTGGAGTGCAGTGATAGGAGGTAGTATCCAATGTGATTTGTCTTTTTCCACATTCAACATCAGTGGTAAGAGTATCAAGGTGTTCAGAGAAGTTAGGACTCCTCATATGATTGAGGAAGAAACTAATGATGATAACATGAATTGCTTCTTGGCTACTGACATAAATTCTTTTCAAGTACAGAACAAAGAAAATGAAAATGAGGATGAATCTCTATTTTTGGCTAGGGATGAAGGTAATGACCTCTGGCCCATGTATTTTGATGGTGCAAGCTCTAAAGAGGGATATGGTGTAGGTGTGTTATTAATTTCCCTTGCTGAGAAAACTTTTAAGTTTTCCTTCACCCTGCTATTTACTTGTACCAATAACACTGCAGAATATGAGGCATTGTTGATAGGTTTTAGGTTAGCCTAAAAACACAAAATAAAAAATCTCAGAGTTATTGGAGATTCAAAATTAATTGTTTCTCAGGTCAGATCCAAATATGCATCAAGAAAGAAAAGGTTAAAACAATATAGGAATGTTGTTTGGGATGAAATAGAACACTTTGATGCTTTCTGTATTGATTGGATGGATAGAAGCCATAATAGGATGTCTTATTTACTGGCTAACATTTCTCTAAGGCCAGAGGATATCACTTTTGTAGGGATCTCTAATATTGAGGTTCAAACCAGGCCTTCTATACCAGATAATTTTGAAAACTGGCAGGTTTTTGAAGATGATTTGTACATTTTGAGCTTCTTGCATTTAGATGCAAATTTTGGAGATAAGGAGTTATATTTTGGTGAATTTATAAAAGCAATAGATAATAAGGATACTTTCCTTGGAAAAGATATTTTGCAACTTAGATCAAATAGGGTCCTAAAGGGTTTGGTAGTGCTAGAAAGAGCATTTGATAATCATGATAGTTCTTTTTAATCAAATCCTTTGAGTAAGCCTAAAGGGGTGGAGGAAATAAACTTAGGAATAGGGGAAGCCCCAAAAAATGTATATATTGGAGGAACTCTGACTCCTAAAATAAGAATATCACTGATAAACCTTCTTAGGAAGTATAGGCATGTCTTTGCTTGGTCTTATGATGACCTAAAGGCATATAGAGAGGATTTATTTCAGCATGAAATCCCCTTGAAGGAGAACACCAAGCCTTTTAGACAAAAGCTGAGACTTGTCAACCCTACTCTAGCACCCAAGATGCAGGATGAGTTAAAAAAGATGAGTGATGCAGGCATCATTCAGCCTATCAGACATTCAACATGGGTCTCTAACCTTGTCCCAGTGAGAAAAAAGAATGAAGACATTAGACTCTGTGTGGACTTTAGAAATTTGAACATAAATTCCTTGAAAGATAACTATGGTCTACCAAACATGGAAGCCATGTTGTAGAGAGTTACTGGTTCTAAATTGATGTCTATGATGGATGGGTTTTCAGGATACAATCAAGCAATTGTCAAGCCGATAGAATAGTTCAAAACTACATTCACTACTCCATGGGGCACTTATGTTTATGTTAGGATGCCTTTTGGTTTGACAAATGCTGTGGCTACTTTTTGAAGGGCCATGGATGTAGAATTTGTAGATTTTATAAACAATTTTGTTGTTGTTTACTAGGATTATTTAACAACTTACTCAGAAAGAAAAGATCAGCATTATGGCCACTTGGAAAAAATCTTTGTAAGAGCTCTAGAGTATGGGGTTTCTCTTAACCCAAGGAAGTGTGCTTTTGGGGTGACTAAGGCTAATCTTTTGGGCCACATTGTATCCAAGGATGGAGTTAGGATTGATCCAGAAAGGGTGGAAAAAATTGACAAAGTGCCATTGCCAAGAAATGTCAAAGTGATGCAGGAGCATCCTGGGTGTAAGAGCAATCTTGCATCACCCAAAAATATTTCTATTTTTTGTATACAATAAGGGCTATCTTGTGCAGAGTTGCTATTTATGGAAACTTGCTATTTTTAGTAAGTTGGTCTTACAATCTTGGAATGTCTGATTTTACATATGGAGGTTCATCTCAGTCATATCAGCCTACCAGCAAAGTTTCATGGCTAGATCAGATGTAGTTTTGAAGATATTGAAAATTTTCAATATTGGCAGCAGGGTAAAAAAACTTTGAACTCAGTTTTGAAGGCTTTAGAGGCCCCGGATGAGGTTGAAAATTTGGGTGATGAGCAATTTGTGCTAGTCAAGCCTGTAGAGCGCTTCGTGGCATTTTCAGAATGGGGTTATAATAGCCAATCAGGTCAATAGGCGATGAATTATGGTCTTCGAAAGTTGGGTCACCTGAAATGGCAGAAAATAATTTTTCTTCAAAATTTTTGTTTGGGTTTCAAAACTCATTTTGAGTCGAATTTGATGTAATAAATTGTAAAATAAAATAATTCTAAATTTGGTCGGCCCTAAGGGCTAAATTTCTAGAACCTTCTCAGGCGGTGGAAATTGCCTATATAAAGAAGGCCCGTAGTGTTGTCTAGGGTAGTTCTGGGTAGTAGATTTGGGTATTGATTCGAGGCTTTGTCCTACAGAATATTGTAAGGGAATGCCCATGTGGCTTTGCATATTGTAATTTTGAAAGTTTGTAATTCCACATTTATGGAGATAATAAGAAGCCAATTTTCTGTTCTTGCATATTATTGTTGTTGTTTCTCTAATTTTGGTATGTGCTTGTGGTATTAAGGGGAGCACCCTTCATCAAGTGGTATCAGAGTAGGAGTTCTTGAGTGTGTAAATAGATCCCCGACTGTGAGGCAGTTTGCACTAGGACCGTGGTTAGGGTTATAGCGCGCATCGCGAAAATGCCTCCATGAAAAGAACGTGGCGGAAGAGCTGGTGTTGTGACACCTAAGGTTAGAGAGCTGCAGAGACAACTGCGAGCATTGCAAGAAGAGATTCATAGAGGAATGAATCTTAATGTCAGAGAGGAAAGCGAGGATGAAGCCGAAGAAGAATATCAAGAAGGGGAAGCTAAAATTGTGAACCAAGAGGAAGAAAGACTTTTTCGGGCGATTTCCAAGATTGGGAAAAGACCTAAGATTGAGGTTCCTACATTTTTTAGAAATCTTAACCCAGAGGAATTGATCAATTGGATCAATGAATGTGAGGAATATTTTGAGTATGAAGAGGTTGAGGATCATGATAGGGTCAAATTTGCGAAGGCTAGATTGAAAGGTCATGCGAAGATCTGGTGGCAAGAAATTCAATTGGAGCGAAATAGAAAAGAGAAAGATAAAATCACAAGATGGGATCGGATGGTGGATAAATTGAAGCAACAGTTCATTCCTGTTGATTATGAACTTGACATACTAAAGAAAATGCAAAGTTTGAAGCAACTAGGAAGATCTATTCAGGAGTATACAGAGGAGTTCTATCGACTCTTCATCAGAACAGGCCATGCAGAAGTTGATAAGGAGAAAGTTGCCCGATAGCTTAATGGGTTAAGGCCAAGCATTTAGGAGGAGTTGAATCTGGTTTGAATAAATAATATTGAGGAGGCATACTAGTTTGCCCTAAAAGTAGAGGAAAAGCTGAACAAGAAGTTTGAGAGAAGACAAAATGGAAGAGGTCATGGTGGAAGATCTGGTGGACAGTCATATGGTGGCTGAAATGAAGATCTGAAAAAGAAGGATGAGGCCAGTAGTAGTCAAAATTAGAGAGGAAATAATTCCAATTGTTTCCAGGATCAGAGTAATAGAGATCAGAGAGGAAGAGGAAGAGGAAGAGGACAAGGATCTGGAAGAGGAGGCTTTCATGGAACATATTTTCACTATGGAGAAGAAGGTCATAGGGCATTTGAAAGTCCTCAACACCAAGGCAGAATAGACAAGAGAAATGAAGGCCAGGGTAGAGTTGCACATGTAGATGAAGATGCCAGATCATCAAATTCTTAAGATGCTAAAAGAGGAGAAATGCTAATTAATAGAAGAGTCTTGCTGAGTGGTGAGAATGAACCTGAACAAAAGAGGAGCCTGTTTCGCACTAGATGCAAGTGTGAGGGTAAATACTGTGATGTGATTATTGATAGTGGAAGCACTCACAATTTGGTGTCAGAAGAGATGGTGACAAAGTTGAACCTCAAGAGACAGAAACACCCACATCCATATCGGATTTCCTGGGTGCAGGATGACCACAAGGTCATAGTCAGTGAACAGTGCCTGGTAAAGTTTAAGATCGGCGGGTACCAAGATGAGGTACTATGTGATATCATCTCTATGGATGCATGTCATATGTTGTTGGGTAGACCGTGGTAGTTTGATAGATGTGTTGTACACGATGGTCATGCGAATACCTATTCCCTGCAAAGGATGGAGTGCGACATAAGCTAAAGCCATTGAAGGAGACCGAAAAAAAGGTATGTGGTAATGCAAGAATAACATTTGTTGATGAAAAAAAATTCTTAGATGGTATGAGGCATGAGCATGTGTGTTTTGCTTTAATTCTAAAGGTTGGTAAAGAAGAAGTAGAGGATGTACCTGTAGAGGTTGTAGATTTGTTGAATGAGTTTTAGGATATTGTATCTGATAATGTACCTGATGGATTACCACCGGTAAGGAAGATTAGTCATTAGATGGATTTGCTTCCAGGAGCCAGTTTGTCAAACAAGGTAGCACACAGAATGACACCAGCAGAAAGTGAAGAGTTGAACAGACAAGTACATGAGTTATTGTAGAAGGGGTTGATTCGAGAGAGTCTGAGTCTCTGTGCTGTACCAATGGTATTAGCACCAAAGAAGAATGGAGAGTGGAGGATGTGTACAAATTCCAGAGCAATAAACAAGATCACAATCAAGTATAGGTTTCTATTCACACGAATGGATGATATTATGGATTGTTTGAGTAGGGCTGTGTATTTCTCAAAGATAGATCTGAAGAGTGGATATCATCAGATTCGGATCAGAGAAGGAGATGAATGGAAGACTACCTTCAAGACAAAGGAAGGACTGTATGAGTGGTTAGTCATGCCTTTTGGGCTAACCAATGCACCGAGCACTTTCATGCGGCTCATGAACGAGGTTCTGAAAGAATTTCTAGGTAAGTTTGTCATCGTTTACCTAGATGATATTTTGATTTTTAGCAAGACATTGGAGGAACATATGATGCATATTTGTATGGTGTTTGAGAAGTTGAGAGATGAAAAATTGTTGATTAATTTGAAGAAGTGCAGTTTTGTGAAGAAAGAGTTAGTGTATTTGGGATTTGTAGTTTCAGCAGAATGTCTAAAAATAGACCCAGAGAAGGTACAGGCTATCCTTGAATGACCTACTCCAAGGAGTGCTACTGAGGTAAGATCTTTTCATGGTTTGGCTAGCTTTTACAAAAAATTTATCAAAAATTTTAGCAGTATTTGTGGACCCCTGACTGAAACAATGAGAGGGGATAGAAAAGAGTTTAAGTGGACTAATGGGGCAGAAAAGAGTTTTCAATTGTTGAAACAAAAAGTTATAGAACAACCTATTTTAGCACTTCTAGATTTTAATAAGGTGTTTTAAGTAGATTGTGATGCTAGTGGTACTGCAATAGGAGCTGTTATGAGCCAAGAAGGTAAACCTGTTGCTTATTTCAGTGAGAAGTTAAATGATGTCAAGAGAAAATATTTTGTCTATGATCAGGAATTTTATGCTATAGTTCAGGCATTAAAGAAGTGGAGACATTATCTGCTTCCTAAGGAGTTTGTTTTGTATACTGATCATCAAGCGTTGCAATATTTGAATAGTCAAGGAAAGTTGAATCAGAGACATCTGAAATGGGTTGAGTTTTTGCAGAGTTATACATTTATTTTGAAACATAGGAGTGGAAAGTCTAATAGGGTTGCGGATGCTCTTAGCAGAAGGCAACTATTGCTGACAAAGATACAGATTGAAGTGGTTGGGTTCAAGGAATTCAAGAATTTGTATCCAGAGGATCCTGATTTTGGTGAAGCTTGGAAAGCTTGTACAGAACCTGTTACTCTAGATTTACAAAATGGTTGGATTTTATCATCCAAGATGATATGTTTGTAAGGAAACTCAGGTGCAAAAACAACTTCCTACATGAATCTCTATAGGAGTGTATTGTGCAAATTCTTATAAATCCTTACAATTTTAGATTTGTTAACTACTTTAACAAAGATATTGCAACCACATACAATGCATATAGAAAAATAGAGAATGACACAATGATATACCCTGGGGAAAACCTTTCGATAAAAAACCCCAGCACTCCAAAATCTGCACAATGTATTATCTTCAACACAAAGATTACAATACACTTGCAATGCAAGTTCTTTCAAGAAATGAGAGACAAAGCCAACAAGACTTAAATTTCTGTTATATCTCTCCCATAGGAGCAGCATCATTTATATAGACTCCTCTGGACCCAAAAATAGGCACAACCACCAAGACCCATGCACAAAGCCACATGTACACAGTTGTTACATGCAATTCCAAGAATAGGCATCCATCCCTAGAATAGACTATGACAGCTTGTCATAGAATCTGCCAAAAATAATGGTCACAAGAGAAGTGTAAGAGAATCTCTCATACCAACCTATTTTTGGCATATTCTCTTACACACACCAACCACTTCTTCTTGGGCACCCAAATAGGCCCAAGTCATAAGGTGCTCTTACACCTGTCATAGCACATTCCTTAAATAGTTCTTACACATCATAGGAATCTATCATGACCGTTTCAGTCATGATCTCCTTACGCACAAGATGTCAACACATCAAGTAGAGTGACACATCAACATGCCAACTAGACATGTACACTCACACTTAATTACATTATTTGCAAAAAATATATTTACAAAACAATTAATAAGAATAGGAATTATCCAAGATTGAGACACCTTATTCCTAACATCCTCCCACTTGTCAAACACCTTGTAAGAGCAACAGGAACATAAAAAGAACTTTAACCGCTATAGGCCAAAAGGCCCGTAGACTCCGAACACCATCTAAACTTCTCAGTGCCCACTGGTTTCGTTAATGCATCTGCAACATTCTTCACAATATCTACCTTCTCCAAATTTACCTTTCCATCTTCCACTATATCTCTCACAAAGTGAAACTGCACATCAATGTGCTTCGTTCTGGCATGGAAAGTTGGATTCTTTGCAAGGCAAATAGCGCTTTGACTGTCACACCAAATAGTAATTTGTTTTGCATCAACACCAACATCAGAACTCAATCTTCTAAGCCAAATGGCTTCTTTACAAGCATGAGTAGCAGCCATGTACTCAGCTTCTGTAGTGGACAAAGCAACCATAGGTTGTCGCTTACTCATCCAACTGATGGCACCACCAAACATAGTGAACACATAAGCACTGGTGGATCTCCTGCTATCAATATCACCTGCCCAATCTGAATCCACAAACCCACAAATACAAACTGAATGTGGAGATCCAGAAGAGTTACCATGATAACATATGGAGTAATCTGATGTACCCCTCAAATATCTGAATACTCGCTTAACTGCATCCCAATGTACCCATCCAGGATTAGCCATAAACTGACTCAGGACTCCCACTGCTTGGGCAATGTCTGGTCTAGTACAAACCATAGCATACATAAGATTTCCAACTACACTAGCATAAGGTACTCTACTCATGTCCTCCACCTCGCTAGGAGATTTTGGACAATCATCTACAGATAACTTTGTTCCCACAGAAATAGGAGCACATAGTGGTCTACAATCTGCCATGTTGAACCTGTCCAACACAGACTTCACATACTTACTCTGTCTCAACCAAAGTTTTCTATTAGACCCATTTCTACTGATTTTCATACCCAAGATGTACCTAGCTGCCCCAAGATCTTTCATCTCAAACTGTGCTGACAACTGAGATTTAAAATAAAAAATCATACCCTTAACCTTCCCAAACAGCAACATATCATCAACATATAATGCAACAATAAGAAGGCAATCATTTTCAACTCTGAAATAAACACAATGATCTGATTTTGATCTTACAAATCCAATTGACAACACAAAGGCATCAAACTTAAGGTACCACATCCTAGGAGATTGCTTCAAACTATATAGAGATTTCTTTAATCTGCAAACTAAGGATTCTTTACCTTTAACAATGTAGTGCTCAGGCTGTGACATATAAATCTCTTCCTCCAAATCACCATGAAGGAAAGCTGTCTTCACATCCATCTGTTCTATCTCTAAATCATATGATGTAGCAAGAGATAACAGAAATCTAATGGATGTCAACTTTGCAACAGGAGAGAATATTTCACCATAATCTATTCCCTCTACCTGTGAATACCCCTTTGCAACCAATCTAGCTTTATACCTTTCAACACTACCATCTGCACAAAATTTCTTCTTGAACACCCATTTATAGCCAATAGTTTTTCTCCCTTTAGGAAAAGGTACAAGGTCCCAAGTTTTGTTTTTCTCCAATGAAGCCATCTCATCATGCATAGCCTCAATCCAGGAACCTGCATCTTCCATGCCCAAAGCCTCTTTCACAGATCTAGGCTCATCATTGTTAGTAATCAAAGAAAAGGCACAACTGGAATCTAACATAGAATAACCAAACATTTCTGGTTGCTTTCTTTCTCTCATAGATCTCCTCAAGGGCTGCGGTTGAGGTTGTTCTTCCTCTTCTTCTAAACTATTAGAGCTGCTAGAGCTCTCCTCATCATTAGGCCCAACATGGTCTCTCTGTTCAGTCTTCTCAGGGGTAGGAGGCAACTGAACAACATATTTTTCTTTTTATTTTTCATCTAGTTGTAGCACAATAGGAGAAGATGTTAGCTCTATGAAAATAACATTTCTACTATACAACACCTTACTATTCACGGGATCCCAAAGCTTGTATCCTTTCACACCAGCACTGTATCCGATGAAAATACATTTAACGGCTTTGTTTTCCAACTTAGATCTTTTCTCCTTTGGAACATGTGCATAAGCTTCACAACCAAAAACATGAAGATGTCTAATTGAAGGCTTCTTACCAGACCACACCTCCATAGGTGTCTTACCAATAAGGGCTGATGTAGGAGATCTGTTAACCAGATAGCAAGCAGTGGCCACAACTTCGGCCCAAAACCTTTGTTCTAAACCAGCTCCACTAAGCATACTCCTAGCCTTCTTCATCAGTGTCCTGTTCATTCTCTCTGCAACTCCATTTTGTTGTGGGGTATAAGGAGTTTTCTTATGCCTCTCGATACCTTGTTCTTTATAGAACTGTTCAAACTCTGCTGAGCAAAACTCACCACCATTGTCAGTTCTCACACACTTAATCTTCTTACTAGTCTGATTCTCTACAAGAGCTTTAAATTCCTTGAACCGACTAAAGACTTGTGTCTTACTTTTAAGGAAATAAATCCATTTCCTTCTACTGTAATCATCTATGAAAGATACAAAAAATATAGACTTGGAGATTGAAGGAACTTTTACAAGACCAAATACATCAAAATGAATAAGATCCAAAACATCAGAAGATTTGTGAGAACTAGAGTAAAACTAAACATGATTTTGTTCACCATAGACACAGTGTTTACAGAAGTCAAACTTGAGATTGCAATCATTTAACCCCTCAATGAGATTTTTATTTTTCAGGGTTCTGAGACCCTTTTCACCAATGTGGCTAAATCTCATATGCCACAACATTGTCTTTTCTGCAGGAAGCTTATCTTCCAAAGTGTTTGCACTACCATCAGAACCAATAGCCACAGACTTCTTCACTCCTTGTTCAGATGGTGAGGATGAAGAACTATTACATAGAGGAATACATACATCTAGTTGAAATAAGGTACCTCTCCTAGTACCCCTTGCAAGCACTATCGATCCTCTCATCATCTTGCATCCTTCTTTCAAAAAAACAACTTGCACACCTACATCATTCAGCATACTTACAAATAATAGGTTTCATGCCAAACTTGGAATGTGCATAACTCCATTGATTCCCTTTACTCATCCATCAGGAAATTTGATAGTGACCCTTCTGCGTCTAACTATCTTTAGGTGAGAATCATCACCCAAGTACACCTTTCCACCATCGAACTCTTCATATTTTGAGAACCAGTTTCGATGAGAGGTCATGTGAAAAGATGCACCCGAGTCAACCAACCACACATCATCAGATGCATGGGCTGCCAAAGCTACGATGAATGCATCGCCATCTTCTTGAGATCTTTCTGAAGCTAAATCTGAACCTTTCTTCTTCTTCTTCGGCTCTTTGCAGTCTTTACGGAAGTGCCCAGATTTATCACAGTTCCAACATTTTTCCTTAGACTTATTGGAAGTCTTTGACTTCCCACGGGATTTGGATCTACCCTTATTGTCAGACTTATTGTCATTTTTCTTTCCTCTTTCAGTGGATCTCCCACGAACAGCAAGGGCTTCTTTTTCTGAAATGGAAGCCTTTCTCCACATCTCCTCTGATAGCAGCGAAGACACCACATCATCTATTTTGAAAGTGACTAAAGTTCTTCCAAGAGCCATCACAAGATGGTCCCATGAATCCAGTAAAGAACACAAAAGTGTGTAGCAACGATCCTCCTCCTCTAACTTGACACCAGTTGATGTCAATTGTGCAGCTAGCAGATTAAATGCATTTAAATGATCCGTTAAGGATCCACCTTCCTCCATTCGTAGAGAGTACAACTTCTTCCTTAGGAACAACTTGTTCTCTAGAGATTTGGCCTGATACACGGCCGCAAGTCTTTCCCACAAACTATTTGTGGTTTTCTCATCTAGAACATTCAGAAGGACTGCATCGGTTAAACAGAGTCTTATGAGACCCTTAGCTTTACAGTCTTTGATATCCCAATCTACTTGAGCTATAGTTGCTGGTCTTGTAGCACTTGAAGTCGCTTCCCATAGGTCACGATCTTCCAACATGTCTTCCATCTTGAGTTTCCACAACTTGAAATTAGTGCCATTAAATTTCTCCACCTGCATTCTTCCATATGATGAACTTGCCATCTCAATCTGCAAATAAGATTCAGAATGCTCTGCAAAAAACTCCCACTCAAGCTTGAGATTAGCTCAAAAAACCCTACCCAAAAACTAGGATCAAAAGTTGATCAAGCTCTGATACCACTTGTAAGAAAACTCAGGGGCGGAAACAACTTCCTACGCTAATCTCTATAAGAGAGTATTGTGAAAATTTTTATAAATCCTTACAATTTCAGATTCGTTAACTACTTTAACAAAGATATTGCAACCACATACAATGCATACAGAAAAATAGAGAATGACACAATGATATACCCTGGGGAAAACCTTTCGGTAAAAAACCCCAGCACTCCAAAACCTGCACAATGTATTATCTTCAACATAAAAAGATTACAATACACTTTCAATGCAAGTTCTTTCAAGAAATGAGAGACAAAACCAACAAGATTTAAATTTCTGTTATATCTCTCCCATAGGAGCAGCATCATATATATAGACTCCTCTGGACCCAAAAATAGGCACAACCACCAAGACCCATGCACAAAGCCACATGTACATAGTTGTTATATGCAATCCTAAGAATAGGCATCCATCCCTAGAATAGACTATGACAGCTTGTCATAGAATCAACCAAAAATAATGGTCACAAGAGAAGTGTAAAAGAATCTATCATACCAACCTATTTTTGGCATATTCTCTTACACACACTAACCACTTCTTCTTGGGTACCCAAATAGGCCTAAGTCATAAGATGCTCTTACACCTGTCATAGCACATTCCTTAAATAGTTTGTACACATCATAAGAATCCATCATGACCATTTCAGTCATGATCTCCTTACGCACAAGATGTCGACACATCAAGTGGAGTGACACATCAACATGCCAACTAGACATGTACACTCACACTTAATTACATTATTTGCAAAAAATACATTTACAAAACAAATAATAAGAATAGGAATTATCCAAGGTTGAGACACCTTATTCCTAACAATGTTATTCAGATGGAGTCAGTTGTGCATTCTATTAAGTCCTATGAGGGAGAATCTCATCATGGAGAAGCATAGTGGAGGATTGGCTGGATATTTTGGTCTTGATAAAACCCTTGCTTTGGTTGGTGAGAATTATTATTGGCCACAATTGTAGCAAGATGTGAAGAAGTTTATACAGAGTTGCAGAGTATGTCAGATGGTGAAAGGAGTGAAGCAAAATAAAAGGTTGTATCAGTCGTTACCTATACCAGAGAAGCCTTGGGAGGATATCGGTATGGATTTTGTTCTTAGTTTACCGATGACACAGCAGGGACATGATTCAATTTTTATAGTAGTTGACAGATTTTTGAAGATGGCACATTTCATTCCCTACAAGAAGACTAATGATGCTGTTCATGTAGCAGAATTGTTTTTCAGACAAGTGGTGAGACTACATGGTTTGCCAAAGACCATAGTTTCAGATCGAGATACTAAGTTTGTTGGATATTTTTGGCGGACATTGTGGAAGAAGTTGAAGACAGATTTAAAGTTCAGTTCATCACATCATCCATAGACTAATGGATAGACAGAGGTGGTGAATAGAAGTTTGGGAAATCTGTTGAGATGTTTGGTTGGAGATAAGCCAATAGGATGGGATTTGATTTTACCACAGGCAGAATTTGCATACAATAATTCTATCAACAGGAGCACTAATGAATCACCATTCTAGATTGTATATGGAAGTAGTCCAAGAAATGCATCTGAGTTGAGAAAGATAGATAAAGGAGAAATAAGTAGTGCTGAAGCTGAGGATTTTGCAGAACATTTGAAGAACATCCATGAGGAGTTGAAGAAGCATATTACCAAGATGAATGTGCAGTATAAGACTAAGGTAGATGAGAAAAGGAGGCATAAGGAATTTCAGGTTGGGGATGAAGTCATGGTTCATTTGTGGAAGGAGCGGTTTCCAGTTGGTACATATAACAAGCTGAAAATGAAGAAGTTTGGACCATGTAAGATACTGAAGAAGCATGATTTAGGAAATGCATATGAGGTAGGATTGC
Organism: Chamaecyparis obtusa; assembly: GCA_027943335.1. Classification (NCBI taxonomy): domain Eukaryota; kingdom Viridiplantae; phylum Streptophyta; class Pinopsida; order Cupressales; family Cupressaceae; genus Chamaecyparis; species Chamaecyparis obtusa. Next base: position 509,130 of record BSBK01005081.1, read on the forward strand.
CTACTGAGCTGAATATTTCACCAGTGTTTAACATTTCAGATTTGACAGAGTATCACGAAGGAGGTGTTGAAGATGAGGTTGCAGCAGCACAGTGGAGTACTCCAACAACCAATTCAGATATCAAGGAGATTGGAGACATACTGGACAGTCATGTTGGCAGAAGCACAAGGAATAGGACATATGAAGAGTATTTGGTCAAATGGAAAGCATGACCTGTTGAAGATTCATCATGGCTAACAAAGGAGGAGGTTAACCATCTTGGTTTTCCTCAGCACACCTGAGTCGTGAGAGGGTCACTTCTCAAATTACCCCGGGTGTCTAATGCAGGAGCATCCTGGGTGTAAGAGCAATCTTGCATCACCCAAAAATATTTTTATTTTTGTATTCAATAAGGGCTATCTTGTGCAGAGTTGCTATTTATGGAAACATGCTATTTTTAGTAAGTTGGTCTTATGATCTTGGAATGTCTGATTTTACATATGGAGGTTCATCTCAGTCATATCAGCCTACCAGCAAAGTTTCATGGCTAGATCAGGTGTAGTTTTGAAGATATTGAAGATTTTCGGTATTGGCAGTAGGGTACAGAAACTTTGAACTCAGTTTTGAAAGCTTTAGAGGCCTCAGATGAGGTTGAAAATTTGGGTGACAGGCACCTTGCACCAATCAAGCCTATAAAATACTTCATGGCATTTCCAGAATGGGGTTATAATAGCCAATCGGGTCAACGGGCAATGACTTATGGTCTTCAGAAGTTGGGTCACCTGAAATGGCAGAAAATAATTTTTCTTCAAAATTTTTGTTTGGGTTTCAAAACTCATTTTGAGCCGACTTTGATGTAATAAATTGTAAAATAAAATAATTCTAAGTTTGGTCGGCCCTAAGGGCTAAATTTCTAGAACCTTCTCGGGCGGTGGAAATTGCCTATATAAAGAAGGCCCGTAGTGTTGTCTAGGGCAGTTATGGGTAGTAGATCTGGGTATTGATTCGAGGATTTGTCCTATAGAATATTGTAAGGAAATGCCCATGTGGCTTTGCATATTGTAATTTTGAAAGTTTGTAATTCCACATTTGTGAAGATAATAAGAAGCCAATTTTCTGTTCTTGCATATTATTGTTGTTGTTTCTCTATTTCTGTTATGTGCTTCTGGTATTAAGGGGAGCACCCTTCATCAAGTGGTATCAGAGTAGGAGTTCTTGAGTGTGTAAATAGATTAGCGACTGTGAGGTAGTTTGCACCAGGACCATGGTTAGGGTTTTAGCGCGCATCATGAAAATGCCTCCACGAAGAGAACGTGGCGGAAGAGCTGGTGCTGTGACACTTGAGGTTAGAGAGCTGTAGAGATAAGTGCGAGTATTGCAACAAGAGATTCACAGAGGAATAAATCTTAATGTCAGAAATGAAAGTGAGGATGAAGCCGAAGAAGAATATCAAGAAGAGGAAGCTGAAATTGTGAACCAGGAGCAAGAAAAACTTTTTCGGGCAATTTCTAAGATTGGGAAAAGACCTAAGATTGAGGTTCCTACATTTTCTGGAAATCTTAACCCAAAGGAATTGATCGACTGGATCAATGAATGTGAGGAATATTTTGAGTATGAAGAGGTCGAGGATCCTGATAGGGTCAAATTTGTGAAGGCCAGATTGAAAGGTCATGTGAAGATCTAGTGGCAAGAAATTCAATTCGAGTGAAATAGAAGAGGGAAAGATAAAATCACAAGATGGGATCAGATGGTGGATAAATTGAAGTGACAGTTGATTCCTATTGATTATGAGCTTGACCTACTAAAGAAAATGCAAAGTTTGAAGCAAGCAAGAAGATCTGTTCAGGAGTATACAGAGGAATTCTATCGACTCCTCATCACAACAAGCCATGCAAAAGCTGATAAGGAGAAAGTTACTTGATACCTTAATGGGTTAAGGCCAAGCATTCAAGAGGAGTTGAATCTGGTTTGAATGAACAATATTGAGGAGGCATACCAGTTTACCCTAAAAGTAGAGGAAAAGCTGAACAAGAAGTTTGAGAGTAGACAAAATGGAAGAGGTCATGGTGGAAGATCTGGTGGATTGTCATATGGTCACCGAAATGAAGATCCAAAAAAGAAGGATGAGGCCAGTAGCAGTCAGAATTAGAGAGGAAATAATTTCAATCATTTTCAAGATAAGAGTAATAGAGATCAGAGAGGAAGAGGAAGAGGACAAAGATCTGGAAGAGGAGGCTTCCGTGGAACATGTTTTCACTATGGAGAAGGTCATAGGGCATTTGAATATCCTCAGCCCCAAGGCAGAACCGACAAGAGAAATGAAGGCTAGGCCAGAGTTGCACATGTAGATGAAGATGCCAGATCATCAAATTCTTAAGATGCTGAAAGAGGAGAAATGCTAATTAATAGAAGAGTCTTGTTGAGTGGTGAGAATGAACCTGAACAAAGGAGGAGCCTATTTTGCACTAGATGCAAGTGTGAGGGTAAATGCTGTGATGTGATTATCGATAGTGGAAGGACTGACAATTTAGTGTTAGAAGAGATGGTGACAAAATTGAAGCTCAAAAGATAGAAACACCCACATCCATATCAGATTGCCTGGGTGCAAGATGACCACAAGGTCATGGTCAGTGAACAGTGCCTGGTAAAGTTCAAGATCAGCGGGTACCAAGATGAGGTACTATGTGATATCATCTCTATGGATGCATGTCATATGTTGTTGGGTAGACCATGGCAGTTTGACAGATGTGTTGTACACGATGGTCATGTGAATACCTATTCCGTGACAAAGGATGGAGTGTGACATAAGCTAAAGCCATTGAAGGAGATCGAAAAAAAGGTATTTGGTAATGCAAACATAACATTTGTTGATGGAAGAAAATTCTTAGATGGTATGAGGCATGAGCATGTGTGTTTTGCTTTAATTCCAAAAGTTGGTAAAGAAGAAGTAGAGGATGTACCTGTAGAGGTTGCAGATTTGTTGAATGAGTTTCAAGATATTGTATCTGATAATGTACCTGATAGATTACCACCGATAAGAAAGATTAGTCATCAGATGGATTTTATTCCAGGAGCCAGTTTGCCAAACCAGGCAGCACACAGAATCACACCAGCAGAAAGTGAAGAGTTGAACAGACAAGTACATGAGTTATTGCAGAAGAGGTTGATTCGAGGGAGTCTGAGTCCCTGTGCTGTACTAGCAGTATTAGCACCAAAGAAGAATGGAGAGTGGAGGATGTGTACAGATTCCAGAGTAATAAACAAGATCACAATCATGTATAGGTTTCTATTGCCATGAATGGATGATATTATGGATTGTTTGAGTGGGGCTGTGTATTTCTCAAAGATAGATCTGAAGAGTGGATATCACCAGATTCGGATCAGAGAAGGAGATGAATGGAAGACTGCCTTCAAGACAAAGGAAGGACTGTATGAGTGGTTAGTCATGCCTTTTGGGCTAACCAATGCACTGAGCACTTTCATGTGGCTCATCAATGAGGTTCTGAAAGAATTTTTAGGTAAGTTTGTCATTGTTTACCTAGATGATATTTTGATTTTTAGCAAGACATTGGAGGAACATATGATGCATATTTGTATGGTGTTTGAGAAGTTGAGAGATGAGAAATTGTTGATTAATTTGAAGAAGTGCGGTTTTGTGAAGAAAGAGTTAGTGTATTTAGGATTTGTAGTTTCAGTAGAATGTCTAAAAATGGACCCAGAGAAGGTACAGGCTATCCTTGAATGGCCTACTCTAAGGAGTGCTACTGAGGTAAGATCTTTTCATGGTTTGGCTAGCTTTTACACAAATTTTATCAGAAATTTTAGCAGTATTTGTGGACCCCTGACTGAAACAATGAGAGGGGATAGAAAAGAGTTTAAGTGGACTAATGGGGCAGAAAAGAGTTTTCAATTGTTGAAACAAAAAGTTACAGAACAACCTGTTTTAGCACTTCTAGATTTTAATAAGGTGTTTCAAGTAGATTGTGATGCTAGTGGTACTGCAATAGGAGCTGTTATGAGCCAAGAAGGTAAACCTGTTGCTTATTTCAATAAGAAGTTAAATGATGCCAAGAGAAAATATTTTGTCTATGATCAAGAATTTTATGCAATAGTTCAGGCATTAAAGAAGTGGAAACATTATCTGCTTCCTAAGGAGTTTGTTTTGTATACTGATCATCAAACATTGCAATATTTGAATAGTCAAGGAAAGTTGAATCAGAGGCATCTGAAATGGGTTGAGTTTTTGCAAAGTTATACATTTGTTTTGAAACATAGGAGTGGAAAGTCTAATAGGGTTGCAGATGCTCTTAGCAGAAGGAAACTATTGCTGATAGAGATGCAGATTGAAGTGGTTGGGTTCAAGGAACTCAAAAACTTGTATCCAGAGGATCCTGATTTTGGTGAAGCTTGGAAAGCTTGTACAGAACCTGTTACTCTAGATAGGATGAAATGGCTGAATTTTATCATCCAAGATGATATGTTATTCAGAGGGAGTCAGTTGTGCATTCTACAAAGTTCTATAAGGGAGAATCTCATCAAGGAGAAGCATAGTGGAGGATTGGCTAGACATTTTGATCGTGATAAAACCCTTGCTTTGGTTGGTGAGAATTATTATTGGACATAATTACAGCAAGATGTGAAGAGGTTTGTACAGTCTTGCAGAGTATGTCAGATGGTGAAAAGAGTGAAGCAAAATATAGGGTTGTATCACCCATTACCTGTACCAAAGAAGCCTTGGGAGGATATCAGTATGGAGTTTGTTCTTAGTTTATCGAGGACACAGCGGGGACATGATTCAATTTTTGTAGTAGTTTACAAATTTTTGAAGATGGCACATTTCATTTCCTGCAAGAAGACTAATGATGATGTTCATGTAGCATAATTGTTTTTCAGACAAGTGGTGAGACTACATGGTTTGCCAAAGACCATAGTTTCAGATCGAGATACTAAGTTTGTTGGATATTTTTGGCGGACATTGTGGAAGAAGTTGAAGATAGATTTAAAGTTTAGTTCATCACATCATCCATAGACTGATGGACAGACAAAGGTGGTGAATAGAAGTTTGGGAAATCTGCTGAGATGTTTGGTTGGAGATAAGCCAACAGGATGGGATTTGATTTTACCACAGGCAGAATTTGCATACAATAATTCTGTCAACAAAAGCACTAGTAAATCACCATTCTAGATTGTATATAGAAGTAGTCCAAGAAATGCATCTAAGTTGAGAAAGATAGATAAAGGAGAAATAAGTAGTGTTGAAGCTGAGGATTTTGTAGAACATTTGAAGAACATCCATGAGGAGGTGAGGAAGCATATTACCAAGATGAATGTGCAGTATAAGACTAAGACATATGAGAAAAGGAGGCATAAGGAATTTTAGGTTGGGGATGAAGTCATGGTTCATTTGTGGAAGGAGCGGTTTCCAGTTGGTACATATAACAAGCTGAAAATGAAGAAGTTTGGACCATGTAAGATACTGAAGAAGCATGATTCAGGAAATGCATATGAGGTAGGATTGCCTACTGAGCTGAATATTTCACCAGTGTTTAACATTTCAGATTTGATAGAGTATCATGAAGGAGGTGTTGAAGATGAGGTTGCAGTAGCACAGTGGAGTATTCTAGCAACCAATTCAGATATCAAGGAGATTCAAGACATACTGGACAGTCGTGTTGGGAGAAGCACAAGGAATAGGACATATGAAGAGTATTTGGTCAAATGGAAAGGATGACCTATTGAAGATTCATCATGGCTAAAAAAGGAGGAGGTTAACCATCTTGGTTTTCCTCAGCACACCTAAGTCGTGAGAGGGTCACTTCTCAAATTAGCCCGGGTGTCTGATGCAGGAGCATCCTGGGTGTAAGAGCAATCTTGCATCACCCAAAAATATTTTTATTTTTGTATTCAATAAGGGCTATCTTGTGCAGAGTTGCTATTTATAGAAACTTTCTATTTTTAGTAAGTTGGTCTTACGATCTTGGAATGTCTGATTTTACATATGGAGGTTCATCTCAGTCATATCAGCCTGCCAGCAAAGTTTCATGGCTAGATCAGGTGTAGTTTTGAAGATATTGAAGATTTTTGGTATTGGCAGTAGGGTACAGAAAATTTGAACTCAGTTTTGAAGGCTTTAGAGGCCCCGAATGAGGTTGAAAATTTGGGTGATAAGCACCTTGCACCGGTCAAGCCTGTAGAGCACTTCGTGGCATTTTCAGAATGGGGTTATAATAGCCAATCGGGTCAACGGGCGATGACTTATGGTCTTCCAAAGTTAGGTCACCTGAAATGGCAAAAAATAATTTTTCTTCAAAATTTTTGTTTGGGTTTCAAAACTCATTTTGAGCCGACTTTGATGTAATAAATTGTAAAATAAAATAATTCTAAGTTTGGTCAGCCCTAAGGGCTAAATTTTTAGAACTTTCTCGGGCGGTGGAAATTGCCTATATAAAGAAGGCCCCTATTTTTGTCTAGGGTAGTAGATCTGGGTAGTGATTCAAGGCTTTGTCCTACAGAATATTGTAAGGGAATGCCCATGTGGCTTTGCATATTGTAATTCTGAAAGTTTGTAATTCCACATTTGTGGAGATAATAAGAAGCCAATTTTCTGTTCTTGCATATTATTGTTGTTGTTTCTCTATTTCTGTTATGTGCTTGTGGTATTAAGTGGAGCACCCTTCATCACAAAGGTATCCAATCCTTCTTTGGGCAGATAAATTTTGTAAGATGATTTGTGACAAACTTTGCTGAAATCAGAGTCCCTATCTCCAAGATGCTTAAAAAGAATGCAAAGATTGAATGGAGTGAAGAGACCAAGAAATATTTTTGTGACATCAAACAAGTTATTAAAAGTTCTCCTGTGTTGAGATCACTAGACTTTAGCAAGCCTATTCAGATTTTTTCCTTTACTTCATATCATACTATTGCAGCAGTCTTGTTGCAAAAGAACTCAGAGGGTTTTGAACCCATATCTTTCTTCAACAAATCCTTACAAGTAGCTTAGTTAAAGTATGACATAAATAAAAAATAGGCCTATGCATTAGTTAAGGCTATAAAAAAATTTAGGTGCTATCTGGTCGGAGCAATTGTGGTCGCATATGTGCCTAGTGCTGCTATGAAGGACATATTGGTTCAACAAGAGGTCTTAGGGAGAAGGTGCAGATGGATAAATAGAATCTAAGAATTCAACATTGACATCCAGATCAAAAATTTGGTAAGATGACTAGGGTTAGCAAAACTTATGGCTCAAAGCAACTTACATGCTAACCATATTAATGTTCTTGAAGAAGAACAGAGGCCATACATCTGTGACTTGGATTGTTGTGAATGGTATAAAGATATCATTGGATATTTACAAAAATTATTATTGCCCTCTGACATTGATGACCACAAAAGGAGAACTATGAAATTACATGCTATAAAGTATGTAATTATTAAAGGTGAGCTATGGTGGAGAAGTAATGAAGGTGTCTTGCTGAAGTGTGTTGACCCTCACAAAGCTAAAAGTTTGTTGCGAGAAATGCATGAAGGTGTGTGTGGTGGCCATTACATGGCCAAGATTACTGCACATAAAATACTAAGGTATGGGTTTTGGTGGCTTAGTATCTTCAAAGATGCACATTCTTTTGTCAAGAAATGTGTTTCTTGCCAGAGGTTTTCAGGAAAGCTAAAATTTAGTGGCAATTTGCCTCTGATCCCTATAATAGTTGAGGCCCCTTTTCAGAAATGGGGCATGGACTTCATAAGAGAGATCCCAAACAAGTCTAGTGGAGAACACTCATGGATCCTGGTTTCTATTGATTACTTTACAAAGTGGGTGGAAGGAATTCCCACTAAAAGAGCCACTAGTAAGGTGGTTACTGACTTCTTGATGCAAAATCTATTGATAAGGTTTGGATGCTCTGAGGTTATGATTATAGATAATGCTATGTGTTTCAAATCTAAAGAATTTGTTAGTTTTTGTTTGCAATATGGGATCGAAATTTCATATGCTATTCCCTATCATCCTCAAGGTAATGGTCAAGCTGAATCAAGCAACAAAAGTCTAATTAAAATTTTGAAGAGAGTCCTAGATACAAATAAGAAGGCATGGTATTCCAAGCTATAGCTAGCTCTATGGGTTGACAGAGTAACAATCAAAAAGGCCATTGGATGTGCTCCTTTTGATTTGGTATATGTTATTAATGCCAGGTTACCATAGAATAACTTACTGGAGATGTACAAATTCATTCAATTATATGATGATGATCAAGATGATGAGATGAACATCAGATTAGAAGATTTGATACAGTTGGATGAATCAAGAAGGGAAGCCCATGATACAAATTGAAAATCTCAGCTCAAGTACAAAAATTTGTATTACAAGAAAACCACAATTAGGAGTTTTAAAGCTAGTGATTTGGTCCTAATGTGGAATGCTAAGCTTGAGGATAAGGGAAAGCACAATAAGTTTGATCCCATTTGGTTGGGACCGTATCTGATTAGTGAGGAATGGGGACCTGATTCCTATATCTTGAAGGACTTGGTTGGAAATGAAATGGAATTTCTAGTTCATGGACAATTCCTCAAATTGTACTTTTCTTAAGGTACTCTCATTATCCATGACCAATAGTTAGTTTTCCTTCCTAGTTGTGTGTTTATTTTAGGTTGTGTGAGTAGGTTAGTTGTTTTGTTTTAGTAGATGGTATGCTTCTTCTAGAGATTCTAAATTCTTGTCATGTCTGCAAGAGGCATACATCCCCAAGCAGAGCCACTATTGGCACCTCAATTTTTAAGCATAAAATCTTTCATCTTTTACAAATTGAGATATTTTCTAGTTGTTTTAAAAATGAGAAAATTTACTGCAAAAACCCAAAAAAAAACCTTGCAAAAATTCCAGAGCTTTCATTTAAACCCAGAAAGCCCTAAATGAAAAACCAGGCATTAAAAACCCTACAATGCCTTTTCTTTTAAGAAAAAACCCTAAGTCGCTACTTTAGGTTCTATTCGAGCGTTACTTTTTATAAGGTCACTTAAAATCCTAAAAACACATGTGCTTTATTCCTATGTCATCGAGTGATGTCATGTTCTTAACATTTCATATTACCTAGGCCCCTTTTAATTTTCCTAAATATGAAGCCCGATGATAGCTTTGAATATTCCTAAGTCCTAAACATTTTATTTCCTAATGTTTCAGCATCATATATGAACCTTGAATCTTTTCTTGATCCAACAGTTGTTGCAAGGTCGCAATGAATCTTTTAGGCCCTTGCAATCATGTGACAGCCGTTGATCTTGTTCAAAAAGATAGCGCATGGGCCTAGTCTCTAAGGATTCTGCCAAACTAAAAACTCTACAGAGAATCAATGGTTGTCATATGTTCGGAAGGAATCTTTTGAGCCCTTGCGATCATGAGATAGCCATCAATCTTACTTTATTCCCAGGTGCTTGTAAAAGGTGGGTCTGCTGCCAGGTGTATACACATGGGCACTTCTGATTGGTCAAAGGTATTTTCTGATGTGGAAAATGTCATTGGGACTGGTGCATGGTAAGAAAAATAGCATGTCCGCTCATCAGATATTGTGACATGGACATTTTTTATTGGTCGAGCTAAGTGGGGTCGATTACTTAAGGTATCAATATTGAAGGAAAGATCTAACAATTGTCGTATGTTTGCAAGGAATATTTTGAGCCCTTGTGATCATGCGACAGGCATCGATATGGTATCAAGGCCACGGTGCCTTACTTTATGTCTAGTCATAAAGGGAAATTAATACTAACCATCAAATGCAGGCTCTAACAGTAGCGATAAATCCAACATGTCAAGTTGGTCATGTGTGATTCGTTTGAAGGTTTACCGTCGATGCATATTGATTGGACAGTTGTAGTATGTTTGCAAGGAATCTTTTAGGCCCTTGTGATCATGCGACAACCGTTAGATTTTGTTCTAAGAAGGATCAACGGCCCAAATTCAAACCTGAAGCAAAAATGGTGCAAAATTGAATTTTCCCGTTGAATGGTGATAGTTCGATTTCTCAAAGAAGTAATGGCAAGATCATGTGGACTAAACTGTTGAAAAGACTGCCTTTGATTACTAATATATTGAAGATTTATGCATTTTCAGAAACATGAAGAGAGAATTTACAGAAACCTAGGCATGGAAATTTGCAGAGCTGGTTGTCGTATCCTGAAGGATTTTCTAAGAAAAGTTGGTGAATGTTTGCGCATTTCCTATTAATATTTTCATAAGTACTTCTGAGAACTCTCTTGCATAAACCATAAGGAATTTTTAGACCCAAAAATGGCACCAAGAAATAATTTATCTAGAAAAACTGAGTACAGTGATAGGGGTTTGCATGAAGATTTGTTAGAACTATTACCTAAGTCAACAGTTGATACGGTAATGGCCGAGTTTAGTACCAAAAAGCCCTAGGGTAAAGGTAGCAGGCGGCCTGTATGATACAGGTAATTATATAAGGGACGCTAAGATTGGCACACTTAATGCAAGTGGCATTTTTTATATTACTAGCTTAGGGTTGATCAAATTAGGGTTCAATCAAAGAAATACCCCTCCTCCTACCATCAATATATGGAAATTTGACCTAGGAAAGCTCGTTGTACCTGGTGTTTTCATAGATGCAGATTTAATGATTCAAATTACAAAGAATTATGACCCAATTACTAAGGTAATTAGGGATGTTAAAGGGAACATGTTAATGAACATCTCTGCTGAAGAAATTAGGAAGGTTTATAAGCTAAGTGAACCTTCCAATGACCTAGAAAAATTTGATTCTAAGGAATTGAGGCAAGTCTACAATTCACAGAGGGATTATCTCATAAGTGGTCCTGTGAAGGAATTCTATGACAAGATTAGGGGAATGATTACCATGGGACCAAGTACACAGGATCCCTTCAAGATAGAATATTTTAATCTAAGAGCAAGGGGTTCATATTGGTCATTATGTCAAGTTTTTGGAGAAGATGTTAAAGAGAGAATGCTAGTGCATTTGATGTACATGATGGTTCAAATTTTACTCCCCTACCTATCAGTTACATTTGTCTTTGCCCATTTCATTGCTAATTTAATTCATAATGGATTAATAGGAATCCAGAAAAGAAAATTTGATAATCCATTATGCTGGTACTCCTTCATGATGTATATGTTCTTGTTTAAGGGTGCTAGTTATTTTGAGAAGGAGATGGATCTATTGAAATAGAAGGATGGTGAAGATATGCCAGTCCAATTGTGGAGCCTCAGCATGACATGGGATAGAGAATATAATAGTTTCATCAATTTTGATAGGTGTTTTGCAGCCAGGCTTAGGCTACGATTTGCCCTTGAGAACCCAAGAATCCCAACGGCCTCGGTTGAACTTCTTAGGCCAAAACAATTTGCCAAGGACCTCAAAATTATGCATAATTGGGGGGATTTCATTTTTTAATCCTGTTTCTACTGTTATCAAACTATATGGTTTCAGAGGGGCCCCATTCATATTTCCATATCAAGTACCCCTAAAGATTGGTGTTACAGAGTTCATTAGACAATTGGGGAAGATTGAAAAGAACACTCTCGTAGGTAAAAGTAGAGGAACTCTGTTGCCAAATATCATAATTGCACATAAATTTATAATTATAAAAGGTGGATGGCTTCACATGGATCAAGTCCTAGCATCGTATCATATGACTACTTTAGTTGTTAGGACAGTAGACCTGGAGGGGTTTTACAATGAAATGTATAAGAAGAAGGTCAGGTGCTCTTTGATAGATCACATTTTTAATTTCCTAGAGGATATCATCAGAAATGTCCCAAATATAAAGGAGAAAGAAATCAGAAAGGAGAAATGGTTAGTGTATAAGTAGACATTGGACTTTGTCCAACAGTTTAACCCTGAATATGATCCCCTAAAGAGCATCAATCCTATGGGGAAGAAGATAGACACTCTCATGGATTATTTTCAAGGTATTTTTCAAACCCTAAATGATAAGAAGGAGAAAGCCATGAAGGATAACCCATAGAAGGCTCAATCAATATTGAGAAAACCTACATTTGCAAAATTATTTCCCTTGGGAAAGTACATGGTACAGAAGAGAACTGGTTACAATGTGGTAGTACCAGAACCTGACAAGAAAAAACAAGCAAAGAAAAAGGAGGATGTCCCTTCCACATCACAGTAGGTGGAGAAGCACAAGGAGGTTTTATAAATTCTAGACTCACCTTAGGCTCAACTAGCTGAGGATGTTCCTGATTCCCCACCTCCATCAAAAAGACAAAAGCTAGAGGAGAGGCCTGCACATATTGAGGGGGATTATTCTCCATCTCAATAACCTTTGAATATCATGGATGATCAAGAGTTCACAGAGAAGGTACAATAGATTGGAGCTCTTGGTCAAATTTTTATGACCTATGAAGAGATAAATAAGGGGGTTCTAGAGCCACCAAAAGAGCCTGAGTTAGACTTAACAATGGGAGAAATGGTAGGCACAAAGATGGACCCAATAATCAAACAAGCATGTGATGAGCTCTTGGTTGATGATGCCTTTGTAAAGGCTAGGGCTTTTATACAATTTCTATGGAAATTAAACATGAGTCAGTTTGAAGAAACATGTGAAAAGAGGCATGAGGAGAATCTAGACAAGGACCTCAAGATCATAGAAACTAAGGTAAGAAAGGAAATGATAGAAAGGTTTGAGAAAGTCACTCCAAAATAGGGGAGAGACTTGGTGAGAAACTTAGGAGTGCTTATCCTTCTAGAATGGGATATAGCTTATGTAGTGGTCCTAGATGTAGTCAAGAAATAGACCACACCAATCCACAAGACCGGGGAGGAGGCAGAGAAGAAAATTAAGGGAGTAACTTTTAGTAATGACAATCAAGCCTTGGTCATGTGGTCTTTAAAGAAGAATGAAAATAACAAAGAGAAGCAGCTTACCAATGGTGATCTTTTAGGTAGCCTAATAGTCAAGAGGGTCACTGACACCTCTATAGTTGAGGTATCAGGCATGGTGGTAGCAACAGCCCAACTCATGGCAAGAGTTGCAGAAAGAGAGGCCAAAGGAAAAGAGGAGCTCACACTAAGACTGGAGACAATATTGAAAGCTTATGGGGAGTTAAGATAGGGCATATGTGAAAAGGATTTGTTAATTTCAGACTTAAAGAAGAGACTGGGTGAATAGGGCCCAATTCAAGCATCAGGGCAATTACAAATTTCTTCTTCCCCTGTTGGTCCTTCTTCAAGCCCTATCTTTTAATACCCCCTCTCCCCTCTTCCCCCTTCCATAGGTGATGAAGACATAGAGAAAAGAGAGAAGAAAAGGTATGAAAAGAGAATAAAGATACTATTTTACAATTTGTTGCAAATGTAAAACCAAGGGAAATTTATAGAACTGCTAAACAGTTGTCTGACATTTTGATCTCTTTTAAGAAAGAGGTATCCACTATAGGCCCAATTTTGGAAAGGTGGGTTTCTAGAAAGAATACATTGAAATCATTCTTTGATTTGATTAAAGATCAATGTATTGTGGATATACAACTAACAAATACTTATAGATTTGTTAAGGACCTTTTTGAGTTTGAAGTCAACAAGGATAGTTTAAAGAGGAAGGTAGAGGTCTTAAGGGTAAGATATTTTTAGGATAACTTTCAAATGTTTCTTGGTCTTTTCAAAGAAGATGGAACTATAAAGGGCAGAGATCAATGGCTAGAGAAAATTGATAGTGAAGTGGTAGCTAGAATAGATACCATTCTGGATACAAAAGATAATACCCCCTTTGTACAAATAATTGAAATACTACAGGATGCCAGAATACACTTCACTAATGTAAGAAATGAGGTACACCAAGTAGTTACTAATTGGGACAAATTGCTACCAAAAAGGGATGAAGTTATGGCCTTTCATTGGCCAAGTGTAGAAACTTATATGTCTTGGGAAACAACATATCCTACAGAAAGTGCTAAGGAAGAAGAAACATCTGCAGAGGAAGCAACAAGTGGCAGTGCCCCAACCCCTTGAAAACAAATAAAATAGTGCAAGGAACCTCAAGTAGTTAGAGCAAGCACAGATGCTACACCTGGCATGTTTTGAACTAATATTGGGAGTTGTTGAGATTTTGGGTGCTCATGTGAGTGATCAGTTTTGTAAAATTGTAATAGAAAGGTGTTATATTTACCTTTTTTGTCTTATATGGTCATATTTTTGTCTCTTCTAGGAAGGATCCGAAGCTTGTATGCAATTCTTATTTTCTATAAAAAGGATTACCAGGATTATTTTGAAAGGACCGAAACTTGGACATTCTTACTGACAAGTTTTGAGTCTAGGCTATTGTAGACTGTATTAGGCAAGTTTTTTGTAAAGAGCAATATTGTTGGTTCAGTTAAATATCTAGAAAGTTGCATTTTAAAGCATTTTGTATACATGACATTGATATAATATTTGAATAAAATCCAAAGTTTATATCTCTCCTTTGTGTATTTCTCTTTGAGTTATGAATTGATAAAATTCATTGCATGGATAATCTTTGTGTGTAGATTTATATTCTTCATCTCTGATCCAGGATCAGATTAAATAAGCTTTAGATATGACATAAATTGTTTAAAGTTTTACATAGGGATCTAAGTAAGTAGTATGAATCTAGGATTCTTTTGATAAAATCCACCATAGGGTGATAGCATTTTCAAAGGGCAAGGCCATCAAAGTTCAATATATTTGTTTGTGTATTACAATTTTGCAGTGAGGGTGTTACCCAATGGATAAGGCACTAGCCAACAGTGGAGCTATTTTATAGAGATCAGTGTTTGAAAAGGTTCTATTTGCATTCCTAACATTTTGATATAAATCTATCAAAATTCTTTAAGTACAATGACTTGCAAAGTAGTATTCCACCAAATGATAATCAAGAATCAATGAATGAATAGTCATCATTTAGCATTTTCTTATCATTTATTTGTTATTATTGAATCCAGTCTTTTATTGTTGAAGTAAGGCTTGTTGTTACTGGATTAGGACTACCCTCCTTGGTTTTTCAGAGCTAGAAGTGTAGAGGGAATTCTTGTCCCTATAGTTGGTCCAATCATCATAGAATTCAATATTTAGAATCTAACCCCTCCTAAAAACCTATAGATGCATTAGTTGCTTATGAAAGCATAAAGTCCAGTTTGAGGAACCAACACATTCAATTGTTTATTCAGTCTTCTTGGGCTCTACTAAGATCAATGTCCAGTTCCAAGGCTATTTTGAGCATCTTATGCTGAAACTTAATAGGCATGGATGCAGATTTTCCATACACTAGCTCAAAAGGGGTAAACCCAGTTGTGCTTTTCCATGTTGTGTGATAAGCTCAAATGGCTTCAGGAAGATGGGTAGCCTAGTCCCTATCTTGGTTAGAATGGATTATATCTCCTAGTTGGTTATCTATGCCTGACCATTGGCCTTAGGGTGATAATGGTGAAGATTTACCATGGCGCACCATATATTCCTGCATCAACTCTGAGATAAGATTTGAGGTAAACTGTGCTCCCTGATCTGTGACTATCTCTCATGGTGCTCCAAATCTTGTGAATATACATTCATAACTAAATTCAGTGACTTTATGATCCCTTGCATGCATCATGGCTTTAGCTTTCACCCACTTTGTGGCATAGTCGATACATACTAAGATATATGACTTCCAATGAGAAGATGGCTCAATGGGTCCAACAAAATCAATACCCCACTTGTAAAATGGTGTCACCACTACCTGAGGCTGCAAGGGCATTTCATTAGACTTTGTTGGGCACCCCATGCACTGGCATATATCACAGTGCCTTGTATGTTTTGTTGCATCTTTATGCAAAGTAGGCCAGTAGTATCCAATTGTCATAATTTTATAGGTTGTCCTCTTTCCTACAAAATGGCCTCCACATGATTCATCATGACATGCCCGTAGGATGTCATAAGTCTTAGCCTCTCTTACACATCTTCGGGTGACCTAGTTTGGACCTGTATAGAACATAAAGCCTAAGATTCATGAGAAGTTAAAACTCTTCTCAACCAAAAGTTAGCATTGTTTAGGTGAGAAGTGAGGTGGTGTTCTTCATGTAGCAAGGTAGTTTTCTATGTGCATACCATGAATTGAAAGAATCAATGGAAAACAAGTGCTCATTAGAAAACTTTTCATCAATTGCTATAGGATCATCTGGTACTTATAATCTTCATAAGAAATCAGCCACCACATTAGCCTTGTCTGGTTTATCAATTATCTTCACATCAAATTCCTACATGAGGAGTAACCAGCGTGCTAATCTACCATTGATGGTAGGCTTGTTCATCAAGTATTTGATGGCTGAATGATCATTGTATACAAATACTTCATAACTTGTAATGTAGTGCCTAAATTTTTTGAGTGCATAGATGACTACTAATAGCTCTTTTTCAGTGACAGTATAATTTAGTTCAACACCTTGCAAATTTTTACTAATGTAGTAAATAGGATGCTCAACAATACCTTCCTTTTGTCCTAGGACTTCTCCAATGGCATAGTCAGATGCATCAATGTGGATGTGAAATGGTAGCTTCCAATCATGTCCTCTGAGAATAGGTGTTTTTGTCAAAACATCTTTTAGCTGTTGAAATGATGCTTCATAGTCTTCTATCCATTCAAACTTGGCTTCCTTTTTTAGCAATTTGTACAAAGGTGTTGCAAGTTGGCTGAAATATTTTATGAATCTTCTCTAATAACCAGTGTGCCCAAGAAAACTCCTGACATATTTCTGCTTGGTCGGTGTGGGAAGTGTGGTGATGACTGCAATTTTTTTAGGATCAACTTGAATTCCAAAAGATGAAAGGTAGTGTCCCAAGACAACTCCCTCTTCCATCATCATGTAACACTTCTCACTGTTAAAGGAGAGGTTATATTCCTAGAATCTCTTGATAACCTTCTCCAAGTTATCTTGTGCCTCCTCAAATTTAGTACCATGAGTAGTGAAGTCATCCATGTATATTTCAAAATAGTTAGCAGAAATGTCATAAAAAATACCAAGCACTGCACTCTAGAAAGTAGCAGGTGCGTTGCACAATCCAAATGGTAAGACCGAGTAAGAAAATATTCCCCATTAATAGGTGAACATTGTCTTATCCTAGTCTTCTGGTGATATTTGGATCTGGTTATATCCACTAAAGCCATCTAGAAATGAGAAATACTTTTTACCAACAAGATTATCAAGCACTTGATCAATAAAAGGTAATGGAAAGTGATCCTTTTTAGTGGCTTTGTTAAGCTCTGTATAGTCAACACAAACTCTCAATTTCCCCCCCTTCTTGGGACAATTACTAGAGGAGAAACCCATTGGCTATCAGAAATAGGATAAATGAAACTGGCATTAAGGAGCTTCTGCAACTCTTTCTTCACTATATCTCTCAAAGCAGGATTAATTCTCCTTTGGGCTTGTGTAACTGGCTTGCACTCAAGTCTTATATAGATTATATGGATACAAAGTTTAGGGTCTAACCCCTTCATATCAGTATAGTCCCATGCAAAGGCTTGCTAGCTTTCTTGAAAATTTTTAAGAAGATTAGACATCTGAGATGTAGTGAGATTCTTATTAACATTCAACTCTTTTCCTAAGGCAATTTCAACTCGTTTGACCTTATCCATCATGAAAATTTCTACTAGTGATGGTGATTTTATTTCATGGGGTAACAAGGTGTGGAGATAATCAAATGTTGTAGGAGATTGAGGTGAGGTCTTCTTGGGCAATATGGTTTGGAGGGAATAGTTAGGGACAACACAAGAAGATGCCTCAGAACCATCTGGTTAGTGAGAATTGATGCTAGTATATAATCTTCTTCTTGTGACACCATAAATGGATTTTTGTCAATGACCATAAGCTCTTGCACTAAATTTTCTTTGAGGGAAGCATCACCTAAATCTGGCCAGAAAAAATGGTCAAGCTCTACTTGGGGTTTTGTTGGAGAATATAGAGTTATCTTTTTGGTATTTATCCCATCTGATATGGTCATTTTCCCTGAGTGACATGCAATGCAAGCATCAGCTATGGCTAACCAAGGTCATCCTAGGATTAATAGATATCCTCCTAGAGTGGCTTTGGGTAACAAGACTATGAAATATGAAGGGTAATCTACTGAATATAGTGTTACAATAATATCATCAACCATGCCATTTGGCTTAACAGTGGAATTATCAACTAATTGCAGTATTGTACGTGTATCTCATAAACCAATAATGCTAAGCCTCAACATAAATTCCCTAGTCATGGCATTAATTGATGCTGCTAGGTCAATCAGGACATTCTATATTTGAATACCATTAATATGAATGGTGACTACTAGACTCCCTAGATCAGAGTACTTGGGCATTAAGACTTTTCTTAGCATGAGATCAGAAAGCTGTCCTAAAACATGGACAGTGTCATGGTCTTTTTTCTTTCTTCTGGGCTGCTTAATACATGCTTCTTTTATGGCCTTGTTATAAATTGGGACTTCTTTAAGGGCATCCAACAAGGGGATTTGCACCATCATTTTCTTGAGTTGATTAATTAAATCAGCTGCTATAGGATTTTCTTTTGAAGGAGTTGATTGAGCCAATCTTTGTGGATAAGGGGGATTTTTGAATACTAGTGCAGATTGAGGAATAGGTGGAACATCAGTAGGTTGGTTCATAGGTATGTCCACACCATCAGAAACTTTAGTTATTATAGGCTCCTTAGGTGTAGGCAATGTAGTTCTTGATCTGAGATGGATATCATTTACTTGCAGGGAATAAGCTTGTTGCTTATTGTTAGGATTTGGAGTTGGTTATGTAGGAAGTTGTATTGGCTTTTGAGGGTTATTATTGGCTACAAGAGGTGGAGGCATAATAGCTTGCTACTGAGGTGGAGGCATGAGAGCCTGCTGCTGACTAGGCCAGTTAGGTCCCCACTGAGGTTGTTGTTTCTAGTTACCATGTGGTTGCCATTGGTTATTCTGCTATGGTTGCTAATAGGTGTTAAACTGTTGTTGGTATGGGTTAAATGGTGGTTGCTACTGGTAGGCTTGGTTATAGTGTAGTTTTTGGTTAGACCAATTATAATTCCAATTCTATCCTTGAGGGGCAGAATTTTGGGGGTTAGGGTTTGGCCATTGACTACTATTATTATTATAACCAAAATTATTCAAGGGGTCTGGAGGCATACCTTGTCTCTAAGCCCATGGATGCCTTTGAGCAACATAAAAAAATTCTCCATTCTCCTCATCTATGGCATTAAACTCAGTGGGCATTGGATTAGTGTCCACATTAGAACTATCTTGCATCTACAATTCCTCTTCTTTTCTCTGCATTGAGAGCAAAATTTGGCCAACATGGCATCTGCCTCCTTCTTTCTTCTTGTTTGCATACTATCTAGCTAAGTAGCAATGTAGTTTATGATGTATTGATTAAAATTGGATAGAAGATTGGATAGCTCCATCTTGGATACCCCCAAACCACCATTGGACTTATGTGGTAGGTCTCTAAGTCCCCTACTTTTCTTTACAGTAGCCCTTGAATAATTTAGACATATATTCTTTATGTCAGCCCAATTTTTCTAAGTGATGTCACCACCTGACATAAGAGTTAAGGCTTCAATGCTGGCATCATGTACACCTTTCAAAAAAAGATGCTTTTATGATTCCTCATTCAACTGGTGTTGTGTATTATGCTGCAGGTTGAACATGAACCTTGAGACATAATCCTCCAAGGTTTCATCTTCCTTTTGAGACATTTTGAAAATGTCATCTCCTTTCAAATATCTACCCCTACAACATTCTTTATACTTTGAAAGGAACAGATTGCTCATTGCATTCCAATCTTCTACAACATTGGCACCCAACCCCATGAACCATCTTAAGGTAGGCTCTTTTAGAGTAGATAGAAACAACTTCAGCTTGTGAGCATCAGTTGTGTAGTCATAACTCCTGAAAAGGATATCAAACTCAAAGAGGAAGGTCTCAGGGTCTTCTGTAATAAGGTCGTAGAATCTGGGAAGTGTAGCATTAGGTATGTTCTTTAAATTTTGGTTACCTTGCTAAGTAGGGATGGGAAAATGAAAGGTGGGCTGAGTCATTCTTAGAGGGGGACATGGTGGTGGTGGTTGATAGATAATAAGAGCAAATGGGTTGTCTTGGTATTCAGGTTCAGCAAAAAGGTCATTCAGATGTAGTGATTCTTTAGAGGATGAAGGTGAGGATATTTGTTCTTGAGCATCAACAAATAGATTTTCAAAGGGTTCTTCTTCTTCATTCTCATTTTGGGGTTCTTCAAGCTCTAGATGAAAAATATCAAATGGTTGCTCCTGATTATTAGGAGGAAGAAATATCCCAAGGTGGTCTCTCCTTCTATGCATAAAATGCTTGCTTAAGACTAAGCTCTAGATTATTAGAACTGAAAATGTAAATACTAAGATAAGTTTGAATTAATACCATCCCCGAAAATGGCGCCAAAAATGCTTGGCCAAATAATGGTATAAAAAAACCACAGTAATGGACTACCTATTTTGGGATTGGACACCCTAATTAGTTTCTAAATGAATTATTTAGTCTCATTTAATTATCGACCAGGGACGTAAACTTGGAATGGCATTCGAAAAGTATATTCTTCAAACTCTCTCAATCCTAAGACTATCCTATGGAATTCAAATGCTTAAGCTTCAAGAAAAATATGCTAAAACCAGTAAATTATTTTCTTCTAACAAAGCATGTAATCACGGGTAGGAGTTACTCTAACTGCCTATGCTGCACGAACATTCTACCAATTCTGTTATCAGTGGTTGTAGGAACAACAGAGTTCTTCTTTACATAGAAATGAACAGGAAAATGAATCCTACTATAATAGAGCAATTCACTTACCAAGTGGGCCCCCTTGGATGAGTGAATGGAAATGGAAAATACAATCAAGATAAAAGATCTAAACTCAAACTGTGCATTGTATTCATTCATAGAAAATTATTACACTTGATTGAAAATAGTATCACAATAGTTTTGTTATGAAAATCAACTCATTCAACTAACTCCTGAAGAGTTACAATAGTCATTTATTTGAAGGAAAACTAAAACTACCTCCTAAATCTAAGATCACTCCATAAATGAGGATTGTTATAGATTCATAAAGTTTTAGAACAGAAACAACATTTATCATGAATAAATCTCCCAAGAATATAGCATGTTGAGGGAACTAAATCTGCACTGCATGCAACAAAAAATAGTAATTGACTTGCCCCACTTGCAAAGATCTTGCAATCCACGGTTGGCTTTGACTATTCCAGTGCCGCAATGTCGGTCCTTGAATACCCATGGTAAAAACCTACAAAACAATCAATGCACACACAACCTCCCATAGACATATATATTCTTATCATTAATATTAGGAAAAAGGTGTAAAGTTCTAATTAACACTCTTGCAAGTCCTATGGCTAAAGGAGGAAGACTACCCAAAACATAGCATAGGCAAGGAAACTTTTATTAGCATGTATAGCTACTGCATTATACCATTTCTGTCCATGAATTCAAGAAAATACCATGTCTTTAAACTATCCACATTTCTATTTAATGTCATCACATATATATATATAACATATATATAAAAACCATAAGTTCATATGCCTGAAAACCATAAATTCATGTCTGTTTACAAAATAACTGTTTGAAAGGAGGATAAAAAGAACTAAGAAAGATGGCCTTTTAGAGGCCCATCAACCTGTAAACCAACAACCAGTGTCCACCTACCAACAACTACCTTGTCAACCACCCACCAATCAAGCCAATGCCATATCCTTCACCCAAGGATAGAACAAGCCCCGTGTTCAAAACAACCAAAAACACATGTTTACTCCCCTTGGAGAACCCCTAGACGCTATCTCTTGCTGCATGGCTAGTGCTAATTTTATTATATATCTACAAACCCAACCATTTGACAAATCAACACCTAAGCCATCCCCGTACAAGAACAATGAGTATTAGGACTATCACTATGTTAAGGGACACACCACTATGAAGTGCATGAAACTCAAGCACTACGTCCAAGACCTGATTGACAAAAAGGAGATCACAGTTGACACCCCTTCCTAGACATCACCAAATGCCAACCTATAGATCTATCAAAATGTGTTTACTCAACACAATGTAGGTAAGAATCAGACCAATGCCAACCCTCCCCAAAACCAAGGTAAGGGAAAACAAGGCGACCACGAAGATGGGAAAGATTATACTACCGCCTACATCAACTATGATAAATTCATTGGTTGTATCTCCAAGGTTGAACCAACTGTGAATGTAATCCATTTAAAAGGGGTTGACATTCATTGTGTCATGACAAGCCATAGAGGCTAGATATCTATTGTCGGTGCCAATACTATGACCATCCCTAGTGCACATTAAAACCTCCTAGAACACCTTGGGAGCACACCTACGTAAATCTCCATCACCGATCTCCTTCACACATCACCCCTTCATCAGGAAGTCCTCAATAACACCCTCTAAGAAACTCATGTACCTACAGATAGTAACACTATCCAATTCAAGAACCTTGTAGGAAACCTATCCACGTCCTCCACCCTCTCTTTCCAAGCCTCCAACATGCCATCCATTGAGCTAGACTACAACCTCCCACTCTATATCACCGTCATGATTAATGACTTCACTCTAAAAAGGGTCATGATAGATAATGGTTCAGCCCTAAACCTTTGTACATTAAATTTCAGCTAGTAGGTTGGTCTCACAGAAGTAGATATCTCTCACGATGTAATCACCATCAAGGCTTACGACAACCTGGAGAGTACCTCTAAAGGTACCATTTTATTTCATCCAAGTCATCCCATCCACCTATCATCAGTGCATCAAATTCCCATATCAAGGCACTAAAATCACCATCCACGCAAACCCCTAGCCCTTCCCATACTGTCATGTGATAGAAAATTATTTCCCCCATTCCACTCATTATCCTAGAATTGACATAGGCACGTCTATTTCCAGTTCCTCTTGATCCCATTTTGATCCAGGAATAATCCTCCCCTCCACCCTTTCTACCATCAAGATCAATAATAGGAGTTGTGGTGAATATAGCCTCACCGATGCCTTCATAGTTGGGGCTCTCCCCTTGGATCCACACACTCAGGGGTGCCCATGTCATCAAACCAAGGCACCTTAGGAAGGTCCCAAAATTAAGGCTCTTGGCTCATCTACTTTTGTCTCCAACAAAATTTTGAATGGTCAAGATCTGGTGCGTGACATCTACCAATTGTTATACAAGGATCCCCCTCTGCCCAACACTAAGCTTCTTATGTATTTCAAGGAAAAATACCCCATATCACATAAATGGGCCACTGAACAATGGAATTATCAAGGTAGTAGTCTCAGACCCGCAGAAGTTGCCAAAAAAGAAACCATGGAAGTATCCAAAAATCCACAACACCAAGGCCTCGACTTTAATACCCCTCACCTACATGTATGAGGACCCACTTTCATGACTGGGGGAACTAATTCACCTAGCATGACCCTCTTGAATATCCAAAATGAAATCATAGAAGTCGAAGACATTCCAAATGAGGAAGAAAAATGATCCTACGATGATATATTTGATGACAAAACCTTTCTGGATAATTCTATCCTCCGCCAATTCACTATTAACCTCATTGAACTCCCACTCCTCCACACCGACCTCATAGACTAGGATCAACCAAGCGTGGCACACATTGATGAGTTCTGAAGTGAGGTTGTGCTCCTAAAATTCATTTGAGCCACAAGTCAAGAATCAGATTAGGGGCAGGACTCAGTAGAAACTTATCAGCTCAACCCGAAGGGATATTTTGGGGAAGATGAAGTCTCCAGCTACAAAATTAAAAATCAAAAAGAAAATAAAGAATCCTTATGTGAAAACCCCTCTGGGGCACATCCTGATTCAGAATTAGTAAAAATAAAGGGCGTATCCTCTGGTGAAAATCTCTTTGAGGTGCTAGAGGATGGAGACTTACCTCTTCCACCCATCTAGGATTATCGACTAGAATAGTCATCCATTCTTATCAAGGAACCAAGCCAGTTAATTTGGGCATGAAGGAATATCCTCGAGTCACCTACATTGCGGCATCCTTAATGGAGGGTGAAGAATCGACCCTCATAGCTCTTCTTCGAGAGTGAATCATAAATTTTGCATTGTCATATACCCACATGCCTGGACTTGACCCAGATCTTGTCATCCCTCATCTTGCAATGGATCCTAACGCCAAGCCAGTAAAGTAGAAACTCTGCAAAATGCATCCTAAGGTAGATCTTTTAGTCAAAATAGAACTAGAAAAATTTCTACAAGCCAAGATAATGAGAGCCATTGATTATTTTGATTAGATCTTTGACATGGTGCACATCACCAAACCTTAAAGAGAAATAAGAATCTACACAGACTTCAGGGATTTGAATAAAGCATGTCCCAAGGATGATTTCCTGCTACCCAACATTGACATAATATTAGACCTCATATGTGGTCACGAGATGTCATCACTCATGGATAGCTTCTCAGGGTATAATCAAATCAGAATAGCTGAAGCAGACTAGCACAAAACAACATTCACCATGCCATGTGACACCTTCTATTATAACATGATTCTATTTGTGCTCAAGAATGCGGGAGATACCTATCAAATATCAATGACCATAATCTTTCATGATATGATCCAAAAAATTATGGAAGACTATGTAGATGACATCCTCACCAAATCCAAAGAGCAATTCCTTGATCGCCTACATCAATATGGTTTAAGGGTCAATCCAAAGAAGTGTGTCTTTGTGTTACGTCTGGAAAGTTGTTAGGGTTCATCGTGTCTAGGTGAGGCATAGAGATTGATCCCAAGAAGGTGAAAGCCATCAGAAAGATGCCTCCTCCCAAAACCCTCAAGTAGTTATGAAGCCTACAGGGGAAGCTATAGTTAGTCCATAGATTTATTTCTCAATTGGAAGACAAGTGCCAACCATTCACCCATCTATTGCACAAGGACACCACCTTCAAATGGGATCCTATCTGTCAGCACAGTTTCATGAACCTCAAAGAATACCTAGTAAACTCACCTATTCTTGTGCCAGCAATGCCAGGTAGGACCCTCATTTTGTACATCTTTGCAACTACCATAGTACTCGGGGTGCTCCTAGCCCAGCTCGATGATAATGGAAATGAGAGGGATATTTACTATATCAGTCGTACATTGGTGGGATATGAGCTGAACCACTCCCTAATTGAAAAAGTGTGCTTAGTGATGGTCTTTTCCACTCAAAATATTCATCACTATATGCTCAGTCACATGGTAAAGTTAATCTCAAAGGTTGACCCTCTCAAGTACCTACTTTCAAGGAACACGCTCACAGAACGAATGGAAAAGTGGGTAATGCTTCTTAGTGAATTTGACAACCAGTACGTCGATCGAAAAGACATCAAGGGACAAGTTATCATAGATCACCTAGCCAAAGCACCATTAGTTGATGCATACGCTCTAGTGATGGAGTTCTTGGATGAGTATCTATGTATGGTCAAAGAACAACCCCTATGGAAGTTATACTTTGATAGATCATATACATCACAAGGATCAGGGGCATGGATACTATTTGTGACCCCTCAAGGTGACTACATCCCAAAATCATTCAAATTGGGATTCTTGTGTAAAAACAATATTTTAGAGTACGAAGCCCTCATTGTCAGCCTTAAGACAACTATCCACTAGAATATCACAAAGCTACAAGTATTTGGGGACTCTCAATTGATCATCAAATATGTCCTCAACAAATTTTAGACAAAATATGACAAGCTATTTCCTTACAAAGAGCTTATGGATAATCTCAAAGAACACTTCGTCAACATATAGTTCACACAAGTGCTAAGACTTCAAAACAAGGTAGCTGATGTTATGGAAACTATCAGGTCATTATTGGAGATCCCTCATGATGCGACACAATATGAGTTCTTAGTCGAGTAGCTACACATGCCCTCTTACAAGAATGTTGACTCTGACATGGTATGCATCTTGGTTGGTCCCTAGTCTCTATGGTACCATGATATTCATGCTTATCTAAAGAATGGTATCATATCTCCTCACCTCACCAACACCCAATGTCAAAACCTCATTCACAAAGCATCATGCTACACTCTTGTGGCCAACACCCTATATCATCATGGGTATCATAATGTCCCCTCCCGATGTTTAGACTCGAATGAGTCCACCTTGGCTTTACAAGAGGTTCACACTGGCATTTGTGGTGCCCACATGAGTGACATCATCCTTGCAAAATAGCTGCTTAGAGTTGGGTATTACTGGCCGATGATGGAGCATGACACCCACAAGTTTGTAAAGAAGTGCCTATAGTGTCAACAACATACTAATTTGATCCATGCACCAGCACAAGACCTACAGCCCATCGCACCCTCATGGCCCTTTTCATGTTGGGGTTTTGACCTTGTTGGCATGATCACACCCCATTCCTCTAATGGACACAAGTATATCATCATAGCCACTGATTATTTCACAAAGTAGCTTGAGGAAATTCCGCTCAGCCTAACTACAGGTGTCCAAATATCTAAATTCATCCTCTACCATACCATTTTCTGCTTCGACATCCCCTCCACCATCTTCAAAGACCACAACACACCTTTTAAAAATCAGCATGTCTAAGACCTCTATGCCCGATTCCACTTCCATCAACATTTTTCTAGCCCATATTTTCTGCAAGGAAATGGTCAAGCTGAGGCAACTAATAAAACCATCCTAAAAATCCTGCAAAAAGTTGTCAATGATTCTAGCTACGACTGGAACCTCCAAATCAATCCCTCCCTCTGGGCCTACCGCACTTCATTCTGTACACCTACGGGCACCACCATATACTCCTTGGTTTATGGTGTTGAATTCATTCTACCAATTGAGGTCGAGATCCCTTCACTACGCATGTCCATGAAGAATTATATCACAGATGAAGACTATCACATGGCACGCCTTACCTACTTGGACCTACTAGATGAAAAGAGGCAACAGGCCTATGATCACCTGATCATGTACCAAAACTACCTCATGAGGAACTTCAACAAAAAGCTACACCCCCAAAAATCCCAAGTAGGGGACATGGTCCTAAAAGAAAACTAAAAGGTACAGGCTAATTGTGAGAAGAAATGGAAGTTTGAGGCCACCTAGTTGAGTCCCTATGTGGTGACAACTTATTTTAGCTCCAAAGCTTACCTTTTATCTACACCTGAGGGGAGCCCCTCAATGATCCCATTAACATCATACATCTAAAGCAGTTCTATGCTTGAACCATTTATATGATCTTGAAAAAATTAAGAAAAAGTGAAAAATCAGTATAAAAAAAAAAAAATCAAAAAATGAAGAAAAAAAGTAAAGAGAAAATAATTGCCCAATGGTGAAAACTTGGCAATCAAGTGCCTTGGGTAAGTATGTTGGTGAAAACCTAGAACAATGTGCCACACATAATAGATTGTATCACTATCTATCAAACTCTTGTTCCTCCATCAAACTCACTCGCGAACGCTTATCACCCTATTATCCTTCCATTTCACTCCTCCCATGTTCCCAAGGTGTTATTCCCATTATGCCTACAAACAAGACCTAATGACCCACATCCTGAGCTTCTTGTATATACCAAGGCATGACCTATCCCCAAAACACTAAGCTATGTACATGACTGTCACTCATTGACGTATCCTAATTACCTAAGCTTCTATAAATATTCATTGTATATAGTGTCCTCAATTTGTACATATCATCCTATTTCCCCCAACTGTACTCTGATAGAAAAACACATGGCCCGTCATGACCACAATATAAAAAATTTTCCTTAGCAACTATCCCATGTCACTTTGATTCTCCAAGGTTCTCCTTTTTCCCATCCACGATGCAATTTGCAATCAAACCCACCAGCCAGGTCCTTGTAGGATGCATCTTTCCTCTTGTCTGACCTAATCACAACATCAGCAGTCGGTCAATCTCTTTTGGAAAAGGACATCTTTTGGTATTATCACATTGATTGCATAATGTTTGTTTTGGATTTATCAATTGTTTTTGAGGTCTTAGTTGGCTTCTCTCCTCAAAGTCACCATGATCCTTTATATCATGGTGCACCGTGACGAGGGGAATTTTATGGGGCAAGGCCTTTTGTACTCTTTTGTTTATGCCTGTGAGTCAGTCGGACATGACCCTTGTACAGTTCACATGTGATCTTCTAGGTTACATGGTGCACTTCGGAAATGTCATTTGTTTGTGGATTCCTCATTATCATTTCCACCATGCTTCCCCCTAGGTGCATGTGTGATGCTAAGACAACCCTTGCGTGTCTTTTTTGCATCATTTCTATGCAATGTTAGTGACATGGCCTCAAGTTCCCAGTAACTTTGGCTAGTCCCTTCTATTTCTATATCAAACTAAGTGCTCAAACTACATGGTGGTGTTCCCCTTCAGAATACCCCACGCTCAAGCTTTAATAAATATCCCCCCCCTCTATCAAACTCCCTAGCTAAAACCCACATCCTTACCCAACCTCAGCAACCACCCTCAGAAATCCCCCCAAAGAAATCTCCTCACATCCTTTTTTTCACCCATTTTCCTTTGCCACCACATAAAAGCTCATCTTGATGCAAACCTATCTACCTCATTCACCCTCAGTTCAAGTTCCTAACCCATGGATTTTGATTGTGCAAACATCCCCTTTTCACCATCCCCTCTAAATGCTCCAGACCATCCTCCCCCACCCCTCAACAAGGGTTCAGTCAGGCAGTGATAATTTGTGCCACCTCATCCTCCCATCTACATTTGTGCATCTCCCCCCATCTTCCTACATACATTTCATTTCATGTCACTATCCTAGGTTGCATTGTCTCATTTCATTTTCACCTCCTCATCCCTCGTTGCATCCATTGCTTGATCTTAGGTTCATTTTATCTTGCATTATTAAAACTTTTTAGGTTCATTTCATCTTTCATTTCATTAATCATTTTCATCTCAAGTTCATGTTAGCTTGCATTATTAAAATTCATTTAGGTTTGTTTCATCCTTTAAAATGCATCCATGGTGTGTCATTCGCCATTTCAAATTCATTTCTAAAATCATTTCAATTCACATTCATTCTTCCTGTCCATTTCATTTCATTTATAATTTAAATTCATTTATATTCATTTTAAATCTTGCATTGTTAGATTCATTTATCATTTAAATTCATTTAGATTCATTTTAAAATCTTGCATAGTTAAGTTCACTCACCTTGTATCATTAATCATTTTCATCCTAGATTCATTTTATCTTGCATAGTTAAACCATTTAGCTTGCAGTATTAGGCTATTTTTAGGTTCATTTTAACTTGCCTCAATAGATTCATTTGTAGTTCATTTTAATCTTGTATTTAGATTCTTTTTAAATTCATTTTAGTCTTGCATCTCTAATTCCATTTAGAATCCATTTTAGGTTCATTTTGTCTTGCATTGTTAATCCATCTTAGGTTTATTTTATCTTGCATTGTTAATCCATTTCAGTTCATTTTAATCTTGCATTGTTAGGTCATTTTGATTATCTTGCATTGTTAAAGACATCTTTCATATAAAACATGAATCCATACATAAAACCATAACATATATAAAAACTAAAAAAATCATGCATCACATAGGGCATCATGTCACATCCTGCATCCACAAAACCATCAGTAACTGCATCTCATATAAACACATATCATATCAAAAATCACATAAGGCACCTCACATCCTGCATCACACACATGTCAGTCTCACATCATAATAGACAAAAGCATCACATCCTACATCACCCATGTTCGTACATCATAAGCATCCATACATCCACAAATAACATGTCATATCCCACCTGGCTCATCATGTATATATAATCACAGAAAAAGAAAGTGCAAGAATGCCCTATCCCAAAGAATGAAAGAATAAACTATCTGTCCATGTCCATCAAAGGTACATAAATAATATACATGGGGTATGTTCCCTTCATCAATGAATAGCTAAAATACATAAATCTAGATCACAACATATCACTGCCTATTTGCCTTTCCTAAGGGAGGCTGCATGACAATATCATCACCTAGGGGCTCCACCTATGAAAAATCATGTAAGCATACCTATATCTCTGCACTCTATACCTATGTGGCTCTCTACCATGTCCTTGAGTCCACCTCCATCCCTACCCCTGACACCTCTACCTCTGCCATTTGCACATAGCCGTTGGCCAATTTCTATTGATTTTATATATGTTTTGACCAATGGCTCTCCTATCCTGTCTTATGGGAGGTGCCAATCATGGGCATGTTTCCCCCTGTCCTCTGGCTACTGCTAGACCCTGCACTTGAGCTCCCATCTGTCCCTGAACCTATGGCCCTTGAGCAACTAGGATGCCTATAATGTTGATGTCACTCTATGGGCACTAATGCATGATATACGCCCCTATACCATCCTATCTTCTCACTCATCCTCGTTAGCTCTCTCTACATGTGGGATACCTCCCCTGATCGATCCTAGGAGCCCCGTGTTGTGGTTTCCCCTCTCAGTGTCTTTCTCTCCACTTTCAACTATTGGACAGCCATATCCCTCTCCCCTATAGATGGTCTCTCTCTAACCACAATCTGTATCTCTCCCCTCTCAGTTGATCCCTCTCTGCCAGCAGCTAATCCCTCTCTCCATAGTTGATCTCACTCATCAATGGTGAGAATCCCCTCCTATATCAACTAAGCTAGCTATGCTATCAGGGCATCCCACTCGCCCTATGTGTCCCAGAGCATCTGGCTAGTTGGGTCAAAGGCTGCATGTAATTAGGCAAGACACCCTGCTAGATCTCCTCCTCCTCCCCTGGATGACCCCACTCTTGCTGATGGCGGTGGTCCTGTTAGTGATGGTGGTCCTGCTGGTGGTGGAACTACTACATTTGGGGCCAAATTTTGATAGAAACTTCTCACGAGTAATTTTTTATTATGAATTTGGTGTTTTTTTTATAATAGGCCCCGATGGTGTCGGTATTTTCATGGGTTTTAAATTGACCATTAGAATTCTGACGGGTTTGGGGTATAGATGAAAAAAAAAGTGAAATGCCCAATTCATTTTTATTTCAATTGTAGAGAAAAGGAGCGAGGGAAAATGAGTGGGTGAAAGCTGAGCGCGAGAGAAGGTATGTGATTTCTTCATCTTTGATTGGTATCTTTAATGGACAACATCTTTCAAGCCTTTGGCATCATATTCGACTGCAAATTTCAAATGCATTACATTTTATTTGATCATGAATGCTCTCTGAAATGACCGCATTCTACTGGTGTCGTGCCCTAGCCCATGCTTTATCTCTATTATTTGATGTTACTAGTGCTTGTGCTCAAGGATATCGATTCACTATTTTGAAATGTTTTGATTCACGTTTGTTGATATTACTTGCATGTTTAATGATTCCATTGTATATTGTTGAGATGCTCACTGAAATAACCACATTCTATTGGTGTCGTGCCCTAGCCCATGCTTTAACTCCATTATTTGATGTTATTGCTTCTTGTGCTCAAGGATATCAATTTTTTTGAAATATTGACTGTGGTTATCAAATGGACAGCGCATGAGCTTCTAGCTAGGAACCATTTGTATTGATAACTTAGGGCATCAAATGTATTGTATCATTGATAGTTGAGACTTTTTAAAAAGGAAATAGGACAAAGAATGATTTTGATTTATTTTCTCTATTTTGATCCCTAAGTGGCTTACAACCCTAGAGAAGTATATGTAGATTTATGGATGCAGTTGTAGGATACATAGTAGCTGATAATTCACAAGAAATCCATGCATCCAATTTGAATAGAAATTAATACAAAGAAATAGAGTCCTCCAATGGCCCAATCATCCAGACCTTGACTGTCCCCTCAACCAGTGACCCTTCAAAACCGGGTTATCATGCAATCAGTGAGTGATCCTTCATTCTCTTGGTTTGTCCTACATCCAAACATATTGGAAATACACAATACAATGATAACAAACCTTTCACAATCCTCCTTCCCTCAATGAACACTATCAACCATCCCTATATGGCTCTCTACTATCACTCCATCCTATGATGACCATAGTGATGAGTAAAAGTCTACCACTTCCTTGTTGATTGCATCTGATTCCACAACTTACTAACCAACTTCATTCTTTATTGAAGATATTCTATTAATTAATGGTCTTTCCTTAACCTAACTATGAAAAAACATTGTATTGCAATCCTCATCTTTCAACCAATTCTCTCTAGATTTTTGGTGTCAATATATTTCTTCTCTGGCTAGAATTTCCTCATATTGTTGCTACAAGTCCTTTTCAATTAAGAAATCAATTTTATCCATACCTTCCTGAATCACCTTATTTTATAAAACCTCTAGTTGCTTATCCAATGTTTTTTTCTACAAATATATCCATGAAATGAATTTGGTTCCAACACTTCCATTTATTCTTGATATACTATAATTTTTTGAACAATTGAAACCCCATATTTCCTTAAATAACAAGTACAATCTTCCAACAGTTTGCCACCATTTTCTAGAATCATTCTTCTCTTAGCCACATTTTCTCCATCTTCAAAGAGCATCAAATCAATACCAAATCCTTCTACAAAACTAAAGCATTTGGAAAGTGATTCAACTCGGTCATGGGAAGTATTTTTTCCTCAAAGATCAAGGGGAGGGATCCCCATTCTCTTTCTAGAAAAAATGGTACAATCTCTCTGCAATGTGTGAGAATCCATGTCTCCTATTCATCCATGTAAACACCCCATTCTTGGTTTTAACTTCCCACAATCCATTTTTTGTGACAAAGATCTAAGAATCAAATTGGATCCTTCTCTTAGTCCCCTTGCTCCCTTTCTTATCAGCCATATCGAATGTTTCATTGAAGTCATGGCCAAGAATGAAGGTCGCATTACCCATACCATTTATGGATTTTGAAATGTTGTTCAAAACTTCCTTCTTCTCTTCTGTTTTAATCAAACCATAAACATTAAACAAAAACACTAAGATCTGCAAGTGCAAAATACTTACCTTCACTAGTTTCCAACTCCTTGTTTGTGTTATACCTTCCACTTCTACGATTCTTAGATTCCAAAGAACTCCCAATCCTCCTAAGGCCCCATATGAACTTAAGAAACACCCCGACCATCTCCGATGAACTCCTGAAAACTTTTATGTTTCTTCTTGTTCTAGTTTAGTTTATATTAAACATACTACATCAGATTTTGTCTCAAAATACATTTTGATTAAACGTCTCTAGTTAGGGGCATTGCAACCCCTAAAATTCCATGTTATGAGCTTCATTTCTTTCCAAGAGAGAACAAGTCTCTCCCAGATCTTAACTTTCTCTGGTCTTTTCTATTCTCAACATATTCCAATAAGTACTGAATAATCTTCCTCCCTCTCATCCTCTTTCCTCCCGTATTTATCATTTTGGACTTAGATTTATTTTTCTTGATTGTTCTATTTTCCAAAATTCCTTCCCCATCTCTCAAGACAAATTCATCTTATTCCCCTCCTTGATTAAGAGCCCCCTCATCCTCAACATGGTCTTCATCACCTATAGTCTCGATTTCACAGATAGGGGACATGTAAATATCTTTAAATACTTCTTCTACCACAATGTCACCCTTAAAATTATGCTCCTCCTGCTCCATCTTCTTGATCTTCCTAGCTAAAGCGAATGAATCCTCCCCATTATCTAGTCTTTCATCTCTCTCTTCCACACTCACTTATATTACTAATATATCTATTCCTTTTTAAACTTAAGCTTGTGGAGTAAATGTGTTCACAATCGAGTCTATTGTATTATGCTTTGTTTCCTCTATGATATTTCTAGAATCTCCACTATTCCTATCCTTACCAACAATCCCTTGTTTTTGGGCATTAATGGATAAGGTTATTTCTTCCCCTACATCTAGTTTTTATAGCTCTTCATGTTCTCTTTTCTTTTCATTTAGTGTCCCTCTCTTTATTTCCTAGTCAACATGTGCTACCCCCTCTTGTTTATCACAACCCTCTATCATTCCTTCTACCATTTCCATGCTATCCACAAGCACTAATTTTTTCGGACCTATTACCCATAATCTTCAAGATTTCTTCATTCCAATATTCATAGGGCAAGTTGTAAAGCCTTATCCATATGGGTACTTCATTGATGGACAGTTGCTTTGGATTAAAATTAGGGGACTAGTTTTTAATGAAAAACATGATGCCCCCCATCATGAAAGGGCCATTATTAATTACCCATTGATTTTATCTTGTATTTCTAGTGACTACCAAAAATAAACCATTAGGTAATGAATTTAGAGATAAATGCTTACCCCAATTCTCACTCATCCATTTCTGAATATGAGGATATGACATCCATCCTCTACTCCATTTCATAAAAATACCCGCTCTCTTAAGCACTGCACTGAACCCTTCCATTCTTCTGGTTCAATCTAAACTGATATGACTCAATTATCTACTGTAGAAGGTTTTTATTTGGTCACCTATTATGGATGGAAGGGGACCTTTGGCTTCCAATCCTTTCTTTCCAATGCATTGAATCCCTCAAACTAACCATTTAACCCCATAATTAGCCCTTTAGGCCTTGTCTTGCCCATATGGAAACTTTTACAATTTTAGCATTTTGCTTGCATTTTATTACATTTGGTAGCTCTAATGGCCACATTTACATCACATAAAGACCTTTCTCCATTTCTTCTTTAGCCTCAACTGCTGCAACCTTTAACTCTTTCTCATCTTCAAGTTTTGAGTCTCTCTTAATAGAGACCAATGCACCTTGCATACCTTGCCTCTCCTCTAGGCATTCCAAGCTTTCTTCAGCATCCATGGCTTCCTCTTTAGACACACTCATGACCCCATAGGCATGTTGGAAAGAATTTAATGGAAAATCTTCAAACTCACAATATGTTGCATGTGTAGTACAAAAATTGTGAGATTCTAAAGAAGGCCCCACTCTTAATCAACCAAATCTTCCTTGTACCACACAAAAAACTGTGTGATAACTATGTCTACTCCAACCTTAATTGTTTAAGAATTCATCATATCAGATAAATTATATTTAAGAATTGTTGGGACTGGTCCTTTGGTGTGTATTAAACAGAATAGAATTTTCAGCATATTATCATTCTATTTCTTTGTTGTAAACATGCCATTGGTTCAGTTTTGTAAAAAAAAAATCGTGTTAAATTTTTTTTTCTATTTTTTCCATTTGATAACCACAATCAACATTTCAAAATAGTGAATCGATATCCTTGAGCACAAGCACCAATAACATCAAATAATGGAGATAAAGCATGGGCTAGGGCACGACACTAGTAGATTAAAACTGAACCAATGGCATGTTTACAACAAATAAATAGAATGATAATAATATGCTGAAAATTCTATTTTGTTTAATACATGACAAAGGACCAGTCCCAACAATTCTTAAACATACTTTATCTGATATGATGAATTGTTAATAAAGGTCTAATTCTATAGACTGCTAGCACAAAGGAAGATTTGACCTAGCCAAATCTTCCTTGTACCACACAAAAAATTGTGTGATAACTATGTCTACTCCAACCTTAATTGTTTAAGAATTCATCATATCAGATAAAGTATGTTTAAGAATTGTTGGGAGTTCTATTACACCTTTGTTGTACACATGTCATTGGTTCAGTTTTGTAAAAAAAAAATTGTGTTAAATGCATTTCAATGGAACATTAAGCATACTAATAATATGCTTAATCTATTAGTAATTGGAAGATTAAATGCAAATAACACCTTTATTAGTTTAGCATGTTATTATAAGATACTAAAGAAGACTTGCTATTTATCAAACAAATCTTCATTTTTAGACATACTTCATTTGATATGATGAATTCTTAAACAATTAAGGTTGGAGGAGACATAGTTATCACACAATTTTTTGTGTGGTACAAGGAAGATTTGGCTGATTAAGAGTGAGGCCTTCTTTATAATCTCATGATTTTTGTACTACACATGCAATGTATTGTGAGTTTGAAGAGAGTTAAAGGTTTCTAATTGAAATCAGTGATCTTAAAGGTGTTAAAGTCTTGTTTTGGTTTTTCCTTTCCACTATGCAATAAGGAATAGTTTTCAAACATTCATATTCACTTATTGAATGCTTTAAAGACTAGTGGTTTGATTGTCCATGCGTTACCAATGACTGAGATTCATTAAAGGATACAAAACCCTTCATTTTGGGTTATTGTGTGTGGATTCAAATGTAGGTTTGATTTGGTTAATGTTTAGAAGATATCAATAAAGTATTTTAAGACAATCTTACATGTTTTGAGAGGTTTGAGAGGCACTTATCATGACTGTACCCTCACAAATAGCGGCAAGACTAGTTTTACTAAGTTTATTTTCTCTATTTTGAGGTTCTCATTTCCAAAGTGGCCAAAGACTATGTTAGGCTGATAAAATATGGGGATTATCTTTACCACTACAAATATTTGAAGGTTACTGCACTTGGACAGATGTGTACCATTGTTAAGAGAATTGAATCAAGTTTGGCTTACCTCAAACAAGTGAGGCAGCATATGGAAAGGTTGTCATCTATTGACCCAAATACCAGGACTATTTTGATCGGTGGGTATCCTAAAGTTGGCAAGAGTTCTTTTATTAATTATGATGAGTTGTATCATTCCCATCATGTCCCATGCTTGCACCATGTGTACCCTCAAATATAGGATGTAAATCATTGTTCTCTTCTTGACCAAAGGCTGCTATATCTTGAGGTAGTGGAGTTATGTCACTGTTATGAACTTAGAATTATGGTCATACCCTGGTGAGAAATTTTAAATGGATACAAGCACCTTTTTTGTGGAATGGCCAGGCCCAACCTTTATATCTTGAATGCCAATGCTAGATGCCTCTTCTTTATTGATTAATCCATGTGACAAATCTATATACTTGTGAGAATGAGGAAAGGGGCCTCTATTGTCCAAATTTAAAACTTGGGACTTTTCTTTCCTTCCATCTTCAGATTCACCACACACCACTAAATTTAGATTTTCCTCATAGTATTATCAATTGAGAAGAGGAGTTGGTCTATCAAATGAATCCTTATCCATATCAACTTCATGTTCTTCACCAATTTCTGATTCAAAATCA
Organism: Chamaecyparis obtusa; assembly: GCA_027943335.1. NCBI lineage: Eukaryota > Viridiplantae > Streptophyta > Pinopsida > Cupressales > Cupressaceae > Chamaecyparis > Chamaecyparis obtusa. The sequence goes on from BSBK01005081.1 coordinate 546,221, forward strand.
GTCTTTGAGAAATCTAAATACTCATCAAACCTCTCTTGAATGTCCTCACTACAAGGCACATGTGATGACAAAGAACTGCTGGTCAAACTCAGAAAATCAGAATCATGTTTATGTTTTTAACAATAATATCTCCATGGACTGTGGTACCTTGCATATTGCATGAAGTTACAAAATTCTCCTTCACATCTTCCACCATGAATGATAGGAAAACATTGTAACTAACCAAAGAGACACCAATTGGATTTATACCTTGTAATATCCTAAGGCTGATCTGAATGTATTTTCTAAACACTTTGACTGAAGTTATTTTCTGAAGTCAATTTGCAATGTCTTGTATTTTTTATATGAATGGTTTAGTTTAAACAAGAGAGCATTGTATTCAAGTCATTCATAAAGGTTTACTCAAATAACCATGATAACAATTTAATATCACAAACTTCCAATTAAAAAATGTATCAGACTTAACTTCAATCAATACAAAGTGAGAAGGAAATGTAATAACCCAACCTGGTTCAATCTCCGTATGTTGAAATACCAAGACTATTTTGATATGTGGGTACCCTAATGTTGGCAAGAGTTCTTTTATTAATAAGATTACTATGGCGGATGTGGATGTGCAACCTTATGCTTTTACTACTAAGTCTTTGTTTGTCGGGCATACTAATTATAAGTACTTGAGGTATTAGGTTATTGATACCCTTGGTATTTTGGACCACCCCTTGGAGGATAGGAACACCATCAAGATGCTCAATATTATTTCCTTGGCTCATTTGAAGGTGGTTGTTTTGTTTTTCCTTGATGTTTCGGGGTCCTGTGGTTATAGTATTGCGCAACATGCAACATATAAATACCTTTGTTTTCCAATAAGCCTCTTATTTTAGTTTGTAATAAGATTGATTTGCAACCACTAGAGACATTACCAGAGGAGGATGCAAAATTGGTTGCGGAGATGAGATCTAAGGCAGGGAAAAATATGGGTGGGTTCTTTGGGAATCAGGAGGGGGTGGGGGATGATGGTGCACTACTCTACAAGCTTGAAGAAGCAGTATATTTTGGCAAATGAAGAGTGGAAAGAAGATGATATTCCTGAGATCATGGATGGACGCAATATTTTAGACTTTATTGATCTAGATATCTTGCAAAGGCTTGAAGAAATGGAGAGGGAAGAAGGGCTTAGGATGGTAGTTGAGGGTGATGAGGATGATGAGATGGGGGAAGTGGAGTTGAATCCCGATGAAAAGGAAGCTCTGGCTGCAATTAGGAAGAAGAAGAAGATGCTTATCATCGAACATAGATTGAAGAAGAGTACTGTAGAGAGCAAGCCTACCATACCAAGGAAGTTTGACAAGAACAAAAAATATGGCTTAAACATAATGGGAAGACATCTTTCTAGTGTGGGCTTGGATCCTTTGACAATTAGCTTGATAATAAATGAAGCAGATGAGAGCTAAGCAATTAGCATCCCAAGAAAAATCTCATAAATGAATTGTGTGTACCCTAATTCATGTGCCCTCTATGCGTACCTAAATAATATATTTGAAACAAAAGGGGTAAGGCTTAAAGAAGTTAATTTTGCATCACAGTCTGTAGTTGTTGCAACAGCAGAGCATCAGGCACCACCTTCAGCACAATATGATCACTAGATAGGTCTGTATGTTTTATAAAGTTTGGTCATTGTGGATAAAACATACAGATCTATCTAGTGATGCAAAATTAACTTCTTTAACCCTTACCCTTGTTGTTTTAAATATATCATTTGGGTACGCACAGAGGGCACATGAATTGGGGTACACATAGTTCATTTATGGGATTTTTCTTGGGAAGCTAATTGCTCATCTGTCATCTACTTCATTGTTATGAAGCTAATTACCGTAGGATCTAGGCCCAGGCTAGAAATATGTCTTCCCAAACACATAAAAAACATGCACATAAACACAAAAACTAAGAAACATAAATGTAGGCATCATGGTCACAATTTTTTGGAGACAACATAATTGATTTGTATACCCAAACAATGCAAAGAAACTACTACTCCTCTGGTTCCAAGTTGACACTGTGGGATCCAAAAACCATAGATAAGGAATAAATTTAGAGCGTAGAGGATGGCCATAACGACCAAAATAATACAGGACAAACCTCAAGTTAAATGAGGCAACTGCAAACATGTTAATAGATTTTCATTATTAAATAATGAAATTTTCATATACTAGTGTTCTAAGCCCCCTCATTACATGGTTTATTATTGTAAGCCCCCTCTGACTTACGCATCTAGAAAATGAAACTACAACCTATAGGGATTGAGACAAACCTTATAAAACAACAATAGCTAAGAAGGATCTCTTGCCAACATCTGTTGAATACAAGGTCCTCCAACAGATGTATTTAGCAGATGTTGGCAAGTGATCCTTCTTAGCTGTTGTTATTTTATAAGGTTTGTCTCAATCCCAATTGGTTGTAGTTTCATTTTGTAGACGCATAAGTTAGAGGGGTCTTAGAAAACTAGTATATGCAAATTTTATTATTTAATAATGAAAATATATTAAAATGTTTGCAGTTGCCTCATTTAACTTGAGGTTTGTCCTAATGTATTATTTTGGTCATTATGGCCCTCCTCCGCTCTCTAAATTTATTCCTTATCTATGGTTTTTGGATCCTGCAGTGTCGACTTGGAACCAGAGGAGTAGTGGTTGCTTTGCATCGTCTGGGTATACCACTCAATTATGTTGTCTCCAAAAACTTGTGACCATGATGCCTACATTTATGTTTCTCAACTGTTGTGTCCCAGGACCCCTTATGACCCTTTATGACCCTTTACGATCCCTAAGAATACACATCTTAGAGGTCTTAAAATTTCGTAAAGGGTCATAAGAGGCTCCTAGGAGGGGCCAAATGAGCTTCCACCTTCACATGGTTGGCCCTGTTAAGTAGAGAATGTTAAACTATTCTTGAAACAAAGAGAAGCACAATAATTTAAGGTCTCAGTCCACGGAGATGCTGAAAAAATGATGGGAATCAATGATGGAGAATTTTTAGATACTAAGAAGACATAGATGCAGTGGAGGCCAGAAGGGATTTTTGTAGAGATTTTCCAGATGTGGAGATTTTATAGAGAGGGTTTCTAGATTGAGTACCAATGCAGAGATGATGATTCAGTACTACGTCTATAAAACCTTCACAAATATCCCTTTTTTGGCCTCCACTCATACCTCTTCTCAAAATCTAGAAACTTTTGATATTGTTTCTCATCCATGCATGAAATGTGCTAGTGATCTTATAAAATTACTTTTGCAAGATTGGGATCAATTATGAGAAGGTAAACAACAAGATAATTTTATTGTATCATTTCTTTTATCCATTCATATTTTCTGCCTTCTCTTATATTGGATACTTTGTAGTGTACATAAAGGAAAGGCAGTGATTATTCTCAATGATTGACAGGTATAAGTCTTCCAACCCTTACCTAGTAGCTAGGACTAAAGATAGCAGAGCTCAAGAGACCATCATAGTTGGTCTCCATCTTTGGTCCATATACTAACAAAACATTTTACATTTCGTTAGCTCATCAAATGCGGTGATTTGAAAGAATTTAATGAATGATATTTTCATGTATAATATATATTATTTTAGTTTGACGATGAATGAATTTATCTACTTCACGCACTTGTATACATCGAGCACAGCCATGAAGAAGCATCCCCTCCCATGGCTTGAGTAATGTAGGCCATGGGAGGAGATGCTTCTTTATGGTTGTGCTCATAGTATACAAGTGCACGGAGTCAATAAATTCATGCAACATCAACTAAAATAATATACGTTATACATGAAAATATCATCCATTAAATTCTTCCAAATCCCCTCATTTGATGAGCTAACAAAAGGTAAAATGTTTTGTCAGTATATGGACCAAATACGGAGACCAACTATGATGGTCTCCTGAGCTTTGTTATCTTTACTATGCTCATCCATCGCTTTTGCGACAGATAGTAAATTTATTCTGACAACAGCGCTATACATCCGATGGATTCTCCTGTCGATAGTTTACTGCATACCATCAGATTTCTAATAGGTTAGCCATCAGAGGGAACCCCAATTTGATAGATTTGTGTGATGGGACTGCTATACATCTGACGAGCTCTCCTATCAAACATCTATTGTATATCTGTTGCCTTTCCAATAGAAACAACATCATAAAGAACCCTTTTTCGATAGATCTATCCCATAGTAAAGCTTCTATTTATGTGGCCTGTTCCAATGGGAAACTAGGTCGGAATACCGATGGTGATCACTTATGTCTACATTTCTAATGCAAAAATGTTGATGGACACATCTGTCGCAGTTTCAACAAATAGACATTGCAAAACTGGCACATGGCCATCATAATTTGGCCTCAAATGTACTAGTGTGGTGGTCATGCCGGTGGTGGTCTTGTCGGTGGTGTCCCTCCTGGTGCTACCTATCCTGCAGGTACCTGTCCCCCATCTCCCCCATCCACATCCATACCATCTCCTCCCCCCCTCCATCCTTGTCTCCATCTCCATCTCCTCCTCTCCATTTCCCCCTCCCTCCTCCTCTCCTCCCCCAGTCCCTATATATGGGTATTTCTCCCCCACCAGCGGGTAACCCTGATCTCCCCACCGCTCTTGACAACTAAAAACATTTATCATATGTTGGATTAGTCCCTGGATCTGCCACTCCCCCCACCCAGTCCCAATGAAACGGTTGCATTGCCTGATACTTGGTTAGCAGCCCTATCTTATATTGTCTAGGCCGAAACTCAGTAACACACTCTTGTGTGGCTCGCTAATACCAATGTGCCCAACCTAGTACATCCTACACAAAGCCAAACTATCATGTGATCCTATTTGTCCTGTACTTCTCAATAATGTAATCCCATCTCCCTGTTAGCAATTTCAATAGTGGGGTATACAATGGCTCTCTCTAGTCCTCTACCCATGGCATCTACCCTAGGTACAGCTACCAAATGATGTTATCTTGGATCTCGTCAAGAGTCTCATGCCAATGGTCAATATCATCCACTCCTTGCTAAGTAAGTAAATCCCCCTAGCTATATGCCACAGACACCTATGGCTGTCTATCAGCCCAGCCTAAGGGTCATAGCACAACTATGTGCTCCCACACCCATACTTGTAAGAGTGATGCAGACCCAAAACTCCTCCCCAGCATCCCTGCCCCATGGTACACAATTTGGTGCAAGTCCCTATAGATCTCAGCTAGCATGAGAGTCCCCCATGCCACTGGTACCCCCACGTCAATGATCTGAATGATCCTTGAAATGAGTGCAAGGGAAACTCCTATACCTCCTACTTTAGGGGCAATGTACCTTGACACTAGTCCGTGCACATGAAAATAGAGTCATTGTGTTGCTAGCATTGTTGTTGCATGGCTATGGCTAACTATCTGTGCCGCAAGACTGGTGCTACACTTAGCCCTATTAGTGGGACCACCACCTACAACTATGTGTATGTCCCTGCTACCACTGGTATCCCTTGAACTGGTAGCCAAAAGATCTGGTACACATCCTCCAATGTGACGGTCATCTCTCTGGTTGGCAAGTGGAAGATTGTCATCTCCAAATGGCATCACTCACAAGATCTATCACTAGTGCCATGAAAGTCTACCTCCATGGCATTCGAGCCAAGTATCCCAACCCAAGTGCATCCACTCAAGCCCACTCCACCGATGTAAACTGCTCTGCCACCGCCAAGACCGTCGTGTGTCACTCTCAACTCGTTAGCCGATCCAATGACCACTACACCCAAATCAAGATAATATGACAAATCCTTCCTCTATGCCAAAAACCTATTTCTTTTCCTCATTCCCACCACCTATCCCTTTCCCGCATTCCTGCAAAATTTTTCTCCCTGTGTTCCTACAAAGATTCTTTTTTACCCACGATCCCGCCATCACGGGATCACGTCGATTCCCCCTCCCTATCTCGATGTGGGAAGGCATTCATACGCCACCTGTCTAACCCCCCTCTCCCCTGGGAATGCATTTTTTTTGCACCTCGATCCATTTTTCTTCTGGGAACATGATCCCACAAAAATGTCTTGCGGGATCACGGTCCCGCACGAAATTCCTTGTCACCCCCCAGACTTTCGTGACCCTGCCAAAAGTTTGATCAACCCCCCTTTCCCCCTCCCCTTGCATTTTTTTGTAGGAATTCATTCTCGTAGGCGCAGGCGCGTTCCCGTCGATCTTGTGCCTACAAGATTGCGTGTTTTAATCCTAAAACATGTCATAAATGCAAAATTAACTTAAGGACCAGGTGCACTTTTTGATCCTACCTATCGGTTAGGGACCCCATATCGTCGGACATGTCGCACCATGTCTGATTGGTGAGTCAGTCGCCCACTCTTTGCCATTCTACTTCTTCACTCAAAGCTCCAATTTCTCTCTTTTCCAAGGTCTCCAGTGTGCAAATGACTTATTTTTGGCCTTCTTGGCCCTTATTAAGGCCCTTCCGAACCCTTTTTTTTTTCCCCCAGATGCCTTTTCACCCACCGTCTCCTCCCCTCATGCCGAATCTTTCCATGCATTGCCTTTTTTGTCCCTCTCTTCCTCGTTCATACCCCTTCTTTGCCCGCAACCCACCTTCCTTGCCTTTTCATTTTGAGACACTGCTAGGCCCCTTTTTCTTTCTCTATCACCCTCTCGAGGGGGTATCACCCAGCCTAAACATCCTAACCCATAATCAAGAGCATTTTTGGCATCTAGTCAATTCTTCATGTCGTCTATTATTTCTAAACATGTTCGAAATAATGTTATTTTAACACTATGTCGAAGAGGAGAAAAATGTAGACACCTAAATTTGATTACACAATTTAGTAATCTTATTTAGTTTTCTTCTAATATATCCTATTAATTAAATACTATTATTTGGTTAATTTATGTCATCCCCTAGTTAATTAATTTAATCAATTAACTATAACCTAATTAATTATCTAACTGACAAACCTATAGTCTAATAATTAATTAATCCCTATTCCTCTATTAATTTAAATGGATATACTTATCTATTTAAATTAATTTATGAAACCCCATTTTCCTCACACTTGGAATTTAATAAAATATTTAATTCCAACCTTAGCCCTCAACTAAACCCATCCCAAAACTCCTAACATGTAGTTCATACTCAACCCAACCCATTCACCCATACTAATCAATCTTAATTATCTAATGACCCATAATTAGCTAATCCAACCCTCCACTCGTTCTCTCTCCTCCCATCACATCCTCCTAAACCTCCCACTTACCTCCTAATCCAAGCTTAATCACCTCCTAAACATTTGCACAATCATAATCCATGGATTAAGATATCCTAAGCCAAACCAAGTCAGCCCTCATGTCACATCCCCCAATTCTCTCATCTCATGTTAACCTTAAATGCTCTTACACATCCCTTACACACTCCATCCTTATCTTATACATTTGTCCCCTCTCACATCTCCCAAAATGGTCACATTCCCCCATTCCTTCCAACCTCTCCCATTGTGACACTTGTCACAATGAGATGCATTTGAGAAAGCACATTCCATGTGCTCCCCATCAAATGCATCTTGACCCTTCCTCAGCTTTGCATCTTGACTATTCATTCATCCCTCCTCTTGCCTATAAATTGAGCCCTCTTCTCCTTCATTTTCATCCACCATTTTGAGAAAAGTTACCATGCCATTTTGAAGAACAAAAATCACATCCATATCCTCATAATGCCAAAATATTCCTACACTTGAAGCTTGAGCAATAGCATTTGAGCACACAGTCCATCCTTGGACAAACCTTCTACACACTTGGAGGTTATTTGGAGTGCAAGATTTTCATTTCTTTGTGTTGTTTTTATCCTCTTTTGTAGGTCTAATCTTAAAGGTAGTTTTGATTTGTTTAGTTGAATGTTTAACTTGTTTTTTCCTAAACACTCATTTCATAGCTTACATTTTGGCATGCCTGGTGGGACCCACTTCTAGGGTCATTCTTATTTTCTATCTATTCATTTTCTATTACAAAACTAACCAAAAAACTAATGTTTTGTTTGTTATTTGAGTGCTTTGCAAGGGTTTTTTGGGTGTTTTGTAGGTTTAGCATGAAAGAAGACACATTTGCGCTACCATTCCCACCTTCAAATTTCACACAATGAAAAAAAAACACACACACAGTTTTGTGGGAATGCGGGTACGATCGACGGGATTAACTTTACAGGTTGGAACACATTCCCACGAAGGAACCTTCTATTCTATGTCTAAAATTATACTCTATGTCCCGAATTCACCAGTCATTTCTCTATGACATATTTTTGGGATCGCATTCCCACAACGCAAAAATGTTGTTTGACCATACAGGACCGCTCATGTACCTTTGTAGGCCATAAGGCATTAACTAAAATCTTGAAATTTGTGCCATCATTCCTGTCATGTGGGACTGACTATTGACCTTGCAGGAATGTGCATTGACTTGGTAGGATCGCGTCCGCAGGTATCACACCGAACTTAGCATTTTCTTCTTTTTGTGAAATTTTTGATATTCTGATAGTCCCGCGGGATTGCTTGTACGGTCTGCAGGAATGTTGTTTTTGATTTGCAAGATTGCAGAGATTGGCAAGAATGATGGTTAAATTTTAAAAAAATAGAATTCACATATTTTCTTTTGGTGCATTAAAAAGAACCTTGAATGTGCAAAAAACACCTCATCTTTCGATTTGGGCTTAAAATGAACATGGGCTAAAAAATGAACAATCTAACATTTGCTTTAGTGTTTTAAAATTGATCCAAAATTCAATCTTGAATGCTTAAGGGACAATAAATCAATGCAATGAAACATTTTGATTTGGAGCTTAAAAAGAATCAAAATAAAGTCTTGAATGTTAAAAGGAAGTAACACTTTCTTTTTTTTTTCAAAGAATCAAATTTCATTTTCAAGCATTGTCATTTGCTTTCCAAAGAACCTTGCATGTTAAGAAAATGAGTGTTTGATGTTTTAGGATAGAAAACACTTAGTCTAATCTAGGTTCAATTTGGAATGAAGACTTCTTGGCGTGTTTGAAGGAGTGTTTTTCAACTTCCTTAGAGCTCTTCAATTCTTGCAAAAACCTTGTTAAAGTAAGCAATGCAAGAAGAATTAGCTTGTATCTGTATCCTCTCCCCTTGCCTTTGTGGAACTTGGGTGAAGATAAAGATCAAGTTCAATTGGTTTTGCTTCTAGCGAGGCCTGTCTAGAGAGAAGCACTTCCTCTTTAGAGAATGACCTCAAACCTATAATTCCCTAATCAGTATATAAACAAGGTGTTGAGAAAACTCTCGCCTTATCCCCTCAAGCTCAGGTGAGGCGTGTTGATGGTAGCTCGAGGTAGGTGAATATCCCTACAATTTTGACATGGTCAACTAGGCTCTTAAGTGAATTACACTAATAAAAATTGATTGTGGAGACACCATGGATCTTACTAAACATTATTATTCAGAGGCCCAGTTGATCAACTCCTGAAGGTATCAAAAGCTTTGTGCAAGGACTGACCCAAGTGGTTTCCTAGGTCGCCTAAAGATTACTCACCATCTGTATTCCTCTTTTGGGATACCAAGTTGTGGACAAAGGTTTTGATAATAGTGTGTGCAAGGCTTTTGAGGATCTTGTATCTATTTTGAAAGGTTCAAATCAATCAAACATTAAGAGTTTAATCTAGCATACAATCAAAACAAAAACAAAGAAACTCTAAGCTAAGCCACCTCAGATTGAGCTAAAAACAGGTGCACCCAAGCACTGTTTGATTTGCTCTTATAAGAGGGATGTGGGTGTGCTCTCTAAGCACTTGGAGCATACTCTAATGCATTCTAAGATGGTTTGAGACTCATGAAAACCTCAAAAAATGGCACAATAATGGGTAGAACACCCAAGATTGCCCCTAAGGCCTCAAGAACTCAAACTATGATGCTTAAATGGAGATTCAATGCAAGTGTGATTATGCTAAGATTGATTTTAGACCAAATAAAGATGTGATAATGCTATGCTTATGCAAAACAATGGAATAAACTAAGTTAATCCATTATTACTAAATTAGGATGAGCTAAAATGCTTGAAAGTGAGTTAAATTAAGATGATTATGCTAAGTCTAGAGCTAAATGGGCATGATAACAATGCATGAGAATAAAAGCTAAGCTAATGGATTTGCTCTTGAAAGGAGGGGTATTTATAGGATTTGGGAAGGAAGAATGAGTGGTCAGGATTGAAATCCTTAAGAGAGGCCAAGATTCATTCAAAGGGGAGCACATGGATTGTGCTAGTTCAGGGCCACCTCCTTGTGACAAGTGTCACAAGGGCATTAGATTAAAAGATGGGAGGAATGTGCACAATTTGGGAAATGTGCCTAAGGTCAAAGGGTGTAAGAAAGGGGTGAGGGGCTTCTTAAATGCACCATAAATGCATGTAAGAGGGATAAGGAGGCCTTAAATGCCTTCAATGCATGTAAGAGAAACCTCTAGAAGTTTGTTGACTTTGGGTCAAGCTTAGGAGTTGGCTAACCTTGTTTAGGGAATGTGAGAAGGTTAGGGGGAGGATTAGGATTAGGATTAGGGGATTTTAGGATTAGGATGGGTGAAGAGGTTGGGTTGAGAAGTTTCTAGAAGAGTCTAGAGTTTTCTTAGGTTTTATGGAATAAATGTTTATTCATTCCAAAGGCTTTTGGTTTTGGGAATATTTCTTAAAATATATTTAATAAATATGAAAATTAAATATTTAATCTTAATTAAATATTTTGAGTTGAGATTAGGGTTAGAAAGGATGGGTTTAGCCTTTTAATCGAAATTAAAGAAGGATTAGAAGATTCTGGAAGAGGTTAGTGGTCTTAAAGAAATTGGCCAAGTTTTGGGCAAAAAATAAATAAATTATTTATTTTGGGATTTTTGGTCAATTTATTAATTAAAATAATTAATAAATAGGGAAATAATGTTTAAATAAGATTTAAACATTTTTGGGAGGGATTTCTTAATTAAATATTTTTAATTACGATAAAGGGATTTAATGACATAAAAATAAATTAATTAATTAAATAAATAATTAATTAACAAATGATGATGTCATCAGAGATTTTTCAGAAAATAAAAATACTTTATTTTCTAAAGAATTTTTAGGTGTCTACATTTTGCCCCTCTTTGATGTGATGCCGCAAGTGGCATGGCGTCAAAGACAAGAAAATAAGATGCCCAAGGCTAGAATTTAGGTGAATAAGGGATTGTGCCCCCTCGAGAAAATAACGCAAGGAGTAAACATTGTGGAATTTTCTCGAAAAGAAACAAAGAAGGAAGGACCGTGGAAGAAGGGGAGATAAATAACCAAGCTTCCAAGAGCAAAGAGGGGTGAATGCAAGATGAGATGAAATGCAAAATGTAGGATGCAGCTACATGAGGATGCAAGATGCAGGATTAATCTGTATGATGCAGAATGCAGGGGATTTGGGGAAGCTCCAAGTGCAAATGTGGAGAGCACAACCTAGTTTGATATAGCAATGCTAGAGACCTGCCAAGGAGACTGGGATCACAAGGCCTTGTCACCAGCATTGCATAGGACTGACGCTAAAAAGACACGCAGGGTTACCCCAGCATCACACATGAAACCACAAGTGGAAACGATGCTAAAGAAACCACAAACACACGACTGACTCACAGGTAGAAGAAAAAGATCAAAAGACCTTGCCCCAGATTATCCTCATTTGCAGCACACCATGATATAAAAGATCGTGGTGACTTTGAGGAGAGAACAACAAGAAGCCATAAAAGATTAACAAGACCCAAAGGACAAAATCCAAGGTCAAAATGATAACTCCAAAAGACAACTTTTGCCAAGGAGAGAGATTTGATTCAATTGATGGTGGGAAGATTGGTCTGAACGTGTGGAAGGATACATCGACACGGACCTGGTGTGCTTGGTGGAAGATTAAGTCAGACAGGAAGGATACAACTGAGGGGACCCGTGATTAGGCTTAGGTCAGACAAAATAGAAGCATACATCTATGCAGACCCGATGCTGATGGGGAGAATGTTGTGTTGCTAATTGGCAAATGATGCAGTTCAAAGATGGTCACGATGATCAAGGATAGTCAACAATTGATGTTACTGAAGTGCGAGGTTGGGTGGGACAAGAGATCTGATCAAATATTGCTGCAGGACTGACAAGGATATGTACAACAAGACATGAGGATATTTACAACGGGTATGGACAGAAGCTCAGGATTAGGATGTACAAAGAACTTGGGGATGAAGCTAAAAACATCCGAAGATATGCAAGACGATGCCCCAGTTGGGCTGGAAAGACAAGATGGACTGACGGAAGATGTGTCCTGAAATGACACAGATTTGGGAAGGACATATCCCATGGATGATGATTGGATTGAGATTAGGGCCTGCTACAAGACTAAGGATGTGATTGGATTGGTTGGCTTGATCTTGGATGTTGGATAGCTAGAGGATGTGGATAGGATTGGAAGATGGCGAGAAGATTGCTAGGAATGTTTGGATAGGGATGAATGGCATTGGATTACAATGAGGTTAGCCTATAGCTAGATACCAATGACAAGGGAAGATACTAGGTGATGGAAAGATGGAGGAAATGCTTAGGATGAGGATGATGGAACTGCTAGGAGATTTGGATGGAGGAAGATTTGGATTTGGATGGAAGAAACTGCTGGGAGATCAGATGGTGGATTTTCTTAAGGATTTGGGAGATGGAAGATTTTGGATAAAAGATAGTCTCCAAGGAATATGTCACCAAGGAATAAGATGTCCCCTACTTAGGATAGTTCATTCATTCAGAGGCAGTAGGATGGGGTATGATTCGACATAAGATATGCTGATAAGAGGATGAGGAAGGTAGATGGAAGATAGGATGAATGGATTGGATAGAGGATATGTAGTTGAAAGGTGTGATGGATGCTAAGAAGGTGCCCAAAAGCATGTATACCTGGTAGTCTTTGTTTTGTCATCAAGATCCAAAGGAGGATGAAGGAGGTGAGAGACAAATGGGATGGAGGAGATGGTGGATAAGAGGTGATAGAAGGGAATGGCCCCCAACTACAGAAAGGAATTGGGGGGAACCTACGCATGACATCTGTTTGCCAGGTTTTCACCATGGTACTTGTCCAAGGCACTTGAATTGCCAAGTTTTCACCATAGGATGAATGTTTTTCTCTTTTCTTTTTTTTGATACTTTTCTCTTGATTTTTTCAATTTTTATGGATTTTCTAATTTTTTTGCTGACTAGATGCTGACCTTCTGATATTTTTGATGTGTTGCTATCTTTCTTCACTGATCTTCTGATTTGTTGCTCACATTTTCTGATTTGTTGCTGCCTTTTCAATTTCTCAGGATGTTGGTACAACTTTATTGGGATGGAGGGATTATGCAAAGGCATGGATAAGATGGGGTAGATGGGAGATATGGTGGTAGAAAGTGTTTGGATGGAAAGATGGAAAGTGATCATGATAGGGGGATTTTGTCAGGATCAACATTGGCACATGTTGCGAAGAAGGTGGCTGAAGTTGATGGGATGCAGAAGACAAATGTGGAAATGATGGAGGATTTGTGCTAGGAGATCTTGTAACATAGGGATCCAAGATGGATTTAGGAGATGGAGGAGGAAACTGAGTAGTTGGGGGATTAGCAACTTTGGATGCCATTATGGATATTTCTTTTAGATGCATTACATCTTTTTTCTTTGGGATCCACATCATTTTTGTTTTAGCTTTGGAGGGCCTTTGTGGCCATTGGTATGCATCAGATTTTTCTTTTTCTTTGCTAGGCCTTTGTGGCCATGTAGTGGATTTTTCTTGTGCTTTGCTGGGCCTTTGCGGCCATTGGGATGCATTAGATTGCTTGATTGGATTTTTCTTTGGTTAACCATGTCATTTAGACTGGACATGACAATCCTTAGATTTGTGTGGATATTTCCTTTTATTCATATTGGATATGGCATCCAAATTGTGGGGAGCATCGGAGTGAATATGAGGAGATGTGCGGGATGGAGGAAATATGGATGGAGAGATGGAAGGAGATTGGTAGATAGGATATGTGGGCATGTGCCTTTGTTGATCCTGACTAGGGATGTTTGGATTTTGGATGAAAGACTAAGTAGGATAAGATGGGTGATGATATTTTGGGATGTAGGGTCACAAAATGGATTGGGTATGTAGAGGATATGTGCTGGAAGATTTCGGGACATAGGGACCCAAAATGGATTTGGAAGATGAAGGAGGAATGTGATAGGTTGTCTTTGGTTGTAATGATGGAGGAGGAGGAATGGCGTTGTATGTTTTGGGAGATGTGATGGTGGGGTTGGAAGGAGGCTTGAATTTAGCTTTAGTTGTACCAACATTTCTGGAGGAAGTGCCTTCTTCTGATGTGTGACCAATTCCACATAACTCTGGATGTTTCTTGTCTTGGATAGGCTCCAGATTTCCTTGTTCATGGATGCCTAGGCCTTTGCCTTGATAATTCCATTTCTTCAGCATTTTATGCAAACAAGGATATTTTTGACTTGGGGAATATGATAAACATCCAGTTTCTGGTTCCCTGATGGAAGATATGAAACTAATTTCTTCTGCTTCAAGTGGACTACCTTTGACAAATGTAAGTGATCCAAGAGGATAGAGTGATGGTTGTGGGACAATTTGGACTAGAAGATCCTCAAGAGGAGAGGATAGGATGGTGGGATTTTGACTGGGATTGGGCGATAGTAACAGATCTTGAGATGGAGGATCTATAGGATCTTGGATTGGAAGAATTGGGATTGTAGGATTTGGATTGGGGATGATGTAAGCAATAGAAAATGTGATGGGGGAAGTGAAGGGATTGGATCTTGATTTTCTTCTGCGAGTATTTCAACATGCTTTTGGACAAGATCTTGACATGGTAGGACTTGTGCGGATAGAGTGATGGGGGATGTATGGATGGACTCGTCAGAGGGGGTGGATGGAAGGATGGGAGATTCTGTAGCTGTGATGTCTAGAAGAAGGAAGAACTCTTCAGATGGTATGGATGAATGGATGGAAGATTTTGTAGCTGTGATGGTAGGAAGAGTGGTGAATTCATGAGACTCATCAGATATGCTTTGGATAATGCTAGGAGGAGGTGATGTTGGTGGGGATGGGATGGAGACCTCAGATGGAAGGGACTCAATGATGCTAGGAGATGGAAGAGGATCAATGAGTGGGATGTATGGAAGATAGATAACAGATGGGAGTGATGGATGGGCCTCATCAATTATGGTTTCACGTAAAGGTTTGAGATGGCTTGGCTCTTCAACTTTAGGAGTGGGATTTGTTTTTGGCTTCCTTGTGAAACTCCTTGGAGACTTTCGTGGTGAAGAAGGATTGGAATGTGGAGGAGATGGAGAGCTAGGATATTCCTCATATGAAGATGGGGTGGAAGATTGTGAACTTTCTTGAGGAGATGACGGTGCAAACGAGGAGTTGGAGGATGGTGGGTTGGGAGAAAGGATTGGAAGACTTGGTTTTTGGTTTTGAGAATGATTTGGAGGATAAGTAGATGGAGGGTTCGGATAAAGGATGGGAAGACTAGGATTTTGGATTTGGGGGTGATTTGGAGGATGAGTGGATGGAGGTTTTAGATAAGGGAAGTAGCGAGATGTGTTTCTATGGGATGATGGTGATTGGGATATGACCATAGCAGGAGATGGAGGTATGAAGGATGTGTGTGTAGGTTTAAGATAGGGATAAGTTTTGGATGGATAAGATAATGGATTTTCCTTGCCAAGGACATGAAAGGGGGTGCTAGTGGATAAGTGTGAAGGCGTGATAGGATAGTTTGGAGGAATGATTGGATGCTGGGGGATGTTTGGAGAAATCTTGCTAAGATTTTTAAAATATGCATCGTGATCTACAAGGCTTTTATCATCATCAGGATAGGATGGAGTGGGAGAATATACATAATAACCAAGCTCATCATAATAGTTTTGAGACATGCTGACTTGCAGATGAGTTGGATAAGGATGGAGGACAATGATGGGTTGGAAGACTAAGACTCAGATTGGGATGACTGATAGGATTAGACTAGGATTAGATTTGGCTTAAGATTGGAAGAAGACTGACTCTAGAGGAAGACAGACAAGGGGATGGGGAATGACCAAGATGACTTTGCTAACCTAGGATAGGAGGAAAGGATGACAAGACTGGATTGAATATGACTGGAAGACCATGGTTTGAGATTCTGAAAGCTTTGGACATTTTTTGGATTTTGGGAGGATTTGGACTGACATAGCTGTTCTGAGTATCTTGAACCAAGTTGTAGATTAGTTTGATGTTTCCCAATGGCAAAGGATAGATTTAAACAAAGATTTTCAGAAAAGCAATCTCCACAAGGGAGAAAGCAACCTTGTGGGATACAAACAAGATAACTAACTCTGATAAAGCTTTGAAAGTGTATGTTCCAACAATGTTTTCACAGAGTATTTGACTGTCATGCACTTCAAGCAGATCTACCTAAGGAAGGCGAGTATCAAAATCGCTTGCCCATAGCTTGGTACCCCCTAGAAGGGAATACAAATGGTGAGTAATCTTGAGGTGACCCGGTAAACCCCTTGGAATCGGTCCTTGCACAAGGATTTTGATACTTTCAGATGTAGATAGGGTAGCCTCTATTTTATCAAGTTTTTAATAGTTCTGTGGAGTCTCCATGCCCGGTTATGCTGACCGCCTGTGACTCACTTAAGAGCCTAGCCAACAACACTGGGGGAGGAATATTTACCTGTCCCTAGACATTTGCATTTGGCACAAAACGCCCGTGGATTAGGAGATATAAGTGAGTAATTTTTGCCTTCACTTTATTTATATATCGGCTAGGGGGGATACCAGTTTGAGGTCATTCTCTGAGGAGGAAGTGCTTTTCTCCCTGGACAGGCCTCGCTAAAAGTAGAACACGTGAACTTGTCCGAGTTCAAATGTTCTACGTTGCTTATTTTAACAAGAATTTTGCAAGAAGATAAAGCTCCTAGATGCACATCAAGCAAGTTTGTTCATTTTCCCAAATTGATTAAGTTTGATTGAACTTTGAAATTTTAAAGACACAAGTGCTTAGATTTTGATTTGTTCTTTCTCCAAAACATAAATGATTTGAGTGGTTGTAAGTTCTTTCCTTTTGGGCATTCAAGATTGATATTTGCGAGTTGATTTAAGAACTTTGAAGATGTGCTTTGTTTTATCCTTTAGATCATTCAAGATTGAATTTGTTTGCTTGCTTTGAAATTTGAAACAAGAGAGGGAATAGAGCTATTCATTTCTTTTAGTGCATTCAAGATTGGATTTGATTTTCAAAATGATAATGACACTTTAGGACCTAAGTTCTTTCCTTGAGTTTCATTCAAGATTTGTTTTGACCTTTGATTGCAATAAGAAAAAATGAATCCAGTCCCAAGAAAATTAAGACAAAAAACAAAAAGCGACACGGTCTAGCTAATACGTGACACTGGAAAGTGCACAGGCGACACCAAAAACTCTCAGGCGACACTTAAATGTTAATAGGCGATAGATAACTATGCAAAAGCGATGGAGAAATTTTCCAGGTGACAAAGAAATGACTACAGGCGGCAGAGAAATATTTAGAGGCAACACAGAAATACTCCGAGCGATGGTGGAATGTTTACAGGAGATAACAAAATGATTACAGGCGATAAATAAAATATCGAAGGTGACAAAGGATGATTACAAGCGAGACTTCTGTACCCAAAGGCATAAAATTTTATCTCACAGGCGTGATTACTTATGTTCTAGGCATGATTTCTTATGTTGCAAGCGTGATTTAATTACTTGTGGGTGACAGAAGAAGAGTTTTGAGGTAGAACAGAAGTTATCGATGGCAAAAATCTGTCAGAAACTAGGCATGGATACAGAGCTTATACGTGTCATTTCATTGCTTGAAGGCGTGATTTAATTTCTTGAAGGAAACATTTAATTGTTGTAGGTGACATTTCTTTTCTTGAAAGTGACATTTCTTTTGTTTCCTGCAAATACAAGAATATAAAGTATGATCTAATCAAAATGATTGTGGTTTTGGTCCCACCGGGCGTGCCAAAATGTGTGCAAGGCTTTTGAGGATCTTGTATCTATTTTGAAAGGCTCAAATCATTCAAATGTTAAGAGTTTAATCTAGCATACAATCAAAACAAAAATAAGGAAACTCTAAGCTAAGCCACCTTAGATTGAGCTAAAAATAGGTGCACCCAAGCACTGTTTGATTTGCTCTGATAAGAGGGATGTGGGTGTGCTCTCTAAGTACTTGGAGCATACTCTAATGCATTCTAAGATGGTTTGAGACTCATGAAAACCTCAAAAAATGGCACAATAATGGGTAGAACACCCAAGATTGCCCCTAAGGCCTCAAGAACTCAAACTGTGATGCTTAAATGGAGATTCAATGCAAGTGTGATTATGCTAAGATTGATTTTAGACCAAATAGAGATGTGATAATGCTATGCTTATGCAAAACAATGGAATAAACTAAGTTAATCCATTATTACTAAATTAGGATGAGCTAAAATGCTTGAAAGTGAGTTAAATTAAGATGATTATGCTAAGTCTAGAGCTAAATGGGCATGATAACAATGCATGAGAATAAAAGCTAAGCTAATGGATTTGCTCTTGAAAGGAGGGGTATTTATAGGATTTGGGAAGGAAGAATGAGTGGTCAGGATTGAAATCCTTAAGAGAGGCTAAGATTCATTCAAAGGGGAGCACATGGATTGTGCTAGTTCAGGGCCACCTCCTTGTGACAAGTGTCACAAGGGCATTGGATTAAAAGATGGGAGGAATGTGCACAATTTGGGAAATGTGCCTAAGGTCAAAGGGTGTAAGAAAGGGGTGAAGGGCTTCTTAAATGCACCATAAATGCATGTAAGAGGGATAAGGAGGCCTTAAATGCCTTCAATGCATGTAAGAGAAACCTCTAGAAGTTTGTTGACTTTGGTTTAAGCTTAGGATTGGTGCAGCAAGAAATGGATCAGCCTCAAGAAAATTTACCATCAACTATAAAAAAGGAGAACTCTGCTGTCAAAAATCCAGATTATGAAGAAGGGGTTGAATCGTATGATGATTTGGTGGATGAGAGGACAAGTAAAATATTTGGTGTGTGGTGATGTTCTTCTTTGTTCTAGAAATGAAGTAAGTATCTTTGTGAGAGCAGATTTCATGCCAGATGAAAAGTATTTATTTGCTGAAATTTGTCATAATACTAAAGATTATGTGAAAAAAGATAATCTTGATAGCATCAATCACAAAGATTATGCGATCTTTCTTGAAGAAATTTCTAGGCATCTTCTTTTTCAACCAGATATTGAAAATCATTTGGGAAATGATAGGAAAAAAGCCCATAAAAAATTAGAAGTTTATAATGAAGAATGGCTTTTCGAGCATGAGTGGTCATTCAACATGTCTCTGCATGCTCTTAGTTTGGTGTTAAGTGCCAAAGAAGTCACCAAAAGACATTGGTTT
The DNA here is from genome assembly GCA_027943335.1 of Chamaecyparis obtusa. Lineage (NCBI taxonomy): Eukaryota > Viridiplantae > Streptophyta > Pinopsida > Cupressales > Cupressaceae > Chamaecyparis > Chamaecyparis obtusa. The sequence continues at coordinate 565,719 of BSBK01005081.1, forward strand.
GGAGCTGCTCCAGTGAGACATGACTTGCTGCTACGAAAAGGATCCTATTTCTTCCAGCTGGTAAATGGTTTCATGTGAGCTTTTCTTACTTCTAGTTCATGTGGTAGGCTCTCTTCTTACATTTTTATATATTGTAAATATTCCGTTGGTGTGCGTAGTTTAGTTCGCTTTGTTTTGGCTTTCTATTTGTCCTCATTTTTGGCATGTTAGTTTAGCCCTCCTCCCCTCCACCCACATTGTAAGCAGCTCCCTTCTCTCTATTTTCTTGTGACTCTATTTTTGGCATGTTAGTTTTTCCCAGAGATTGCCGGAGTTCTCTATTTTTGTGCCAAAAATAGCCCCACAGTTAGAGCCCATGTTGGTACCCATATAGACCCCAAAAATAAACTTTCAAGTTTAGGGTCTTGAACCTCTCTAAAATACTTCGAACCAAGGTTCAAAGAGGTTTGAAGTGGTTCAGTTTGAATAAGAGGATTCACAGGTTCAGAGCTTCAGAGATTTGGAATTCAGTTTGAAGGCTCCACAAGTTCAGTATTTGATGCAGGAGCATCCTGGGTGTAAGACCAATCTTGCATCACGCAAAAATTTTCTATTTTTGTATTCAATAAGGGCTATCTTGTGCAGAGTTGCTATTTATGGAAACTTGCTATTTTTAGTAAGTTGGTCTTACGATCTCGGAATGTTCTAATTTTACATATGGAGGTTCATCTCAGTCATATCAGCCTGCCAGCAAAGTTTCATGGCTAGATCAGGTCTAGTTTTGAAGATATTGAAGATTTTTGGTATTGGCAGTAGGGTACAGAAACTTCGAACTCAGTTTTGAAGCCTTTAGAGGCCCCGGATGAGGTTTAAAATTTGGGTGACAAGCACTTTGCACAAGTCAAGCTTGTAGAGCACTTTGTGGCATTTCTAGAATGGGGTTATAATAGCCAATCGGGTCAATGGGTGATGACTTATGGTCTTCGAAAGTTGGGTCACCTGAAATGACGGAAAATAATTTTTCTTCAAAATTTCTATTTGGGTTTCAAAACTCATTTTGAGCCGACTTTGATGTAATAAATTATAAAATAAAATAATTCTAAGTTTGGTTGGCCCTAAGGGCTAAATTTCTAGAACATTCTCGGGCGGTGGAAATTGCCTATATAAAGAAGGCCCGTAGTGTTGTCTAGGGCAGTTCTGGGTAGTAGATCTAGGTATTGATTTAAGGCTTTGTCCTACAGAATATTGTGAGGGAATGCCCATGTGGCTTTGCATATTATAATTCTGAAAATTTGTAATTCCACTTTTGTGGAGATAATAAGAAGCCAATTTTCTATTCTTGCATATTATTGTTGTTGTTTCTCTATTTCTATTATGTGTTTGTGGTATTAAGGGGAGCACCCTTCATCAAGTGGTATCAAAGCAGGAGTTCTTGAGTGTGTAAATAGATCACCGACTGTGAGGCAGTTTGCACCAGGACCATGGTTAGGGTTTTAGCATGCATCGCGAAAATGCCTCCACGAAAAGAACGTGGCGGAAGAGCTAGTGCTGTGACACCTAAGGTTAGAGAGCTGCAGAGACAAGTGCAAGCATTGCAAGAAGAGATTCGTAGAGGAATGAATCTTAATGTCAGAGACGAAAGCAAGGATGAAGCCGAAGAAGAATATCAAGAAGGAGAAGCTGAAATTGTGAATCAGGAGGAAGAAAGACTTTTTCAGGCGATTTCCAAGATTAGGAAAAGACCTAAGATTGAGGTTCCTACATTTTCTGGAAATCTTAACCCAGAGGAATTGATCGACTGGATCAATGAATGTGAGGAATATTTTGAGTACGAAGATGTTGAGGATCCTAATAGGGTCAAATTTGCGAAAGCCAGATTGAAAGTTCATGCGAAGATCTGGTGGCAAGAAATTCAATTGGAGCGAAATAGAAGAGGGAAAGATAAAATCACAAGATGGGATCGGATGGTGGATAAATTGAAGCAACAGTTCATTCCTGTTGATTATGAGCTTGACCTACTAAAGAAAATGCAAAGTTTGAAGCAAGCAGGAAGATCTGTTCAGGAGTATACAGAGGAGTTCTATCGACTCCTCATCAAAACAGACCATGCACAAGTTGATAAGTAGAAAGTTGCCCGATACCTTAATGGGTTAAGGCCAAGCATTCAGGAGGAGTTGAATCTGGTTCAAATGAACAGTATTGAGGAGGCATACCAGTTTGCCCTAAACATAGAGGAAAAGTTCAACAAGAAGTTTGAGAGCAGACAAAATAGAAGAGGTCATGGTGGAAGATCTGGTGGACGGTCATATGGTGGCCGAAATGAAGATCCGAAAAAGAAGGATGAGGCTAGTAGCAGTCAGAATCATAGAGGAAATAATTCCATTCATTTCTAGGATCAGAGTAATAGAGATCAGAGAGGAAGAGGAAGAGGAAGAGGACAAGGATCTGTAAGAGGAGGCTTCCGTGGAACATGTTTTCACTGTGGAGAAGAAGGTCATAGGGCATTTGAATGTCCTCAGTGCCAAGGTAGAATAGACAGGAGAAACGAAGGCCAAGCTAGAGTTGCACATGTAGATGAAGATGCTAGATCATCAAATTCTTAAGATGCTGAAAGAGGAGAAACGCTAATTAACAGAAGAGTCTTGCTGAGTGGTGAGAATGAACCTGAACAAAGGAGGAGCCTGTTTCACACTAGATGCAAATGTGAGGGTAAATGTTGTGATGTGATTATCGATAGTGGAAGCACTGACAATTTAGTGTCAGAAGAGATGGTGACAAAGTTGAAGCTCAAGAGATAGAAACACCCACATCCATATCGAATTGCCTGGGTGCAGGATGACCACAAGGTCATGGTCAGTGAACAATGCCTGGTAAAGTTCAAGATCAGCGGGTACCAAGATGAGGTACTATGTGATATCATCTCTATGGATGCATGTCATATGTTGTTGGGTAGACCATGGCAATTTGACAGATGTGTTGTACATGATGGTCGTGTGAATACCTATTCCCTGACAAAGGATGGAGTGCGACATAAGCTAAAGCCATTGAAGGAGACCGAAGAAAAGGTATGTGATAATCAAGAATAACATTTGTTGATGGAAGAAAATTCTTAGATGGTATGAGGCATGAGCATGTGTGTTCTGATTTAATTCCAAAAGTTGGTAAAGAAGAAGTAGAGGATGTACCTATAGAGGTTGCAGATTTGTTGAATGAGTTTCAAGATATTGTATCTGATAATGTACCTGATGGTTTACCATCGGTAAGGAAGATCAGTCATCAGATGGATTTGATTCTAGGGGCCAGTTTGCCAAACAAGGCAGCACACAGAATGACACCAGTAGAAAGTGAAGAGTTGAACAGACAAGTACATGAGTTATTGCAGAAGGGGTTGATTTGAGAGAGTCTGAGTCCCTATGCTGTACCAGCAGTATTAACACCAAAGAAGAATAGAGAGTGGAGGATGTGTACAGATTTTAGAGCAATAAACAAGATCATAATCAAGTACAGGTTTCCATTGCCATGAATGGATGATATTATGGATTATTTGAGTGGGGCTGTGTATTTCTCAAAGATAGATCTGAAGAGTGGATATCACCAGATTCAGATCAGAGAAGGAGATGAATGGAAGACTGCCTTCAAGACAAAGGAAAGATTGTATGAGTGGTTAGTCATGCCTTTTGGGCTAACCAATGCACCGAGCACTTTCATGCGGCTCATGAACGAGGTTCTGAAGGAATTTCTAAGTAAGTTTGTCATTGTTTACCTAGATGATATTTTGATCTTTAGCAAGACATTGGAGGAGCATATGATGCATATTCGTATGGTGTTTGAGAAGCTAAGAGATGAGAAATTGTTGATTAATTTGAAGAAGTGCAGTTTTGTGAAGAAAGAGTTAGTGTATTTGGGATTTGTAGTTTCAGTAGAAGGTCTAAAAATAGACCCAGAGAAGGTACAAGCTATCATTGAATGGCCTACTCTAAGGAGTGCTACTGCGGTAAGATCTTTTCATGGTTTGGCTAGCTTTTACAAAAAGTTTATCAAAAATTTTAGCAGTATTTGTGGTCACTTGACTGAAACAATGAGAGGAGATAGAAAAGAGTTTAAATGGACTAATGGGGCAGAAAAGAGTTTTCAATTGTTGAAATAAAAAGTTACAGAACAACCTGTTTTAGCACTTCCAGATTTTAATAAGGTGTTTCAAGTAGATTGTGATGCTAGTGGTACTGCAATAGGAGCTGTTATGAGCCAAGAAGGTAAACCTGTTGCTTATTTCAGTGAGAAGTTAAATGATGCCAAGAGGAAGTATTATGTTTATGATCAAAAATTTTATGCTATAGTTTAGGCATTAAAGAAGTGGAGACATTATCTGCTTCCTAAGGAGTTTGTTTTGTATACTGATCATCAAGCTTTGCAATATTTGAATAATCAAGGAAAGTTGAATCAGAGGCATTTGAAATGGGTTGAGTTTTTGCAGAGTTATACATTTGTTTTGAAACAAAGGAGTGGAAAGTCTAACAGGGTTGTAGATGCTCTTAGCAGAAGGCAACTATTACTGACAGAGATGCAGATTGAGGTGGTTGGGTTCAAGGAACTCAAAAATTTGTATCCAGAGGATCCTGATTTTGGTGAAGCTTGGAAAGCTTGTATAGAACCTGTTACTCTAGACAAGATGAAATGGTTGGATTCTATCATCCAAGATGATATGCTATTCAGAGGGAGTCAGTTGTGCATTCTACAAAGTTCTATGAGGGAGAATCTCATCAAAGAGAAGCATAGTGGAGGATTGGCTGGACATTTTGGTCGTCATAAAACCCTTGCTTTGGTTGGTGAGAATTATTATTGGACACAGTTGCAGTAAGATGTGAAAAAGTTTGTACAGAGTTGCAAAGTATGTCAGATGGCAAAGGGAGTGAAGTAGAATACAGGGTTATATCAGCCATTACCTATACCAGAGAAGCCTTGGGAGGATATCAGTATGGACTTTGTTCTTGGTTTATCGAGGACAAAGCGGGGACATGATTCAATTTTTGTAGTAGTTGACAGATTTTTGAAGATGGCACATTTCATTCTCTGTAAGAAGACTAATGATGTTGTTCATGTAGCAGAATTTTTTTTCAGAGAAGTGGTGAGGCTACATGGTTTGCCAAAGACCATAGTTTCAGATCAAGATACTAAGTTTGTTACATATTTCTAGCGGACATTATGGAAGAGGTTGAAGATAGATTTGAAGTTCAGTTCATCACATCATCCACAGACTGATGGACACATAGAGGTGGTGAATAGAAGTTTGGAAAATTTGCTGAGATGTTTGGTTGGAGATAAGCCAACAGGATGGGATTTGATTTTACCATAGGCAGAATTTGCATACAATAATTATGTCAACAGGAGCACTGGTAAATCACCATTCCAGATTATATATGGAAGTAGTCCAAGAAATGCATCTGAATTGAGAAAGATAGATAAAGGAGAAATAAGTAGTGCTGAAGTTGAGGATTTTGCAGAACATTTGAAGAACATCCATGAGGAGGTGAGGAAGCATATTACCAAGATGAATGCGCAATATAAGGCTATGGCAGATGAGAAAAGGAGGCATAAGGAATTTCAGGTTGGGGATGAAGTCATGGTTCATTTGCGGAAGGAGCGATTTCTGGTTGGTACATATAACAAGCTGAAAATGAAGAAGTTTGGACCATGTAAGATATTGAAGAAGCATGATTTAGGAAATGCATATGAGGTAGAATTGCCTAGTGAGCTGAATATTTTACCAGTGTTTAACATTTCAGATTTGACAGAGTATCACGAAGGAGGTGTTGAAGATGAGGTTGCAGCAGCACAGTGGAGTATTCCAGCAACCAGTTCAGATATCAAGGAGATTGAAGACATACTAGACAGTCGTGTTGGCAGAAGCACAAGGAACAAGACATGTGAAGAGTATTTGGTCAAATGGAAAGGATGACCTGTTGAAGATTCATCATGGCTAACAAAGGAGGAGGTTAACTGTCTTGGTTTTCCTCTGCACACCTGAGTCGTGACAGGGTCACTTCTCAAATTACCCCAGGTGTCTGATGCAGGAGCATCCTGGGTGTAAGAGCAATCTTGCATCACCCAAAAATATTTATGTTTTTGTATTCAATAAGGGCTATCTTGTGCAGAGTTGCTATTTATGGAAACTTGCTATTTTTAGTAAGTTGGTATTACGATCTCGAAATGTTCTAATTTTACATATGGAGGTTCATCTCAGTCATATCAGCCTGCCAGCAAAGTTTCATGGCTAGATCAGGTGTAGTTTTTAAGATATTGAAGATTTTCGGTATTGGCAGCAGGGTACAGAAACTTCAAACTCAATTTTGAAGGCTTTAGAGGCCCCGAATGAGGTTGAAAATTTGGGTGACAGGTGCTTTGCATAGGTCAAGTTTGTAGAGCACTTCGTGGCATTTCCAGAATGGGGTTATAATAGCCAATCAGGTCAACGGGTGATGACTTATGGTCTTCAGAAGTTGGGTCACCTGAAATGACGGAAAATAATTTTTCTTCAAAATTTCTGTTTGGGTTTCAAAACTCATTTTGAGCTGACTTAGATGTAATAAATTGTAAAATAAAATAATTCTAAGTTTGGTCGGCCCTAAGGGATAAATTTCTAGAACGTTCTCGGGCGGTAGAAATTGTCTATATAAAGAAGGCCCGTAGTGTTGTCTAGGGCAGTTCTGGGTAGTAGATCTGGGTATTGATTTGAGGCTTTGTCCTACAGAATATTGTAAGGGAATGCCCATGTGGCTTTGCATATTATAATTCTAAAAATTTGTAATTCCACATTTGTGGAGATAATAAGAAGCCAATTTTTTGTTCTTGCATATTATTGTTGTTGTTTCTCTATTTCTGTTATGTGTTTTTGGTATTAAGGGGAGCACCCTTCATTAGTATTATAGGTGACCTTGGTGATTTCAAACTGCAGCATTCATATTCTAGGTTTTGTCTAGTACTTTTGATTCAATTGATGCAAAGAGTTTCATGGGTTCAGATATTCAATTCAAGTTTGGATTCAATAAAACCAGTAAGGGCCCTCCAATGTGCAAAGATGGTCTTTCCAAATCATTAACATTTTTGTCATTATAAAAGTGGACTGACATAGTTGACCGTTGCCAAAAAAAGGAAATAAAATTTGATAGATGGCTGCTCTTTAATGTAATAAAGGTATCTACAATGGTCTCCACATCCTTATTACAACTTTATTTTTGGTAAGATGGTGAATTCGTGGACTTCAAATACATTTCCATATGTAGAGCATCAGTAATACCATGCACAGTCGGGTTCGTGATTAGCCAATTTTTATTTGAGAAATGCTATAAAGTTCCTATATCTTTAGAGGTTTTTAAATGTCTCTAGAATTGAATCAAATTGTCTCTTAAGATAAAATCAAGATGCAAGCATGGACATGAAGAATGTTCAGAGCTTTTAATGTAACATGCAACCATGAATTTGCAGGAAGCAAAAAAATAGTCCTCTTGCAGGGGGCATAACTCCAAATTCCACCGTTGGATTGGGCTAAATTTTTTTATATGTTTGAGAAATCCTAATTCTTCAGACTCACCGAAGCGACCTTCTAAATTATTCCTAGTTCACAAGTTATAGCTGACTGAGTAGAGCATTGTCAAAACTATCAATGACAGTCACAAAATGATGACAGAGCCTCATCACCAGCAAATGCCACTTGTCAAGTTATGGTCACATGTCACTTTAAAATGATTCTTGATCTTAATATTCTTGGAGATGAAATTTATCCCAAGAAAAAGACCGAAAGCATAAAAGTTATGCTTTATTTTATTAACCAAGAATGTTTGTAGAAATAAGTATTGACCAAGAGTTAAATATAAATGTACTGGATAGCATTGAAGATATATGCCTATAAGGATTAAAACTGCCAGTGGATAGAAAGTTGCAAAAGAGAAAATAATGTTATGATAATTCATTAAAAATTTTACTCATTCTTAATACTCTTACCATTTGTCATGATAGGTTGATATTTAAAGATCACATGAAGATAGAATAAGCTGATAAAAATCTGGGAGATAAAAATAGTTTCAAGATTCAGTTATGATAAATGAATAATAGTCGTTTGAGTCTATTTATTGTAAATCTTTTGGAAAGAGAGGGGTTGGGTTATTTTCCACCTTTTGGCTGGAGACTTTGGGCTACTGGCAAAGGGGTTTTATTTTCTAGTTTTAGTTTGCAATGTAGGGGGGAATTCATTTCTGAGCAATCATATTGTATAGGGATAGAGGGCTTTGAAGTTCTATGCAGATATGAATAAAAGGAAGATGATGTTCATAATCTTTGAGTTATCTGAACTTTATTTTCTGATTGTAATTAGACTTTGGGCTTTTATAATCATCCATTCATATCTTTTCTATCACAAAAGATTGTATGCATGAGTGTATTTCAGAACTTTGCTTTCTGCAATATAATCATATCGGAAAGGAAGTCTTTCATTTGTTTTCTTTTTAAATCTAGATGTCATTTGGGATTAGTTTTGAAGTGTTGTTTGATGGAAACTTGATTTTCTTTCAAATTTGTATCTTTCCTTATTTTATTTAACAAACACTTTCAAATCATGTTGATGATTGAATGGTGGCCTTTAGTTGCTTTCTGGTTAAAAGCAAAGGTGTGGTTTAAAACCAAGTAATTCATTACATATCTGATCGGGGAGCTGTACCCTATAAAATTTAGAGGACGCTTAGGTATTTCAATTGCAAAGTTGTGTTGCAAGTTTGTCTTTCAGGCTTGGGTGTTTAGGAGTCATTTTGTGCAGGTGTTTTGAGAAGACAAATATGTTTACCAACAGACTGTTTGTCAACTATCCCGAAAGAAAACCAAGTCAATTCAAAACTAAGCCAAGGTATACTTACCGTAGTCACTTCCTAGCTTGAGAAGAAGGTATTCCAGTACTTTTTGGACCTATGACCTAAACCAGTGAAGCACAAGAAATCTAAGCTATGAAAACCACGTGTGTATTGAGAAGAAGGTTGCCGAAAGAAAGCTTAAAGATCACCAACCCATTGTCACTGCAACCCAAGAAGAAGAGAAATTCCAAACAAGATTGGATAATGTGGAGTACAACGCAAGGGTCAAACAATTTGCCTTTCGAATCCAAGTTAACCGTTGGTTTTTCAGGCTAGAAAGTGAAGACTAGTAGGCACAATCTCCTCCCTTCTCAAAATCTATGAAGATGTCTCAACATCCCTTCATTTTAGGTAATCCCATAGGTGCATTTACATCATGCTTTTAGGAAGCATCAATCAACATCATCTCCTATCCAAATCCCAAAGTCATTATGCTAGATCCACATCACATCCAAGGACTCGCCTTGAGTTACCTGAACCTTATCTTGTGAATCAAAATCTCATCCGCACCTTTTTGACTAAGCATTGTCTAGGGTAGCTAGTACTTACTCTTGCGAACCTCATCATCTCGATCTAGAGATTGGTTCACACTAGTAAGGATCTCATTGTCCAAAGATCACAAGTCTATCCGAGGATGAAAATCCCACATATTTTGATCCCACATGAGGAAAGGTCGCTCATCTCGACCCTTAGCCACCCATCTTCCTAAAATCACATCACCAATATCTTTCATCACTCGCAATCCTACATCTAGGCGATCGCCAACCTCATCTAGATCTAAGATCCTCATCCCAAGCATCCCTCTTATGTCTGCATCCTCCCCCCATCTTAGGACTTTGCACTTTCATGCATGTTGAGACATGATAAAAGAAGAGGAAAGGAATGGATCTCAACCAAGCCACTAGTTCAGCGGACCCGAACGATCCCACTAGTATGATGGTAATGTATGATCATCAACCGCCATTGGTTCAAAATTTTTGGGAAGATCCCAATGAGACACCTACCACTACCTCCATGGAAGCTTTCATGTGTCTTCCAGGACACGCCTAGATGGTAAGCACAATTATTACATAGAACCGTCTCCCTATCTTGGCAAACTATGCATAGTAGGGTACTCCCATTCCCCCACATTTATGCGCTTTTGATCCCATAAAACCCATCCATATCCCCAGAAAAAACCTACCCCTTGGTTATCCAACAAATCCATGATCTGACCATGCAAGTATCTCATAAAGCTTCATCCATCCCACGTCTCTTGCAGCCTGGCACAATAATTTTGAAAATCCAAAACACAACCCAAACCACCCCTTTCTCTATTATAGGCACACCACCCCCACCTACTTCCTCACAAGTAGCCAAACAACCGAAAACATCTGCACAAGCACCACCACTCCCCATACAAGCTGCTACGCTAATAATACCTACACCCATCGTAAGCCAAGCCCCTGCATCAACATCCCTTCTAGAAGGAGCATCGCAAGCCACTCCATTCACATTCCCCTAGTCTATTACACAACCTAATTATGCTCAAATCCATCCCCCACCTTTTGTCTCCAGCACACACGCTCAACATGTTACCTTCATAATAGGAATGTCATTTATAGCATCCCAAAACCCTTCGTTCGCACCACAAAATCCCACTTTTGCTCCCACATTCATGGCAACCCCCACATCACAACCCACACCAGGGATTGGCATCACTTGGAGCCTTAACCAAGTGCAAATGAATGCCTTGGGTATACACACACACTCACACATTACCTAACTAGCTTATCAGTAAGGAACCATTACACAAACAACACAGCAACCACTGCCACCTCCTTTCATTGCATCTTTTCCCACATTCACCAACTACCTATCTATGCCACCCACCACTCCACAAGTCATCCCCCCACAATCATAGCAACTCAGCTCCACCCATCCCACTAACTCTCTCACTCAACCACCTATCATACACATCCAAGCTACCATCCCCCCTCTCAGCAATGCGAGTATGCACCCTTCCTATGTTGGACAAGCCCCATGCCAATCCCAATAGCAATCATTCTACCAACCTCCCCCACAACAATAGTACTTCCTGACATAACAACCTAATCCCCTCATCCCCCAGCAGCAAGCCACACTATATCCCATGCAGCAGCATGCCTCGACCTTACACCAGCAATACATCACCCAACAAGCTATCCAAAATCCATTTCAAATAGCCTTTTCTGCTAGACAATCTCCCTACCTGATCTCGCAGTATCCCCAGCATATCCCCCCATATTCACTTGCACCATCAGATCCATTCCCAATGGGAGTACCCACTCCAGTGCCTGTCAATTAGGAATGTGAAGAGATGAAGAACACCCTCAGGGAACTCAAAGCTAGCATTGAGGGCAAAGAATTCAAGTTCGAAGAAGTTTGTCCATACCCTTTTGAGAGATCAATCACAATGCTCCCCTTCCCTAAGCATTTTGAAACACCCAAGTTTGAAAAATATCGAGGGAAAGGAGACCCAGTCAGCCATATCAAGGAGTTCTACATGACATGCCAAGAAGTGGCATACAATGACATTTACCTCATGAACCTTTCTCCCAAGAGTCTGGGAGGGACCACCATCGAGTGGTTCTACAAAATACCATATGGTTCCATTTCCACATTTGCTGAGATTTTAGAGAAATTTTTGTCCTAGTACGCTCACAATGTTGAGAACAAGCTCTCCTTGTTAGACTTATGCAATACTAAACAAAAGGGAGGTGAAACTCTTGCCAACTATCTACAAAGATGGAAAAACCTCACCAAAATATTTTCATATCAACCCCCAGAGAAACACCTTACCAAGATATTCATCGACAATCTGCATCTGAAGTTATCCCACCTCATGTGAATGAATTGCATACAAACCTATCAAGACATAAAAGGAAAAGGAATGGACATCGAAGGAGGCCTTTTGGACAATGGTGCCATTAATAATTACAAGGAGAGCTCACAAGATAGGCCCAACAATGATCGATCCCACTACTAGAACAAGAATAAAAATGTGGTCACAGATGGAGCCATGAACACCAAGCATGTCCAAGTCATTGTAGTCAGTTCCAATCCCCCTACCCTAATATACCAATAGCAAGCACCCATACACCAATAACTAGAGCCCGCCTACCAACAAGTGCCTTGTCAGCCACCCATCAATCAAGCCAATGCCATATCCATCACCCAAGGATAGAACAAGCCCCATGATGAGAACAACCAAAAATGCACATTTACTCCCCTTGGAGAACCCCTGGACACTATCTTCCATCGCATGGCCAGTGCTAATTTTATTGTATATCTGCAAACCTAGCCATTTGACAAATCAACACCCAAGCCATCCTAGTACAAGGAAAATGAGTATTATGACTATCATCGTGTTAAGGGACACGCCACCATGAAGTGCATGAAACTCAAGCACTACATCCAAGACCTCATTGACAAAAATTAGATCACAGTTGACGCCCTTTCCTAAACATCGCCAAATGCCAACCTGTAGATCTATCAAAATGTGTTTCCTCAACATAATGTAGGTAAGAATCAGACCAATGCCAACCCTCCCCAGAACCAAGGTAAGGGAAACCAAGGCGACCATCACAATGGGAAAGATTATACTATTGCCTACATCAACTACTATGAATGTAATCCATGTCAAAAGTGTTGATACTCAATTTGTCATTACTACCCACAGAGGACAGATATCTATTGTCGGTGCAAATACTATGACCATCCCTAGTGCACAGTACAACCTCCTAGAACACCTTGGGAACACACCCGCGTAAATCTCCACCCTTGACCTCCTTCGCAAATCACCCCTTCATCAGGAAGTCCTTAATAACACCCTCCAAGAAATCTATCCCCAAAAACATTAACACTATCCAATTCAAGAACCTTATAGGACACCTATCCACATCCTCCACCCTCTCTTTCCAAGCCTCCAACCTACCATCCATTGAGCTAGACCACAACCTCCCACTTTGTATCGTTGTCATGATTAATGAATTCACCATAAAAAGGGTCATGATAGATAATGGTTCGGCCCTAAACCTCTATACATTAAAGTTCATCCAGCAGGTTGGTCTCACAGAAGCAGACATCTCTCATGATGTAATCACCATCAAGGCTTACGACAACCTGGAGCATAGCTCTAAAGGTACCATTTTTTTGCCTATCAAAATTGGACCCATAATCCAAGAAACCATATGCCACATTGTTGATCTTGACCTCCCCTACAACATTCTCCTCAGTTTCCCATGGATCCATTCCATCCAGGTCATCCCCTCCACCTATCATCAGTGCATCAAATTCCCATGTCAGGGCATTGAAATCACAATCCACGCAGACCCCCAACCCTTCGCATATTGTCATGTGATAGAAACTTTCTTCCCCCATTCCACTCATTGTCCTGGAATTGACATAAGCACATCTGTTGCCAGTTCCTCCCAATCCCATTGTGATCCAGAAACAATCCTTGCATCCACCCTTTCTACCATCAAGATCAAAAATAGGGGTTGTGGTGATTACAGCCTCACAGATGCCTTCATATTTGGGGCTCTCCCCTTGGATCCACACTCAGGGGCACCCATGTCATCAAACCAAGGCACCTTAGGAAGGTCCCAAAATTAAGGCTCTTAGCTCATCTTCTTTTGTCTCCAATGGAATTTTGAACGGTCAAGAGCTGGTGCCTAACATCAACCAATGGTTATACAAGGATCCCCCTCCGCTCGACACTGAGCTTCTAGGGTATTTCAAGGACAAATACCCCATATCCCACAAATGGGCCACTAAACAATGGAATTATCAAGGTGGCGGTCTTGGACCCGCAGAGGCTGGCACAAAAGAACCCATGGAAGCATCCAAAAATCCACAACACCAAGGCCTCAGATTTAATACCCCTCACCTGCACATAAGAGGACCCACTGTCGTGACTGGGGGAACTAATTCATCTGGCATGACCCTCTTGAATATCCAAAACAAAATCGTAGAAGTCGAAGACATTCTGGAAGAGGAAGAAAAATGATCCTACGATGATATATTTGATTACAAAACCTTCTTGGGAAATTCTATCCTCCACCGACTCACTATTAACCTCATTGAACTCCCACTCCTCCACCCCGACCTCATAGACTGGGATCAACCAAGCACGGCACACATTAATGAGTTCTGACGTGAGGTCACACTCCTAAAATTCATTTGCACCACAGGTCAAGAATCAGATTGGGGGTAGGACTCAACAGAAGTTTATCAGCCCAACCCCAAGGGATATTTTTGGGAAGAGGAAGTCTCCAACTACAAAATTAAAAATCAAAAAGAAAATAAATAATCCTTATGTGAAAACCCCTCTGGGGCACATCCTAATTCAAAAATAGTAAAAATAAAGGGTGTATCCTCTAGTGAAAACCTCTCTGAGGCACTAGAGGATGGAGACTTACCTCTTCCACCCATCTAGCATTATAGGCCAAAACAGTCATCCATTCTTATCGAGGAAACCAAGCCAATTAATTTGGGTAAAAAGGAATATCCTCAAGTCACCTACATTGTGGCATCCTTAAAAGAGGGTGAAGAATCAACCCTCATAGCTCTTCTTCGAGAGTCAATCATAAATTTTGCATGGTCATATTCCCACATGCCTAGAATTGACCCAGATCTCGTCATCCATCATCTTGCAATGGATCCTAATGCCAAGCCAATAAAGCAGAAACTCCACAAAATGCATCCTAAGGTATCTCTTTTAGTCAAAATAGAACTGGAAAAATTACTACAAGACAAGATAATCAGAGCCATTGATTATTCCGTCTGGATCTCCAATAGGGTGCCCGTCACCAAACCTTTAGGAGAAATAAGAATCTGCACAAACTTCAGGGATTTGAATAAAGCATGTCCCAAGGATAATTTCCCGCTACCCAACATTGTCATTATAGTAGACCTCACAGCCAGTCACGAGATGTTGTCACTCATGAACGACTTCTCAAGGTATAACCAGATTAGAATAGCTGAAGCAGACCAACACAAAACAACATTCACCACGCCATGGGGCACCTTCTGTTATAACATGATGTCATTTGGGCTCAAGAATGTGGGAGCTACCTATCAAAGAGCGATGACCACAATCTTTCATGATATGATCCATAAAGTTTTGGAAGACTATGTAGACGACATCCTCGCCAAATCCAAAACACAGTTAGAACACTTGAATGTCCTCGAGCAAGTCCTTGATCTCCTGCATCACTATGGTTTAAGGCTCAATCCAAAGAAGTGTGTCTTTGGTGTTATGTCTGAAAAGTTGTTAGGGTTCATTGTGTCTAGGTGAGGCATAGAGATCGATCCCAAGAAGGTGAAATCCATCACAGAGATGCCCCTTCCCAAAACCCTCAAGCGATTGCGAAGCCTACAGGCAAAGTTACAGTCAGTCCACAGATTTATTTATCAATTGGCAAACAAGTGGCAACCATTCACCCATATGTTGTGTAAGGACACCACTTTCAAATGGGATCCTATCTATCAGCGCAATTTCAAGAAACTCAAAGAATACTTGGCAAACTCACCTATTCTTGTGCCACCAACACCGGGTAGGCCCCTCATTTTGTACATCTCTGCAACTACCACAACACTGGGGGCACTCCTAGCCTAGCTCAACGATAATGGAAAGAAGAGGGAAATTTATTATATAAGTTGCACATTGGTGGGCTATGAGCTAAACTGCTCCCCAATGGAAAAAGTGTGCTTAGCAGTGGTCTTTTCTACTCAAAATCTTCATTACTATATGCTCAATCACATGGTAAAGTTAATCTCAAAGGTTGACCCTCTCAACTACCTACTTTCAAGGACCATGCTCATGGGATGAATGGAAAAGTGTGTAATAATTCTTAGTGAATTCGACATCGAGTACATCGATCGAAAAGCCATCAAGGGACAAGTTATCACATATCGGCTAGCCAAAGCACCATTAGTTGATGTGCTCTCTAGTGATGGAGTTCCCAAACAAGCATTTATGTATGGTCAAAGAACAACCCCTATGGAATATATACTTTGACGAATCATACACATCACATGGATTAGGGGCAGGGATATTGTTTGTGACCCCTCAAGGTGACTACATCCCAAAATCCTTGAAATTGGGATTCTTGTGCACAAACAATATTTCAGAGTATGAAGCCCTCATCACCGACCTTAGGACAGCTATCCACTACAATATCATAGAGCTACAAGTATTCAAGGACTCTCAACTGATCATCAAATAGGTCCTCAATGAATTTCAGGTCGTTGACTCTCAACAACTCCTCACAGGGTTGGGATCTTTTAGCATGGATCCAAAGTCTCCTCACAGGGAATCATATGTACTAATTGCATTATAAAATACTTCTAATAGGGTCTATCCTTTCACAAGGAACTTTTATATTAGTACATCATCTTGTGGGCATCATTCCCACCAAGGTTTTCCCTCTGATCAAGGGTTTCCCTAGTCAACAAATATGGTGTTATTATGTATGTTTATTATCTTGTGGTTATTATTGTTATTGGTTACAAGTTTAATATTTAATAAAATTGAATTTAAGTTAATTAAGCTCACAACTGATTCACTCCCACCCCCTCTTAGTTGTGTTGGTGGACTTTACTTTCTAAGATTAAAAACCATCTTAAATAATAAATTATATTTTTTAATTATGACAAGAATTTTGAATTCCATGAACATTGTGTTTGGAAAAAATAGAAAATCATTTCCTTCATGTAGTTATAAAGATAAGAATATATTAGAGATTAATCTTTCAAATATTTTTGGTCTTCTAGGTATTGAATGTATTAGAAAATCTAAATGTTGTGTGTCCTATTGCAAATATGAATATGTATTGTCATTGATGTCAAACTTGTTATAGATGTCAACTATGGTTCAGAAGATGAGTTTAGTAGTTTCCCTGTGTGTTTTGAAATAGTGTAGTATCACAATTTATATAAATGTACTAATATTGGTGTATGGAAACTATTGGAGATTATTTTATATAGTATATCCAGATGCATTAGGTATATTCCTGAGTGATGGAGAAGTATTCAAGTGTATGCACTGATAAATTGGCTAAGCATGACTATTCTAGTGAGCAATCTATCAGACATAGTTTAGTATTTTGGTCAATATCATCCCACATTGATTCAATCATGTTCATGTTGTAGTATGATGTTGGTGGATGAAAAAGGATGTTATATATTAGGTTTCATATTCCCATTCCATCTGCAACTAAGTAATGCTTTGAGTTTTGGTCATGCAGAGACAATGTGTCAGTTTGCAAAATTGTTTTGCATTCATCTACATTTAGTTGTTCTAGTCTTGTGATTCTCTGATTTTGGTTTGTTGGTCTCACATGATGATATGTTGAGAATATACAATTACTGTGGAGTTTCACACTATATTTTGGGTATTCTAGGTCAACGTACATTTACAATTCTACATATTTTAGCCAACAAGCTATTTTGGTATGTACAATAGTATACAAAGTTGAAGACAATAACTTGGGATTAAATGGAAGTAGTGTTGACACAGTTTGATGCTTCACATATCTTATTTTCCTTTAGCATGCATTGGAGAATGGATTTTGGGCCAATTGTTTCTATTTTTCACGTCACATCTATTAGGCCAACCTAATTGATAGTATTTTGTGTTGTGGATGGTATATAAAGGATGAGATATTTTAGAGATTAGAAGAAGTAGTGAATGTGATAGTGTATGGTGTGTGGTGTAAGTGAAAAAGTATAGATGATTAGTGATGAATTCATTTTTAGATGTATAAAATAGTGAACTTTAATTAGCATTTCAGAGAATTTGCTTCTCTCTAGCTCAATAATATTAATTCAATGTAATCATTTATATTGTAGATTTCCCTAAAGAAGTGATCTTTAGTGTTTTGCAGTCATTGTATCTTCCCCTAAGGTTGTGTGCCTTATCCTGCAGATTCAAATTATTAGTGAGATTTCTTGGCTTTTGGCCTAAAATATTGTAATTTGTAAGTGTTATTCTCATCGTGGTTTTTCCCACATTGGATTTTCCACATAAAACTCTTGGTGTCCTTTTGTATTTCTCTTTCTATTTAAGTTATGTACTTATACACGTGTTAATTAGAACAAATGGTTCATAAATGGTTAAGTATTAATGCACGTTGATTCAACTCCCCCTCTCACCATCTAGAAGTGTTCAACAATTGGTATCAGAGTGAGGTTCTTGAAGAAACCATCTAATATCTAAGGTAGATCTAGGATTTGAATGGTATGTGTGAATCTAAGAAATATTTGGATGTTATATAATCACTTGAATAAGACATGGCACAATAGTGGATCTTGAAGGTGTAATGAAACTTTCTCTTTTTAATATGGATGAATATCAAAGAAAATCAAAGAAAATAGAATAATGAATTATTCATCTAAAAGAGCAGATTGAAGAAGGAAAGAAGACTAGTGATGGTCTTGAAACAACACTATAAATCAAATCCAAAGAATACACAAAACTTGAAGAAGAAGTTTCTATGTTTCAAATGAGGAAGTGAAAGAAGCAAAAAGACAAAGATTCCAATAAGTTTGAAGAAGAAATTGTGATATTGAGAAAAGAGTTGAAAGAAGAAAAAGAACAAATTGACAAAACTTCAAGCTTAAAGGAAGCAATGATATGCTTGATGAGGTGCTTTGTTTTTAGAAACCTTCTAAGGACAAAGGTGGTCTTGGGCTTGACAAAGGAAAAATTTATAATGCTCTGAGAAGAGATTACAAGGAAAGGAAAAGGTCAAGGATGAATCCAAGAAGGCTAGTGAAGATCAAAAGGGTTTCACAGTGATCCAAAACAAGAACTTTAGGAAGCTTGTCCCTACTCAAACTAGGTCCTCTTCATCTATTAATGGTAAATGCATGCAAAAAGTTTGGACATACAAATAGTGAATATAAAAGTTAAATTATCCCAACTACTTAATGGTCAATTTTATTCTTGTAATGAGTTGGATGTAAGGAAAATGAATGCATAAGTAGAATGATGAAAATAGATTTGTGAATACAAACAGTAGTAGAAATATCTATATGCAATGAAAACATAGACCTATTTGTTGAAAATAAAAACACCAAAAACACCAAACAATCACCTTAGATGTTAGTAATTTTAAATGCAACAAAATAGGTAACTTTCACTACAACCTCCGATGAGCTAAAACAAGGGCACCCAAAGCCTTGTTTGATTTTCTCTTTGAGATTATTGTGGGAATTATCTCCCATCACAAATGAAATGTAATACTAATGTAAAACTATGGGATGCAAGTTAGATGACGGTGAAGGGATTGAGAACAAGTATGAGGAACTTGCCCCAAGCTTCACAAATGATAAAGATTAAGATTGATGCAAGATTGATTCAAGACTATAATAATGCAAATAAGATTAAGATCTATGATAATGTAATAAGATTAAGAAACTATGATAAAGATGCAACAAGATCTATATTAGAAATAAGATTAGAATACAAAGAAAGAACAAGAACTAGGATGATTAAGAATGGGATAGAAGATGCAAGAGCTAAGAGATTAAGAAGAATAAGAACTTAGACATAAAATGAGGAGTGAGGCCTCCATTTATAGAAAATGAAAAGAATTGGATGGTGGAGATTAAGAGGCAAAAGAATGAGTGGCTAGGATTAAAGGTTAGGTAGGGTTTGGAAAAGATGAAGAGGCAAAATGAAATGAGTGGATAGGATTAAGTGGCAAAATAAATGAGTGGATAGGATTAAGAGGCAAAAAAAAATATTAGGTAGGGTTTGAAAAAGGTGAAGTGGCAAAAGATGAAAAAATCAAACTTCACTTTTAGAGGGAAAAAGGAATTTAAAAATGATTGGTGGAGAAAAAAGATGGAGAGGTGGCCACCTTGGAAAAGGTAATTGTGCACATGTTTAGAGGTAATCCACAATTTAATCAAGATTAAAGAAATATTAGAAAAAGGTAACCATAGGAAAAAGGGAAAAAGAATTAAATTAAAATAAATTTAATTTAATCATGGTTTACAAGAGCTTTAGGCTAGTGGAGGAATAAAATAAATAAAATTTATTTTATAGAGGAAAATGGAGGGATAATATATTAAAATTAAATTTAATATATTATAGTATTTAAATAAAATTTAAATACAAAGGGAAAATGAATTTATTTAATTAAAGTAAATTTAATTAAATAAATAGAATAATATAACAAGTATAGTCAATTAATAAAATTAACCATAATGTTAAGGGAAAATATTAATAAAAATTAACATTAGTGTGAATGGACAATTTTAGGTGTTTACAATATTCATTCACTCAATGGATATTTCTATACATTCAAAAAATATGGGCACAAGACTATTGAGTGCAGATCTAATGTCAAAAGGAATGAAATTGGTCTACAAAAAGGTGCCATACCTTAAAATTGCTAAAAATTGGGACATAGTGCTAGGTTTTATAGAGGAATGAATGAAAATACCTTTATTCTAGTAAAGAAGATTGACGTGAATGGGGAAAGAGAAAATATGTAGAAGAAATAGGTGAATAAATATGATGAGAATGTGGAAGACAAGGCAAAGGATGTATATGTACCCCTTGGTGGTGCAAATGTTTCCTCGATAAATTGAACAAAGAAGTATTGTCTAAGGGGGTGATTTGATTGCAGATCTTAAGAACCCCCTTGATGGTATGCATGATGGATAGTTTTTAGCATGGTAGACATTATGAAGGAATTTATGGAGCATTCTAAGTTTCTTTTGATACTTGCAAATATTTTTGTGTTCACTATAAAAAAAAATAGCAACGTTCTCGACATTCAATACAAAAACCTAAGTGTTTGGTAGTAGAGGATAAATTGAGTTTTTAAATTTATTTTGACCTCTTTTGGTCTTGTGGATTTAAGAGCTCTGGTGTGTGGAAGGATTTTTTTGTGAAGTGCATCCCACTAACCCTTGCAACTATTGCAATCAAAAGGTATTATTTGTTCGTGTGCTATCAATTCTACTTGTTAATAAGTATAACCATACCAATTGTATTTGATCTCACATTTGATCCATGACCTAACTAAAATTCATGTCCTTTTGTGTCTATAGAGATTGATAAGGATGAAGAGCACACGATTATACTGAGAGGGGGGATGAATCAGTATAATAACCTTTTTAAATTTAAATGCTTTTATTCAAATATAACTTCAATTACTCAAATAAACAATTATGCACATGAACACAAATTTTATGTGGAAACCCAATATGGGAGAAAACCACAAAATAATTTGTTTTTATATAATATTGTTCTTTTACAATGTTTTGTAGGCACCAACCTACTAGAGGCTCCAACCTCTAAATTTATGAGCACCGACTCACTGGAAGCACTAACTCCCACACTTCGTAGGCACCGACCTACTGGAAGCACCAACTCCCCCTGTCCGGATTCTAAGCACCAACTCACTGATTTCAAAATTTTCTTCCACCTGGATGCTGTTGCTTGATTCAACTAATGATGGACACAATCTGCTCTCTCTAAGTCAGCCAATATTTTTCTTCTTTTTCTCAAATATATATATCTTTATTATAATATATTCATAATAAAAAAATCTGAATGTATAGACATTAATTCTTCTCTCTTTTCATATTCTCACTGCTCTTCCTTTTATTCCTTCACATGCTGACTTGATATTTTTATTTCCACAAAAAGATT
This sequence comes from Chamaecyparis obtusa, assembly GCA_027943335.1. Taxonomy (NCBI): domain Eukaryota; kingdom Viridiplantae; phylum Streptophyta; class Pinopsida; order Cupressales; family Cupressaceae; genus Chamaecyparis; species Chamaecyparis obtusa. The sequence continues at coordinate 587,289 of BSBK01005081.1, forward strand.
GAATATATATATATATACTCATATTTGAGTGAAACATTATGTCTCTTTTAAAAGCTTATGTCTTTTCAAGAATGAAAAGGTGTCTCTTTAAAAATGTTATTAACTATTAAAGTTAATATTATTAACTTTAATCCCTTTTTAAAATTTAAAAATGATCAATATTATTTTATAAAGATCTTTGATAAATATATATATATTTATCGACTGCTATAGCTTCCTTTAGTAATGTTGTCTTCTTTCAAATATTAAACTTGACCTTCGATGATATTCATAATACCTTCGATAATGTAACTTGCTGTTTTAACATATATTTTTGACACATGAAAATATGCATATGTTGTTTGTCGTCTCTGCCGCTGTCAACCTTCAATAATAATATATACTTTATCCTTCGATAACAACTCTAAATAAAACTTTTAATAAACCACTGTTATTCATATCAACCTTAGAATATATATCGTTGTCGATATATTATCTCCATCCTTCAATATATAAAAACGTTGATTAACAAAACTTGATGCCGTCATCATTATACTCTTTATTTCAAACGCTGATTAAAGAGATTTGATATTAACCCTTCTTCGATCGCTGCTATTTATATCATTTGCCGTCAATCTTGAATATATTCGACTGATGTTGTATTTGTAATACTTAAAGTCTTTAAAGTCTTCGATAATTCATAAGTCTTCAGATAATATGCTTGATGTTGCAAATAATATGTCTTGAATGTATCTCGCCGCTGCATATATTAATTGTTGCAGATAATATAGTCTTCAATATAATTAAACCGCTGCATAATATATATATTCGACAATATATATATGTATAAACTGCCGCCTCTTGTTGGTAAACATAGTTTATGAAATATTTTCCTCTGCAAATCTTAATACTTTGTCTTTGATAATATACTATATTCGTACATATGTGTTTCTGATATTATAACATATGTATCATTCTGTTCATATGATAACAGTATAAGGCATCTATATCATATCTGATATATAATAGTATAACAGATAAACATATCTGTATAATAGTATAAAAAAGGCATTATGTTCATATGAAAACATCTTCTATATGCATCATTGCATATAATCACTGCATATATGTTGTATATGAATTTGAATAATGATATAGGCTATATCTCCCCAATCTTCCATCAATGACAATTTCCATCAATCTCCCCATTCAATTCAATACGCAGCAACCATGGAGATATTTTTCAGATGCAATATCCTTATCTGGCATTTCATAATATGATTTGACAAAGTCAACATTCTCCTCTATGATAGTGCTCATTGGATCTGGATCATACCACACTTCAGTATCCTCTGAAACATGACAAAGTCAATATCCTCCTCTATGATAGTGCTCATTGGATCTGGATCATACCACACTTCAGTATCCTCTGAAACACTTTGTAAGGTTGTGTACTCTAAAGCACATTGGACATTCTTTTCTCTTTCTTTTGTCTTGTTGAATCTTACGTATGCTTCTGATTTTGACATCAATGACAATATGTTCATCAAAGGAAGGATCATTTCCATATGGTCCAATAGATGTTGTGTACACATAAGACATTAGGGCATACATTTATACACTATTAACAGAGATCAATCATGTCAAATTCAATTATCTATGGAAGGAATTGATGGTAGAAGGTGACCTAATGACATACAAAACAAAGTACAAACATATACAAGAGATGAGTCTCGATAGTTGGAAGAAGTTTTAAAATTTTAGTTACGAACACAAAACAAAGGACTTGGCATAAAAAATCTACTATTATAAATGTGAGGGTTCTATAATTTTCACTATTATCTACACTACACATCAAATGGTAGGAAGGTGATAGGTTTGACTTGAGTGAGCTCCTCCATCAATAGCTATTGGACAATCTAGAGAAAACCAAGAATACCAAATATCACTTCAAGTATGGTTGACTAATAATCGATCTAGCATTTAGGTTTCTAAGTGAGCTTTTGGGCTTCAAGAATATGGTTTGGGATAATTCCTCTCCAATTGAATTACAAATCAAATAGTCTTTTAGGAGTTTTAATGGGAATACAAATGCATACCTTGTTTTAGAGATGGTTTAGGAATCTTCAAGGAAAAATGCATGAGAGAGCTAGAATACCTTAGGACTAGGTTTGGAAGTATAAGGATAAAATTGCATTTCTAATTAGCAATGACCACTATTATATTGAGGCAATTCAACCAAGGGTTGTTTGGCTACTAGAAATACCCTATGATATCACTATGAAAGAGATTGAGAAAAATATTAATGTTTTGTTGCAGTTACTATTTGATTTTGAAGAGGAAAGGTTTGGTATAACTATAGAGATATTAAACAAAATGATATGGAAAACATTAGAATGTGACTATACTAAAAGGATGGAGAACATACACAAGAAAATCAATATGCCTCCAATATCTGAGGCTTTTGGAGTGCCTTTGGATGAAGGAAGCTCAAGAAAAACACCAAGGACTAGGTATGCATCTATTCTCCCTACAATAAATATTGGTTCCTCTAGAACCCCTATAAGAGTTGTAGTTATGAAAAGAAAGGACATACACCAAAGCACAAGGCCACAAAGGAGAAAATAGATCTGGTACCAATTGTTGAGGAATGGATTAGTAGCAATGGCATAGATGAAGAAGTGGATAAATAGAAGTTTGTAATAAAGATAACGTCCAAAAGGATAGATGATAGAGGAAAGGAATATGAAGATTATGAAGAAGAAGAGGGTAGCTCCCCTCTTACTAGAAGAAAAAGAACTAAGGTTTCTCCAACAAAGACTTTTGCAAGATGGAGATGAAAGTTGGAAAGGAAAGGGAAAAGAAAGAAAAATAAAATAAAAGAAAGAAAAAGAAGAGAGAGAAAAGAAAGAAAAAGAAGAGAACAAAAAGAAAGAAAAAGAAACAAATAAATCGAAGAAGAATAAATCAGACACTTATCTAGTTGATATAGGGTATCAACCTCTTGATATGAGCAATTTAGTTAATGTCATCAATCAGTGTGTCTCATTTGAGATGGCCACAAGATTTTGTAGTGATGCCCCTCTAGCAAATAGGATAACAATTGAGAAAGAAATAATCCTATGTATGATCTCATTTAACTTGCATATTAATGATATTCCTGAAAAACTACCTAAGGAAGTAAAGGAGGGCCTAACCAAGAGAAGAAAGGATGTAGTGATTAAGGAATAAAATATCAAAAAATATGCATTAGACAAGGTATGTGCTCCCTTGTCTCAAGAAGAAAAATAAAAGATTTCTTAAACTCAACCTTAGATTCAAAACCAAGGAGAGATTGAACACCATAATAGGAGAAGATCTGGATGCCTACCAAAGGTTGGTAAACTAGATGAAAGAAGAGACTGCAGAAGTGGCAAATGAGCTAAAGAAGACAAACATCGATATTGTTCTTGATGAGCATATGGATATTGGTGTTGATTTTATGTTCTAGATAAAATTCTAGAATTGCGGATCATTGATGTTGTGGCTCCAAATATACAAAAGACTAATAAAGTAATTGTGGCTAATACAAAATATTTATACAAAGATGGGGCATATATCAGTCTGAAAACTACTTTGAATAATTAGAAAGAGACAGATAAGATAACATCTATAGGAAAGTCATCAAAGAAGAAAAAGATTTTGAAGAAGAAACAAGAAGAGGAGAAAAAGATTGAAGTGGAGAACATTGAATGAAAGAAGAATGAGAAAATAGTTGGTGAATATTTGAGAACTCTCAAAGATTCACTTAAAGATTTTTTGAGCCTTCAATTACAATTTGAGTTTATGGTAACAACGGAGGTACTATAGGTATCCATCTTGACTAGTTAGGTATACCTTAATCAGTTCACTCCTTTCCACAAGTTAAACTTGGGTGATTTCCTTCACCATTCATCTCACAAGGATTTTTAAGTCTCATATGCAAATTACTTAGATCATTGAGGATGTGGTAGAAGTTCTTCATGGACTTCTGGAGGTGCATATGGATGAAACTTGGATAAGGGTGGCACAATTGCAATCGCTACTTGATAGTTTCAAGAAACATGCTTCCCAAATTGGAGGAAACAATTTTGAAGGAATCTTAGAAGAAGGTAAAGGAGAGGAGACTAGAAGAGTTAGTGAATAAGTGTGTAGCTACAAATATTCAAAAATAGAAATATATAAGACATTTTGAGAAAAGTGTAAATGAAGTAGTAGTAGTGCATCAATTTTGCAATAGATGGACTATTTCCGCGAAGGGAATAAAATATTAGATTGGTAATATAGAGTCTTATATTGTTTATCTTTAAAATACTTTAGAACTAAGGAAGGATACATATGGTGTTAGCAGGCTAGAGATAGAAAACTTTTATTTACAGTTGAAATTCTTGAACAATTAAAAGAAAAAATAAAGGATTTTTGTCAAACTCAGAATATTGTAGAGACAAAGTTTACTAGTTTGGTGAAGATTCTTGAGGATTCTAGAAAGTTGGAGCAATCAATCAAGGCACTGGACTGCAACATAGATGAATATCTTCTAAAGATAGATAGTCAATGTTGCATTTTTGCATCTATTGCAAATGGTTGGAAGTCTGATTGGGCTCAGCTCAAGCTTGTTCACAAGAGAATCATGCCTCCAACTGAGTGAGTTGTCTAAGTTTTTTCTAGTAAGACACTTTTGGTTCTATATGTACACATGCAGATATTAGAGTGTAGTTTTGGTTTTTAATAGCATTCATTTTGTTATATTTCCTAAGGGGGAGCTTATATAGTTAGGGGGAGAAATTGTAAGTAGTGTAGAAGTATATTAAGGAAAAGGATAAGCCTTAGAGTATGTTGTAAATATGATATTTTGGTCTTAGTGGGAGTAATGAAAGAAACTTAAGGTAATATAGAGTTTGTATATTGTTTTGGAGACACTTTTTATTTGATGCCAAAGGGGGGGGAAATATATAGATGATGTAGAGAATTCACAAGTGTTGCCATCAATGTCAAAGGGGGAGATTGTTGCAAATATGAATTTGTGACGTCATTGATGTCAATTATGGTCTGGAAGATGAGTTCAATAGTGTTCTTGTGTCTTCTAGCATGGTGCAATATCAAATGTATACATGTGGTTAGGCATTGGTGTATAGAGACTATTGGAGATTATTGTATATAGTATATCCAGATGTCTCAGGGTTGTTCTAGAGTGTTAGAGAAGTATTCAGGTATCTATAGCAAGAAATTGGCCAAGTGTGACTATTCTAGTGAGCAATTTGTCAAACAAGGTTCATTATTTTGGTCTTCATCATGGCGCATTGATTCATATCATCTTGTATTGTAGTATGATATTGGTGGGTGCAAAAGGATGTCAAATCTCAATTTTCATGTTCATATTCATCCCACAGCTAAGTTATTAATATTTTGAGTTTTGACCATGTAGAGACAATGTATTACTTTGTGGAAATATTTTACATTCATCCAACTTCAATTGTTCTAGTGTTATGGTTCTCTGATATTAGTTTTTTGGTGTCAAATGATGCTATGGTGAGCATCTATATTTTTTGTGGAGATTTGCACTACATTTTGGGTTTGTTTGGCCAACATGCATTGACAGTTATATATTTTATAGTCAACTTGACTTATTTTGGTATGTGTGCTAGCGTGCAAAGTGGAAGGCAATGATTTGGGATTAAATGAAAGGAATGTTGACATGGTGCGATGCTTCACACATCTTGTTTTCCTTCCACATGTATTGAATAATGAATTTGGGGCCCACTATTTGTGTTTCGCATGTTACATCTATTAGACCAACCTAATTGATGTTATTTTGTGATGTGGATGATATGTAAAGGATGAGATCTTTAAGAGATTAAGAAAAGTAGAGAATGTGAAAGTGTGTGGTGCATTGTGTAAATGTGTAAGTATAGATGAGTAGCGATGAAGTCAGTTTCAGATGTATAAAATAGTGAACTACAATCAACATTTCAAATAATGTGTTTCTCTTTAGTTCAATAATATTAGTTCAGTGTAATCATTTCTATTGTATCTTTCCCTAAAAAGGTGATCTTCAATGTTGTGTGAGTCAGTGTATCTTTCTGTAAGGTTGTGTGCCCTAGCCTTTAAGTCTCAATTTGGAGCAGTGAGCTTCCTTGGCCTCTGACCTAAATTATTGTTATTAATTTTCATATAGTGAGTATGATTCTCACTGTGGTTTTTCCCACATTGGATTTTCCACTTAAAAATATTTGTGTCCTTGTGTGTTTCTCTTTTTTTCAATTATTTCCTTCTACACATGTTAATTGGAATGAATGGTCGATAAATGGTTAAGTTTTAATACATGTTACTTAGTTGAAAAGCAATCAAATTGTAAGATAAACATTTAATATTTAATAATAAAGCGGGGTATTATTCTAAGGAATTTGATGAGTTTTGTAAGCATGCATTTATAATTAGGAAGAATACTCCTTATACTCCTTGAAAAAATGGTGTGGTAGAAAGAATGAACTTTAAATATTTATGGAAAAAGATAGAAGTATATTGAGTGAATCATAGTTATATAGAATATTTTTGGGTAGAATATATGAGTAATAATTGGTAATTAATAAATAGATCTCCTTGTAAGACTCTTGATTCGACACCTTATGAAGTGTGGATAGGTGATAAACCTTTTGTTTCACATTTACAAACTTTTTGTTGTGATTTTGATGTTCATGTGCCTAAAGAAAAGTGATCTAAGTTGGATCCAAAATATAGAAGGTGTATTTTCATTAGATATGGTAAGAATGTTAAAGGTTTTAAACTTTGGAATCTAGCACCCAAAAAAAAATATTTATTTTAGAGATGCTTTCAAGAAACTTGGAGCTATTTTTAACTATGGACAAAAAGAAAATAAAGAAAAGGATGGAGAGTGGACACTGAGACTACAAAATAATTTGCATCTCTTGAAGAAAAAAGAGATGGATTTTAGGGTGAGGAGGAAGATCAAGAAGAGGGTTTAGATGAAGATTGTAAGAAAATTGATGTGGTTAGGAAAGATGACCAAAAAGAAGTTGATAAATCAAAAGACTAATAAGAATCCTATACTCTTATTCTCAAGAGATCCACAAGACATAATCCAATCAAAATGTATAGTCCACCAGATTTCTATTGTATATTTTTTTTTGTAGGAAAGTTATCCTTGTAAATTATTGCAAGTCTTGGCAAAAAGCCATGTTGGAGAATATAATGAAATTAAACTTTTTCTATACCTAAGACCTAATTCATTTTTTCCCAAAGAAGGTCATTTGATGTAAGTATGCCTACAAGAATGTTTTTGAAACAAACAATTCATTAGTGAAGTACAAGACCAAATTGGTGGCCAAGGGCTACCCCAATAGATATGGAGTTAGTTTTGGTGAAATATTATCTCTTAGTGTTAAATTATTATCATTAGAAAACTATTGTACTTATATTAGATGTATTGATGATCATATACTAGGTGTTTCCTTTTGTTAGAATAACTGAGAGGGGTGTGAATCAGTTATCCAGAGTCCCAAAATAAAATGTATAATCCAAAACAAATTCTTCAACTTTTGCTACTCGGTAAACATAAAATACTTTCGCTGTCTATGTTTTTACCAATTATCAATCTAAAACTTATAGTAGTTACCAATCAAATCTAACATGTAATATGCAAAGTATGATAACAAACAAATATCACAATCAACACATAACACAAGAGATTTAAAGTGGAAACCCTGTGAAGGGAAAAACCACCTGGGACTGGCAATCCAAAAATGTTCACTCTTCTGAAGTGAGGTCAGTGAAGACCCAACCCTGTTAAAGGTTACAAACACACTGTTAGGTGTGACCTTGTTAGAGGATTTTAGACCAGAAGTTATCGTCCAACCAGCAGTCACTCTGGGGTTGACAGGATAACAATGTTCACTCTATGAATGAAACATCAAAAGACTTTCTTAGTCCACTCGATTAAGAGATTTGACTATGTACAATGGTTAAATATGTAATAGTAGATGATCTACCTTGAAACAACCTCAATTGCAGTTTACAGATCAATGTTTAGCTCATTCAAATCTTTCTGATCAATACATCACTTCAAATTCAATCTTATATCAACTTACTGTCTGTTGGTAATTACTCTCTGTAGCTCGGCAATTATTCTGCAGCTCGGTTCTTATTAACTAGTATGATCAAAATGCATGAAAACTCCTTCACGCGATAATTCTGCAGTATCTTCTTCTTCCGGTGTCTCTCAACAATGAAACCAATGTCTCTTATATAGATGAGTAAATCATTGTCTTTTTGTCCATCAGATTGTGGCTTAATCTTATTCATTGATTTTGCCACTCTAACCTTCTTCGGTTGATGTGTTAGTAACACGTTTCAATCTGCTCCATTAGATCTTCCTTGAATTATGTTAGTCGTCGATCTTCATAACAAACCTTATCTGTTACCTTGATTTCATACATTTTACAGCTCATCACTTTAACGGCTAAACTGATCATTTAATTCCTTTATGTTTTGCTCGGTTAACAAAGAAATGCGGTGGTGAACACAAACTCGGTTAACACTATGCTCAGTATACACTACACTCCGTCGATGTATACTGGAATGCTTCATTTACCGACAACATTATTTTGTGTCTTTCAGCTCTATTCTTCATCATAGATTAATGCAATATAATAAAGTCAATATCATCAAGTCATAGACTCATCAACAAGTTACTCAGTGTATTCCTTATCCTCATCTGACATATACATCTTCCTCATGTAGATATTTATGTTCTTCATCTCTTTCACCTTTCTTCAGATGTGTCGGTATAGTAACTTACAAGATAAGTACTGTCAAGCTAGTTGACATCAATGACAACATAATACTAATTTAATCATCTTGCATATTTAATCAGCAACTCCTCAGTAACCTTAAATTACAGATTCTTCATTCAGGTTCTAAATCAGTTGTAGTTCATCAATCTCTCCCTTTGGCATTGATGGCAACACAAGTAATATGAAGTGTACGATACACATACCAAACATGTATTCTACAACTTTGTGATCAAATGCACCATACACATACCAAACATGTATTCTACAACTCTGTGATCAAATGTTGTGTTGTGTAAGCTCTCCCTAGCTTAATATGTTTAATCACTATGTTACTAAATAGCATTACAAAATATAGCTTTGTCATTCTCTCCCTTAGATAGTTCTCATATGTGCATATCTCTCCCTTTCCTTTTCATATTATTTATCTCTCCCTTTGACAATAATGCCAAAGAAACAAATAAATAATCAGCTTTGTAGTAGCCAAGTAACTCTCTGTTGTCCAATACATTCTGTGTATCTTTGTATACTGATATCCCAATCTGTTTCAGTTCTTCAAACTTAATCACAACCTTGAACATTATCCAAAGTGTGAACTATGTTGCATCAACATGTGTGATCTTCTGATAAGTGTAAGCTGATGCAACATCCAGATCACATTAGTGACTGATAGATAGGGGACAGACCCCAAGTCTAACCCTCAAATATTCAAATGTTTCCTTCAGTAGAGGCTTTGTAAAGATATCTGCAAGTTGTTCTTTAGATGTAACAAACTCTAACTTCACTTGCTTCTCTTGCACTTGTTCTCTTAAGTAATGATACTTAATTGATATATACTTTGTCTTAGAGTGCATCACTGGATTCTTTGAAATATTGATAGCACTTGTGTTGTTACAGTATATGATCACCGGGTCAGTGATTACCTCATTCATTCCTTCCAACCCTTTCTTGATATATGCAATGTTTGAGCAATTAGTAGTAGCAGCAACATACTTTGCTTTAGTTGTAGACTAAGAAATACAAGCTTTCTTTTTACTTGTCCAAGTTACAAGTCTTTCACCAAAGAAAAATGCTCCTCCGGTGGTCCTTTTTCTGTCATCCACATTTCTAGCCCAATTAGCGTCGATATAAACTTTCAATTCAAACTTACCTTCCTTAGGATACCATAATCCATAATTCTCTGTCTCTTTCAGGTATCTTAAGATCCTTTTAGTAGCAATCATGTGTGATTCTCGAGGATTAGCAGAATATCTAGCAACAATTCCCACAGCATGTGCTATATCTAGTCTACTGTGAACTACATACATTAGCTTACCAATCATGGATCAGTAAAGTGTTTGGTTTACCTCTGTACTTTCATCTTCCTTTGTCAATTTACTTCTAGTAGCCATTGGTTTTTCCATAGGTTTAGCATCTTCCATACCAAATGTCTTCAAGACTTCCTTTATGTACTTAGACTGTGAGATAAATATCCCATCACTTTGATGAATCACTTGTAACCCCAGAAAGAATTTAATCTCTCCGAACATAGACATCTCAAACTCTTTTCTCATCTCATCAGCAAAATATTTACATACATGATCTTGACCTCTAAAAATAATTTCATCAACAAAAATTTCAGCAATAATAATAGTGTCATCAATATCACCTTTCATGTACAAATTTTTGTTCTCACTAGTTCTTATAAATCCAATACTTAACAAGTAAGTATGCAGTCTTTCATACCATGCTCTCGGTGCTTGCTTCAAACCATATAAATCTTTGTGTAATCTACATACCATGTCTCTGTTGTCTAGATCAACGAATCCTTCAGGTTGTTTTATGTAGACCTCTTCTTCAAGTATACCATTCAAAAATGTTGACTTCGCATCCATTTGATAAACCTTAAATTTCTTGTGTGCAACATATGCAAGTAGCATTCTAACTCCTTCCAATCTAGCAACGGGTGCAAATGTTTCACCATAGTCAATGCCTTCTTCCTATACATATCCCTTGCATACCAATCTCGCTTTATTTCTTGTCACTTCACCATTTTCATTCTATTTGTTCCTGAATATCCATTTAGTACCCATAACATTTTTATCTTTAGGTCAGGGTACTAAGGACCAAGTTTTGTTCTTCTCTATTTTTTCTATTTCCTCTTTCATTGCATTAACCCCTTCTTCATTCTCTAATGCAACTTTCACATTTTTTGGTTCAAATTCACAAACTAAACATGTACCTTGTCTTTCTTTGCTTCTTGTCTGCATGCCAACTTGTCTATCTCCAATAATTTGTGTCTTAGGATGATGTCTTCTGACAAAACTAGCTAGTACTCAATTTTTTCTTTCTTGTTCATCCTAATCAAGTTCATGTGCTTGCTCAGTAGCTCCATCTTGTTCATGAATTTCCCTTTCCTATTCCTCGAGGTTATTTTCCTGTTGACCAGTTATCACAGGTTGTGACTTCGGTAGATAGTCAGGAAGTTCAATGTAAGTGAATCTACCATAGTCTTCTGGTTCTCTTCTTTCCTCTGTGTTCTTGTCATCAAACTCATCAACACGGACATTAGTACTTTCAATTATCTTATTTGTAACCTTATTCAGACATTTGTATGTTTTACTCAGTAGAATATCCTAAGAATATTCCTTCATCACCTTTTGAATCAAATTTCTCATTTCTCTCATCTTTCAAAATAAAATATTTTCTTCCAAAAATCCTAAAATAACGTTTAGTAGGTTTTTGTCCAAACCATAGCTCATAAGGTGTCTGGTTGGTGTCCTTCAGTTGTACTCGGTTAAGCACATATACAGTTGTGCTAATAGCTTCCCTCCAGTATTTCTGAGAAATATTCTTTTGTATCATCAGTGTTCTAGCACAATCAATTATTGACCTGTTCCTTCTTTCAACAATCCCATTTTGCTGAGGTGTTCTCGGTGCAGAGACCTGTCTCTTAATACCATGCTCATTACAGAAATTAGTAAATTCATCGAAGATAAATTCACCTCCTCTATCAGATCTTAGGCATTTTAATTCTTTTCCAATCTCTTTTTCTACCTTGGTCTTATACCACTTAAACATTTTGAATGCTTCAAATTTTTCTTTTAAGAACATAATTGTCATCAGTCTAGTATAGTCATCAACAAAAAGAATAAAGTATCTATCACCATTAAACTTTGAGTTCTCATAGGACCACATAGGTCAGTATGAACCAACTCAAGTATCTTCTTTGTTGAGTAGTCTTTGCTTTTAAAACTAGACTTAGTCATCTTACCTTTCTGACATTCATGACACATAGCATGATCCGGTTTTGATAAATTAGGCAATCCTCTAACTCTTTTCCTCTTACTAATCTTGATCATGTTATCAAAGTTCACATGGCATAGCCTCTTATGCCACAACCATGCATCTTCATTCTTCATTAATAAATAAGAAGACTGATCAATATCAAGATAAAATAGATTACCTCTAGATTGTGTACTAGTTCCGACAAATCTTCCTCCATCATCATAGATTTTTACCTTTCTGCTCTCAAAAGAAAGTTGGTGGCCTGAGTTATTCAGCTGTGCTACACTTAACAAATTATAGTTCAGTCCATCTACCCAATGTGCATTTTCACATTTTATCCTATCATTAATCATTAGTGAACCTTTACCTCTTACCATACAGGGTGCATCATTTCCCATCCTTACAGATCCTCCATCATATTCATTGAGTAGATCAAATTTCTCTATATCACTAGTCATATGATGTGTACAGCCACTGTCTATGATCCATGTATCATTTTTGCTTACTTTAGAGATTAGTGTTGTTTCTTCATGTTTCTCTTCTTCCTCTGAGTCATCTTTCATAGCAACAAATACTACTTCTACATCATCATCAGTATCAGATTCAAATTCAAATTCTTCGGTTATGTAACATACATTTTTCCCTTTTTCATAGCTATCTTAGTTATCTCTGTTGTTGTATCGGTGGCCTCTATTGACTCTTCTCCCATAGCTTCCTTTGGATCGGTCTTTGGATCTATCATCATCTTTCTTATTCGGACATCTAGTAGTGATGTGGCCAACTTCTTTACAGTTAAAACATGCTAAAGGTAGCTTACCTCTATACCTTCCTTTACCTTTGGATAATCTTCTGGCCATAAGAGCTTCAAGCTCATCAAGCTCATCGTTGGTACCACTATCACTATCATTATTCTTATTATTCCTACTAATAGACTTACCAATCTTCAAAGAGGACATGAAAGTAGATTCAACAGAAGGTACAACACTATTGTCAAAGTTATTCAATTCAAAGGTTGTAAGCTTACCGATCAGTGTGTCAAGAGTAAGGTTCAATGTAGCTCTTGTTTCATGAATTGCAGAGATCCTGATTGCATAAACTGGTAGCAAAGTTCTGAGAATCTTGCTTATCACTGTTTCATCCTCAATAACTCCATCAGATGCTCTAATAGCATGTACTACCTCTTTTAGTCTATTTGTGTATTGCACAATGTTCTCACCTTCTTTCATCTTCATATCATCAAATCAACCTCTTAGACTTTCTGCTCTGGCTCTCTTAACATTCACATCTCCATTGTATATTAGAGTCAGTTTATCCCACGTGGCTTTGGTAGTAGTGCATCCTTTAATGTCTTCGAATTCGGCATCGGTATAGGCAGTAGCAAGTTTCATCATAGTAATATTGTGTTTATGTCTGTCCTTCAGTTGATCAAGTGTCAGGGGACCTGGTGTCGGTTCAATGTAGTCATTCTTCATCAATTCTAGTGTTGAGTTCCCAATTCCAAATATGTGCAACATCATCCGACTTTGCCATACTGCGAAGTTGTCTTTGTTCAGCTTTGGCACTTCCCTCTTATACATCTTGAGACCTTTGTGTTGGAGTCCTTAAAACTCTGTTCTAAGCAATTGAAGCTCTAATACCAATTGTTAGAATAACTGAGAGGGGGGTGAATCAGTTATCCAGTGTCCCAAAAAAAAATGTATAATCCAAAACAAATTCTTCAACTTCTGCTACTCGGTAAACATAAAATACTTTCACTATCTGTGTTTTTACCGATTATCAGTCTAAAACTTATAGTAGTTACCAATCAAATCTAACATGTAATATGCAAAGTATGATAACAAACAAATATCACAATTAACACATGACACAAGAGATTTAACGTGGAAACTCTGTGAAGGGAAAAACCAGCTAAGACAGGCAACCCAAAAATGTTCACTCTTCTGAAGTGAGGTCAGTGAAGACCCAACCCTGTTAAAGGTTACAAACACACTGTTAGGTGTGACCTTGTTAGAGGATTTTAGACCAGAAGTTATCGTCCAACTAGCAGTCACTCTGGGGTTGATAGGATAACAATGTTCACTCTATGAATGAAACATCAAAAGACTTTCTTAGTCCACTCGGTTAAGAGATTTGACTATGTACAATGGTTAAATATGTAATAGTAGATGATCTACCTTGAAACAACTTCAATTGCAGTTTACAGATCAATGTTCAGCTCATTCAAATCTTTCTGATCAATATATCACTTCAGATTCAATCTTATATCAACTTACTGTCTGTCTGTAATTACTCTCTGTAGCTCGGTTCTTATTAACTAGTATGATCAGAATGCATGAAAACTCCTTCATGCTATAATTCTATAGTATCTTCTTCTTCTGACGTCTCTCAATAATGAAACCAATGTCTCTTATATAGATGAGTAAATCATTTTTTTTTTGTCCATCAGATTTTGCCGCTTAATCTTATTCATTGATTTTGTCGCTCTAACCTTCTTTGGTCGATGTGTCAATAACACGTTTCAGTCTACTCCATTAGATCTTCCTTGAATTATGTTAGTCGTCGATCTTCATAACAAACCTTATCTGTTACCTCGATTTCATACATTTTACAACTCATCACTTTAACGACTAAATTGATCATTTAATTCCTTTCTGTTTTGCTCAGTTAACAAAGAAATGTGTCGGTGAACATAAGCTCGGTTAACACTACGCTCAGTATACACCACACTCCATCAATGTATACTTGAATGCTTCATTTACCAACAACACTACTTTGTGTCTTTCAACTCTATTCTTCATCATAGATGAATGCAACATAATAAAGTCAATATCATCAAGTCATAGACTCATCAACAAGTTACTCAGTGTATTCATTATACTCATCTGACATATACATCTTCCTCATGTAGATATTTATGTTCTTCATCTCTTTCACATTTCTTCAGATGTGTTGGTATATTAACTTACAAGATAAGTATTGTCAAGCTAGTTGACATCAATGACAACATAATACTGATTTAATCATCTTGCATATCTAATCAGCAACTCCTCAGTAATCTTAAATTACAGATTCTTCATTCAGGTTCTAAATCAGTTGTAGTTCATCACCTTTTATGTGGATGATATGTTATTTTTTAGTAACACCAAGGATAAGATTAATGAGTCAAAAGCTCAACTTTTAAGTGCCATTGAGATGAAAGATATGGGGACAACAAGCTACATATTGTGAATAAAAACCAAAAGATATCAAGTAAACAAAAAAAGTTATCATAGAGTGAATATTTAGTATGAAAGAGTGCAAACCAATGAGAATTATTTTACCAATTGCCACTATGATTTAATTAGATATGTGTCCCAAGAATGGATATGATTTATAGGATATGTATAATGTGTCATGTGCTAGTTCAATAGGAGGTTTAATATATGAAATAACTTGCACTAAGATAGATATTACCCAAGTTATGGGAGTATTAAGAAGGTTTATGTTTAACCTTGCTAGAGAAACATTAAAATTGTGTGAAAAGGGTGTTAAGATATTTGTGTGCTAATGCTAGTTATTGTTTAGTTTATTGTGGTGTTAATAGCATGGATAAGACATTAAAAATATGCAATATTTTGTTGAAGATTATTGGAAAGGTGACATGGACAGTCAAAATTTCACCATAAAGTATGTATTTACTTTCTTTGGAGGATAAATGAGTTGGATGAGTAAGAGGTATCCCATTTTTATTTATCCACCATAAAACTAGAGCATATGGTTACTACCCATATCTCTAAATTGGCAATTTGGTCATAAATATTATGTATAAGTATTGATTTTGATTACAAGATTGTTCAAATTGGTTGTGATACTCATAGTGTAATTTGTTCGCCAAGAATCTTATTTGTCATACACAAGCTAAGTATGTGGATGTAAAATGCTATTTTTCATGAAATCATTGATAATGCAAAGATAAATATGAAAAAGATGGACCCCCAAGAGAATGCTTCATATTCACTTATTAGATTTATGAGCTAGAAAATTTTGCATGGTGCAAGGATGTCATAAGCCTTGTTCCTATAACTTTGTTGACTTATTCATTCTTATACATATTTTTACAATATATTTCAAGTGAGTGAATGTTTTTTATATGAAAAGCAACCAAAAAAATAAGGGGGATAACCCATTACAAAGCAAGGCCCTACAAAAGATTACCAGGCCATCTATAACACATAGGCAACACAACAGGAGCTACCTAGAATTACAAATAAACTTGCCAAATTAAAGCACAAAGGCTTTTGTCCCAACATAGTAGGCCAAACTCACACTGCAAGAGAAGAAGGGTGAGAGTTCTTTCTACGTCGTCGGACAACTATCCGGGCAATACTATCCTTAGGCTCCCCAACGAAGGAGACTCCGCTAGGGAAACCGTCAACACAATGGCCAAAGTGTTGTTGAAGCTGAGCACGTCAACAGAAACATGGTGCAAAACAACGGTAGAAGTGGAGGGAATGGATATGTCCTCCAGGCTAGAAGATACAACACCAGCAGAATGTAGGTCAGTAATAAGGGGAGCAGCAGGAACAGGACATGGAACAGCCACAAAATCCTGACGTTGATCAACAATAGTGGTATCGTCAAAATTTTTTGCAAGGGTTTCGTCATCGTTAACAACTTGTGAGTCCTTCAAGGAGGACCCAAAAAGAGATTCAGCAGCATGGACTGTCAAATGAGCATTACTTGTAGCCTTCCACCAAGTAGCAACACATTTGCGGCCCAGAAAAGTACAATTAGTGTCCATGTGACCAGTAGAGAAGCAACACCGACAACGGAAGGGAAGACCCTCATAATCCAACACTTGAGTCCATGGTTTATCCACAACCATGAGCACAACATCCCTAGAAAGTGGCAAAGAAACAACCATATCAATCAAAATATGGAAAAAAGTAGAGTGGCCCAAAGTCATCGTAGCTTCATCCACCTTCAGGAACCAACCAAGGGAGTTCCCAATAGCCTGAAAGCAAGACATCTCCCATAAATGGAGTGAGAGATTAGGAAGACAAAACCACTTTGAATGCGCATTGAGTTGTTTGGTGAGAGGGTTGAAGGATGTTGTCTATTGTTTGGCAAATAGGGAATGATTCCCCCAAACCCACACTTTGTTCATAATCAAATCATGATCTTCAGGAGAAGAAAATGAAGCAATAAAAAACCCCTTAGCACAAGGGTAGAGCTCAATATCACATGAGACAAGAGGTCACCAAGATTTGGTAACCCAATGGTGCAGGTTCGAGAGAGAGAGCCAAAGGCCTGCAAGTCTACCAACTAGCCCACAACACTGGTAGATGTCCACATTTTCCACTACTTCAAGGCCATAGTTGACCATAGGTGATGTCTTAGCAAAAGCAATAGGATGAGCTTTCACCTTAGACAGGATGGCAGCAGTAGATTTAGCAACAAGAGCATAGCTCCTTCCACCAAAAGAAATAGCTTTATGAGGGGGAGCCCCTCCCTTAACAGCTCCAAAAACACTAGCACCGAGAGCCAAAACAACTGCAATAGGGGCACTGAGAAATGAGTTAGCACCCAAGTGAGAGTCCACCATCAGGATGCACACCTGGAGGAGCCACAAACAGAGAAGAGCCCCCATATCCAATAGCTAGTAGAGAGGATTGAGGGGTGGTCACCGAAGAAAACAATGGGGCAAGAGAGGTTGAAACCCCTAGAGTGCACAACTCATTACCAGCGGCAAGAACAGACAAATCACACCTGGCATCTAGCGAAGAAGGCTCGAACGAAAGAGCAATAGCAACAAGGGACCCCCCAAACGCAGTAATGTGGGGCAGAAGGGAGGTCCCAGGCCTGGTAGCAGAAGCAAAGCCAATTAAAATTGCAGAGCGGGAAAGAAAGTCATTAGACTCCATTGTATTTCTTTGAGATGATTGTATTTTTCAAGTGGGCAAATGTTAGAATGAAGGTGTCATCTACCTTGTAAAATCCTATGTATTTAATAACTCTTAATATTACTTCTAAATCATTCATAAGGGGGAAGGGATTCACCATCAACAATAATTATTATTTTACCATCAAGGTATTGTACACACTAGAATGTGCACTTCTCTAAGCCTTTTCTTCCAAAGGAATCCATGAATGGGAGACCTTGAAAAATTACCTAGAGCTCCCTAGGCATGGAGTGCAAGGAAATTAAGTGTGCTCTCAGCTAGAGCTATTTAAGCCTATGACCTTGCTAATAAACCATGCAATGGGAGATTCAATGGAGACAAGGGCAAGAATGTCAATATCCTCAAGAATCAAAATGTGAATAAATGCAATGCTAGAAATGAAGATGTAAGCTATGTTAAGATGAATATGCAAGTTAAGCTATGGAAAGGAAAGATGCAAGTATTACAAAATCCTCCTAATTAGAAAGATGCAAGTATTACAAAATCCTCCTAATTAGACTATGTTGGCAAAATGGTCAGCTCTCCCCTTGGGATTCGTGACATGGTTTAACCGCCTCATGTGTCTTTTATAAGTCTTGTGGTTGTATCGGACATTAAAAGGTCAATCTTTTGGTGCAACGACAACCGCTACTTGTAACAAGTGGTATCAAAACTTGGTCACAGATTCAAATCCCCTCGGGTAACACTGAGGGGGAGATTGTTGGCAAAATGGTCAGTGCTCTCCTTGAGATTCGTGACATGGTTTAACCACCTCCTGTGTCTTTTATAAGTCTAGTGGTTGTATCGGACATTAAAAAGTTGATCTTTTGGTGCAACGGCAACCGCTACTTGTAACAAACTATGTGAATCAATCTAAAGCATAAAAGAAACTAAACTATGCATGCCACGATAATGAAACTAGAATGCAAGAATGGAACTAAGATAGAATGTGAATGGAAAATCTAAGAATGCTCCAAATATCCAAAGCTCCAAAGTCACCTAGAAAACCTGCAGCATAACATTAGTATTCAAAAATGGATCCAAAAATGAGAAGAGAGCTCTCCTTTTATAAAAAATGAGAAAGAATGGACCATGGAGATTAAGAGGCAAAAGATTTAATCAATAGTGGAGCATCAAAGAGGAGCAATCCATGTGCACAAATATCCTCCAATGAGAAAATAAGAGTTGACTTTTGTGCCCATATGAGACAAAAAGTGATTTTTCATTTTTTTATAAAATAGGAATAATGTTTTATTTGTGCAACTTAGGATAAGAGGAAAAGTGGGGGGCTTTTTATTTAATTAAAAGAGGAAGAAACTCATTTTAATTAAATAAAGACTTAGGATAAGATGGTTAGCCCATAGAAAATAATCGAATAAATGATAGAACTAGGATTTGATCAAGAATAAGCAATTGATGATTTTAGCAAATAATGCTAGAAAGGAGCTAATAGTCTAAATGACCATTTTTAGATGATTAAATTTTCCCCTCTTTGACTAATGTGTGATCGATCTGGGAACACATTACGTCAAAGAATAGATCAACCAAGAAGGTAATAGAGATCTGACTCCAAAGTATGAAGTGCAGAGAGATAGCAAATCCTGCATGGTCAGCCTGGTAGCGACAGTACTGAACACTTAGGAAAGACATGGACAATATCAGAACTCGAGACGAGAACTAACATGTCAAGCGCAAAGATAGATCAATTAGAGAAAATGGAATGGTGAAGCATATGCTCTGGAGAATAGCCAATAGGATATGATGTGTGTGCCCCCTCGAGATTGAAAGTGAAATCAGGTAGAGGGAAGGTAGAAGCAAGAGCAACATGATCAAATCACTAGAAATCATAATCGAAGATGAAAGATAAGAGAATAACCATCAAGCAGTGAAGATATACCCCAGTTAAGACCTCAAAGAGATGAAATGAATGAAATGAGTGAGAGACTAGAAAGGTTGAAAGAGATGAGGATGAAGAAGTGAAGATGCCCCAGTGAAGATCGAAGGATCAGGCCTCAAAAGATCAGCCAACTGCACGGAAGAAGGAGAAATGCGATTTGACAATCAAGGTGAACTCGAATTTCAGTTTCGATCTCGAAATGAATAGAAAATGATGTGATATGAAAGACAAGAAGCAAAAGACATGATCAGGAAGAAGTGAAAGGTGAGCGCAGTTTGACTAAGAAGTCCATGAAAGATAAAAGGAGAGCTCTCTCCATATGCAAGATGCAAAACTAACTATCATGAACTTAAGAAAGAAAGCTATTATGAAAAGTGATTTACTTGCAAGGTTACAAAGTCATTAGACTCTAATAATCATCATCGAGCGTTGTTGGTAGCGTCACAAGATCATACAATACACAATAGTATAACTATGTGAATCTGAATATGATCTATATCAGATAGATATGTGGAAATCTCACCTAGGCATCAAAGACATGTAATTCAAGATGACTAGTGCAGTGAGGTTCCCTAAGTGTATTATAGCAAGATTATACTCGCATCAAGACACAAGGAAAGTCAAGATGACTATAAGCATGCACTTGTGAAAAATAATCAAGGATAATACATTGTAGATCCTAGTGTCAAGTGGAACAAGCATAAATGCTTATGACAGTGAGGATCAACAAGATATACCCACAAGTAGAAAAAGCAATAAAACATGTCCTCGTGCCCCCAGTCTTCTAGCTCGGCATCATTGAAAACTATAAGGAAGAGAACACTCATCAAAGAAATCATCATAGACAGTACACAAAAAAATAAAGTCGAGCAAATCTCAGCAAGTCAAGTGTTTAAGTGTGTGTGTGTGTGTAGGTCATAGAGTCAAACTTTGAGTATCACATCTACGAGTGAGAAATATCTTATCATTCTAGACTGTGAGTAGGATATCTGATAAGTGTTGAGAAAACACTCAACGCTAGTAAAGTGTTGAAAAACACAATTAGGGTGGTGTTAAAAAACATCGTTGGAACCAAGAGGCCCAAGAAACCCGAACGCACAAAGAGACCCAAGATAAGCTAGAACAATGTATGCCCCCAAGACTAAGACAAGAGTCAATTCCAGGCTAGGAGAGGCAAAGTGGAAAGTGGAGCGAAGGAGCGCCATGCAAGACTGATAGACATAGGTGCAAGAGTCTCAAGCAGTGCATGTTTTTAGGTTTTCACCATTTGATAGATTTTTTTAGGACTTTTTTCAAAAAAAATTATTTTGCTACCAAGGTGCCTATTTCCAAGTTTTCACCAAGGCACTTTTTCTATTTTTTTAAATTTTTTGCATTTTTTCAAGACTTTATATGCTTTTTAAGATTTTTGCAATATATCATTTTTTAAATTTTTTCAAGATCAATAAGTATGTACAAAGGATTCCCCCAGACAGAACAGACATCAAACTCCCAAGCAAGATCACATCGTGTAGTCCCAATGTCTAGCAAGGTAGAGGACAAGAGGGAATATCAAGCTAGTGGAAGAGATGGAAGACAAGAGAATGAAGGAGAATGAAGGAAAAAAATCTTCAATGGAAAACTCCTCAATGGAGAATGAATGGAGGAAAATAAATATGAAGGCTAAACATGAAAAGAATGAAAGCAAGATCATCGTAAGATAGCTCACAAGATAGCCAAATATTCATGCATAAGTGAACATTGTCAAGATCAAAGAGAGAAGACGGAATGGATGAAAATATGTAGAAGAACTACGCATGATGTCTGATTGTCAGGTTTTCATCATGGTACTTATCCAAGGTGCCACAAGGGAGTGGTTTTCACCATAGGACGAATTTATTTCTCTTTACTTTTGCTACCAAGGTGCCTGTTTCAAGGTTTCCACCAAGGCACATTTTTCATTTTTTCATTTTTTCATTTTTTATTTTTTTTAATTATTTTTTGGAAGAAGACAAGCTTTTAGATAATTCTCCTTGAAAGGATAAACCATTATATGCCAAGGATTCAAAATAATATGCTCAAAGATGTTGATAAGGAAAGGAAGATGGAAGATAAAAATGGAGGATAAGGTTTTATGTAAAGCGAGTGAGGTTGGAAGATAGGAGGAATAGGTAAATGAGGAAAAAAGATAGAAGGTAGAAAGATAATGAATGGAAGGATTGTGAAAGGGTAGATGGAAAGGAAGGTAAGATCAACATCAACACACACCTTGAAGGGTGGCGAGAGGATGGAAGAAATGTGAATGAAAGAATATGAGAAGGACTATGGCGAATGTTTAGCAGAGGTTGCGGTTTAGGCACATGGAATGGAAGAATATTTTTGGAAGAAGATGAGGCGGAAGCCTTTGGAAGCTTGAATGTCTACTTCACTTTTTGTTCAATATTAGACTCTTTGAATAAAGACTTTGGAATCCATATAGCTTTAGGCTTTTCATTTCTTTTTGATGATTTAGAGAGAATATCTTCAATGATGGATTTTGGAACCCATACTTGTCTTGTAGTTTTCTTCTTAGATATCTCTTTTGACTTTTTACCTCCATGTCGATTAAAGGAGACATGGTGATCTTTTTTTTTATGGATTCTTGTATTGCTTCATTTTCTTGTATTGAACATTCAAGTTACTTCTAAAAGACTTGAGACTTGTGGAAGAAGAAGGTGGATATGACTGGTTTAGATGGGTGGGTGGATGAAAAGAATTCAAGGGCATGCATCTATGTTGATCTTGAGGAAAGATAAGAGATGGAGGGATGTAAGGAACCAAGATGGATGATGAATTAGGAAAGTTAGGAGGGAAAAGTGAAGGGACATAAGGGCCCAAGATGGAAGGTAGATGTGAAGCCCTCAGTGGTGATGGAAGAGGTCCAAGGATGGAAGTGGAAGACACAAAAAGATAATCAATAACTTCATCAACATCTATATGACAACCAAGGACATCAGCATCTTTAGAGTGAGCATTAAGATTTTCAATAAGATCGTGAACATCTTGAATAGAAGCAACTTCGTCGATAGGATTGTTCAAAGCTTGCAAAGACTTAGGAAAAGTAGAAAGTGGAAGCGAACATGGAGTGGTAGAACAAGAAGATGGAAGATTTTGATCTTGACAAGGATCTTTGGATAGCATAAGCGTATAATTTTTTTCTTGATTTTCAATAGGCTTAACATTGGAAGTAACAACACTATTTTTAATAACCTTAATGGAAGTATCATCTTTGGAAAGCGTAAGTGTAGTAAGGTTATTTTTATTTTCAATAAGCTCAATAGTGTAAGTAGTAGCTTGATCTTGCTTAGGGGAAGACTTAAGACATGGTGGAATGAATGAGGAAGGGCGTAGAGTATCAAAAGGACCATGAAATGGATAAGAGACATCATGAAAAGAATTGGATGACATGGAGGGTTCTTGATCTTGATCTTTTTTTATGTTCTTTTTTTTATTTTTAGAATCCTCTTGACATGGAGCCACTTCTAAGGACAAGGAAGAATGTTGGAATTGTATGGAAGAGTTTGGAAGAGATGGTGAAGGACTAGCTGAAGTAGGCATTATAGCGCACAAAGGCTTAGGCTCTTTAGGTTTAGCATTATTGAAAGTATTTGCAACCAAGTAAAGGTTAGCTTGAGTTTCTTTAAGAGGTAGCCCTTGAGGATAACTATAGGGAACCATATGAAAAGTATTAGGATCTTTGTTGGATGAAGGATTTGTGAAAGATTTGGAAGACTCGGAAGCTTAAGGAAGTGTATGGATATTGGAGGAAGTAGGGGATGGAAGGGAACCATCACAAGACAAAGGTCCATCATTAACATAATCTTGCTTGAGAGTGCAATCTTTATCTTCAGCATGAGAGTGCTTAGAGGAAGGATTCTTATAATATTGATGTTTCATATTAGTGTGGTACATTTTATATTCCTCAACAGAAGTGGATGCATCATCTAGGTATTGTTGACAGAAATCATCAAAGTCTTGTTCAAAATCAAAATCATATGGATCACCATCACAATCTATCAAATGTGACGACCCATTTCCAGTAAGCACAAGCACACGACTAGGACTCTTAGGAATAAAGGTATCATAAGGACTATCATATTGCTCATCATGGTATGTCTTGATAAGAGAAGAAAGACTCTTGGGAGAAGTAGAAGAGGAACTAGATCGTGAAGAAGAGGAAAGCGAAGACCTAGTGGAGGAAGAAGACGTGGATAATGAGGAATGTGAATAATGTCTAGAAGAGTCATGGTAAGGCTTGGAAGATGAGGAAGAATGAGAAGACTTAGAAGATGAAAAAAAATTGGAAGGAGGTCATGACAGGATCATGTCTATGATCCTAGCAAAGGCATCTGATTCAAGCATCTTTTCTTTTATTCTTGTCTTAAGTTTATCATCCATGCAAAATCTAGGACTATTGGAAGAATAATACTCTTCGAATTGAGCAATGAGTTCAAGATCATCTATTCTCAAGAGAGGTTCCATAACAAGATAGTTGAAATTCATGGTTCTAGAAGAGGAGGAATCAAGCATGGAAGTGAAAGAATTGATGAATAGAAGAAGGTAGACTAGAAAATAAGAGGAAAAGCATCAAAAAGACATGAAAAATTTACGAAGAAGAGGAAGAAGCATGAAGGAAGAAGAGAAAGGATGGAAATGGGAGACTAGGAAGACATGGGAGATGTGGAAGAAAGGTGACCAAGAGTCATTTTGTGCAATTTGATACCATTTGAGTTCATTTGGATATTGAGCAACATGTCACGATACCTAAGATCCAATTTGGACCGACCGAGGAAGACTGGGAATGGCAAGAATCAGCTTCAGATTGCAAACAACTGTGAGACAACAAAATAAGTTTGTGCGATAGTTTCCAGGAAAGTAGTGTGAATCTTGACCAGTGAACGTGAAAAACTCAGTTTTGAAAGCAATTTGGTCAATGTTGTAAGTTGCAAGGTACAATTTCTTGGTTTCAAACACAGTAATATCAGGAAATAGACAAGTTTGCAAATAGTAGGTGATCAAACATGTCATAAAAACACTTGCGCAAGAGCAAAAGCAACATTGCCAAGACAAGCAATTGTCATATCAAAATGAAAAATTCTATGAGCACTACCATGATGTTTTAATGTTTGAGAACATTTGCACGGGTAGATCACAACGAGAACACTTCAAGCACTTACTACCTAGAAGGGCAAAGGCTCAATACTTAACAACTTGGCCCACACTTGATGTCTCATTGCCTCACACAAAGTGGTTGCCCACAATAGATGTTGGCTTTGTCGTGGAAGTGCCAATGGCACAACCAAAAGAACACAGATGGTGAGTAGTCTTGGGGTGATCTGGGTTAGTCCACTAGGATCAATCCTTGCACCAAAATGTTAAACGGAAAAATTTGGTAGCTTCTATCTATGGTTCTTAATAAGGGTTTCCGTTTGTAATACTCCTCTTGCTCCCCAAAGGGACTCCTTACCTTGTGGAAAGTAACGGACCTCGTGGCCACAAGAGTACCTTAAGCATTCTTGCTCAACATTTTCCGCATGGTCACAATCTCACAAGTACTCACATTAAGCAAATACAAGTACTACGTCTACCAAGGTTTTGTGTCCTTGATAGCCTTGAGTTTATAGTGGGTCGGAATAGCTTGATATTAGCTTGTCCCCACTTGTGTCGTTCCTCTTGATTGCTCAAAAATATCTCCCAAACACACCAAGTAAAGTTTAATTACCCTCTTGCTTTCAAAATCTAAAAGTGGGTCAAGAATTTTGGTTCACCACAAGGGTGAAGAGCATACTCTCCTACCACCAAAAGACTCCAACAAGATATTAAGTGCCTAAGAAATGAAGCAACTAGTATATGCCGCACTCAAAATGAAAGCAATTAAACAAGCACTCGATTGGTTTTTATGCTTTGGGCAGCCCTGCAAAAACCATTACTAGCCCTTGTGCATTTGAAGTTTTGACATGCGTTCTTTTAAGCAAATATTTCAAGCAATGAGAGCACCTACAAGCACAACTTGTTAGCCCCACAATGGTTAGGACATCAAAAATCAGATAATCTGCAAGTAAAATAGCTGATCAAATGGCAAAATTTGAAAATGAAACCAACATGGTTGGATCAAGCTCAAAAAGAGCAAATCTAGAATTCTGAGTCTCTATCTATCGTGGAATGTCACGCAAGACAGTACTAGCCACGTGAGAAAGTACCGAACCGCGCGCGAGAACGTACTAAGGCTCGCGTGAGAAAGTAAAGGGCTCACGTGAGAAAGTACAGGGCTCGCGTGAGAAAGTACAGGGCTTGTGTGAGAAAGTACACAGGCCCGCGTGATAAAACACCTTTGTCACGCGCAGAAGTGCTAGAAACAGCAAATCTTTGCGCGATACAGTGATTAACCTCACACGAGATTTTGTAACAGTGACGCACAGAAGTACGGACAGCGTACGAAAATCATAAAAAAATAAAAAATAGCCGAAACCTGCAACGAAAATGCAAGAAAAGAAGGACAAAATAGAGCTGTTTTGCCCCACGGTGGGCGCCAAAAATGTACACACTAGAATGTGCACTTCTCTAAGCCTTTGCTTCCAAAGGAATCCATGAATGGGAGACCTTGAAAAATGACCTAGAGCTCCCTAGGCATGGAGTGCAAGGAAATTAAGTGTGCTCTCAGCTAGAGCTATTTAAGCCTATGACCTTGCTAATAAATCATGCAATGGGAGATTCAATGGAGACAAAGGCAAGAATGTCAATATCTTCAAAAATCAAAATGTGAATGAAATGCAATGCTAGAAATGAAGATGTAAGCTATGTTAAGATGAATATGCAAGTTAAGCTATGGAAAGGAAAGATGCAATTAAGACAAAATCCTCCTAATTAGACTATGTGAATCAATCTAAAGCATAAAGGAAACTAAACTATGCATGCCATGATAATGAAACTAGAATGCAAGAATGGAACTAAGATAGAATGTGAATGTAAAAGCTAAGAATGCTCCAAATTTTCAAAGCTCCAAAGTCACCTAGAAAACCTGCAGCATAACATTAGTATTCAAAAGATGGATCCAAGAATGAGAAGAGAGCTCTCCTTTTATAAGAAATGAGAAAGAATGGACCATGGAGATTAAAAGGTAAAAGATTTAATCAATGGTGGAGCATCAAAGAGGAGCAATCCATGTGCACAAATATCTTTCAATGAAAAAATAAGAGTTGACTTTTGTGCCCATATGAGACAAAAAGTGTTTTTTCCCTTTTTTATAAAATAGGAATAATGTTTTATTTGTGCAACTTAGGATAAGAGAAAAAGTGGGGGGTTTTTTATTTAATTAAAAGAGAAGGAAACTCCTTTTAATTAAATAAAGACTTAGGATAAGATGGTTAGTCCATAGGAAATAATCGAATAAATGATAGAACTAGGATTTGATCAAGAATAAGTCATTGATAATTTTAGCAAATAATGCTAGAAAGGGGCTAATAGTCTAGATGACCATTTTTAGATGATTACAGGTATCACTCATATAGTAAATAATTTTTAATGAGGGCTAATAATTGATTATTTATAGACATGTAGTTATTATTTACCAGGTAAAGCATCTTGGAGATTATTGTGGTTTTAGGCACCAACTTCTTATGAGGTTGTTTAGATAATTGTAATCAATTCTTGAATTGCTATTATCATTCTTTAACATCTTGTCAAAAATATAATAACCACCTAGGAACTAACAACAAACTAGGTACCCAAATGTAAGAGGTTACCAATTTGGTTGCAGCCTACATTAGTCTATGTTAGGCATGCTTATTCAATTTTAGCGTGGGGCATTGAGATGTGAAACCAACTTGGATGCCTCCTTTTAGAGGGTTAACATTATATATATGGCATTCTTAGGAAGGTTGGAGGAAGTAAATTGTGTGAAGAGTGAACTCTATTTGCAGGGGTTGAAGGGTTGATGATAAGTGAGAAGAAAGGAAGGATTTCATGCAGTCTTTATTTTAGAAGATAAATACAATCCTCATTTTAGAAGATAATATACACTTAGGCCTCTCTTCAGTTGGGACTAAGGTGTCTTAACCTTAGTCCTAGAATCTATTTAATTAATTTCTTTAATCTCATGTTGCATATTTTATTCATTATACCCAAAGAGTTAAGTTTCTAAATTTCTCTGTCACTTTGTGGGCCCTGATTAAGTGTTGGCTTCTTACATGCATGGTGCAAAGCATGAAATTGTGTCACTTGCCACTTGGAGTGCTCATTTCAAGGGAGGAGTTTATAAAAACTCTTAAACATGCATGCGGGTGCCAAGTGTCCTTTGTTGAGATAATTCTTGGCAGCATATAGAAATTGTTATGTAAGGACTTGAGAGTGAAAGAGTGTTAATATATTTATAGTTGGTTTCTTTCTAGCAACTATCTATGTGTGATGGATGCCTAATTATGTATTTGACAAGTTTCTACATAGTGGGTTTAGTTGCATATGGGAAGTTAATGTTATGAAAGGACAAGTGTTAGTGGTTTAGAAAGCTCTCTTTGCAACATGTCAAGCACATGGAAACTTGTGTTGGACAACACTTCTCTACCCAGTCATGGCAGATGGTTTTGGGTACCTACCTTTCATGCATGAAATCTATAAATATGTTGGTGCCTTAGTTGTTTTAGTGAGACACTTTGGTTAGTTTTTGAGACGACGTTGCACTATCAGAATTGTTCCAAAAATATATGTTGTTGTAATTACTCTTGAAACAACACAAACGTTATATATTGTATTGTAATTTTTGTGATTGATAATACATTGAACTCTTTGTTTTGGAGTGAGTTTTTTTCTCGTAAGAGTTTTCCCACAATAATTTGGTGTTAAAGTTTTTATGTTTTATGTGTTTGAAACTAATTTTACCTATGTCCATTTAGTATTTAACTGTTTAAAGGGTTTGTAAGAAATTTTCGCACTCACTCTACTATTAGATTTTACATTTGGAAGTGTTATTTTGTACTTCGCTTCCTTTCAATTGGTATCAAAAGTCTGGTCTACTTTTTAATCCTTGTTGTGGATTAAAGGGTTTTTTTGTGTAGATCTTGTTTTAGAGGGATTTTTGCAAAGAAATATTTCATAACCTTTGTTGTAGGTTTGAGATGGAATGCACATCTGGTAGAATAGAGATGAAGAGGTTTAGTAGCAGCCATTTGAAGTTGTGGAAACTCAAAATGGATTATATGATCATAGATAGAGATATAGGAGCTGCAACTTCTTCAACTAAACCTCAAACTAAAAGTTAGGATGTATGGGGTTGTTAATTCAAAACAAACTTATTATTCAAATTTTGATTATCTTTTATAGATAATATACATATATATTACTGATTTTATATATATATATATATATATATATATATTAACTATCATGTATTATTATTGTTATTTAGAAGAAGAACTCTAAGTATGAATTTAAATTTTGATATTATTATTCACTGAAGGTGATCGTTGTTTCATACACTTCAAACTAATTGATTTCGGTGTGGTTATGAAACAGACCAATCACTATAAATATCGATGGGTGCAAAGAGGAAGAAGCCACGTCTATGATAGACATGACTCCCCAAGGAATCACGCCTATCATATGCGTGATTGTTCTTATCAACAGTCACGACCCAAAGCATATACCACAAGGCACAATAACTATGTTATAGTCGATGTCAATTGGTATTAACATTAATACCGTTGACTGTTATTACCAACAGTTGTGTATTAACATTAACAATAATCAATATCGTCGATAGTGGTATATACCCGATAGTGTATGAATGATTCATCAGATGAATCGGTATTAACTATTATCAACACTATTAATATATATAGTTTTGATTAAGTAAAAACAGCTTTTGAAAGGACCTGTAACCTTGTACAAAGAGAAGAGAAAGATATAGCAATAAAAGATCTTAAAACAACTGTGGAACACCACCCAACAAACTAGGGGAACACACCATAGTTCCCAACAAGAAGGTGGAAAACTAGCCTAGCTAAACACAACAAAGGACCATCAAGATTTACATTTTGGTCCATTCTTATGAGACCATAACGACATATCAAATGAAGGTTTGGAGGAATTGACTTTTTTTCCTTTGAATGATGTCCATCCATCCTCCACCTTTTCAACAACCTTCTGCAAATCCTGAGAAACACCTGAAGAACCCACTAAAGTGCAGCCAGCAACAGGAGATAAGACAGTTGAACCAATGCCAGCTTCTATGTTCTGGACAGAGACAACAGTAAAAGAAGGGGCAGCCTTAACTTTCTAAACCAGAACTACCATAGAGACAGCATCTGTAGCATCAAAGACAACAGCAATAGCGGCTGCCAAGACAGGTGAATTATTATTAATATATTAATATATATAGTTAATATATATTAATATATAAAGTTATAATATTATTATTATTATTTACATATTATTATTATGTATATGTATCATGATTATTCTCTTATTTGATCGAAGCTATATGTATTAACACTCCCTCTTAGCTAGGGAAGATAAAGATCATATATATATATATATATATATATATATATATATATATATATATATATATATATATATATATATATATATATATATATATATATATCACATTTCTCGTAATAAGAAGTTTCACATATCTCGTGAAGACAAACATCACATAATACGTGATGATAAATATCACATAACTCGTGATAAGAAGTTTCACATATCTTATGAGGACAAACATCACATAACACGTGATGATAAATATCACATAACTCATGATAAAAGTCTCACATATGTCATGAAGACAAACATCACATAACACGTGATGATAAATATCACATAGCTTGTGATAAAAGTCTCACATATCTTGTGATGACAAACGTCACATAACACATGATGATAGATATCACATAACTTGTGATAAGAAGTCTCACATATCTCGTGAAGACTAAAGGATGATATGCTTGAGAATATTATATTCTCCTTATACATCCTAGCTATGATGTGTGCACTGACATTACGTCACATAATGTTCACCATAACAGATCACGGCACATCCATGAATGATATCAAGTCAGCATGATATCAATATTACAAGATCATCATCTTATAATATCTACATACAAGTGTTCATTTCTAAATGATCGTCACCTTTTAGAGATGAACACAGTGGGTAGAGCCCATAAGATCATATATTAACATATATGATAAAAGAAGTTTACACATTAATCTTATATATATAAAAGAAATACAATACAAATTACATTTCAACCATACCAAGACCTTTTTTGAAGTGTTCAACTTTTATTCTAGCAAGAGGCTTGGTGAGTATGAATGTTGTCTGATCTCCTGTACTGATATATTCCAATTGAATCACATTCCTATCAACCATGTCTCTCACATAATGATAAGGAATCTCTATATGCCTGGATCTATCATGAAATACTGGATTTACAGAAAGTTTTATGCAACTTTGATTATCACAATGGATTACTGTAGGTTTCAGGGGCTCACCGAATAATCCCACAATCAGTTTCCTGAGCCATACTGCTTCTCTTCCTTCCATAGAAGTTGCAATGTATTTGGCCTCTGTAGAACTCTAAGCCACTAAAGATTATTTTTTGCACATCCAAGATATCATGGTGGATCCCAAACTGAAGCAACAACTTGAGGTGATTTTTCTATCAATTACACTTTCGGCCCAATCAGTCTGCGAATCCATGTAGATTCAAGTTTACTTTCTCATATTTGAGTCCATAATTTAGAGTACCTTGAAGGTATCTCATAATATGCTTCACGGCCATAAGATGTATCTCCTTAGGCTCGCACATGAATTGACTCAAGGCATTGACTACATAATAGATATCTGGTCTGGTATTAACCAGGTACATTAACTACCCAATTATCTGGTTGTAGAGGGTAGGATCTGCACATGGAGAATTTGTTGCTGCCTCTTTTAGTTTATGAAGGTTAGTTTCCATGGGAGAAGACATGGGTCTACAATTCATCATACCAAATCTCTTCAATATGTCCAAGGTAAACTTTCCTTGATTTAGCACAATGTTGTTTGAGTTTTGCCAGACTTTCAATCCAAGGAAGTAATGTAGAAGGCCTAAATCCTTCATTTCAAACTCTTTAGCAAGGTCCTTTTTACATTTATCAATAAGTTGATCTTCTCCTATGATTAACAAGTCATCAACATACAAGATCAATATCAACATATCACCTTTAATTTGTTTGAAGTAAAGATTTAGATCTGCATCATTCTTAGAAAATCTCAATTCCATGAGATATTTATCGATTCTCTCATACTATGCCCTATCATGCCTTGGGGGCTTGTTTAAGTCCATAGAGGGCTTTCTTTAATCTACACACATGAGATTCTGCATTATGAATCTCAAATCCTTTTGGTTGCTCTAGGTAGACTTCTTCTATTTTTTCATTTACAAATGTAGTTTTTAGATCCATCTGATGAACTTTCCATCCTTTGGTTGTTGCGATGGCTAGAACTTCTCTGACTGATGTATATCTAGCAACATGTGCAAATGTTTCTTCATAATCAATTCCTTCCTTTTGTGAGAAACCTCGGGAAACAAATCTGGCTTTATTTTCTCTATACTACCATCTGCAGCATGCTTGATTTTGAATAGCCACTTGGATGACACAACGGATTTTCCTTTTGGCCTTGGAACTATTTCCCAAACATCACTTTTTAATATGGACTGGTATTCCTCTGTCATGGCATCCTTCCATACTTGTTGTCGGAGAGCTTTTGATGCAGTAGAAGGTTTAGACTTTGAAAGATCATTCATTAAGGCCACATAGCTGGAAAATCTTCGAGGCATTGTACTTTCTCTAAAAGTCCCTGAAGGAGTTGCAAAGTTCTTTGATTCTTCCACTGTTTTGGTGGCCCGAAGTGGTCTTTTCTTATGATTCTCTTTTGGTAAGTTTTGTACTTCATCATCCTCCTCTTCGGGATACTCCCTCAAAAACTCAGGGGTAGAATCATCTTCTAAGTTTGAAGATGGGGTGATACTTTCAGACTTGAAAGAGTTTCTAGCTCTTTTAAAAGCTAAATTCTCCTCAAAAATTACATCTCTACTGAGTTCAATATTTCTATGTCCGGGTATAAATATTCTATAGCCTTTAGAAATTTCACTATAACCAACAAAGATTCATTTCTTCCAAAAGGTTCTAGTTTTGTTCTTTTCTCTTTAGCTACATGGAAATAGACTAGGCATCCAAATATCTTTAAGTGAGTAATATCTGGTTTTACACCTATGAAAACTTCTTTGGTGGTTTTATCTTCAATATGAGAGTGAGGACATCTATTTTGTATGTATACAATAGTGTTGGAGGCTTCTGCCCAAAGATAGATTTCCAAATTTTGATCAAGGAGCATGGCTTTAGTTGCTTCTACAATGGTTCTATTTTTCTTTTCGGCAACCCCATTTTGTTGAGGATTGTAAGGAATAGTGAACTCCCTCTTAATCTCTGCTTCTTTCCAAAATTCTCTAAATATGTCAGAAGTGTATTCCCTCCCATTATCAGTTCTTAGGGTTTTTATTTTCTTTCCTGAGGAGTTTTCAGAAAGGGATTTGAATTCCTTGAACCTCCTAAGGATCTCTTCTAATTCTTTACATTTGAGGAAGTGGATCCTGATTTTTTGGGAGAAGTCATCAACAAATATCACATAGTATAGGAACCCTCCTACAGAAGGTGTAGACATAGGTTGACATAGGTTAAAGTGAACTAGTTCTAAAACATTACTCGTTTTACTAGAACTACTTTGAAAAGAACCCTTGGTATTTTTGCCTAGGGCACATCCCTTACATGTACCTGAGTGATATGGTTTTAACTTAGGTAAACCAATGACTAGTTTTTCCATGGAGGATAAAGCACGAAAGTTTAAGTGTCCTAATCTTCTATGTCATATTTCATTAGAGTCTACAATTTCATGAATTAGTGCAAGATTAGGTTCAGTGCATACCTCATACAGGTAACCATTTTTGTGCCCTGGGGTTACAACCTTCTTGATAAAAGAGTTCTTTGGCCATGCCAACACCTTGCTATCCATGAAGGTTACTCTATACCCATTATCCTCTAATGCAGATATGGAGACTACGTTCCTCTTGATGCCTCCCTGAAACGAAAAGAACTCCAGTGTGTTGGATGGACATTCCTGACTTCAACTTAATTGTGCAGGTCCCGACACCTTTTACTAGATGTGCAAAGTCATCTCCGATGGTTACGTCTTCATCAATTTCTTCTATCATAGAGTCCAATAGTTCTTTGTATCCAGTAATGTGTCTTGATGATCCACTGTCCATAATCCAAGTATTAGATTTACTAGATACTTGATTGGAGATGGCAGAGTAGAATGCATGTTTCTCTAAATTGTGTTCCTTTTTATTTCCCTTTACTTTTGCAAATGTAGCTTGTTGTTTGATTCTATTTGGACATCTAGTTTCATAATGCCCATATTGATCACATTTGAAGCACTGAACGTGAGAAACATCTCTCTTGGATGAACCTTTCTGACGTTCCTTCCTTTTCTTAAAGTGTTTCATTTTCCCTCTCTTGTGAGAGTTTACACTTAGCACATGTAGATTCTCATCTATGTTCTTTTCTTTGATTCATTTCTTGTTTTGTCTTGACTCTTCCTAAAGACAGTCGGACCTTAGTCAATCAAAGCTGAGATATTTAGATCATCCACTAATACCTTAAACAAAGGTTTACCATGTATTAGGTAGGCCATCTAATGTAATGAGAGTCAGTTCTTTGCTCTGAATTTCATATCCAAGTGTTGTCAATTCATCCCTTATAGCAAAAATTCTCATAAACTACGCATTTATGGATTCTCCTTTATTCCACTTATATGATTAATTTCTATTTTCAAGGTTAGGGTTTTGTTGGCATTGTTTATTTCATGTATTTTCGAGTGATTTGAACATGTGATAGGCAGTCTCATATTTTATTAGAATTGGCACTATATGGACTCTAACACCATCAACAATAATCTTCATAGCCTTTTCATTTCCTTCAATCCAGAGAGATTTTTCAGGATCATTTTGTGGTTCTTCTTTCTCCTCCTTTATGAAGGATTTTGCTTTATTTTCTTTTAGAATCATTCTAATTCGGAATTTCAATGACGTGAAGTTGTTTCCTCCTTCAAGTCTATCTTCGAATCTGATGGTACTTGCAATAGAAATGTGATATGTACTAATAATAATCGATATTGAATTTCTCAAGTTTGAGAGCTTCTCGGATCTTCTTTTACCAAAGCTCTAATAACATGTTAATTCACAACTTATTATTCAAATTTTGATTATATATATATATATATAAACTATCCTGTATTATTACTGTTATTTAGAAGAACTCTAAGTATGAATTTAAATTCTGATATCATTATTCACTGAAGGTGATCGTTGTTTCATACACTTCACACTAATTGATTTCGATGTGGTTATGAAACAAACCGATCACTATAAATATTAGTGGGTGCAAAGAGGAAGAAGCCACGTCTATGATAGACGTGACTCCCCAAGGAGTCACACCTATCATAGGCGTGACTGTTCTTATCAACAGTCGCGACCTAAAGCATATACCACAAAGTACGATAACTATGTTATAGTCGTTGTCAATCGGTATTAACATTAATACCGTTGACTATTATTACCAACAATTATGTATTAACATTAACGATAATCAATAACATCGACAGTGGTATATACCCGATAGTGTATGAATGATTCATTAGATGAATCGGTATTAACTATGATCAACACTTTTAATATTTTCTTTTTTTTTTGCTCGATAATAAGATATATTTTATTAATAGTAAAATAGATACAAGTATAAGTATATATAGTTATAATAATAATGATAATTAATATATATGTATATAATAATAATAATATTATTATCATTATTATTATTATTTACATATTATTATTATGTATATGTATCATGATTATTCTCTTATCTGATCGAAGTTATATGTATTAATAGGAGCACAAAGGATCAAAAACCCAAGGGTTTGACAAGTCTCTATCTCAATTTTGTACTCTTGAATGAACATGAAGAGAAGATTATGGCTAAGCTTTGGAAGAAGCCTGGAT
This sequence comes from Chamaecyparis obtusa, assembly GCA_027943335.1. NCBI lineage: Eukaryota > Viridiplantae > Streptophyta > Pinopsida > Cupressales > Cupressaceae > Chamaecyparis > Chamaecyparis obtusa. The sequence goes on from BSBK01005081.1 coordinate 623,299, forward strand.
ATCTTTATCAAGGGAAATCCTTGGTAAATAAGCTATTCTTGAGAAAGTTGTGTTCTCTAAGGATGGAAGGAGGATCTGTTGCAGATCACATGAATACACTTAATATGCTATTTGGCCAAGTGAATTTTGTTGGCATAAAGATTGATGATCGAGAGAAATACATGCTTCTATTATGTTATTTGTCGGACTCGTGGGATGGAGGATGTGGTTGCTTTGTTGTTATCTAAAGAGATGCAAAGGAGATCTTCTAAGATGGCTAAGGAAGCCCCAATTTCTCCGGGAAGATCAATGGAGAAAGGCAAGAAGGACAAGAAGGGACAACACAAGTCTTTGTGGGGATCTCAATATCCTTGTAAAAATTCCAAGGAAAAATGTTAGAATTGTGCAAAATCTGGTCATATCTTGTAAAGAGTGCAAGGAGGGGGAGAAAAAAAAATGTCAAAAGAACTTCTCCAATTTTGACTTTGAAAAATCCTCTCGAGATAATGTAGACTCTTTTGAGGCAGTCTTGGCAAAACCTATGTTGCTGGTATGGATTTGAGTTTGGAAGTTCACCTAAAAGAAATTCCGTGTTTGGTGATTTGTTAAAAAAAAACATTTAAAACTGGGGGAAATAACAAGGTTCAGTGACCAGACATACCGGTGTAGCCAGTAACACAGTAAAAATCAAATACAGTAAGACTATCAACAGTTAAGTTGTGTTGTTTTCTGTTTTTAAGTATATCTGATTTAACTTATTTTTCCTTTAATTTATTAATATGATAAAATATCCTAGCTGGGCCTGCGCTGTTTTTTAATTATGTTTTTCCTACAACAGACAGGTACTGAGAACTAGAAGAACTTGTGAAGTCCCCGGACAGTACCAGTAAGAGAACAATACCAACAAAGTGGGCAACTGGGGCAGGACCCAATAACATAGTGATAACAAGAGATTCCCGCCATAGTGAGGACTAATAATCTTGCATCAAAATAATTTATAATTTCAAATACTACAGCACAATATGTCATCACAACTAGGGTGTTAAATCAGTTAGTTACAAAATACAAATCTCCAGAAAGAGGAAATATTTATTTCGTTAGAAAACCAAAATTGATCATTCGTAGGGAAAAGCAAAGTGGATAAATGTAACTCCATCCAAGTTACATCTATATCAGTAATGGGGGTATTTGTTGGCCAAAATATTAGTTACGAAGATGAATACAATTCCAATGTTTGCAAAACTTCTATTTCCAACTGAATCTGCTCCTGCCATATCAATGATAAGACTGAATCTACATCATGAAAGTTATTTACAAAGCGAAGTTGACATTACATCTGGTTGTGATATGATCCTTAAAAACGTTGACTTTCAGAGAGGAGATTATTCATGTTGGTGATTTAGCTTTGGGAGATATCTTTCTCCCATATCTGAGATTATCATCTCTGTCCCAGGATTGCTGTTTCCCCTTTCATCGTGATGTGTTCTTGTATTCCTCTCTGCTGCTGTCGTTTTATTTTAAAAATTATCTTTATTTTCTGGAGACGTTTGATCTAGTCAGCCAGTCGTCTCTACTTTATTACCAGCAATTATCCTTTCATGTGCTCCGGTTATCCTTTCATATGCTCAACACGGCGAAGGCAGACAGTTCAAGATACAGAAGAGACATTTCTTTTGTAATGGCAGTTCCTTCATTTCCCACGGCAGATGCTTAAACTTGTCACGGCAGACTCTTCATTGTCTGGACAATGAAGAGTCCAACAATGAAGAGTCCAACTCTTCATGAGGAAGAGAATTTGATAAGTCTGAGCAGGCATTTGATCGGGCATATTTTCAGTTTGATATTCTTTGATTGAGAGACGATGTATGGAATTTTATTTATTGCCTTAGAGACATCGATATTAGAAGTGTTGTTAATTCTGATTGTATATCAGACTTCTGTTATTCTTTAATAAAGATATTTTTTTTTGCTGGGTTTTTCTCCTCAGGTTGGAGGGCTTTCCTAGGATAAATTGTTGTGTCTTGAGTTATTATTTTTGTTTGTTGTTTATCTTTATTTCTGATAATAAAAACTAACATGGTATCAGAGCAGGTTCAAGAGATCTGATCAGATTTAATTAGACAGATACTCTATGAAGTTCATTTTTAAAGGCAGTGAATCTTACGTAGTCTACTGGTGTGGCACTCGAGAGGAGACGTCTACATTGGAGTATGAGTGGAAAAGATCGAGAATCTAGGGCCTGAACATTCGCATCTACTGTAAAATTCTTATCTTATCATACAGCACTGTGTGATCCTGAAAGATCCATCGACAAAATACAAAATTGAGTCCTAGGGCTGCGAACACTATACATCATCAGGAATCGTCAAGGACACACCGATCTGAGTATAGCAACTATCATTTGGAGTGTCTCCCAATTTGCTCATTGCTGCGTAGCCTTCGGCTCTTGTCACTCACCATTCGGAGCCTTTCTCCACCTACAGTTGCTGAGTACTGGCGGCACCATTTGGAACGGAATTAGGAGCTCAGAAGGAAGTGAAAGTTGAACATGCTGTATATATATGAAATGCGGTAGATTGTGATGCATGATGATCTTTCAGTAAAATTCATAAATTCCACATTATCTGTCTATTAGAGTTTTTTTTCTGCCGATACATGATATTGCACATGTTTCCTGTGTAATCTTACAAATCAAGATTGAGAGTCTAAACAGTGAAACCGAGCATAGTATTGTACAAGGCGTCATTTGCAATATACGCATAAGTATTTTACTCGAGGTGTTTGACTACTGCTTGAATTGTTTGAGGGTTATTCCTAGCGATACAATTATACAAAATATATTGATGCTTCTATTCATATCTTATGATACGGAATTTTGTTGTTGGTACATTCACTGTCTCAACATACTGTTCGTTGTTCCTATTCTAGGTGTATCTGGAGATCTGAATCTTTAGGTGCAAAGAATGGGAAAGAACAATTGGTGGATTGTGAGGAAGATTAGACAATAAAGAGATAAGTATTTCATACCCTTGAATAATGTTCATGAATCCTTTATGTAGTTATTAATTCATACATTAGAATAAGTGAATCATGTATGCTTCTAGCATTGGTATTTCTCTTCAGGATAGGTTGATCCTATGAACTATTAGTAATCTCTCTAAATTGCTTCCAGGACGGATCAAGGAGCATAAGGATTGTTTACCCGCTGGGGTAAACTTAGTATTGCACAGACATAGTACGGGAAATATAATAAACACAGAATATATCGGAGAATAATAAATGCTTTCATTAATCATTCCAGACTGGCAAGTACATTTACATCGTAATGATCATACAATAATATCTTAATATCTCCCGTGCCCAACCTCCGAGAGGGTATATAAAATACTCGAAGGGCCACGACCGAAACGTCGTGACGTAACTGTCTTCTCGGTCACTAACGACCAAGAGTAACATAATACTTTACTAACATAATAACCCGTACATACAATTATCCCGACAACATCATCCCCCCCAAAAAAAACAAGTCGTCTCCGACGACTTACAACAAAAGGGAGATGAAATACACCACATAGAAGAAGAAAATCACTGAGAAGGGGCAGAGGGGCGTCCCTAAAAAGATGAAGTGCCGCCCTCCCCATCAATGCTGCTTCCAGTAGGTCTTTTCCGTCACATCACATTCCTCTCGTGCCTGCACCAAACTTATCTCCAAAACATACTTTTCAACTATAGCCTCTGCTAACTCTTGTTCAAACAATACTGTCTTCCGAGCCAATCTAACCTCGATAGCCACCCGTGTTGCCCTCTCTGCTTCCAACTCCTGGGTACGCTGAGCAAAGTGTCGCTCTACTACCTCCAACCGGGTGGTCAGCTCTTCCCGAGCTCTCTATGCATCCACCAAGACAGCCTCATGTCCAGCCAACACCTACTCCGAGTGCCTCAAAGTGTAGTACCCCTCTTGAAAGACTTGCTCCAATGCTCTCTTCACTTCCGACATGCAAACACTCCATGCCTGCAACAGCTCCGGGTCTCATCAACTGGTCACACTCTCCAAGGACTGATAACTGAACCGACTAGGGGTCTAGGGGGCAACGCCCCCAGCGGGGTCGAGGGGCAGCGCCCCCGCGGGGTCCTTGGGCAGAGCCAAGACCAAATTAGCACTCTCAAACCCACACAGAAGTCTATGGAACACACCATTTTGTGATTTTCTTCTGATCCCATACTCTTTTCTACAAAACGCTTATGTTTTCCTCACTACCTCGTTATGTCCTTCCCTTTGGTACCATTCGTTCTTCACTATGAACTGTTTTGGTTTGTCCTCGTTTTTTTATTTTTTTTTATTTTTAAACCTTCTCCTCCCTGCTGCCAGTCCTATATGGAATGCAAAAACTCTGATGCTGTTTATTGATCTCCTTCTACCCGTAAGACCTGCATTTTAACTCCCTACATTTTCTTCTTGGCATCGTACGGACATGGGTTGGTAGCTGCGTATCCTGTGTGCATTTTCTCCCATGCAATACAGAATGAAAAAAATGTTGCCAATTATTTATTCCTTCCTACCGTACTGTGCATTGTCTTCTTCTACCATACAGTTATGATGTTCTGCGTGCCGTACGGTATCTTGGCTTTTGCCATATAGGCACGTGCACCCAAAACACTCTGCTTCTTTCTCAATGTATTCCGTACGGCCGTATGGTGGAATGATTGTACTCTTGCAAGCTCGTGTCAACTTATGTCATGTTTATGTCCTACTTTTGCCGTACAGTGCAATTATTATACTTTGTATGCCTTCTATTGTCGTACGGTACTCCATTCGTTATTTTACAGTCGTACAGTTGCCACATGTTGTCCTTTGTCGTACGCTAATTAAGACATGCGATTTTTCTTTTCCCTATACTGCTTATGTCGTACTGTAAATATCTTGGGTTTTTTAGGCTTTTAGTGTCGTACGGTACCCTTTGTTTGACTTGGTAGTGACCATACAGTCAATCCAATATGCTTCACCTTTGTCGTACAACCATACGATGTTTTTCACTTATTCTTTTTTTTCTTTGCCACCGTACGGTCATGCATAGCCGTACGGACATTTTTTCAATTTACTGTCCGGATGCTTCTCTGGTCGCCCGTACGGGCGGCTCTCAGGTCGCCTACTTGGTTGCTTGAGTCCCTTTCCATCCTCTCCTCTCAGGTGCTCTATCCCTTCTCTCAGGTCCATCTCCTCTAGGTAAGTTTTCAATTTGGACCCGCTGATGGCCTCATGTATCTCCAGTCGGTCAAGAGTCCACAACTTGACAGCCCCGTCATAGCCGACTTCCCGAAATTTTCCTTGCTTAATCTCATTGTGCAGCCGTTCCTTCAAGCTTGCCCTGTCCCCAAGTCTATTTTCAATGACAATCCAAAGGCTTGGAACCATAAATTCTACAAGAACCACGAATTCTTGCCCGTACATAAGAAGGAGAATCAAGATTTTGAAGGCTGCGGTCTTCCACAGGATTCCAGTCGTCTCCCATGACAATGGTTTTCGGATTTCTCTCATCCCCGAGGTTTATTTCTTTCAACTTTGCTTCTTTGTACCAGATGGGTTCCTCCTTCCGAAACTCATGGGCAGGGCTCTCTTTTATCTGAACTTCCCCTTCTCGGTATGCTGTATATTCCGGAGGGAACTCACTTTGGGCTTCCTCAATCTTCAGTATGTTGCAGGACGGCGGAAATAATTTGTAATCGCCCATCTACCAGTGGAATAAACCGTCCATCGAATCTATATCGTCCTCCACTTTCAGTATCCCTTCGGTATTGGGCTCCATGGTTTCTTCCCCTCCATCTATTCCGTTGTCTGAGTCTAAATCCGAGGAGGATGCCATTTCTTCTCCGACCATCTGCGTTGTGAGGTCTATTACAAACTTCCTTCCCCTTTTCTCAAATGACAGGATGTTCTTTTTCCAGTTATGGTTGGCTCTGGCAGTCACCAGCCACCCCCTCCCTAGGATGGCGTCATACCCCTTCTGCTTCAGGGGAATTACTACGAAGTCGAGGATGAATGATTGGGTCCCAATGGTTACCTGTTGTGCCATCAGAGTTCCAAGGGGCTTGATGTCGTGCTGGTCGGCCCAAGTAGGTTGAAGGTTGGCGGCCACAGTGTTGGCTTCCCAAGGCTTTTCCAGGTTTCCTCCAGTAGAACGTTCACCCCGGATCCACTGTTTACGATCGTGTTTGTGAGGATGGTACCCAAGATACCCATCTCCACCACTGCGGGGTTTCGTCCATTATTTATTGATAACATCGTGGGGTCGGCTGCGGAGCCGCCGGGAACCTCTGTCCGTTCAACCATGCTTGCTGGAATGTTTTGGCCTAGGAATAGGGCCGTTTTCAGGTGCGGCATAGTTTCCAGTAGGTCCTTGACCTTTACGGGTATCTCCAGTTGCATCATCTGCCTTAAAATATTTTGTTCGGCCATTGCTCGGGTAGAAGTGTCGGCGTCTGTGGAGTCCCTTCGGTCCTCCATACCCTTCGTGATCTCGGCCTTCGCCTCGAGCATCCTTTGTTTCTCCGTCGGAGGGTGAGGATATGTGGCCTTCTTCATTTGCCCGCGTGTGATTGCCAGGACCTTCTCCATGCCCCCTCGTTCCATGTCCAGGATGTTGCAGCCGGGCTTCGGATAGTTAGCATCCTCGTGGTCCCCCGGTCCGCACCACCAACACAGTTTTAGTGGAGCAGTAGCCTCATTCTGACAGTCACGAGCATAATGTCCCCATTGGTTATAGCTTCTGCACTTTATCATGGGCCTCCCCTTCGCGTCATACTGGACCTGTGGCTTGTTCTCATCATTGCCTCGGCCTCCCCGTCGGTTGTTTTTGTACCCGCTGGATGATGCAACATTTTGACCGTCGGTCCCGGATGTGGAGGGTTGCTCTTGGGTGAAGAGCACTTGTTGATTTCTCGCCCTCAGGTTGTAGGGACATTCTTTGGTGGAATGTCTTGCAATCTGGCAGATGTCGCAAAAGGCTTTCTTGGGACAAGAACCTTTTGCGTGGCCTACTTCTTTGCAATCTGTGCACCACATGGTGTCTTCCTCTGCTTTGCTCGAGCCTCCCCTTGTGGCCTTTAGTTCTTTCATCATCCTCGCCAGATCTTTTTGTAGGGCCAACACTTTCTTACTCGATTCGCCCTCGCTGCTTTCTGCCTCCGATTCTTCATCCGAAGACTTAGTCTTCCTAAAGGTCTTACATTCGCTCTCCAAATCCATTGCACGGTTGTACGCGTTGTTGTACGACGTGGGCGGGACAATTTTCATTTTCTTCCAAAGGGAAGTTTTTAGTCCCTCAACGAACCACCTTTTCTTGAGTTCGTCTACCGGGGCTGACTCCATCTTCCCTATGAGTTCCTTCAGTCGCCGTCCGTAGGCACGAACAGACTCGCTCTTCGTCTGCTTTGTATTGTAAATTTCCGCCAAAATCTCATTGTCGTCCCTTAACAACTGAAATTCTGTCTAGAAGGCCTTTTTCACAACATTCCATGTCGTCAGGCCTGATTTATCTACATCTGAGTACCAGTCGATGGCTCCTTCCCTCAACGTCACGGGGAATTGTCGGATCCATTCATCCTGGTCTGTGACTCCATTGGCAGCCCATATAGTCTCACAGGTCCGGCAATGCCGAACAGGATCCTCCTTCGCTTGGCCTGTGAACTTGGGCAGTTTCTGCTTACTCGCAGCCATGGTAGGTTGTTGCCTCCGCAAGGGATTCGATACTCCGACACTACCTCCTCCTTGAGTATTGTGTGTAGTGTTCACCAATGGCACTTGCCCTTGCGGTAGTTGTGTGACTGGTGGGACCGTACTGTGTGGAGTCCTTGGTTCTAACAGAGAGTTCGCCTATGCGTTCGCAGCGCCTTCGATCGTATTGTCACTGGCACCTCCGGCAATACTGTCACCTTCAACCGTACGGTTCCCTTCGTGGTCTTGGTCCTCCACACATGGTGTACGGGTCAAATCTTCAAACCGGTCTCGCTCTTCCTAAAGTAAGACCTGTCTCAATTGTGTTTCCTCGAGTAGTTCTTCCCTACTCCGCACTCTTCGATGCTCCAGCAAAGTGAACTGTTCTCCGTCGGCCTCTGCACCTTCCGTACCACTTCCGAAGTTCCCTTGGGGCAACCCTCCGGCAAGCTGGTCCTTGGCAAGTTGCCTCAGCCTATACCGACGTTCACGTTGCTGCGCAGAGATCAAAGCCTTTTGTACAGCCTCACCTTCGTCATCTCGTGCCTTTTTATTTCTATCTTTATTTAAAACATTGGGCATAAATCCTTTCCTCACTTCTCTTCCCCAGTACGTCTAGGCAGCAGCGCCAGATGTTTACCCACTGGGGTAAACTTAGTATTGCACAGACATAGTACGGGAAATATAATAAACACAGAATATATCGGAGAATAATAAATGCTTTCATTAATCATTCCAGACTGGCAAGTACATTTACATCGTAATGATCATACAATAATATCTTAATATCTCCTGTGCCCAACCTCCGAGAGGGTATATAAAGTACCCGAAGGGCCACGACCGAAACGTCGTGACGTAATTGTCTAACCTCTCGGTCACTAACGACCAAGAGTAACATAATAACCCGTACATACAATTATCCCGACAACAAGGATGATGAGAGATTGCATTCAAAGGAGGAAGAGCTTGATGCATCCTGTGAGGAAGTCACGCAAGCTAAAGAATGGAGACACAGCTTGCTGTCATAGGGCTGAGTTGGTGGCACATAACTGGAGACACCTCTCGAAGAAGAAGAACCTATTCAGATTGTCTTGTGATCAGTTTCTTCCAAGAGGAGGAAATGACATTCAAAGGAGTTAAATTCTGAGAATTCAAAGCACGAGTTGAGAGATTCCGTGATAAAAATCTTTTTGTGGGTGTCATGTTGAGAGATACCATGACATGGATTTCTTGAAAGATACCTCCCTAGCTAGGAGGGAGTGTTGGTGATTTAGCTTCGGGAGATATCTTTCTCCCATATCTAAGATTATTGTCTTTGTCCCAGGGTTGTTGTTTCTCCTTTCATCATGATGTGTTCTTGTATTCCTCTCTGCTGCTGTCGTTTTATTTAAGAAATTATCTTTATTTTCTGGAGACATTCAATCTAGTCAGCCAGTTGTCTCTACTTTATTATCAGCAATTATCCTTATATGCACTCCGGTTATCCTTTCATATGCTCAACACGGTGAAGGCAGACAGTTCAAGATATTGAAGAGACATTTCGTTTGTACTGGCAGTTCCTTCATTTGCCACGGCAGATGCTTGAACTTTTCACGGCAGACTCTTCATTGTCTGGACAATGAAGAATCCAACAATGAAGAGACCAATTATGAGGAAGAGAATTTGAGAAGTCTGAGAAGGCATTTGATCGGGCATATTTTCAGTTTGATATTCTTTGATTGAGAAACGATGTATGGAGTTTTATTTGTTGTTAATTCTGATTGTATATCAGACTTCTGCTTATTCTTTAATAAAGATATATTTTTGTGGCTGGGTTTTTCTCCCTCGGTTTGGAGAGTTTTCCCAGGATAAATTGTTGTGTCTTGAGTTCATTATTTTTATTTTTGTTTTCTGTTTATCTTATTTCTGATCATAAAAACTAACAATTCCTACATGCAAGATACTGCAATGATCATATCAATCCTTTTTGCGATTTAAAAGCAACACGCTCACTTGATGATATTATAAAACAATGGTAAGTCTCATGGTAAGATGTTTGGAACATGATGCTGTGCAGTCCAGAAGATTACAAAATTTTAAACTGTTTTAAATTTGTTTTGTAGAATTGTCAGTATGTGAAACAATAACCATAATACAACCTAGATGAATTAGTAATACTGTTGATCTGATCAAGTCCACAGGAACAAGTAACAAAGTTCTTAGAAACAAAATTCCTCCTGCACGAAGACCATATAAATTTATAATACACATTACAACCAACTTAGTATAAAACTTCCAGAATTTTGAACTGTGAAATATTTACTCAACTGCGATGTGTTTCCAGGAGGAACTTGGAGAAGAAAGTCAAAAAATATTATTTTTTATTTGTCAGATAAAGATAATGAAACAACTATCTTTGATCCTTACAGACCCAAGTGTGATTCTCCAGTTTCTTTTCTCCTTACCAGACCATGCATGATTCAACATAACAAATTACACTGGCACCCTTCTCTGCCTCGAGCCAAATAGCTATAGAAAAATTACAACTACTGATTAGTACTTTAATACATAGAACCCCAATAACGCTTAGCAATGGCAGGAATCTTGGGTTAAAATTTTTCCAGAAGTAGCTCTAGAACTTTAGATTAAGTAATGTTACTTACTGATTTAATGAATGGTAGTTGGAATACCCAACCGAGTACAGGAATCCTGTTCAAGAATACCACAAAAGTAGGCCAGAAACCACTGCCAAGACAAAGAAAGAAGGTGCAAAAAGCATAATACATTAAAATATTAGATAAAAATGTGTGTCTCTAGAAATGGTGCATATTTGAGTGGTCAACAAAGTGTAATAAAGAGGATTTGGGTGAAAAAATAAAAGGGCAGCAAGCAAGCAAAAGATTAACCTGAAGAGAAAAATAAAGCCATAGATTTCCAATATCATCCCGATGACAGGCCATCCAATAAGAACAAAGAAGAAGCCAATCACAAAAGCGATGGATCCCTACAGACAGCAAGAAAAAATTTACTTCATTGAGAAAATTCACTGATGACAATACTTTTTTAAGATTATAAAGCTAACCTCCTGTACCAAATATAAAATACACTTTATTCTTCTGGCTAATCTTCAGCATATAAATAATCCTTTTTAGTTCTGCAATATTGTTTTTCACAAATCTCATCATGACCCCTAATTTTCACAAGAAGTCATACTCTTATGAGATTGAAGATCTAGTTGGAACTCAATGTATCCAGGAAAATATTAAAAAATCTAGGAAATTGCTGAGTTCTTACTGAGTATATTTTCAATAATGCCTAGAAAACTGAAACTACTAAAATGCAGTTCAAGTCTAATATCCAGATGATTACAACTGACTAGAAAATATAATATTTTTTTACAAAAGATATGCCATTTTTACAAACTCAACTTTAGAAAGATCAGTTTTCAAAGTTTTAGGAATGTATGCAACTTTGAAAATTGGTATTTGTAAATGCTTTTCTGTTCAAGATTGATATCCTGATAGTACTGCAGTAACACATAATGGATGTCTGCAGAGTTGTGGGCTGTGTATCTATGCTGAAGCCAGAAACACAAACTAAAACTATCTTAATGAAAAATACTAACTTGGAGACTTGGAAAACTCCATACCTTGTAGTGGCTGCGTTTCATAAAGAATTGTGCCGTTGACTTCACACCAATTGTTAACATAACACCTGCCAAGAAAAGGATCTGATAAGGATCACAAGTTAGCATTGCCTGAGAGAGCATTTATATCAACATCTTGAAGCGAAGTGTCAAAAAATGGCAAATGCCATAATAACTTACATTTCCCATTGCCAGTAGACCCTTATCAAAGAAGAAGATAATTCCCAAGAAAAAGAATAGAACACCAAAGCCTGTAAGGCCCATCCCAATTTCTGTTTCATGGCACAACACAAATTGAGTAAATATGTAAAATGTTATAAGCCTATAATCTATGTTGAATTTGGCCAGGAGCATGCCAACCAATATGTCAGATTAAAAAGATCAGCACATAAAATCTTTAATTATGCCAAATCAAAAGCACTGGAATGATAATGTGCCAATCATATGAGAACCCTGCATCTTAACATTTGCATAAAAATGCCAAAGAGATGATCAAGCCATGTGGATTTCATTCACTCATCAGCAATTTACAAAAAAAACACCAAAAGCTCATCTGTTAAGGATCACCGTGTTGAGAGTCAGACAAGGAAAAAACTTGGCAAGTCGAATTTTGACTCAGTCCCTCAGACTCAGACTCGGTGCCAAAACTTGGTGAAGACTCAACAACTCAACAAATTTTAAATATCATATAAAATAATGAAATTATGGGAAAAACTTACTATATTGCAGCATCTCATGTCAAAATAACTTCAAATATCATAGTAGCATTACTCAGAATCCTGATTGACTGGGCAAACCAGAAGTATAAGTCAAATTCAATTTCTCAAAAAAAATGCTACTTTTCCATTTGCCACAGCACCAAACTACTTTGGTTAGTCTGTATGATCTCACAAGCCCTGAGTTTTGACTTGTAAGGCTTGCAACTCTAATACACAGGCTAATTGAGAGCACCTCATATCCGGACTTGCAAGGCTGAGGTGAAACACAACACTCTGTAGGATTAGTTCCACAACAATCAGACCAAGGTCTCATACAATCATCCTTAGAGAAAATGGAAACAACAAACTGAAATGTTTTCTTTGTGAATTTTAGCATTCTTGCTTTCCCATGATCAATATAACAGCCACAGGACTTATCCTATTCACACCAAATAATTGAGATCACTGGGATGCATTACGTGAAAGAAAAGAAACAAAGGAAATGATAACAGAATGAAGTTCATAGTGCTGCACATGGAAAACCAAAAATATGCCATACCACACATCAAAGATTGATACAAAGTTACAAACATTACATAAAAAAATCTTGCCAACAAAAGCGACATCACTATAAAAACCATTTCTTTATGGCAAGTACTTCTATAATCCAGAACAACCCAGTAAATATCATAGTTACACCACCGTCAGCGACGGGGGGACGCCACAACGGGGGGACAAAGGGGACTAAATTTAGGGGGGGGGGGGGGAGGTGTATAAACTATATAGTATATACTATACATATGGTACTTAAAATGCTAGTTATGAAAAGATTTATAAGACTATTAAGAAGTAAAATAGCTCCTCCTCTTCTTCTTCTTGCTCCTTGTCACTCCTTTCACTTGCAATCATCCCTCCAATCACTCTTTTCTCAGCTCTTCACTCTTCCTTCTATAGCAAACAATTAGAAATGAAAATGTGAATACAAATGAAGCTTGGAGGGCCTTTTGAAGGCATGTAAGGCCATAGATGGGCCCCACATACTCTTAGGGTCCAAATAGAACCAAAGAAATAATTAAAAAATGTGTTATTTTTTTCTAACATGTAATTGAAGTTGTCGTCGTGGGGGACGCACAGGCATCCTCCTTGGTGTCCCAAGAATGTCGAGGCGTCTCCGCGTTCCAAGGGTGACTGAGCAAACTTGGCGGCACCATTGGAAACTTTGGGATGTCTTCCCCACGTCCCAGGGACATTCCCGTTCCAGGAACACTTAAGATTAAGGGGGGGACGCGTCCCCGTGGTACATTGATATTAAATATCTAATTTGGTAACCATCATCAAAACTATACAAGTGTGTTAATCCTAACCAATTACTGAGAGGGGGGGGTGAATCAATACTCCAGTCAATATTGAAACTATACAATTTCTTTTAATCTTTTCCTGTTTAATATTCCAGTCAATACTGAAAATATAAAGAGTGCTTAAACAATCATAAACAGAAATCACATGCATAGGTCAACACGAGATATATACGTGGAAACCCTCGATTAGAAGGAAAAAACCATGGTGGAACAGAACCCACAAAACTCCACTACTACGGTAATAAAGCTGCCCGGTTAAAAGCTTACAAAACACTGGTTAGAATGCTATCCGGTAAAGGGATTTAAAAGAGATCAGTTAAGATCTTGACCCTGTGAGGAGTCGCCTTGTCAAAGGACTTAAAAACATCAACAAAGATGTCACACGGTGAAGGGATTTATACAACAGAACCTGTTAGGGTTCACCCTGATTAAGGGATTTAAATGTGCTTCACACAATAAAAGCAATGATCTTCTTTTGACACTTTATCTATCAATCAGATCATACCTGTTCACTCCTTCCTCGACTTGGTTGTTGAATCTTTCTCTCTTTCACTCTTCGTGACTGTATCCCTTCTCAGAAGACTCTACTCTTCTACTCTACTCGCTCTCCACTCTTGAATTTCAAAACCACTTCTTCTCTTGCATGATGACCTATATTTATAAGAAAATATCTTATTATAATTACACCAAATGGTGCCGCCAAACTGTAACTCTTCCAAAAATCTCGCATGCAAAACTCTTGATCAAAAAGCTTGCAAACAGATCTTCAGTTTACCTCAAAACGCTCGCAGAAGAAAAAGCTAACTCCAGTTCTTCTAAAAAAACGCTCTGCAAAATTCAAATCAGATTATAAAGCACTAACCGGTAAATTTGCAACTTGAAACGCAACCGGTGTGCAACCTGTTAAGTCATCTACCTCCTGTGGTGTTTGGCTAGACCGGTTGGACAAGACCAGACCGGTATAAATGTGACCGGTTACGGTACACTATTAACTTAGTAAGTCTACCAATTCACCATTGTTATTCTAACATGAGTACCGATGTGTAGTACCGGTGTGTTTGATGTTTTCCAATGATGACAACTAAGCTTTATGCCAACAAAGTGTCTATCAAAACAGCCCTAGAAACTGTATGGAAGATTTGCTTGCAAAAAGGTGGTGCCCATTCAACTCATGAATCATAAAGGTGTATAAAGCCTATGATTGGAGGCCTCATCATTGCGTAAATTATAAATATCAAAGTATATTTATTCCTTTAATATCACTTCTCTACTATAATGACATTCTAAAAGATCAAATTTCATCAGCATTTCTAGATTAATGCTCAATCTCAGTAACACGTGTATGGACAAAATATATTCAAATGGATTCTCTTGCCCCCCACAAAGTAAACCCTAATTGATGGACATGACTACAGATCTAGGAATAGGTCAGGTGACAACAAGATTCCAAGATGCATCCAAGCTTGGGAAGGATTTTAATCATGCATACAGAGGAGTTCTCCCTAGCAGCATCCAAGGGTCCTGGGGGCCTTGTAAATGAGCCTCACAGAGAATGTGTGGCATGATAGAGCTGTGATTAAGAGATTGAGCCTAAATCAAAGGCATTACTGATTTTGGAGGCAGAGGAGGGAGAATATTTGTGGCATGATAGAGCCATGATTAAGAGATTGGGCCTAAATCAAAGGCAGTACTGCTTTTGGAGGCAGAGGAGGGAGAACATTTGTGGCATGATAGAGCCGTGATTAAGAGATTGAGCCTAAATCAAAGGCATTACTGCTTTTGGAGGCAGAGGAGGGTGTCAAGGATGCAGGGAAGAAATGCTTGAAGTAGGATGATCAGAAGTGGCAGCCTATCCCATGTGTCGAAGTGCCTCCAATGCTCAAGCTGGGGAAAGAAGTGTTGTGCAAAGAAGATAAGTTCTCCAAGCAACTACTAATTTATAGTTCAGATTAAGTTCAGTGCCTTTTGGCCATGTTTGGCCAATCAACATGGCTAGATCCCTAGCTCCTGGAGTGTAAATCTCAAAAATGCAATAGAAAGGTTTTTTTGTGCTTCTCAATGAATCTTCTACAGATAGGTCAATTATTTTAGCAGAAGGCCCTTGGAGTTAAGATAAACATGTGATACTGGTAAAATCTTGGAATCTGGAGTTCAATACAATGACTGAATCCTTCTCTGTAATGCCTATGTGGGTGCATCTTCCTAATCTTCCACTGCACTATTTGGTAGAGTCATGTTTTCAAGGTGTAGAATCTAGATAATAACCTAGAAAAATATTTGGTATTAGGTCTGGAAATAGATGACCTTGCGCATTCTACCTTGGTCAGGATATAGGCTGAGCTAGATTTAGCCAAAGTCTTCCAAGTGAAATTCGGCTGAAAGAGGATGATAGACTTTAGCAGCAAGTGCTAGAATATGAGAATATACTATTTTGATGTAGGAAATGGTTTCACATAGGTCCTCTAGCCTCAGTGAGTAAAGCAGGGAAGACTCATACATAATCAGCCTCATGGTGGAAAGGTGCTAGCTACTCATCTCACTGCTAAAAAAGTTGCCTCCTCCTAATTGGCTGTTTCAGAAGAGGGCAGAGCCTCCCCTTCATGTCTGGAAGATAATGTTTCACCTAAGCAGAAAGAGCAACTATTGGCTAAAACAAACACGCCTCCTCATTACTCCGATGTGGTACTCAATACCTCTATAGTGGGTAATATGTCTCCAGTCGTTAAAGGTAGGGCTTCTTCAGTCTCAAGCATAGTGGAAAATTAGAAGGTTACAAAATTTTGTCCGTTGGTTTCGAACTTGAGAGGGGATTGTGTTCATCTCATAAGCTTTAATCGATGATGATATTGATACCACTGTGATATCCCCAATGGGATACTAAAACGAAAACAATACAATATGCAAACTAGGGCATAGGTCTGTTAACAAATTTTTTACAACTAGGGCATAAATCTGGAAATGAACTTTGCATCAGATTATTCTCATTACAACTCAGATTTCAAATCAGATATAGAACCATAAACAGAAATTTATGATTGTTATAATGATCAGAAATGATTACAAAATAACCCAGAATTTTCAGAAAAGCATATCTGATTTTCCCTAATTTTTCTGAGATATAGACAGGAAAATAGACAGATTTAGGCACAAGAATACCTCAGATTTATTTCTGCACTTCATCAAAGCCTAGCTGTCCAAAATGGCAAGTACTAGACTCCGAAAATGACTGTCAAACAGCCTAACTTCTAGCTGCTCCTTGAAGCAGTCCCTCAAAAAACTCAGAAATGGATGATCTGCAGCACTGAATGTCCCCAGATCTGAGTCTCCAGAACTAATATTGTCCTCAATTTGGCCTCCAAACCTGATCAATACTTGCAGCCCAGTATTAGAATGAGCTAGGGTTTCACAAACCGGAGTTCTTCCACCAAAACACACTCTTCTGACTAGGGAAAGCCCCTGTGTCTGACCAAAATCAGGGATACTTAAGGGTTTCAATCCTCAAGCCAAGATGCAGCAGCAAAAACAGAAAAGTTCATCACATCATCGTCAATTAAAGCTTATGAGACGAACACAATCATAAATCACAGGAGCCTCCAAAGGATGTGTATGATCATTCTTTATCAAGGGCATTCACGTAAATTGATATGAAAGGAGAACGGAACTATCAGCAACCATAGAACGATGCAAAATTACTATCCATATTGGGATATACAATGTGTTCTCTGTGTTTATGATTTCCAAGCAAAGGGCAAGACATTCGAGTTTTTTATGTGCCAGTACCAATGTTTTTTTAACCTTTCCGCAGGAGTATTCTGTCACTTGTTATTCACGGCGATAGCATAAAACATTTCATCTGCTATATACGATGTATCCACCCCAATATAGTCTGCAATATAAAGGTTCTCCGAACAAAGATGTGGTGAATAATATTTATTGCCATATACTTTATAATATTCAGTATTAATCTTCAGATATCGAGTCTTCAGATATCATGACTTAGCATTCTCCTCAATAACAATACAAGTAGCATTCTCCTCAATAATATCACACAACTTAGAGATAATAATAGTCAGCCCAATCAAATATCTTGATTTATACTTTAGCGATTTGAGTAATGTGAGGGGGCTGCCGGTACCAATGTTTGAAGTGCATAAACAAAAGATTAATATTGCCTCGCTATTGTGCTGAAGATTAATATTGCAAATATATTATTTAATCAAATATTTCCCAAAGAGATTAACATATATGGGCAACAATTAAGCAAGTAGTACTGTATGACTGGCGATTCATTATCAAACAGTAATATCGAAGTATTAAAAGTGGCAACTAAGCAGTCATCAGTAATTGCAAAGGAGAAAAACGATTAATCATTAAGTAAGATGTATAGAATACACTGATGCGATTTGACCCACAATTATGAGATATTTTTATTAAAGAAAATATTCTTGTAAAGGTGCGATTGTTAAAGAGAAGTAATTGTGTTTTTGAAGAAGACTCTTCAGTTGTGAAGAGACATGTCTTTTGATGAAAGGCAGATATAAAGAACTGAAAAGAAGGTGAAGTAGGGGATGAGAAAGATATATCATAACAGAGATATGATCTGCAGATTTATAAAGAGTCAGTGGCAGAATTATAAAGAGGAATAAGTGGAGATTTGAGAGGATAATAAATACAGATATGAGAGGATTAAAGGTGTAGATTTGAGAATTAATAGATGATATATACACCATCAAATCTGCATATGAAGATTCAAGAGAATATAATAGATCAGTCAAGAAGATATTAGGAAACAATAAAGTAAACTGAATATATAGAGAGAGAATATTTAATAAAGACCTGCAATGATTTTGTAGCCTTGCACAAGAAAGGTAAACAACAAATCAGTGGATTTGGTTGAATCAGAACCACAAATACACCCTTCAATGTTGAGCGAGGAGCTACAACAGAGTGCAAAGATTAAAACCTCTCCCCAAGTTTTCATTGGACTAAGACAAAGGAATATGTTAAATGTTGTAATATGCAATTTATGATTTATGACAATGGTTTTCACAGGCAAACATCATAAATTCATAATAGTTCGACGCTAACTATTGTATCAATATTTTGCATGATGATGTAATTTTGATCTCATTTTGTATTCAAATGAATCAAATTTAATAGGAAACACTTTTATACTCATTTATGGACTCAATAGATATATTGTCTTTGAATAAATGTGTTTTTAGAGAAAGTTGAAATTTTTTTAGTTGCCATTTTTTTTGCCGAGTTGCAAATTATGGTCTACCGAGTTTATGCCAAGTCCAAGTTTTCCAACTATAATCTCTCATATCCTTTACCCTTTTCTTGTGAACAATCTCATAAGATGTATCCAGCTGATTATACACCATCCCCTACAAATAGGCATCTTCAGAAATTTTCCAGAACCATTTCCCGACACCCTGATCCAAGGAACTTGCATAATCTTCATATTTAAGTGCACAAACATAGATAAAACTGTTAATATTTGGTAGCTAGATCGGATTCTAGCTCACATTATTTTAATTAGGAAAATTAAAATAATGAAATAATTATTTAATTAAGGATAATTAAATAATGAATGGATTAATTATTTATTTAATTAGGAAAATTAAATAAATAATTTATTGGAGAATCAAATAATATAAATAATATTTATCTATGGACTGTGTATTATTTATTTAATTGGGAGACTTAAATAAATAATTAATTGGAGTATAAAAAATTATTAGTTATTTATTTAATTGGAGAATTAAATATTCGAGCTATTGTATTTTAAATATAATTAAGTAATTAGTAAATTAAATGGGTCAGGCCCCCTCATCAAATTAAATATAAAAGGCCGACTGGAGTTAGAAATTAAATGGACTTGTATATATTCAAGTTTACCTTGTCATAACTACACACTTGACGCAATGGAAGCTTTATCTTTTAGAGAAATGCTCATGGGAGACAATCAAATATTGTCTATGGTTGGGAGGACAAATCATTGCCCGTGGTTAAACGAGCATAAACCAACATGGTATCAAAGCTTCAGCTAGATCTCGGGGAGAACATTTCTTTACAAAAGACAATTTTCTCTGCTCTTTTTTCTAGACATGCGATCCTCTTGGTTTTTTTGCAAGTCCATCACATTTTGGCAGCTTTGTTTTGGTGTTGAATTGCATCAACAAGCAGCGATTTTCTGCTCCTGAAGGCTGCGATTTGTTTTTAGGATCTGCTCCTTGTTCAGGCCTCCAATTTTATCTTCCAGCTCCCTTTGGCAGCGATTTGGATCTATTTGGGGTGGTGTTTTTGTTGGCAGCTCCAGCGTCTTTTTCTCATTTGGCATGCAGTCTTCTTCTTGGTGGTGATTTGAGGTCTTCTAGGGCCTGTGATTTACTCCTTATTCAAGGCTGCGATTTCCCTCTTCCCTGATCTGCGATTTACCTCTGTTGGGCATTGAATTTCTTCTGTTGCGGCGTGCGATTTTCTCCTTTAGGCAGTGGCGAATTGTCTAGATCTAGGCATGCGATTTTATCTTTGCTTTGAACTACAAAACTTTTTTCTTTGGGTGGCGATTCTGTCTCAGATTTGGACAGCGAATTTAACCAGGAAGGCAGCGATCTTCATTTTATTTAGGCTGCGAATTGCCCAGATCTGCATTTGGTGGCGACTTGTCTTCTACTTGGCGGTGAGATCTTGACAAGTTGGGGCTGCGATTTGGTTGCTACAGAATCATTCTCTTGACATATTCCTTGGCAGATTTGACGATTTTGTTTTGGGCATTCAGATTTTGTCCAAGTTGCAACTTGAAGGGGTCTTTGTTGCAACTTGGTAGGCAGCCTCCAGCAATTTGGTGTTCAAGTCCTTGCATCTTGGCAAGGCAATCCGGATATTTTGAGATCTGATTTAGGGAGACTTGAATTTGAATACTTGATTGCTTCCATGACAGAGGAAGCCAATTTGCAGGACTTGGTTTATTAGGAGTGAACCATGGATTCTTATCTTGTAATAGATATAATATGGATATCTTATGATTATGTAATGCTCATCGACATGACAATGAGATCTTGGATTCTCTTGGTTGAGAGGGATTCTCAGCCCATTTGATGTATTTGTTTTTTTTATTACCCACCTCTTGCGCACAATGCAAGGTGGATGTTGTATTTGTATCTTGGATCTTCTTTGAAAGAAGATATGTGTACCACCCTCTGCGGGTAATGCAAGGTGGCATTGTAATATTTTTTAAGTCCACCCTCTGCGGGCAATGTAAGGTGGCAAAGTTCCTCACCACCCTCTACCGGCAATGTAAGGTGGTGTTGTATTGAAGTCCACCCTCTACAGGCAATGTACGGTGGCAACCATCCTCTGCGAGTAGGCATGATGGTTCCACCCTCTGCGAGTAGGTATGGTGGATATGCTTTGACCATCCTCTGCGAGTAGGCATGATGGTTCCACCCTCTGCAAGTAGGTATGGTGGATATGCCTTGACCATCCTCTGCGAGTAGGCATGATGGTTCCATCCTCTGCGAGTAGGCATGATGGGAATGGTTGGTTTGTTTTGTAGGTATGCTTTCATCCTCTACGATAAGGCATGATGGAAAGAAATGGTAAGAGCTAGAATTCTCCCTAGCTAAGAGGGAGTGTTAATGTTTGGTAGCTAGATCAGATTCTAGCTCACATTATTTTAATTAGGAAAATTAAAATAATGAATTAATTATTTAATTAAGGATAATTAAATAATTAATTAATTATTTATTTATTTAATTAGGAGAATTAAATAAATAATTTATTGGAGAATCAAATAATATAAATAATATTTATTTATGGATTGTTTATTATTTATTTAATTGGGAGAATTAAATAAATAATTAATTGGAGTATAAAATATTATTAGTTATTTATTTAATTGGAGAATTAAATATTTGAGCTATTGTATTTTAAATACAGAAAAGTAATTAGTAAATTAAATGGGTCGGGCACTCTCATCAAATTAAATAAAAGGCTGACTGGAGTTAGAAATTAAATGGACTTGTATATATTCAAGTTTAGCTTGTCAAGATTACACACTTGACGCAATGGAAGCTTTATCTTTCAGAGAAATGCTCAGGGGAGACAATCAAATATTGTCTATGGTTGGGAGGGCAAATCATTGCCCGTGGTTAAATGAGCATAAAACAACAAAAACACTCAATCTATCCCAAATATAAATAATATTTGAGTGAAAATTATACTAGGTTATGAAAAACTCAACTAAATTAATTACTATTGCCCTGCGTAATATTAAATATCTAAAGATCTTCCATTAACATGCAATGAACTCTGATTAACAACACATTCAGATAAGCTCCAGCATGGTTGCAAAGCAAATATACTAACCTAGTGGTCAAATTGTGGCTACCATATTAATTTTCCAAACTCATAAACTAGCTCTAACCATTCCCACAAAGCAAAAGTCAACTATGGCATTTAAATTATAATCTCCATGAAGCACTTTGTCACCTACTATAAACAATTAAATTGTAACAACAAAATGATTAACATGTATGAATATGTGTTTTGATGTGTACATATCAGTGGATAAAAAAATGTGACCTTACTTTTGCGGTCATTCATCTCGAAGGAAAGCATGATGGCGATTTGAATTTATACCAATCTGCCCAGCAAACAAAGTGCACTTATAAGACCAATCTGCCCAGCAAACAAAATACAGTTATCAGACTGCGCTTATCTTGTTCACAAAGATCTTCAGCACTAAAAAAGCTAGAAAAAAATACATGTGAAAACATCCAATTATATGTTTGGCACCTTTAAGAATCCTATATGAAAAAAAGTATAAAATAGTTAATTGATGCTGGAAATTGTACAAGAAAAATAAACATCATTTAAATTTCCAATTTTGTAGCTGAAGCTGAAAAACAATCTGAGATACATAACAATCAACTCTGTTTTTCACTACATCACAATCTTTACAGAAGAATCCTTTTACAATGTGACTTATTATTGAATGATAAAATAAACAACACAGCATAGAGTTACAAATCACAAAGAAAAGATTAAAAACCACTGTTCAACTTAAAAAACCAAGTTAGACGTGTATTGATCTAATTGTTTCTTTTCACTTCTCTAGTTAATGCAATGGTATAACACTAGTCCCTGTTACCTTCTCCATTTACAATGACGTGACTTTTAGTGTAACTTTGTCATCTTCCATCTGCCTTTTTCATATTTATTCAGTTGTCTGGTACTTCCTACAAGGTGATTGCTTTACAATTTTCTTTCACATAGAATGAGTAGGTCATGTTTCTCCTCTAAAGACGAGCAGCTTTGACTAGTGGGTCCACATTTTCAGATTAATGTACTTTGGTAACACTATTTTTATCATTTCCAAACACTATGTTAAGATGTCAGAGTCTAACAATGCTCACCTAACATGTTCACTTAATGTCTACCAAAGTCTAGAGTCTAGACAACTCCAGAACAGGGACCGAAAATATTTGAGCCCATGTTTGTGTAACCTTTAATTACCACTACTAAATCTCACTTCTTGATTCAGCGGTGTAACCTCATTCAATTATTGCATGGCCTCAATTTATCTTTGAATGAATTAACATTGTCTACAAATATCTTTGATTAACATTTCCAATGACTTGAAATTGCTGTGATAATTAGACTTATTTGTTTTAGAGGATAATGTTTATTTGGAGATCACACTTATAGTGCTCCTAATAACATTAATAAGGCTCTACAATAATATAAGATTTAACCATACATATGCAAATACGGCATATATGGGCATATAAATTTGAATTGATTATTAATTAATTATAATATGCCTTAACAAAAAGGTATAACAATTCAATTGTCGCAGATGATAGCATCCTGCCCAATATTTAAGGGATTCCCATTTATGGGAAAATTATCATCACATAATGTGTTTGAGAGTGTCATGTCCCTTTTTCTGGTCTAAAATAATTAACAATATTATTTTAAATTGGGCTTGATAATTTCTAATTTTGGAGGGTAATTAATAATATTATTATAATCAAAATAAAAAGTGTTTTTAAACACTAACATTAAAATTGGAAGAAAATTTAAATCCAAGGGCCCTATATGGAAAGGTATATCAAGGAGGTGCCTTCATTTCATCATCAAGATGCATTGTGACATTCCCATTTGGGGATCCAAGTTCGAGTTGGCATTCAATGACAAAAATGTTTAGCTATTTTCAGTGGCCTAGGAGGGTGAAAACCCTCAACTCTTCATTTCCAGCTTTGATGAAAACCCTCACATCCACCTAGGCATCCTTTCATGGAAGTGAGAGCAGTTGGTCAAGTTTATACGAGTTTCCAGACATTTGGCGATTGAGATTTTCGAGTAAATATTTTACAACATCAAGAACCTTGACCCTTCATTTCTGGATTTGCAGACAAAAACCCTCACATCCACCTAGGCATCCTTACATGGAAGTGAGAGCAATTGGGCAAGTTTATGCGAGTTTCCAGACACTTGGCGACCGGGATTCGCCAGAAAATATTTTACAACATCAAGAAGGTTCATCACTGACAATCTTCAGACATTAATTTCTGTTTCAGACCCTACCATAAAATTCCTATGCATTCTGTTACCTGTACGTCATTTTCAGTGTAGTGAAGGGGCAATCAGCTTCATAGATCCCTATGCCAGCTGTACTAACACCAGGGAGGAAAGTTTCTGCTGGTGCGCAGCACTTTCCAGCCATTTTAATCCCTGCTACACATCTGCCACTGCCATACACTTCCAGAAGCTTTCCATATTATCTATTTCTGCACTTTTGGCAGCCTTTCAGCCAACTGTAACTGCTGTGACAGTCTTT
Source organism: Chamaecyparis obtusa (assembly GCA_027943335.1). NCBI lineage: Eukaryota > Viridiplantae > Streptophyta > Pinopsida > Cupressales > Cupressaceae > Chamaecyparis > Chamaecyparis obtusa. The sequence goes on from BSBK01005081.1 coordinate 647,522, forward strand.
TCAAATCTGTACTGTCCAGATCCACACTCTTCCTATCAGATCTGCCCACTGTACAGCTGTACAGCTTCCTAGTGAATGATTTTAAAATGTAAGACAAATCTCCAGCAATGTTTTCAGTCAATTTATCAGATTTGTAAATTTCCAGGAATTGCTGCAATAAACAAAACTAGGGTTTCTAGAGTTGCAGATTGGCATATGGTGTAACTGTTTGCATGCTGCAACCATTACAAATCACATCTGGGTATTTAATATCTACTTAGGGTTTGCAAATTCGGTTATTTGTCTAAATTCTCCATTTCCAGCACTTTGTATTTGTGATCAGCATTGATTTTGGTTTCTAACTTGTTCTTTTGCAAAGCATCAATAAAGTGCAAAAAAAAATCAGTAATTCCGATCTGGTTGTGTGTTGGGAACATTATTGAGAGGAATGGCAATAATAAAAGGAGTGTTTGTGCATTAAAATTAGGGGAGGACAGATTGGGGAAAGTTGGGTTCTTGAGTCTAGTTGACAAATTTGAAATATTGTAAGTTTTCTCATATCAAGAATGATTCTTTTGTGGGGTTGTTGAATATAAGATTTTTCCCACAAATTCTTGTGTAATGTGTTGAAATTTATTTATTATGGAATTTCATTTCAGTTATTTACTTTTAGAATATTTTACTTCATAACTGAATATGATCAGCCCATATCAATCCCAATCCGTTGACATGGTAGCAAATCCCATGTAGGCTGTACCAATTATTTATTTTATTTTATTAGATAAAAGGTGGTAATACCACCTATAAATATTATATTTAACTTTGATAGAAATATTTTCAAAAATACCATTTTGATTTATCGAAACCGGCAAAACAAAATTCACCAAAAAGACCAGCAGTCAAAAACTGAAAGTAGTTGACCATTATGTGCTCTCAGAGGTACTCAGACAGTTTCATCCTCTGAGTACTGAGGAGTTGTTGATGGTGTAGAGAAAGTAGTGGCAATAAGGGCATGAAAGATGGAGCACAAGCAAAACGTTAGAAGAGCCATAAGGAAGTGAAAGTTTTTGCAACATTTCCATATATGAAGCTACCAAGGTCTGGGTAATGAGCTTTTAATGCTTTTCAAAATTCTTTCCCAAGATTGAGCTGCAGACCAGTTTTCATTGTCCTATAAACACATCTTTATGCTTCATTGTCCTGTAAACATGTATACACTTCATTGTTTTCTAACAGCTGGCAGAGAAGTATATCTCCTATGGGAGCAGAAAAATCTGAGAAAACATAATCAGCAATAGTGACGCTAAATTTATCCTTTGGCAGCAAGTAATGTTGAACAAAAATGAGTCTCAAGAGATGCACCAACCACTTATCTTGTATGAGATCCATGGCATTAGCCCGGAAAATTAAGCCACCTCACAGTAGAAGAGTTGCTGCAGGAAGATATCCAACTCATCATGTGTGGCAACAAACATAAGAGCGTTTTATACTCACAAGTAGTTGAATGAGTACACAAATCCTAGCTTTGCATGGTTAATAGGGCCAAACTCCACCAGCTCCCACTTGCAGGGAGCAATGTCAAGTCTTTTATTTTTTGTTATTGCTTTCATAATGGCTGAGAGATCAAGAAATAGAATGGAAAGAAATGGGTAGGGCACCACTATATATTATATAAGACCACAGAAATGGCATTTGGCAATAAATAGAATATCAACTTGAGAGAAAAACAATGGGGCTGCACAATTAGCATGTACAAGAAGTTGCCAGGTTGGTGATGGACTAATTAAGTTATATAGATAACTGAAACAGAAAGCACTAAGTTGCAGGAATAAATGCTGTTACAATTGTAGGCATGCTCGGATTTTTTGTTCTTTACAAAAGTTGTAGGTATTTCTATACCTTTGCAAAACCAACAAATATTTTTTTTCTTAGTATTGTTAGGTTGCTATTAAATATTTATTGATACAATGCAGCAGTCACAAGCAAAATTCTTTTTAGCCATGATATAGCCTTAATTTGGCAGATTTATTTATTTAAAGGGCACAACACCCTTTTTATCACACAAATATGATAATGTTGATTTCATTTTATGTTAGAAAGCCTCAGAAAAAGATAGTAGCTATGCAATTTTTTCTCATGCCCTATGCCTTTTTTGGCAGACTCATATTTCTACTGCTGGACTATTTAAACACTGAAAGTGAAATATTTTTGAAAAAATGAATTTAACATCTACCGTCCTAAAATCTGCCCATATTATGAACTATCACTAACAATCTGGATATTTCCATCAGCCCTAAAATATCCAATCATCATCCATTAAAGAAAACCCAATAATTCTCTTCAATCATTGTTTCATTATCACTTTGGCAGCTTCTGAATATTGTTTTGGTGGGTTGCATTTTTAAACTTTGGAAATCTCTTTATGAAACATAGGCATAATTTTAAAATTTGCCCAAATTTAACCAAAACATCAAAGCATATATATGCTACTGAACTCATAATTGTTGCTGAAATGAAACATGTTGCTGTGTAAATTCCACCTACATATTCATTTTCCTCTTAAAAATCTATGCAATTTCAAATAAATAATTACATCGAGTTTCAAGTCCTGTGAAGAAGTTGCAACCCTGGGAAGTTTAATGCCAAAATGATAGTAGCATTGGATGCAGAAGTGCACAAAAAATGGTTGATGGCGTGAAATAAACTACTGCAGAAGTTTACATAAATTGCTAAAGTGCATATACTGCAGAAGCTATATTTGCTACCCAAGTTGCTACTGAAGAGTTCTATGATACATTTATATATGGTACCCTTCGTTAAATTTTTATTAGAGTTATTTTCTAGCTGGTTTTTTAACTTTTTCTCTTTAAATAGAAAATGAAATAATGCTAAGAAAATATAACTGCCTCATGACTGTTATTAAGATAATATCTTCCTAGTTAGAATGTTTCTATAATGGTCACGTAGTCCATCTTTAGTCTGTATAGGAAAGTTTCCTATTCTGTCTTCAGTCTACGTTTGTTTCTATTAGAAACAACGTCTTTGTAATCCTTTATAAGGAATGTTCATTTCTCTGATTAATAACAACATCCGTACATCTGCCAAAACCATTATTTGGTTTCTGTAACATGGTATCAGAGCACAGGATCGAATTTATTAGTCTTTAATATTTTCGAAATATATTTTGTTTTATCTGCAACTCGCCTGGAGGAATTTGTTGTGTCTTTTGTTTGCATCTATTCGAAATCACGCCTAGGAAAAATCGTGGTGAACTTGACTAGTTTCTGCTCGCGCTTGGGAAAAATCGCACCTGGTATTTTCCGCCCGCGCCTGGTCTTCATTTTGCGACTGGTGCGTCCGTCTGGTGTTTTTGTGTCTGAGATTCGCGTCTGGTGTTGAAATCGCGCTAGAAACGCGTCTCTTCTTCTGTTCGCACCTCACATTCTGTTCACGACTAGAAATCACGCTGGAAATTCTGATCGTGTTCGTGTCTGCAACCGTCTACAACCTGCCCGCTCGCGACTTGTCTTCATTCGCCCGCGACTGGTCTTTTGGTCGTGTCTAGAAGAATCATGACCTGTAGTTTGCAATTCGCGTCCACGACCTGCTGTTTGCAGTTCGACTTGCAACTTAAGGTTCCTCATTGAATCTTCAAAACCCTATTTTTTCTGCATTCTTTCCCGGGCTCTTCTTCGTAGTTCTTTCACCAGAGCCATTTTGGCTTCGAAACCCTATTTTTCGGGGTCCGGAAATTTTTTCAATAACAGATTCTTGGTAGGTTTTTCGAGAGCTCAACTAGGTTGTCTATTTTTTTTGGGTGCCTCGATTTTCGTGCCTCAATTTTCGAGCCAGCGAATCCAAATTTTGACAGCATATTCTTTCTAGGTTTTTCGAGCTCTTTTTTGGGTACTTCTCAATTTTTTTTGGGTCTTCCAATTTTTTACCTCGAAGTACGTGTCAGCGCATCTTCTCTGTATCTTCATTTTCTGTGCACTAGGAAACGTGCAAGATGGCATCACTGACTAATCTGATGTTGGAGGGCAGCCAACGATTCAATGGTCACAATTATAACACTTGGAAGTAGCGCATGCTGACTGTCTTCGAGTACCGTCGCTTGGATGAGCTTGTTCTAGGCACAAAGACTCGTCCGACCTCCAACCAAGCAGAACAAGACAAGTTTGATGATCACAATCGAGAGGCTGTTATGCTTCTCAAGCTCTCTGTTATCGATGATCAGCTACCGCAAATTCCTTCCGGCAAGTCAGCTGCAGAAATCTGAAAATATCTGAAGGAGCTGCATGAAACATCTGACAAGAGTCGAGCATTCTTTCTGAAGAATCAGCTGTTCTCCATTATGATGGATGAACATATGTCCTTGCAGGAGCATCTGACAAAGATTAAGGACATCCGCGATCAGCTTGAAGCTATTGGTCGGAAAATGGAGGAAGAGGATATGGTAGTCATCACTCTGAAAAGTCTGTCATCGTCCTATGAGCACTTCATAGAAACACTCAACATTACGTCAACTAGTGTTGATCTGAAGTTTCCAGAATTATGCACCAAACTCCTGCAGCAGGATTGTTGGAAACAACAGTTTGACAGCAGTGCTTCTACAGCCTCCTCAGAGCAGGCATTTGCTGCAAAATCCTTTCAACAAAACAGCGGCAACTATCAGTCTTCTTAGCCTTTCCAGCATCCACCTTCTGCTCAATCCCTGGATGGCTCTACGAAGAAAAATGTGCAGTGTAATTACTGTCACAAGTTTGGCCATATGAAGTTCGAGTGCCGGAAACGTTTGGCTGCCCAAGCGAAGCAAAATGCTTCCCAGCCAACAGCACAAGTTGCCGAGCTTCCTGATCAAGGCTAAGCTGCATTTTTTGCCTTCTGAATCTATTTCTATTTCTGGGTTTGTCGATTTTATCCTCAAAAATCGTTCTGTATGGTCTGTAATACGCAAGGTTGCGTGGGATTCTGGGTTTTACCGTTTTTTCCACAAAAACGAAGTTTTGTAATTGCAGTCTGTTTTGAGTCATAGCACTCTTCTGGCAAAGCTTCTTGGTTTCAGCATTTTGTAGATCCAGGGAGGGTCTCAGTTATCACAGAATGTTCTGACGTCCGTACAGTGACCATTAAGGGAGGGTATTAAGATAATATCTTCCTAGTTAGAATGTTTCTATAATGGTCACATAGTCCATCTTTAGTCTGTATAGGAAAGTTTCCTATTCTGTCTTCAATCTACGTTTGTTTCTATTAGAAACAACATCTTTGTAATCCTTTATAAGGAACATTCGTTCCTCTGATTAATAACAACATCCGTACATTTGCCAAAACCATTATTTGGTTTCTGTAACAACTGTAAGAGAAAGAATGATTGGTTTTACTGAGGATTTTGAGCTATTGAATGCAACAATTGTGTGAATATTAGCACACAGATTTTTTCTAAGCAAAATCATGTTGATTCATTAGTCTCTTATAGAAATTAATGTTTTCGAACCACGATGTAGTTCATGTTATTGATGTATTATCGCAAGAAAAATTAACTTATATTTCACTTGACAAATAAAAATTCATTCCTTTCAATTATTTCTATTGTATATCATTAACTAAAATTGATTGAATTGTAAATATGGCATATCATTACAATTTTATGATTGATAAGACTTAAGAGACATATGCTTAAAAATAACAATTATATTACTAAGTTACCAGTTCACTACACAAAATCATTGAGTTTGAGTCCAATCTGTTCTACTGAACTTTGAACCCGCGGCAAATATTGAAATTTGGAACTTTCTTTTTTGGCTTTTACTAATTGTTAAAGACAATTCAAATTCAACTTGAATGCACCCTATCCCTGAAAACCTCATTTCAGGGCATTTGAATGAAAAACACAAAGTAGTTTACCTCATTGTGAATGCAAAACAAAAAAGTCATTCACTTTTGTTGAACTTCCATTCTTGCTTGCCATCAAACGTATAAAGTTGAATATTGATGAGTGGAGGTTCTAAAGTGATTTTCTTGCCATTCCTACACATGTGCACAAGCCCATTCGTTTTGAAGGAGATTGTAGAGAGATTTTGCAAAAGAGGTTGATTTTTTTGGTTTTTTTCTACATTTTGTTTTGTATAGAAAATCATCTTTTTCCCTTCCACAAATATATTGCATATTTTTTTCATTTAGATTCTATATTTTTTTAAGCTTTTTTGTTTGTTTTGAAAGTCTCATTTATTGAACTTGTTACAGTAGAAATTACAATGGCATCCAATTCCACCTTTGTGGACACAACCCACTTCGAAATAGACCCAGATTCTCCCAATTTGGAAATATGTAAATATGGTACAACTGATTCCAAGTGGTTGAGTGTATATTTGGATTTGCAATGGGTGTCATGTTCAATATTCAAGCTCATATGGTCAAGTGAAAGCCTATTTGTGTGGCATATCTGGGATGAGCATCAATACTTGCCCAAAAAACATAATGTACCCATTCCATCTGAGAAAGTCATGGCAAATATTAATAAGTAGGAAAAAGCAAATGAAGCAACAAGCCATAAATCAAATCATATTTTGCCAAACAAAGGATCTCAAGGAACGAAGCCCCCTCCACCCTCATCAAATCTTCAACCTAGAGAGAGCCAACCAAATTTGGGGGAATGGTTTGGACTGGAAGGATTCTGTTATACATAAAAGCAGAATTGTTAAACTCATTGTATTGTGATTTATTGCAATTTTTAAATGTAATTCTAGAAGCCATGATCCATCTCTCAACAAACACCCTCTAGATTACATTTTGTGTTGTCTACCAAAGGTTGGCCAATAGAACAACCCCTTGCCCACCACTAAGGCCCAATGATTTGCAATCTATGATAACTACAAAATTCAATGTTCCAGGACACATCCCCCCCCCTCCAAAAAAAAAACCTTGCATCCCTTGTAGGGGGTCATTTTCAAGACTTGGGGACTTTGGGGAAACATCCCCCCACAGAACCACCACCTCCACCGAGGATGCCACTAGGTTGCTTACTATATGGCACATGTCATACATACTGATTGAAACCTTTAACTTTGTAAAAACTAGTTTACCTTTCATGGGGTACTCACACATATGTTATACTGCAGATTTTACCTTGAAGATTTCAATTCACCTCAATTGTATATCAGTGCCACCCACCCACCACCACTCCGCTGCTGTCCCCAAACTTATGCCCTTGGTTCCCCTGTCCCCGAAACTCGTCCCTGCCTTCCCCGGTCAGGAACCTTGGTGGAACTATCCTACAAATGGTATTTCACAGCCATAGAAAATTAAAAGTTCTTCTCAAGGTATTATATTGCATTCATGAGTTCTCCAAGTGTAATGATTAATAGTTCTCATTAGACTTGGCAAATTCACACCTAGAGGACAATTGGGCAAGCACACCAAACCAGAATGGAAGCGCTTATTGAGAGTATGGTTTTTTCCCGGAGTTTCTGAGGTATAAAGGAAAATGCTTTGAAACTTGAGGACAGTCCAGCATGTCCAAAGATATATAGGAGTGGATAAGCTAAATTAACTAGTGTCTGTAGGGTTACTCCAAAGTGTTTTCTAAAATGTGAATAGAGTTTTTGGGGCCTATTTGGAGAGACTAAAGATGGACAATTATAGACATTTTTTCTTAGATGCAGCTAATGTTCTGTTTAACAAGCATTGTGTTTCATATTTTGTATCAATTAACTAGTGAGAAGGAGCCCAAGACATGACACTCAATGGTTGTATAGGTGCCAAAATATAGAAGACTAGAAAGTAAAATTGCTTTAAGCAAAAAATATTGAGTTTATTACTTATCCATTAGAGCTTATCAATAAAGATAAGACTAAATAAGCTAAGGCTCGTACACATGTTCTGAGTTGAATAACATCAAGAAGAAATAACATTTTACACCTTTTTGTTGGGAAAAGAGCTACAACCTTTTTGGGGTGCATATAAAGAAAATTATAGGGGCCTTTGTGTGTCTTGCAATGGTAAATAACTATGCTCCACGAGGATGCATCCCCTGGGTTTTTTGACCCGATCCTGTCCTGGGGATGGTATGGGGATGTGGGAACAACATTTCCCTGTACCCTCTCTTGTACCCTCACTCCACCTTCCGCCAGAAACGTTTTGGAATTGCCTCTTGGGCCATGTTTGACGGTCCGGTACATCCAAGAGTACCGGGGATGGTCTAGGGAAACCTAGGCGTCCCTTGACCATCCCCGATATGCCTAGACGTACCCGACAGCCCAGCCAAAAAAGCAACACACAACAACAAATAAAAACAATTTTTTGATTTCTTTCTTTGGTTTGTTGGCCCCATCATAGTCATAGTCACTAAACAACATTAAAAAATTTGGAAATGCTAAATTAGAGGATAAGAGACTAAAAATACTTCATTTTTGCATTTGCTAAGCAAAAGTGCAGCTTGTGAAGGAGTGAACAGCAATTGCAAGAGGAGGTTTTGGCATCAAATCTTTTTCATTAGAGGTAAGTTTTTCATTTTGTATTTGTTTTTGCAATTTTATTTAGATTTTTTCAAGATTTCCAACACATTGGGAGGGCATTGTGGTTTTATTGTTTTTATTTTTGAACTTGCAGCTCTATTTGACATTCATATAAAAATAAAATCATGAGTAGCAGTAGGAGTGATAAGAGTAGTGATAGTGTGGAAGTTGAAATGGTAGAAATATCTCAAAGAACTAGACGTAGAAGTATGGCAGCCATTAAGGGGTCTTCAAGCAATATGAATGTAGCAGGGGCAGCAACCTCTAACTCATTTGATTGTTGCAAAAGGCCCATTCAACTCCTTTCAACATCTCTTGCAATTTGCCACAAGAGTTGATAAAGATAAGAAAAAAAAATCTGGGGATCGCATAGTATGGGATAGCTATACTAGAGTCTATTGACATATTTTGTAGATACCTGGTTAAATGGGTGAGAGGTTGCAAAAAAATAACACAAGAGAATTGAGGAAACTAGATTGCATATGGAAGGGGAGGTATTAGGTAAAAGGACTTCAATAGAGAATTTGCAGCCTAGTGTGTCAATGACTACAAGATCCATGGATGATGCTTCTCATAGGGGAGAGGTTACCACTACCACTACTAATAGAGGAAAAAGGACCAAGAGAGAAACTAATGTTTCTGATTTGTTTAACATGTAAGTGCAAGAGATGGCTAAAGCATCTATTGCTAAGTTCCTTTATCTCATGATATACCATTCCATGTCTCACGTTCATCATATTTCAAACAAATGAGCAAAGATATCTATCCTGCATGTCCTTCATTTGTTCCACCTAGAGAAACTAAGCTACACGCCACCCTTCTAGATAGAGAGTACTCAAAGGTAAGCATTTTGATGGAGGATATGAGACATACATGGTTAAATGATAGATGTTATGTAATCATGGATGGGTGGACCGATATCAAACATCAGCCACTCATCAATCTTATTGTCATTTGCACAGAAGGCTCTTATTTTCTTAGAGCTATAGATTGTTCAAGGAAAAGGAAGGATGCAGCCTTCCAATTTCAGATTTTGAGAGATGCTATAGAAGAGATTGGACCTTCTAATGTTGTGCAGATAGTGATTGATTCAGCCCATGCATGTAAGTTAGCTGGATTGATGGTGGAGAGTGCTTATAAGCACATTTTTTGGACCCCTTGTTGCGTGCATGCATTAAACAGTACCTTGAAGGACATTGGGAAAATTGATTGGGTGAAGGCAATGGTGACAAAGGTTAGAGATGTGCAAATGTTCATTTGCAACCTTCACACTTATCTTGCATTGTTTAGGACATTTTCAAGGAAGGAATTCCTCAAGCCCGTGGAGACTAGCTTTGTCAGCTACTTTATTTTGTTGGAGAGGATGCTTGAGGTCTAGGAGGGTCTACAATCCATGGTGGTCAATCCAGAGTGGGGTAGATGGCATGAGGCAAGCACCGGAGGGAAAAAGTAGGAAGCAAAGAATCCTCAATGATGATTGGTGGTCCACGATGAGTTAAAAAATTGGCATTGCAGATTTTATTTCTGATTTTGCTGAATTTGCTGATTTTATTATTTAAAATGTTTTTGACTTGTAACTTGTTTGCACTTTTGTGATGTCCCCGTTTTGAAATAAGATTTAATAGTGAATAATAACTAAACCACAGAATTTTAAAATACTAATAAAAGAAATATTTAATAAATAAAAAGTAATATAATATAATCTATCCCTAATATAATAATATTATTAAGATATTAATATAATATATAAATATAATAATATATTATTATAGTGATATAATATATTATTTATATAATAATAACTAACAATATAGATAATACTATATTACTAACAATACAAAAATAAATTAATGAAAACATAGATTAAAAAATTAAATAATGAATAACTATAATATTATTAAATATCATATTAATAATAATAATACAATAATAGATAACGAATACTATATAAAATATATATAAATAAATAAAATATCGAATATAGTACCGAATGAGGTACTACCCGTCTAGACTGGTTTTGGCATCAGTTACTATAGTCGATTTCCATTGACTATAGTCAATAAACAAAATTAAACTATATCATGGTGGTTGATTTAAATGTTTGGTCAGAACCCATAACAGCTGTACATGGGTCAACTTGCAATATAGACATACAGTAATCCTCCAATGTGAACAAGGATAACTACGCAACATTCACGCTAATAAGGGAAAAAGCCAAAATGAATACAGTTATGAAGTGATGCGGTTATGGCTGAGTCACGTCTCTTGGATACAACCATTCCTCTTATGTGTTCGGAGATATATATATTAAGATTGGGTTCTGTCAATTGGGGAAGCATGGAACATTGACTAAGGGCATCATTCAAGAAGAATAACCAGCAGTTCTATGTATGTAGAAACATAGGGACACAGTCAGCGATAAACTGAGAACACGCAGAGAAGAATAACCAATCGCAAGGGAGATAGGAAGATAAAAAATTAAAAATAGATAACAGTTCCAGCCAAACAGTGAAACAGAGATGGATAGCAGAGAAAGACATTCAGTGGAAAATATTATAGGGAGACAAGTCAAATATAACACAGAAAGATAACAGTCGATTGAAGAACCATTTCAAAGAAAATATATATTTAGCAGAGATAACAATCACCATTGATTGATTGGAAGAAGATTATATGGAGATCCAGAATTAGCATTAAGTAAGGGTAAAGTAATTGGATCATCACAAAAAACAACAATTATTACATCTTTGCAGTCTTCATTTATAATCAGATTCATATAGAATCACCACTATATCAGAACTTACACATCGGATATCCCTCGAGCAATTAAATCAGATTAAAATCAGTTCAATAATCATTAATACAAAGGCTAATAGAAAATTAAAAAATTAGATAGAAAGAAGTCCCTTGTAATCTAAGAAGATAGGATATAAATTAGGGGGGTTCTCAATTTGGGGACATTACAACTTGCAAATATATTTGATCCTTCATTAAGCCTATTGTGCAAGTGATAAGATATCCTGATACTGACTCTCCTAACCTTGGAGAGATTTATGAGACCATTGATAGCATGCTCAGGCAGACCAAGCAAGTTATTCATAACAAGGACACTACTTTGAGATTTTATGACACTACTTTGGGATTTTATGAAGGGTATCTTAGGCCCATTATGACGTGACATTATGAACACCCTGCTTCATATGGCAGCCTATCCTCTCAATCCCAAATGGTATGCATTGAGACCTGAGGTGGCCCCACCTAGTGATGACAAGGTGAAGGATGGCTTCTTTAAGGCCCTTGCAAAAATGTATAGTGAAGAGGATTCTACTAAACTTCGCACTCAGTGTCTTGCATTTAGCAATCTTTGTAGTCTAACCTTTTAGTGAGCCATAGGCGAGGATAGATAGAGCTTCATTAGCTCAATTTGATCCGATTAGATGGTGGATGTGGCATGGTAGGAATCACAAGAGCTGAGAGTATTTGTCATTATCTTTTTTAACAGGTTGTCAATTCCTCTACTACAGAGTGGAGTTGGTCTACACATAGCTTCATCCAATTAGTCAAGAGGAACAACCTTACCTCTAGACTATCAAAGAAGTTAGTGGTTGTTCATAGTAGGTTGCAGCTACAGGATTGGCATACTCCTGAGTATCGTCAGACTCCAGTCTTACGTTGGGATGTCAATCCTAAAGATGTTATGCAAATTGAGGATGACACACCTCCAAGATTGGTTGGTGTTCCATTGGTTGAGGAAGCCCCTCATTCTGGCAGTGAATCAGATTCGAGATATGATTTTGATTTAGATTCTTAGACCTACCATGTGTTGTTTATGGTCGACCATATAGTTTCTTAGTTCTACCTTGACATTATGATTATTATGGACATCTGATTATGGACTTCTATGTTTATTGTTTAGTAGTTAAGAATTTACAATTTATGTCATTTCATGGTTGAAACTCGAAATCTTTGGGCAGTTTTGCTATAATTCTAATCATCTAGTATAATATGTATGCACATTGACAATGAAAGCATTTGAATTTTGTTAATATTCTTGTCAATTCTCATGTGAAATCTCAATTCAAGTCTAATGCTATGTATTAAGCTTCTAAAATGTCTATGATGAATGCTTTATCAATGTTATGATATGCATATTTGAAATTTCTCTATATTTTTTAAATTCTCCTATTTTTTTAATAGACGTCCCCTGTCATCCCCTAAAAATTGGCCCTAAAGAACCCCATACCGGAAACACGTCCTGTTGCCCCATGTCATCCCCGTCCCCAAAACTCCATGGAGCATAGGTAAATAACACTAGGAGAAGTTAAAATGATTTGAGACCAAAACAAACAAATGTCAAACCGTGCAATTTATTTTTGCAAACAAGACAAATCAAATTTTTAGAGAAAGAATTCTCCTTTGCAGTTACAAAAACTTGATACTTTTAAGGATAGACTTTCCAAGCACAATCATGTCAAAAATTGCTTCTAAAACAACGTGAATCATTTCAAATTGATGTGAAAGAAAGATGCTAGCTCTATTTGTTTGTGGGAAGATTATCTCTGAAATGTAGCACCCTTTTTTTGTTGAAGGAACATAGAAAAGTGGTTTCAGAAGAGAATGTAATCATATCAAAACCATTTTGATACCTAGTTACACCACTGAGTCCTAATCATGTAACCGACCATGTGAGAGGATATAACCATCTGGAAAACCAAGCTGTTTGTCACATATTTAGAACAATCTTTTAAAATTTTCATAATTTTGTGTCACAACAATCTCTTGCCTTGTGATGTTTGGTCTGTAAAGTGCAAGAGCCAATATAAAGGCATAAATTTATGAAGAATTGTGCCGTGCGATATATATGGTTTGCCAAGAAGAATGTGGTAAGTTTAACATGTCTGATCTTTACTATTCACTCTATGTGAAAATAGTTCTGACAACCATTGCATTTATAGCGTCAGCAGTTGCGGCTATCCATTCAGTACAAAATAATAATGTCACAAAATAGCCTCAACAGCAGGAAAACGGAAAGTAAAAATTTAAAAGCACCAAATAAACATAAAATTCATTTTATATTTCAGAATATATTTACATGAAGAAACAAATAGAGACATAACAGTAGGTTTACAATAATATCATATATGAAATGAGTCCTAGATAAAACCGCAGAACCAATGTCATTTATTTAACAGATAACAACAGAATTGTTTTCGAATGAAATAAAATAAAACGAAAATGATCCAGTCGCTTACAGATCCCAAAAAAATAACATCATTGAAACTATGGCAAATGACTTACCTTAAGATTCTGCACGAAATTGTGTTGTACTGTCAACGATTCCGATGAGGAAATACAGGCAGAGTCTGCAAGTACGAAACCCTACCAGAGCATTTATTTTTTTGTATGAGACGAACCAAAACAACTTTCCCTTCAGCTGCTGCGTGAATCCACTCACATAAGCGAAGAGGAAATCTAAAGAAATCGGGGATTTGTAGCTACCAGATTCATGAGGTCGAGACAAAAAGTTTGCAGCGTTTTAAACGAAAATATTGGTTGTGAGCTAAAATTTGTTTTGAGGCTTAATGTTTCGTTTGCCCATCTGCCTGAAAGTTTTTTACCGGCGAAGAGCTGCTACAAATTAGAGTCTATCATCTAACTATCCGACAACGATAAAAATGTAACACTGAAAAATTCAACATTTAAATTTTTTTGTTGTTTCTTTTACGTTTGGGTCGTTTTGTAATGTTCCTTAGCTTGTTGGGTCTTGTGGATGTTATTTTAATGAATATGGGTTATAACTAGTACTAGCACTTTTGAAGGGTGCAAGGGTTATCTTTATAGTGTTATATACATTACATGATCTAGTATTTCTTTTATAGAGATATCTTTTGTTTTCCATATAATTGTTTTTCTCCTTCTCCTTTTGACTCTTCTCCTCCTCCTCCTTATTTTGCACCTTCCCTCCTTGTCCTTCACATTCCCTCTTGTTCTATGTATTCTACTATAACTTCTTCTCCTTCTCGTCCTTTTCTTCTTAAACTTCTCCTTCTTTATCTTCTCTACTTCTTGTCATTTTTCTTCTCCTCCTCGATTTCCTATTTTTCATCTTTTTCTTCTTCTTGTAAGACTAAAAAATGGCATTAGAAAATATAAATGAGAGAATCACAAATCTCATACAATATATGCAAACCAGTCTAATCTACCATAAAAGCCACTTGAAATATAAAAGAAATTAAACAAACAAAACCCCCTTTCAAGTGTAGCTCCTATGTTCTCATTTCTTCTCCATTGAATTTGATTGATGTAGCTCTATGATCTTGAAAAACATCTACACTATAATTGGAAGCAAGATGATAGCATGAGAATACTAGAAGTGTGGTTAACCAAAAATGAGAGAAAAAATAATATTAAGAATGTGGTTGAACTAAAAATGAGAGAAATGATCTCAATTTATAGAATTTGAAGACCAAATCTCAAAATTAGCAAATTGATGTGCAAAATAGAAATTGTCATAGCTAGCAAATTTGAAAGAGGAAATTGTCATTCAAATTGAATGCACAATTAGAAATTAGTGAATTAAAAAAGGAAAATTTGTCATAAACTATGACAAATATGACAAAAGGGAAAAAAAAAAAAAAAAAAAAAATTGTCATAAACTATGACAATTATAACAAAAGGGAAAAAGTAAAATTGTCATAAATTGTGACAATTTATGACAAAAGGAAAGGGGAAGGTGGAGGCTAAAAAAAAGAAGTGGTGGCTAGAAAAGTGGGTGAAGCACAAATTAAGGGATAAAATCTCATTTGTAAAATTAAGGAAATTATTGAATTTTAAATTTTATTTATTCTCACAAAATAGAAATTAGGATTTAAGAATTATGAAAATTTCATAAATCAATAATTAGTCAATTGATTAATGTGAAATTAATTAATTATTAAATTTAGGGAAAAGAGGATAAATAAATATAATTTATTTATCAAAGCTATAACTTAGGGATAAATTATGGGTTATTTACCCCTAAAGAATGGAAATTAATTGATTTGACCAAATTGATGATTTTGATGAGACAAAAGATCAATTTTGATGATTTTGATAATGGCTTGAATTGATTTCAAAAGTGATTGATTAGGTCAAAAATGAGGAAAAATCAAAGAGAAATATTAGTAAATCAAGGATGAAAAATTAGACATTGAAGACATGTTTAAAAAGGGGGATACATAGGTGTGGACCATTTTTGAGTGTCTACACTCCTATTTCTCCTTCTTTTTCTTTCCTTCTATTTTTCCTTCTTCTTCCTCTATCCTTCTCCCTTCTATCCTTCTTCTTCTCGGTCTTCTCCTTCTTCTTCTCCTCCTTCTCCTTCTCCTCTACTTTCCCCATCCTCTCCTCCTCCTCCTTTGCCTTCCTAAAAATATACTAAGTATTATCATGTACTATGAATCCAAAGTATAGGTACACAATACCGCTCTATATTGAACTACTTTTCCTTTTGTCTTCTTCTTTTATACCTCCCTCTACCCCCCATTTCTCCATCCCTATCCACCATATCTATTTCTCTTTCTATTCACATATTCCTCTATCCCTCTCTCTTTCTCCCTCCCTCTATATTTTTCTCTCTACTTTATATATGTTTATCGCTCTATTTTCTAATAGACCCATTTTACTCTATCTTTGTGTGTATGTGTGTGTGAATATACATATACATATGACTTGAAAATCTTAGTATAATTTTCTAAAAATCTTTAATTGATATATGCATCCTTCAGGTTATCTTAATTTATGTGAGTATATTAGTAAAATGGTAAATTTTATTTTATTGTCTTTCATAAAGCAACTCCCTCCCCAAAGAGACAGTTTACCTCTCCATCTCCCTTTCGTCTTTCTATTATTGATTTTACTCACTCTTTGGCCTCTCTCTTAACCTATCTCTCCCTATATCTCTCTATCCCTCTAAGTATCATTTCCTATATGATTTATGCATAGCCTAGATTTTTGAAAGCAACAATTAAAAAATGACTCTCTCTCTCTCTGAACCAGAAGATTCTGATAGTAATCCAACTGATTACTTGCAGATCAATATTATGATGGGTGTCTCTCTTGAACTAATTGATTTCCATCTCCAGCTGAGCTTTCTCATTGTGTAACAAGGAGATCTTTTTCGCGGCCTCATCCATAGCAGTGGAGGAAGCATTTCTCTTTGCTTCCAATTGGGTACACACATTTTCCAATGCCCACTTATGTGCTCTACCACTCCCCTGCAATTGATGTGTATTACTATTTGATCCATCTAAAAAATTGCCACTACATTTGAGATATACATGCCCACATTCCCACCTTCTGCTCAACTCATGCTTGCCTCTAGTCACTTGACATGCAATGTTTTCCATTCTGCACTAGTAAAAAATGGATCTATTTTAGGGTTTTCTTTCTATCAGAGGAACCACATGTTAGAATCAAAGATATTAGATTTTCACAGTTTACAGGGATTATAGTGTCATGTTTCTAAATTCAAAGTTTATTTATATCATCATTTCCATCACATTACATAATCTATTATGAGGAGGAAAGAGTTGAAAAGGGAAAATGAATCATAGAAAGTGATCTGAAACATTAATGCAAATAAACTATACAAAATTGAATTTAGAAAAATAACACTATAAAATATTCATAATCCTATAGAATAAAAACATATGCTCATGACCAACAAACAAAACATATGCTCATAATCATATAGAATACAACAACAACAAAATTTTAATGTAATAGTAATGAACATTCAAATAAAACCAACTAAATCAGTACAATTACTTAAGAAAATCACAAGATATAAAATTTATGTGTCATGATACACACCAACAATCTGTCAAAGAACTCAAGAGAGTAACAATCAATTGATTTCTAAATCATGTAACATACCAAGCTGGAGAAGCTAAATTAATATGCATGGTTTGAATGAGGTATTCAAGAAATAAATTCAAAAAAGTGGACCGTCTAAATTTTAAATTTTTATTATTATTTTTTGGTCTGGACGTATATATGTTTCAAATGATAAAAGTATAGTTTGGATTTGTTTTCTCCTAGCTAGCTTGGGTAATGCGTATTCATTTTCTTGGGGTTTTGTGTACCATTCTCCTGCATTGCCCGATTCCCTTTTCCTTGTTATCATGGCTAAGCTAAAGGTTTGTTTTGAATTATGTGATGTTTAATTTTGGTTATTTTCCAATTATGAGGTTTATTTTGTTAAAATTTTAGTTTTTAATTATGAAGTTGTTTATATATATATATATATATATATATATATATATATATATATATATATATATATATATATATATATATATATATATATATATATATATATATATATATATATATATATATATATATATATATATATATATATATATATAGATATATAGATATATAGATATATATATATATATATATATAAAATTATTAGTATATTTAATAGTTTTGAAGGTTTTTATTGTTTAAATATATTTAATAATTGTGATATTATTCTTAGGATTCAACTAATTAGAAGAGTGGATGTATTTAATAAAGTCGAATATGCATTTTTTAAAAATTATGTAATGAAAATAGAAAAGTGAATAGAAGAATTTAAATTAGAAAGTATAACTTCTATGAAAAGAATATAATTTAAAAAATTGTTTTTTAAAATATGTTATATCTGGTATAATGTATATATTTAACAAGTGCCACGTAGTGGCTAGTACTTGCCACAATTATAATGTGAAATATATAATTAGAATTTTAATAAATTTATTATATTTTATTAAGTATAATTCTATTTAATATAAAATTATATAATTATAATCATAATAATCTCTGAAAGACATGTGGTTCTGGGTGAAAGATAAGATCACCCAAAAGCTTGGTAAATGGCATAAGAGATCCCTCTCTTTGGCTGGCAGAATTCAAGTCTGTCAAAAAATTATTTCTTCCTATAATATTTACTACTCCTCTGCATAGATGTTTAGCAACTACCAGATCTTAGAGATCCAAAAAACCATTAGGAACTTCTTATGGTCTGATGGTAAAGGTAATAAGAAGTTTCATGTTGTTAATTAGGGTTGGTGTCACACTGACAAACTCCTTAGGGGTTTGGGGCTAAAGGATCTCAAAAACCCAAGGGATTTCCCTTGATGCCAAATGGATCTTTCACTCTCTAGCTGGAGATCAACCTTGGAAGATCCTTGTTAGGAACAACATTGAAAGGGGTTTCCCTAGAAATGCTAAATCTTGGAGAAATCTTCCTCTTTGTGATCTAATTGATGGGAACCTTTCTATCCATGTCCAGGGGTCCACGGTTTTTAAGTCCATCTGGAAAGCTTGGGACCATGTTAAACTCTTTCTTCCTAACAAGGGATGCCATGATAACAACCAACTATATGGTGAAAGGTCGATTTGGTGGAATTTATATAATTCTAGAAAGCATTTGGCCCTTTCTCAAGGATGTTCTGCCAGATTATGGAATAAGCTGGGCATCTCTCAACTAATTGATCTTTTTTAACATGACAACATAATTGGTTGGGAGGAAATTAGCTCCAAATATAACATCCCTCACTCTCAAAAGAGAACCTACAATATGATTATCAAAGCTTGCAAAGATTTACCATCTACTTGCAATGTGGATTCCCACAGATTTCTCATTGATCTCAAATGGCTAGATGGTACTATCATTTCTAAAATTAAATCTAAAAACATATATAAAGTGATTGATTATAATGATTCCATCATTCAGCATGTTAATAAACTATGGTATACTGATTTGGATATCTGTTCTTAGAAAAAATACTTTGATAAACTTTAGAAAGGCTTGATTGATCCTAAAATCAAATGCTTTAAGTGGCTAATGTTACTTGATAGACTTCCTATTAGGAAGGATCATTCTTCAGTTGATATTTGTAGCATTTGCAGACTCCCTGATACTTGTAGACATATCTTTTTTTATTGTATTTTTGCTAAAGAAATATGGTGCATATTTGGCATTACTTATCCCAAGTTTGTTAATATTTTTGAAATAATTACTGGTAATATTCATAATCTCAAGAAGGACACTAATCTATTTTGGAATATTTTATCTTCTAACATTCTATGGCAGATCTGGAAATGCAGAAATGAGGAAAGGTATCAAGGCATTTCTTGATCCCTTACTGAGTCTTTTCAAAAACTCATATTTTTTAAAACTTTCTCATAGGTTCATGTTACTATGCTACTTGAAAGGGAAAAACTAAGAAGATTCTTGCAAATTATGGGACACTCCACTATGTTTGTTTTTGAAATTAAAGATGGCTACGAATGGAAAAGGAACATGGATAACCTACAAATGTTTGAAGAGATGCTGAAAAAGCTTACCAAGGAGGTCAAGAAAACCAATGATGTTTTAGATGATAAGATCCTCATGTTGGCCCAAATCTAGGAGAAAAAGAACATTGTGTGGATGGAAGGCTTTAGGGGATGGAC